>CM052547.1:31270977-31311726 GCA_028533065.1 Trachops cirrhosus | reverse complement strand
ATAGCTTTCTTGTATGCATGCCTATGTGCATTTCTCCTTTAAAAGGAGTAAATTCGTTAACCCAAGTTTCAGTCTCTTTTGGCAATTTCCTTTATGACAGGTTGCTTGTTGCCATTCACATATACACTGTTACTCTGTTAAAGGTTAAAACTAGAATCTTCATGCAAGGTTCATAGTTTAAGTTTCCAGATTACCTACTTTCAGACCTATTTTTGTCTGACACCAAAGACCTGAAGGGAAAATAGAGGAAATAGTATGACTTGGATATGTTTGGAACACTTTTAAGCCCAGGGGCCTAACCTTCCATTACTCCTGAAGTCTGACAAAGAAAAGAACCAGCTTATAATTTTAGGCAATCGAAAATAGGAATCCTTCTTCCACATTGCCTAGGGAAGAACTGCATCGAAACTAGCTGATCAAGTCACATAAATATTAATAACACTGTTTTAAAGCGGCATGTGGTTCTACTGGCCACGCCTCAGCAAAAGCAGCTTCTATGGCCCAGCTGCTAGTTGCTGTCTCTGAGATCCGCTTATAAATAATTGAAGTATTTAGTTTGAATTGCTACCCTGTGTATGAAAGAGATTATTGTGCAAGTGCCTATCAGATGGGGAACCCCAAGTTAGTGTTAGGTAGAAGATGGCATAGGCCATATTAGTAGGGCGAGCATGCATGTGTGTGTGTGCGCGCGCGTGCGCGTGTATTCTCAACCAGCGCATCAGCGATCGCTTGTAAGGGAAAGGAGGAGGGTGCTGCTTGGCTCGTTCCTTCCTCTCCTTCAAGTGAGTGGTCTAGGTCAAAGCACCGGCTTTAACCCAAAGCTCTAGAATTTTCCTCTAGATGGGAAAACTAGTAAAAGAAAAAGAAAACTGAGAAAGGAAAAAAGTGAAATGTCACAATGCAATGGTGTTGCTATTGCAGCATTACAGGATTGTGTTTTGAATAGTTAAAGAAAAATTCAACGCACACACATAAACAGAAATCTCAGTAACATTATTCTAAGAGCTACAAAGGAGGGAAAACTGTGCAGATAGCAGGAGAGAGGAGAAAAGTATTATAATTCTGTTATTCCAGAAATAATAATTTGGGAGGAGAGTGGAAAAGGAATCCACATGACAAACTTCTTCATAATAGATTGTTTTTTCTTTACACAGCAGTTTTTTTCTTTAAGAATTTTAGTGTATGATATAAGAAGAACCAGTGTATATGTGTATGGTTGACAAGTGGCAAATCCAAATTGAATTTTCATTTTATAAATTGCAAAGGATCCTCGCTCTTATCTCCCACAAACAGATTACATTAATTCTGAGAGGAAATTTGAGTCTGAATTTATTAACAAATAGCTTCTTACAAATATTTCTTAAAAGATGCTGATGAAAATAATTTGAAAAGTTTGGTACAGGATATTTTTTAATTATGTATTATATTTCACTCTTCTAAAGTTCCCTGAGATAACTGATTCTTCAAAGTAGGGAATTATTGCTTCAAAGCATATGTTTTATCAGCAATTATTTGTCAGGAATTTTCTCTGTTTACAGTACGGTGCCAGACTCTGGGGTGTGGTCAACAATTTGTAAGCAGGGTCTTCACTCTCAAAGGACTCACAGCACAAAGAGATGTTCAAGGGAAATAAATCTGTGTTGCTACCCAGATTGGGGGTCATATCTAATTCAAAAGATTTATAGATAGCCCTCCCTTACAGAGTCTCCTCAGTTCCTATTGAATCATAAATATGGGAAATGAAATAGAGATTTTTGGTATAAAATATTCCTATAACGAGAAACCACAAAAAATAAATTTTGAACTCACAACTCCAGTAGCTTTGCACTAATATTATATTTGATCAACTTAGAAGAATAGGCTATAGTTTCTTAGAAAAGCAGGAAATTCTGAGAAGGATGAGATAGAGTTCAATTGTTCTATTTAACCTTCAGAGCTCACGCTGTCAAAGGGAGACTTCTAACTGGAGTAGGACTTAAGATAAGGGAAAATGAGAAGGATGGCCAAGGCGTATTTCTGGGATATCAAAAGGCTGTATTACCTGAAACTACTAAAATAGGCTGATGCAGAGACAGCTGCTAAAATTGAAGCAAAGCTCATTTGTATCATCAGCTCACATACTTTCACTGTGCTCAGTTACCGAGCTAAACATTTGTGCTACCCAGCCTCTCCGTCAGCATGTGAAGCCAGACTGTTTAGCTGACACATTTCTAGGTTTCCGCACGTCTCTGTGTCCTATAGAAAACCATGGGGGCGGCAAACACACTCTCTTTTCTTTCAAATTCAATTTCCCTTGGGAATATGAACTGCATCTTTGGTGCTATAATGTGGGAGGTGAGGGTGTTATATCCTTACAGGCAGCTGTTCCGTATTTAGATAAATGCTATATCCGTCTAGAGTGTTGGCAAGGTAGAGAGACCTGAAAATGATGGGCTGCAAAAGCCAGACAACAGAGAAAGTATGTTCTACCCATTGCTTCATTTCTTCCATTAATTCTGGATGTTGCCCTGAGATTTGCTATGAGTGTTTTCTACGCACTGTGTAATTTATTTCATCCTTTATGCCCAGAACCTTACTTTGAGATCCTTTATGGATCTTATATCTATATCTCTCAGTGTTATAGAGATCACACCATGTCATAGCAAGATGCTTTTTACTGTAATTGCTGCCAGAGTGGTGGACAGACCCGTGTGCTTTAGTACATGGAATCGAGCTACCCCATCAATCCAGTCCCTATTCTTCTTGTACACTGCCTCAAGCTATGGTCTTTTTGGGAAAATGGAGCCAGATTTAAGGATGAAAACCTTGGGGATATCCAATATATTCTCTGTTCACAGGCTGTCATGGGTCAGTCAAGGAAATGTCCTGTAGCACGAAGGCATGAAGATGGTTTGACTGCAGAATACCACCTGGTGATTTAATCAATATGACTATTGACCTTTCTTTTCTTCTTATGTGAAGTTACATGCTTGGTTGAAGAGGGAAGATTTTTGAGCTACAGGATAATCATTCTGGCTTTAGGAAGCTGAGAAACCAAAATATCATAGAAACATTCTCGTGTGGCCCCTGAAAATCGCCATGTCCCTTTTAAGTGTCCACAGCATGAAAGGAAGTAATAGGTGAACCTGTGGAGACCGACTCTGGAAAAGGCTAATGAGCTAAATATCATCAAATCAGGTGTCAGGATATCTCTTAAATTTCCATTCTGCTAATCCTACATTCATGTTTTTAATGTGTCTGGCTCTGGCTTCTCACCACCCTGTGAGATCTTTGAGAACAGAGAGTATGTCTTGTCCATTTTTATAGATTTGACAGCTTGCATAATATGTGAAACATGGTAGCTTCTTCTCTCTAAGTACTTAGTGAATTGAAATTATGCCAGATTTCCTATATGAGGCACCTTCCCCAAATCACTGGATTATAATAATCGACATAAATCTAAAAGATTTGCTCTTTCACCCTTAACAACAGAAAAACAATAAAATACTCAAAATACTGTTGGTCTAGGAAGGGAAATTTTTATGTATATATACAGACACATGGATTAAAATCAACCAAAAGGACCAGTTGTAGTTCTGCTAGAAAGTGTCTTTAATCCTCCAAGTAAAAGATTAAGACCCACATGATAACCAGACTTTAATTTTTATGTTGCCTGATATTTATACTATTGAATTAGCAACCTTAAAAATACTACAGTAAGAGTTCAAGTGACCATGGTTTTATAGTTTTTTTCCTAAATGAGAAAGGAAGAGCTCACTTTTGAAAACTATCATTCTGAAAAATATTTTGTTATCAGTCCATTCAGTTCCACAATGTGCAGTTGCAGCTTGTCTGAGCTCTGAAGTCACGTTATCCCTACGTCATATGCCAAGAGTGGTCCAAGCCTTTAGGAAGAACTGAAATCCAGGAGCATCTCAAGAAATCAAAGTATAAAGTCTTAAAATATAGGCAGTACATGTATTTCTTGTGAATAAAGTGAGGTACAAAATATGCGACCTCTCTAAAACCCCTCAAACATAACACTTATAGAACAAAAAAAACTCCATTGAAATTAATAAGCTATGGCCTTTTGAAAATATTTTGTAAACATCAAAGCATTAGGAATCTATATCATATTATTGTTTAAAATTTATGAACGATGCCTCTATTTTATCTTTTTAAGTAGGCTAGCTAATTATAAAAATATCAACTGTGTAAAAGTAAGCAAATTACTTCAATTTTTTTAAACTCAGTTTTATTATCTGTTAATAAAAACAACACCTATCTCCAAGTACTGACATGGGACTTAAATGGGATTATCCACATGTCAGAATCATTAAAGTCTTCATTAGAAAATAAGTTCTGCTTATCATAATCTGTCATTGAAATACAATGATTTCTAAATTTTTAAGAGCCAGAGAAAACTCCTTTATCTGTTAAAGAAAATATAGAGAATCTTACATGATATACAGTATTGATGAACAATGTTTACACAAAATCTATTTTTTTCTTTATGTCTTCTCTATAGTGACACTAATTTAAATGCCACCACACTGGCAGAGTGAATACTGTACAGACAAAAGAGGCCAAAAGGAGCAAGAGGGTAGGACACAGAGAACTAAGTGACCAGGTCAGTGCAAACGGGAGGAGGAGAAGACAACACATTATCATCATTTTGTTCTATATGTAGTGTCTAGCTGTGTTTCACGGTAGCTAAGTTGAAAGCTTTGCTAATTTGTACAGAATGTCCATGAACCAAAGCCTCTTTCTGTCCATTTGTGCAAGTCAAAAACCAATTTAGTTTAAATTTTCTTCTTAAAATACATCTATGGATTGAGATGAAGCAGTAAATATGTCAGTTCAATAATCCTAACAATGGGGGAAACAAAAGAGTGATGACAATGGTAATGGCTTCAGCACTACTGTGGGCTTCCCAGGGCAGGCTGGGAACTCAGGGAACCACAAATTCATTCTTAGCCAGCAAATCTACAATAAAAGAACTGTGCTGGCTTAGTCCATAAATTTATTTAACTCACATGCCTCAATCTAAAAATAAAGCTAATATTTTGTGGATAGTAGAGTTGAGTTGCAATAGTTTGGCATGAGTGATATTTAACTAGTCAGTGTTTTTCAGTCATATCTAAAAAAGGGACACAAAATTTAATTCAACAAGCATTTATTTAATTTCTACTGTTTATTAGACACTACCCTAGGTTTTAATAAAATTCATCTTTTTCCTTATTTTTTCATAAGTTTACTTACTAACCTTTTATTTTTTATTATTTTTATTGTATTTTTTCCATTACTTTTAGTCCCCTTATGCCTCCCTCCTCCTGCAATCACCACACTGTTGTCCATGTCCATGAGTCCTTTTTCCTTTTTGCTCAATCCCTCCATCCCCAAACACCCCTCCCAGAGCTGTCATCCTGCTCTCTATCTATAAGTCTGTCTCTGTTTTGCTTGTTAGTTCAGTTTGTTCATTAGATTCCACATATAACTGATAGCGTATGGTATTTGTCTTTCTCTGACTGGCTTATTTCACTTAGCATAATGTTCTCCAGGTCCATCCTGTCAGAAAAGGTAAAATTTTCTTCTTTTTTACAGCTGAGTAGTATTCCATTGTGTAAATGTCCCATAGTTGTTTTATTCACTCACCTATTGATGGACACTTGGACTGCTTTCATATCTTGGCAATCGTAAATAATGCTGCATTGAACATAGGGGTACTTATGTTCTTTTGAATTAGAGTTTTGGGTTCCTTTGGATATATCCTTTTAAATGTTTATACTTTGGACTAGCTTAAAATCTGATCTGTCCTCATTTGAGATTTGGGGTGCAGAAACTCAGTCAATTAAGTCCATACTGAGAAGCAATATAATTTTAAAACAGCTTCCATCATGCAAAAGAAACAGGTTCTGCAGCCTAGATAATTTAAGGGCAATTATTTTTTTAGTTACATAAAGAGACATTTTCAGACCTCTAATTGCTCCAAATTTATCTGCTAAAGAGTCATCATGATCCATTTTTAACCCCTCTCTGACATCAAGAACTAATGCTGTAACTGAACTGTGTCATCATTGATCTCCATTCCAAACCCTTAGAAAAGCTAGTTTTCGACTTTCACCATCTTCCTCCAATCAGTCCAGTGCCTGCTGACACACTGTGTTTCCTGGAAAGCGTTGTTGAAAGCCTGGCTAGATGCAGTGAACGACATACCTTACTTAGCAGACTGCTATTTGATATTTTCAGATTTCAAATAAGGATTAAAGTGTAGACATCTCTATGTTTAAAGCTCATTTTCCCATTTTTGTCCTCTTGTGGCCAGAAGATCTTTTATAAGAACTTAGTTTGCTTACTTATATTTATAAAGGAGATAAGAGAATCAAATGTTTTAGATCTGGCCCGCTGATGATGCTAAATATATCAGAGTAAGTCTTGTCCTTAGAGGTTCAGAAACCCAAATAAGAATGAAATTACATACAAGAAAATGTATAGAGCGATTATGTTTGAGCCTTGGAATTAGAGCTGTGTATTAAAGCAACTCTATATGTTCTAACATTTCCTATAATCTTGAGCTAAATCTTCACTTTAGTCCTGACCTCAATATGATAAAAGGAGTATCTAATTCTAATTGTGTGCATTAAATTGAGAAAATTGTTGGATTTTATTGCCTAATATAGGAAATCTCAAATTACTTTTTGTTGTTTAGCACAGACATTTGTCTTGTTTATCATAACATCTGTAAAACTTTGCACTTAAATCTGAAAAATAAAGACTTTTTAGCTCAGAAGCTGCGAAAAGCACCAATCCCATCCCTCCTTCTACTACAAAAATGATTTCATAGAAGGTGAAACTCCATCCCCAAACCAGGGACCAGACAATGAAAAGAGCAAGGGGAGGCTGGGGAAGACTGGCTTCTGATCTCAGCTCCACGGTTACTGACCCATGCTTCACTTACTCTTTCTAAGTTTCAATGTCTTTATTGTAAAAGA
Organism: Trachops cirrhosus; assembly: GCA_028533065.1. Classification (NCBI taxonomy): domain Eukaryota; kingdom Metazoa; phylum Chordata; class Mammalia; order Chiroptera; family Phyllostomidae; genus Trachops; species Trachops cirrhosus. The sequence continues at coordinate 31,304,755 of CM052547.1, read as the reverse complement.
GAGAGTCAAAATAAATAAGGTCTAAGTCCTTCTGACTCCCCAAAGAAGGGGAAAGGTCCTCAAGGAACATGTATAAAGGACCCTTGGATGAAGACAACTGGGGCAGGGGTGGTAGGATTAAGGGTGGGCGGTGGGGGTGGGTGGGGTGAAGGAGAGTTGTGGGGGGAAAATGGGAACAACTGTAACTGAATGACAATAAAAAAGTAAAAAAAAAAAAGCTACCAAAGATCATCATTACCCTGTTTTGAATGAATTTAGTGTCAGAGATAAAGCTGGACTGTAGTTAAAAGCAATTAAGACAGATTTTATTCAGTAATGACTATTGCAATAGAAGAGAAAATCCAGTGTAACCTGAGCTCAACTCCACTGAAATAGAAGGGGGGAGCTTTTAAATACTGGGATGTGCTAAAGGAAGGATCCTTTGCTAAAGGAAAAGCACTGAAGGGCATTAAAAGGTGGAGGGTTGGAACATGTGATTAGGCAACTGGGTTTGCTGGTTGGCACTTATCCAGAGAGAAACTAACTTTTTATATCTTTATGGCAGGTGGAACAATGGTGCAAGTTGGAATAAGGTGTGCACCAAAGTTTGGCCCTTGTCTTCCTCAGGAATTGGGAAGTAGAGAGTGTTAAGAGAGTGACATCTCAAAGGCCAGAGAAAGGATTTATAATTGCAGGCTTTTCTCAGGCAGGCACTTTACATGGGGTCTGGGATCATCCTAGTGATGTAGCCTTGGCAGCTAGAAGCTGTGTTAGAGTGTGGACAAAGAGAGAGACATTGTCTATAGCCATGGGCCAGCTCATAACCAGATGGTGGCTTGCAGAGACTAAAACTCAAATGAAATACTGTCTACTGCTGCATTGAACCATATTTTTAGAAGGTACAAAAAGAGCTTATTCGTATAAATTTCTGGTTCTGCCACATATATGGACTCTTAAAAAAATGAAAAAGGATAAAAAAACGTTGGCCTAAAATATCTTAGCCAATGGTTCCATCTAGCTTTATTATAGCACTGTCTTGAGTCATTTAAATATATATAACTGCACTTCTCGTAAGTGTCTAACAGTTGAATGTGTAGTCTATAATAATATTATTTGCCCCCCCACTGCCGCCACAAAAAACCGAGTCCAATATGATAATCAGAAAGACCATAATGGAGAATAACAACCCGTTTGATTTATATCAATAATCATTATTCTTCATTCATTTAACACCTTTCTAACAAAGGGAGTTCAAACTGAAAGATCTTAAGAAGGCATTTCTCTGCAAGGTCTTATTTAGCTTTGATGAAAAATTTAAGTGTGAGTTTTTGTAAATGCAAATGAAAATATTAAGGGTCCTCAATATATTCACAGAGCACATTGATATTTTTCATGCAATAATGTTAATGTGCTGTGCCCTCTGCAGCGGTACCATAATTAAATCTGCTGGCATTTCCATTTTAAACCTAGTCATAAAAAATCCCTCTGAGCAATAATGTGTCACTCCAAAACTGAAACCGGCAGTCTCCACTGTTTAGGGACAATATTTGAGAAAGTTTTAGCAGGGGGTCAAGTTCTAAAAAGGTAAAACATTTAGCAGAATTTTTTTCTTTATTTCACCCTAGATGCTTGTTTGCCCTCTGAAAACTAATTTCAATTTAATGTGTGATGTTTATAAATAGAACAGACACATAGCATGAGAACTGCATTCTGGATCCAGTTGAGATAGAAAATGTGGTTTATGAAATACTGGTGTTTCCAGCTCTGTTGGACCTCATATTTAAATAATTTAAGAGGGTGATGTTTAAGAAAAAGATACAATTACAAATAAAGATTAGAAATGAAAGTGAATATTTAGAATGAAGAAAGTAGTCATGAGCTATGCAGTTTGCAAGGCTGACAAGTATCACAAATATAAAATCAGGAGGATCACAACATAAGCTTATAAATTAGCTGTTTCACTCCTTTAATACTTTTTTTTATCTTACACATTGTGGCTGTGCCGTGTTAGATCACCTCGTCAAACAACAAAGATTTTGTGATATCATTGTGGAGAGAAGAGAATATAGTCAGTCTTTCCTCTACAGTCAGACCTTGGCAAACTTTTTCTATAAAAGTCCAGACACTAAATATTTTAGCCATTGTGACATATAGTATCTGTCACAGCTATTCAACCCTGCCATAGCACAAAATCAGTGGTAGCCATACATAAATGGATAAGCATGGCTGTGTTCCAATAGAACTTATTTTTGGACCCTGGATTTTAAACTGTGTGTAATTTTGACACATCTGAAATAATATTGTCCTCTCTGCCCCATCATCTAAAAATGTAAAAATAAATTTTACCTCATGGGCCATACAAAAACATGGACCATAGTTTGCTATTTTTTACGCAGGTTGATAGGAATTTGTTTATTATTGATAGTTTTTAAAAGGTACTTTTAGCTTCTCAGTTGATGTTAATAATATGTCTATTTTATGATAGTTGTCAAATTTGAAAAAAATTCCTTTTATATATGAGCATTTTGAGTATTTTTTTCTACTGTGACTGATTTTTGGTGTTCTTTGAATTGATGAAATTCATTAACCTGTTTGTCATTGGTGACCTCAATGTGTAGGTATAATATGAGTTTTATTATCTTTCTTATATTATTAGTATTTTGCATTAAATCTCCAAGAAATTTTAATGTTTTCTCAAAGGGTTCATGTCATTTACTCATATGATTCAATCTAAGAATCTATTCACCACTTCTATTAGAAATTTATCACTTCCTCTTATTACTGCTTCTGCTCTGCTCTGAAAAAGTTTTGGTTATATTTGTATGCTCAGTGTGAGCATGGTTTCTACTGATTTCATCACTCGCCTTCATTATGTTGACCCCTATTTATGAATTTTTTAAATCTGAAATTTCAGTTCTTTAGTGAATAACCTTGAAGAAGACAAAAGAAGGGACTCATCATATACATACATCTCCTTTGGGTCTAATTTCTCACGTTTTATTGAAACATTTCAAAATGTCTTTTTAAACCACTCAGTACATTTTGTGTGACAATGCCAGGTCAGTTGGCACGGTGGGCAGTAGGAGTTTTCTAGGAAACCATTACTGTGCCAAGACAGCCAGCTCTCAATGAACCGCACATAAAAATGAATGAGAACAACCCCAATATGTCCGAACTCAACACAGTGCAGTCCCAACTGAATTATGCCCTAACCAGATACCAAAAACGTCTACAGACAACCCAATACCACCCAAAGTGAGGGCAAGAGGTGATAGAAGGGAAAGAGATTGAGAAGAAAATATTTTTTACCATCTATATAACCATGCTGAGACCTGGGTAAGGCCCCTCTCCTGGCTTTGAAGGTGTTTGCACACCTTAAGCTTGCCTTCAATGGTGTCCTGGTCAATCCACCTCTGATTGTTCCCTTTAGCTGTCATGCAGCAACACCAACCACATTCTCTTCACTATTCTATTCCACAAAGAGCCAAAGGTGAACACTCAATAGGCAGTATTACAGAGGGAGAATAACACATGTAATTCAGTTTATAATTTACATAAAATGTAAAATGTTCCTTTTTGTAAACACAGAAAGTTCAATAATCATTCAATGGTTTTGAAAAAGAACAAATTAGAAAAGTCATCTACTGAGATTTGAATGCCATTTGTAAGCTTGGAATATTGCATTTGACAAAGCTTAGTAGAAAATTATATATTACAATCACATCATAATCATTGATTCTAATTTAATTATGTAATTGCACATATTTATTTACTCTAGATGCTATAAAATATACAGTAATTAAATACATAAGAACTAAAAGGCTTAATTTTTAAAAGAAAACAAGAAGTTCATAAAGCCTCTCACATAGTAAAAGAACATTAAAAAGGTCAATTATAAGCTTTCAAAAGCAGAGTCCATTTTGATTTGAAGAAATTACAGTCATCTTATTGTCTTTCTCTACTATACTAGACAATTTTTTAAAGAGCTTCAAGGGAAGGAGAGTTACAGGAGAGTTTCAGTTTTGTGTATCCTCATACTTTAGGAAGCAACAGCAGTGCTCCTAGAGAATGCCAGAAAATTCTTCCAGTGTAAATGAAGTCATTTGAGAGTTAATTAATCTGTAGGTCAAACCTCTCCCTATCCTTTCTTCCTGAGTTTCTTTTAGCCTTAGGGTCCTCCTAATACATTTCTGGTCCTAAACCTACAAGCTTTTGAGTGTCTGGTGTTCTTCTAATATAAACCTAATAGCTTTTTTCAGTATTGCAATTATCCATGTAAAGAATAATTAACTCCAAAAAGTTACTCTTGTTTTTTTTTTGGGGGGGGGGGACTTAGACACTATAGCAACAGTACAAGTACATTGAAGTGTATTTTCCATCCTATTAAATTAAATACTATACTTAATTTATATACTTATATTGAGTCAATACACATTCTAGTTCTGCCTGGCTTTGAAAAAAATCAAATAAAAGACATGAGATAAAAATACAAAAAATACCCCAGATAGTTTAGAATAATAAAATGACTCATATTAAACAGAGAATGAGTTTGTCTAAATTATAAGCTAGCCTATTGCATTTTTAAAAATATTGTTAAAAGATTTTATTTATTTATTTTTAGAGAGAGGGGAAGGGAGGGAGACAGAGGGAAACATCTATGTGTGGTTGCCTCTCAAGTGCCCCCCTACTGGAGACCTGACCCACAACCCAGGCATGTGCCCTGACTGGGAATCAGACCTGTGACCCTTTGTATCAAAGATCAGCACTCAGTCCACTGAGCCACACCAGCCAGGGCTAGCCTATTGCATTTAAAATATGATTCGTTTTTAAAACTTTATACATGTGAAACTGTCCCTTCCTTCCTCATGCTTTTACCAAGCATCCTTATCAAGGTAGAGTTACCGTTCGTAGCAGTTTATGTCAGTATTAGGAAAATGACATAATTAAGAGGCCAAAATCATATTTTCATAATTCTATCCTCCATAGTATTTACTTACCTATCATAATTATATTAGAGACTTAATTTCCATAAGTAATTCTATTACTACATAACAGTTAATCTGCAAACATTCTAAAGCTTTGGGGAATATATTTGGAGAAAATGCTTAATTAGGCAACAGTGTGAGTTTTGACATCATTCTTCAAGGTTGACATGTTAATGGCAAACGGCACCAGATGTTAGACCTCTGTCCTTGTGTTTTGACTACGAAAGAATTCAGAGCCAAGACTTAAATACAAGCAAAAGTTTATTTAGGAAGTCACAGAGGTAGAAGTGAGCTGTAGAGGAAGAGAGCCTGATGGGCAGCCTGGGTTCAGAAAACAACTTACAGAGGCGAAAGAAGGGCCCTTGGAGTAGAGGAGAAAGAAAGGCAAAGATACTCACCTCGAGGGAAGGAGAGGGGGAAATGTGATGGTGTGCAGGAGAGAAAGAGGGAGAGGGCAGCCGCGGCATCAGCCCGCCTGGCCTTGCTGCTTTTCTGGGCCTGGAGCTGGAACACAGCTGAGGCCTACATGTTCTCTCTGGAGCTCAGTGCCGAAGGGAGTGGTCAGGAAAGGGCTTGTATGGGAGTCCTATGAGGCTCTTCTCTGGCCTCCTTGTTCCTTCTCTGAAGGGGTCCACCACATGACTGGCGACATGCCAGGGCAGGAAAGGTCAGGGCAGGGCCCAAAGTGAATGACCAGCAATATGAAATGTCAGGGGGTCTAAACCACATGACCAGTGCTATACTAGGGGAGGAGAGGTCACCCTGGGGACAAGGTCCCACCTTACAATTGTCTGTTGCTAGGCACCTGGGGCTTTCTGCCCTGGTGTCCTTCTGTGCTTGGCTTGTTATTCCTATTCTGCTCATGCCTGTCTAACTGCCTACGCCATCACACAGATTATTCTTTGGCTGACAAATGTCTCCAACAGTTTAACAAATAAAAAAATCTTATTTTTCTAATGTTATAAACAGTATTAAAAGGTCATATATTGTGAGAAACAAAAATGCTTTATTAAGTTTTAAATATCATCTAACTCCATAAGCTGAAATGATCTGATAGCACTGAAAACTAAAATTCGCACTAAAATATACCACTCACAAAATATGGATATGAGATGGATTAAAAACAACTTTGAATCCAAGAAGCCCCGCTGTAGTGGAGAATAAGCTTGGGGCGTAAACATATTGCTTCGGGGAGTCTGAAGCAATTCACCCAGTGCTTCACTGGTATTGTCAATATTGGCACTCACTGTGCTGTGAGAAACTTTCCTGCCAGAGCCTGCACTAAACTATGGGCTCATTAGGTCGGCCCTCCAAATGCCATCGGCTAGAGCTTAGACTAAAGAACTTACTTTCTTCTTCATTTTTCTATGCTTAAATAGGTCACATAATTCTAACAGCAAGGACTTTAATGGTAATCACTGACATGCACCAGGTTTCTTCGTAGCATTTCTTGGATGCTAAATCCTAAAATGTTATTAATTGAAAGCACCATCCCACTGACACATATAGAGAGTGTGGTTCAATGCCGTAACAATTTACGTACTTTCTTCTATTCTAATAATCAATGATGTCATAGTTTCAGGCATGGACATGCACGTGTGGGCCAGTGCTGAATTCTATGCCACCGTCACGATAATGAAAACTGTGGTTACTGTTCTCAGTCAGCCATATTTGCCAAGAGATTTTTGTTGTCATCTAATTTAAACATAGCATGCAGTGAAACATGTACTCTCATGACATATATTCTCACAAACAAATTTCCCACTAATAGCCCTTCATATTTTTGAAAAGGAAGAGGAATTTAGTAAGAATGTTCTGGTCCATAAGTTTAATTTGACCTCAAAATTGGAATTTTTCAAAAGTGAGACAAATGTTCTGCCAATATAGTACTTGCTATTCAAATGCAGCTTCAATGCAAATCCCCGCCCCCCATTTCAAACACAGCATTGTCCCTTATCTGCTCCCAGTGAGAAATACAGAAGCTGTCTGATTTTGGAGTTGCGGGTTTGTTTTTTTTAAAACATGTAACAATAAAGGAAAGACGCATGCAAGGCTGTAGTTCATTCTTCTGTCCAGTGGCCAAAATGTTATTCAGCTATCCATGCTAGTCAAACCAAATGATCAGAGTTTGTTTTCAGGATTCTAAATGCCTTATGAAATCTGGTGGAGCCCCAAGTACTGTGACAAATCAAAGAATATGTCTATTACCATCTATTACTATCATATGCAGCTGAGTTTGAATTGGTGTTGAAAGAGGAATCGGTGGGCTATCTTTTATGAATCTGAAGTGGTAAAAAGGTTTGAAGAGCACGGTTCAGAGCCTGTCCTGGAGATGTATGACAAGAACAACGACTCAGAGAGAGGTAATTGGAAAAGGCTGTGAAAAATTACTCTGGCTTCGTCCGTTTTGTAAAAATGTAAAAATCATCCAATCTTTTATTCCTCAGATTAGTAAGATTTTTTTTTAGTTAGAAATTTTTCAAATAACTCATATTAACTTTAAAATATCTTACAAAAGTAACTTGCTTTCGAGAGTCACATGTTATCTTATTTCATCACCAAATAATAGAATCCGCAGTAGCTTTTACTATAAGTCCTGCACGGGCCTATGGATTTTAGTGACCGTGGCTGAGGTCTCCACCCACCTAGGTAACTCCTAGTAAGGTCTAATAAAAAATATCAGTTTGCATGTTGATAATACTCTCCTTTTCCTATATTTCATTCAAGCAATGAAAAGTTTTTCAGAATTTTGAGTCTGAGGAACAATAGAATGTTAATTCTTTTTTACTACAACTAGAACAAACTTAATTACCCAAGTTATTATATTTGGTTCCAGATATAACAGAAGCCAATATTGTATTATGTGAATTAAAATACAGATTCTGGGCAGTTGGGTAATTCATACATTTAATACAATAATACTTAACATTCTTCTCTGAAATAGAGATGTTTCCCCCATGTGTATCAATGCTTATAAGACTCATAAAAATAGATGCATGAACAACCTGAACTTTTTAAAAAATTAGGGGTTCTAGACCTGGCTGGTGTAGCTCAGTGGATTGAGCGAGGGCTTTGAAACAAAGGGTCATGGTTCAATTCCCAGTCAGAGCACATGCCTGGGTTGCAGGCCAGGTCCCCAGTAAGGGGTACATGAGAGGCAACCACCATTGATGTTTCTCTCCCTCTCTTTCTCCTTCCCTTATCCTCTCCCTAGAAATAAATAAATAAAATCTTTAAAAAACAGAGTTTTTAATCTTCCATTATGACCAGCTGCCTTTCCCAGATTAGATCATTTTGGCATATGTAGCCAGAGGCCTCCATCATGCCTTGTTCTTTACACAGTGAACCACAATCTTTACTCACCCACCAACCCTCTTAATCTGTTCAGGGTATAAAGACACTGATCTTCACATTCAGGTATAGGTTGGTAAGTATTTTCAGCCTGATCTATCCAGTACTGGTATGTTCCATCAACCTGTGTATCTTAAATAACTGAAGCAAGGATGGTGTGATTTTTCTTGATTCAGCACCTAGCCCCCCGGGCCACTTTCTAGACACTCAGTAGTACATACTCTGACACTGGGTGACATGAAATCAGGCTGCTGTTGCGGTTAATGTAAGATTCCAACAAGAACAATGCGTGCAGAGCATGGCTATAAGGCAGGTCCCAAGTAAAGGATCAAGCTTGGGTCCTGGGGATCTGCATTTAACAGGCACCCCAGGTGATTCTGCATCTGGTGATTGGCAACCAGGCACTCAGGAACACTGCTACCAAGAAGTCACATCCACATGTTAGTGTCACAGCTTTATATACAAGCTTTGAACAAACACTCTTTTGATACAGTGAGCTTGATACTATTTTTTTACCTACTAAAAGGGATTTAACAACTTGTCCTTCAGGAGCGTCTCCTGGAGCAGTGGCCCACAATTTGCAGTTAGCTTTGTTAGTGACATAGCATGAAAGGAAAGCTCTTTATGATTCAAAATTTATGACACAAAGGTTCTCTGCTAGGTGATTTATGCATATTCTCTAGTTTAATCAGAGGGCTAAATGCTTTATTTGACATGGAGCAATTGTTTGCCAGATGCAATAACCAATGAGGGTACAATAGTGAACAAATCACACAAAATCCCTGCCATCATGAAGCTTATCGTCTAGTAGGGAGACAGAAGATGTACATAGCTGTTAGATGGAAAGCAGTTCCACAGGCAAAATAACTCAGAAGGAGAAAACAAACGGACATGATACAGAGTGGTCAGGACCGTTTTCCCAAAGAAGATGCTCTAGGAACAGAAGGAAATGAGGGGGATGATGGGATATGAAGAAGGCTGAACTGGAGCTGGAGGCTAAGGATGACTCCAAAACTTTTGCTCACCCAACAGAAAGAATGAAGTTCCTGATTATTGAACTTCATTATTATGAAGCATAATATTATCAGAGATGGGTTAGTATTTGCATTCCATTTTAAAGGTTAGGGAACTTAGGCTCCCATTGATTATGGGCTTGTAAATGGTAGGTTTGAATGAAGTCAGCAGACTATGGAGCCTCATGATCATGAAGATCAGCTGTAGCGCCCCAAGTTCTGCAAGGCTGGCTTTGAACATGGCCCCAACATCTCAAGCAGGTCAGAATGAGCATAGATGGAAACAGCAGAACCAGACTCACTGCATCTGTGCATAGGGTTTTGAGAGCACTGCCATGCTAGTCTGTTGATACCACTCCCAGACACTCCCAGACAGAACAAAGGGACCTGCTTGTTCCCTTGGCTTGCCATTTCAGACATTGCTGCTGCTCATTTCTGCCTATATATAGGCAGGTCCTGACCCCAGAAGGGGCAGGATGCAGAACAAATCTCACTTCCTCTTCTCTGTACCTCAGCCCGCCAGCATATGGCATATGGGTGAGAGTAGGTTAAAAAGAACGTGAAGGGCAACCTTGGAGGAGAAGTGAGAGCATCACCAAAAGGAAACATGCGGTGGAATAAAGGGAAGAGATAGATGACAAAAGGCGTTGGAGTACTGATTATGTGCACAAGGAATCTGCAGCAGACCATCTGTCCATTGTTTTTCAAAAATTTCTATGATGATTAAGTTTCAGGGTGGGCAGAGGAGGGAGAGAAAGGGAAAGAAGCATTTACTGACCATTGACTATGAGCCAGACACTGGACCAGGTCCTTCAATACATATGCAAATCATTGGATTGTCATCATTATGCCAATTTTATATAGGTGATGTCACTGAGAGAATTAAGCTTAACTCTTCTGCACAAGGTCAATCAGTAAGCTTCGTGAGGGCAGGGACCACCCCTGCCAAGTTCACACTGTATTGCCAGTGCCTAACACAGCACCTGGCACTCAAGGGTGGGGGTTGGGGGCTCTTTACTCTTTAGAGAGCCAATGCTTCCCTCTGTTCAATTCTATTTCCAGGTGTGAGATAACCTCTCTCTTCTCAACCGGTTCTCCCATCTCCCTCCTCACCATGAGAAGAGGAAAGTTTTAGGTTTCCAGGACCACTTTTGCTATGCAAGTGACTGAGGCCATGGGTGATAAACTTGGGACAGCAGGATAAGCCATCAGGAGCACCCTCCCGCAGTGACAACAACCACCAAAAAAGAAGGTAAGGATGGAAAAACTAGGGGAGGACGACAGGCTTTCCTGGATCTGTGCAGCTTGCCTATTCTCAGTTTGCACGGGAAACTGGAGCCTCCCTTTTAAGCAGAGTCTGTCTGCATGGGCAAAGATGTCCTGACAGTCTATCACCCCCAGGGGCTCTGCTTCAGAGTCCAGCTCTGGATCGACACCACCATCATCCAGGCTCCTGGAGGCTGGGCAGGCCACCTCTCGTTCCTGCCACCTGCTTCTCTGAGTCACTGGTCTTTATGTTTCTGAAGCACACCCAGGCCCCCTCACAGCCTTAATTCATTTGCTCATTCTATTGCTATTTATTCTTAGCAGAGGCAATAATTAAGAATGCAAAATAGTATATACACATACACAAGTTAAGAAATTATGCACAATCCCTCACCAGATATTACAATTTTTTAAATGAAACAAAAAGTCTTTATATTTATTCACTTATATTCCTACACAAAGGATTAATTTGAGATGGGATGTTTTTAATGTTTTAGCCCAGAACAATAATGTCAAAGGACCAATGCCAGCTTACCTTAATGTGAATTTGTCCTTTGTCACTGATGAGAAATAAACTTAGGCAAAATCCAATAGCAGTTTTAACCAGTTGATATCTGGATAGAAAGAGTTCCTAAGATTTTTAACTTTAGAGCAATAATTTCAAACACAAAAACAGCATTTTTTTAATATTCAAAAGTAAGCCAAATAAGGAACCTCCCAGTAGGCTTTGGAACCCTTTCCCCTAAGAAAATAACGTATGATCTGAGAAATGTAAAGTCATGCTCCCTCCCTGATATATCTGTGACCTTGCTGCTATCTTCACATAGGGTTTAGTATTGGCAGGAGAGAAAATCATAAGAAAGCATTTGCTGCTGGAGGCTCTCTTCCAGCTCTCCCACTGGAAAGCAGAAACTTTTTTCCTGCAGCACAGTGCCTGTCCCTTCCCCATACCTCTACTTCTCCTCCTTCAATATGTCCTGAGTTTTTTTTTTTAAATTCGTTCTTGATGGGGCAGCAACTTTTACAAATCCCAAATATGTACAAGGAATTAATGGCAGGGGCACCATGTTTGAGATTTGTGCCTTCAGAATGCAGGGAAGAGCAAGAGGTGCTTTTGGAAGAGAGAGATGACCTATGCCACTCGCCTCTTACTCCTCCATCCCGAGGGAAAAGAGCCCTTAGCCTGTACAATGGGCATCCACAGCCTCTACCCCTTGCAAAGGAATGATAAACTAGAGCCAGCAGTTGCCTGCTAAGGCTTAAGAGCAGTGACAGTAATAATAGATCACTACCCCACCAGACCCACCACACTTGAATTTCAGAACTGGTCAAGAACTATATCTGCTTGCAGATATGTCAGGTATAATAAATGCAATATTTTGGTATTTTTCAGTAAAATTTTACCTGTATGCATGCAAAGTAAAAAGACACATCTAGACCACAAAAGCCAGAGAAAGCTACTGTGTCATCAAATATATGCATAATTCTTTAGGCTTTTGGTTTTCCATTTGATTTTGACACAGTTTCAGTTTGAAGTATTTTCTTGACACTTGTCCACACAGAAAGGAAGTCTAGTTTTCACAGAATTTCAAAGAATCCTATCCAAATCTGGTTCAGGTAAATGGCTAATGATAGGTCAATATAAGGACCTCTCACCATGTGATGGAGAAGAGAAGGCTCCTCTCCAGGCTGAGTCCCTTTGCCTCCATCATCCCCAACAACCATAGTTTCCTTTGCCTTGATTCCACTGGAATTCTGCAGATCTTTTATAAATGCAGGTCCCAGAGCATCAACACAGACCTATCGAATCAGAAGCTCGAAAGGTGAGGCCTATGCTTGTAATTTTTCTTAAATCCTCCTTTTTGGGTGATTTTGAAATGCAGGCAGGGTTGGGAACCACTGTCCTTATTTAGCATAATGACCCCATGTTTCCTAGTGTGCCCTCATCAGTCCTGTTCCTTACTCCTATAAGAGGTAATAATGATCATTTATTCATTTACTAATAATATGTATTTTTTTTTCCACCAACACCATTAAAACATGTCAGGTGCTCCAAGAACTTGCTCGCCATACTTCCTGGCTTTCTTAATGCTCACCAACTGAGGTTAATTGTTTATCATCTGTACACATAATACCCTGCTTTGGTCAGCCCCGCCTTAGCTACTCTGGTGTCAACGTTCTATTAACTCAGGCATATTTCTAAACCAGCATCTCCAGAAGTGACTAGCCCTTCTTTCCTCCTTTAAAAGGTTATCCTTATTTCCCAGTCTCAAATGTTTCAGGTTAGTTTTATACATTATTCGATGATAAGAACAGATTATTTAAAGAGCAGATGTCTCAGATTCCATATTTCCTTCCCTGTTATATAATAGAAAGAAAAGAAAGCTGGCATTGTGCTCCATTTATTTTTATGCCCTTTTACTATTCTTTTCATAATACATTGTATTATTTGGCCAGCACTGGGCTGTCTTTAATTGTAGAAAATCATGGGAAATATGCCATGCTCAGGTTTTCTCAAGGAACCCATTTTATCCAGGTCCCTGGGTGTGTGCTCCATGAAAGCTCCCTGGGAAATTCACAGGCACCCGCAGAAACTCCAGAAAGTGCTATGCGGCTAGAAGACCCAACCCCAAATTCCTTGCTGTGGTGGTGGTGGCCACACTTGTCATGCCACATAAACGTAATACCGGTTCCCCCAGTAAAGGCAAAACAAATGTTCCTGGATAGAAAAGGAATAAAACTAAAATAACATGTTCAAAAGCACCTACATGAAACATACTTTCTTGGAGAAAATGTGAAAATAAGATGTGGAGAATCCTTGAGATAAGTTTTCACAACAATTAAATGTGAGATGGTAAAGTAGTGGTGTCAGTTCACATTGAAGAGAAGTACAAAATAGTTTTATTTATCAGAAAGAAAAGAATCACTTCCCTATTACAGTCTGTAGCCACAAAAGGACTGTGGACCACCCTTCATTCAGAGCTCTGCAAACCCAGTCCATTGAGTGATGGCTCCCGGGATGTGACGTTTTGGCAGAATGCAGAGACTGATGGTATGCGAAAAACACCCCTAACTCCTTGTCCTCAACAGACATGGATTGTTTCTTATTAAATTGACCAAGGGCATCTCTTTTACTTCTTGGGGGATTAAGGAGAATAACAAATAACACATTGTGTGCACAGGCAGCTAAAGAGGAGAAAGTTCAACAACATATGTCTGTGTTGCAATGGGAAATGCTGTGGGGCTAATGTTAGGACCCAAATTCTTTTCACATTTTTCAGCATTCTTATCTTCCTTGGAGGAAATGCAGTCATAAAGGAAGAGTTTCAGAGTGGCTGCGGTGGTGCTAATGACGTGTGCGTGCCTACACACACAGAGAAAGGTTGTGCATGTTATTTTACTTCACACCAATAACAAACATGCACATTCACAGTGCTGCTTTTTAAAGAATTTAGTATTACCCAAACTTTCTTTAAATGAAGACAAAGAAAGAAATAGATAACAGTCTCCCTCTTTTATGCCTGCCCTTGGAAAACATAGATCAGAGTCTCTGAGTTCATTCAAGTCAGACTTCCATTTGCATTCTGAAACAACTTGTGATGTTAATGCGCCAATCAATTTATCCAATTAGGTGTATGGAAATAACCTTTATATCCTGTTGCAGTATTACCTGAATATCAAGCATTAGGTTCTATGGTCAAGACTTATTGCAAATTGCTTTCCAAAATTCAAAGATATTACAATAGAAATTAATTGGTTGAGACTCAGAAGAAACAAGTTTCCATAAAAATGAGGTAAAAATAGCATTTGATGAACATAATTTTTTAAACAGGAAAATAAATTTCTTTATTGTCCTTTTTCTTCCCTGCTACCCCCTTTCAAATCATAATATAGGCTGACACAACATGTAATTGTTCTCTCTCATTCCTTTGCTTCATGCCTTTGAACAAATTATGAAGACTGAATATTTTCTTTTGGAAACTTAATTTTAATACTTTTTCTATGTCAGATATAGCCTGAGTGATGATGTTTAACCAACTACCCCATAACAATTGAGGAGGCCGAAGACAAGACCAATGAGAAAAATTCTTTTGCCTTCAATATCTGGCTTATCTGACATACCTTCTGTGACTATTTGTTGCCGAGTTTCCAGGAGAAAACGGTAGGTGAAGGCCCCTGGAACTGGCGTGGCTGGCAGTTTGTTTTCTCTCTGGATAAAATAAGAGTCTTTCAACTTAAAGACGAAACCGACATCTAAAAAGGGGTTTCCACTATGTTTTCTCAAAGATGTTCCTAAAATTTGACAAGGCTTCAAATCACTTGTTGTTCACCATATTCTCAACAGACAAGTTTCCGTGATAGGATGTGATGGTTATTCAAACTGGATAACGCAGGAGACTCTGAAGATGTAACACACATCTTTTCTCACATATGGTATTTGACTGCAGCAAACTCTGAATGGGGTATCAAAAATCATTCAGTGGGTAAAATGGCTTAGGATTGATCACTTACAGTTTGGTCACTTTTAACACTTAGCATAATGCTGCCTCATAAGTCACAGAGGGGATATTAAACATAAATGAAATGTGCTTTAAAAAGTTCTTTGAAAATTCCAAGGAAACCGATCCAATTTTCCAGTGCCTATATAAAATTTGCATATACAATTGCTGGACAATAAAAAAAGAAAAAGTATCATAGGTCTGCTTCAGTCTCCAAAAAGATCAAACTTTCTATTCAGGAGAAAGACAATCTTCTTACAATCGCAGAGTATTGTAGCTGAAACTAGTTTCAGAGGTGACCATTCTAATCTCTTAATTTCACAGATGAGAAAACTAGGGCCAGATAATTTAAGTGACTTATGGTCAACTTTATTCTTAGCTTTTAATGAGATGCCTCAGACATGCAAATCCAAGGTTTGTATTGTAGATTTGCTTCACTCAGATGTAAACCACAAAGATAGGAGAGTGTGCGCTGTTGCAGAGTAGCAACAACTGGAAAGTGAACAGTCATAGCCAAGTAGGTTTTAGTTCCTATGGTTACACGAAATGAATTCATGTTGCTGCCTGCCTTTTAATCCTAGTTTTGAAAAGGAAGTACAATGTCCGTCTCTCCTTTAAATTTCTCCACATCGTGGGCTGCTATTGTCAGCAGAAGGAGGCAAATGGAGTGAATATATACTTTTCTTGAGTTTCTCTGAAGACAGATAATCTGGGAATTAATTTAGGAATCATGTTTGTTTAAATAAAATATTTTTGTGTCCCCCTCCCCAAAATGCCAACTGCTATCTTTAAAAGGACTTTTGCTTGGTGTCATGTTAGCTATAACTAAAGCCAAATGAGGGAATGTTAGCCCAGACATGGTGGCCACGAGTGAACTCTCAGGACATATGAGAGAAGGGACAAAACCAGTTAAGTACTGTTCTGATTCATTTTTCTTTATTAAGGAAAAGTGCCTCCAAACTTAAAGCATAACGAACCAGAACAAATCCTGATATATTTGTAGTGAGAAAGAAAGAATCTAGTTACTCTAAATAGAATGAATTATATTGCCAAGTATTGAACCATCTTGTAAGTTCAATCAAAAACCATTTGTGGTCATCTTTGTGCATCTGGGGGAACAGGAAAATTTTGAATACACTGAGGATGGAAAAATCTTGGTTCCGATTTCAAAAAATACAAATTTTAAAAATTATAGACTGTTCAACTTGACTCTAATCCTTGATAAAATTCTACAATGGATCCACCAACAAATGGTTTAGAAGAACTGAACGAGCTAACACAGTTTATTAAGAACAAACACTAAAGGGATTTTGTTTGTTTCCTTGTTTGTTTTGAATTATACATCAGAAAAACTCTATAGTATAAACCAGAATTCTGCCAATACATTCACTATATTTTTGTGAACTACATGGAATACTGTGGCTTGGACAGCAGTATCGTTAGATGGTATGTTTACTAGTTGAACAGATTTACAGAAAAGCTTTAGTAATCCAGAAAAAGGAAAAAGAAGACACCTAAACTGCATAACAGGATCCACAGCAACACCACATGATCTGCTGCTCTTCCCTTTCTCCTGGTTCGCTAAGCTTCAGTCATGCCGGTCACTTTCTATTCTTAACCAAGCCCAAGCCTCCCTGCTTGCATTTGCTGTTCCCTTCTGCCTGGAATGTCCTCTCAGCTCCTTGAATAGTTAGATCATTCTCAAACTGAATGTATTAGTGAAATGCCACCTACTCAGAAACTCTCTCTGAATTAGATGGCCACCTACCTACCCTTGTCACTTCCTCTTCTATCCCTGTTTATTTCCTATCATTCACTGTTTATTTTCCATTGCTTCCACTAAAATGTCAGCTTTATAAAAACTAAGGCTTTGTTTGTTTATTCACCAATAACCACAAGGCCTAGCACAGTGCCTGTTATGTGTTAGGCTTTCATGAACATTTGAATGAACCAATGAATTAACTAATGAAATGCAATCATATTGCAATACCATATCCTCTATGTGACTTCTTAGAATGTAGTGTTTTTATCAATGTTTTATATGGAGATATAGAAAGCCTGGAGGTGTTTTGTTATGTTATGTTTTGTTTTTGTTATTGTTGTTTTTAGTTTTTCTCATTACATTATACTAGATAAATATACTGCTTTATGGAATAAGAATTCAGAAGGGCCTTGGGGGAGTGAAAAACCAAACACATATAACAAAAAGACACATAACAAGGATACGTAGAAAGTTCTGCACTTAGAATCAAAGGAATTTTTGTGCTATCACAGGATGGGATATGTGATTTGTCACTGGAATTTCTAAAAAGTACCCTGGGTTTTACTTTTATCATGATCTTGTTATGAACCAGTAATGTAATGTGGGCATTAAAAAGCGCTGGACTATTGAAATCAGAAGATGGTACCTCCAGACCAAATTACATACTTGTTCAATTTTTAACATTATTTCTTAAGAACACTGAAAATATGAAAGGTGGTTGAGAGAAAGAATAACAATTATGAGAGACATGGAAAACTACTTTCACAATAAAAGAACCATCAAGTTTTACCAATAACCTCAATAAAAAGGAAAGGTTTTCTACCAGTCTAGAGTCATCCCAAAACATGGCAAAGTATGCCATGGAACCATGAATTCTTTGTCAGTGTAGATTTCCACTGTGTGGTTAGCAGTTGGAATATGGTAGGGAGAATTCCCGTAGAATGCAAATTTATTTGATTAGTGATTAATGATTGATTTATATACTCACAGCTGAGCTTCCATACTCCCAAGTTTCACTACCGTGGAGTATTGAATCAAGCACTTGCAGTTTTCTATTCTACAATATACTATAGATGGAGAAGTTGGTTGAAAGATATTCATGGTTTCTTAATCTACAAATTATAAGTGAGTTATTATATTAAGTATTTTGTTGTGTGTTGGTAGACCATGGGCCCATTAAGAGAAGATCAGCCATCTACCCCCATACCCAGGGACAGCATAATAATTAATGAACTAGAAAAATCCATAGAAAATATATGGGATTAACATTTGGAGAAGTAATCCAAGTTATCTCTAAATTTGTATCATAAGAAACTAGAAAGACTTGAATGTAATAGAAAGAAAGCACATCTGGAACATGTTTATCATTTTAAAGCAGGGACATTACTACACCAGTTCAGAGAAAAACTGAACAGACGGAGGACAGTCAACGTGAAGAACAGGACAGGAGAACCTGGAGACTATAATTGACCTTGTTCATCAAATCCCATAAGAGATGTATTTTTTTTGGTTCTTATAGTGATATAATCTATAATGATGGATAAGGCAGCAGATTCAAAACTGTGATGGTAAAATAGTCATCGAGGTCACTGTCTTCAATGCGCTCACTAAGCAACTCTAATTAAGTCATTCCTCAGGGATTCTGGTACATGTATTTATCTCCATCATAAAAAACGCATAACCCCATTCTAAAGGCTTATTAGTGCTTATATATTTTAGCACCATGTAATTTTGATTAACGTGAGTCAGCTTTTCCAAGTCCATAAAATGCTGAACAACATAATAGGGAGGTAGATCACAGACCACAGTAATGTCACAACATAATGGCACTGTGGGTGGCTCCTTGGTAGACAGCCATATGGCCCTCATCTGACCACACTGTCAGACCCTTTCAAAGCTACATCATTCTGTATTGACTGCAGGCTTAAACATAAGCTAGTTAGCTAAGACAGAAGTAACATAAGAAATGTTTGATTTCTGGGTATGAATAACAACCACTGAATGTAAGGATCATGAAGAAACCTACAGGTTAGAAGGTAATTCAGAGTGCGGATGAGCATGAGGTGACCTAGAAAGGAAAGGTTCAAAGATCAAAGAAAAGGATAATTTTTTTAACAGTTGATTCTTTTAAACCTGGTAAGGAGGCAAAAAAAGCGTGACTCTGTCACAAGGAAACGACTGAGACTGGACAAGAAGGTTGGTCCGAATTTTCTATTTGCAGGAAACATATACACGATGTGTAGACCTGAAATAAGTCTACTCTCAAGGAGGATTCAGTGGAGAGAACTTCAGATGAAAACTCCCAATGACACGAAGAGACATTTGAGAAAAGGCTGCTGAATCAGGTTCACATATTTAACTAGAAAGATGAGAGTGAAGCAGTTTTCACCCATGTACATTTTGGAAACAAATAAAAAACCTGCTGCTTGCCTTTTGCTCCAAAGAGTGGAAGGAGAAAGTATTCTGGGAGTGGTTTGGGTTAGAACTATGAGATGTATCTACTGCACAATGGAGTATTCAAAAACCAACTGCTGAGTCACTCTCTCCTCTGTTGTGAGGGGTCCCCAGCTCATTCCTCCAGATATTATGTGACCCAGGATCAGCAGTCCATAAGAAAAGAAAGTATCCTCACATTTCTTTATGGTTAATTGACATTTGGGAATGACATTATGACACCACAGCACAGAGTTTATAAATGCTATATAAAATGAAATTCTCTTGATCAGTACACCAGTCAGAGTTGCTACATGATTCTTGTCACTGAGCACTTAGCTCACATAAAATATAAAAAAGCCATATTCAAAACTCCCATACCATTATTGCCTCCACTTCAAAATTGTTTGCTTATATTCTAAACTCATACATCATTTACGTTGGCCCCTTTAATTCCTTAGACATTCACTCCAAGATGTTGGACCATGATCTTGGGGAGCAAATTATATCCATATACACAGATAGCAGTCTTGTAGATTTCAAAAAACAGGAAGCCTTTTTTCCTTTTCAATGAAAGTTTTTAAAATTTAGATGGTAGAAGAATGAGGCAAAGAGGAGAAAGAGCAAAATAATGCCACTTGGCTTTCTGGTTGGTGTATTTGTTAGCTAAATTGAAGTTCTTACTTGCCTAGAGACTTCAGGCCAAGCATGTAGCTATTTCCCCAAGCTTAATTAAATCTTCAGCTGACCTACAAGGAAAGGGATATGTGCTTGCCATCCAGAGATAAAGAAAAAAGGCACAGAAGATTTGTGATCCGTATCGGAAATTCCAGCAAGTCAGCGCTGCAGGCAGAACTTAAGAACCGTTATACCCAGTTCCTTCTCCCAGCCACTAGATTGAATTTTAACATTCAGATGACATAGCAACTGACCAGTGGGAATCAATGACACTTTTCCTGCACATGTATACATGTTTCAGGTGACAAATAAACATAGGGTTTTAAAAAACATTTTTGAACGAATAAACACACATTATTTCTTATGTTGCAAAACATTTAAGCATGTGAAAATACCTAAAGCATGGTTTTGTATCATAAATATAAACTATGAATTTTTATTATGGGCTCTAAGCTGTCTGTAAACAGTGTTATTAAAAAACAAAATGAAACAAAAAAAGAATCAAGAATGGCCCCGGTAGCCTATTCAAATCGGAATATATGAGCCTTTATTTATTTTCCATTAACTTATTTTTTGCATAGTCATTTGTAAAACATCTGGAACCTCATTATTTAAGTAAACAATGGTGGTAATTAGCTTCAGTAGAAAACAAAATATCCATTTACTCAGTGGCTACTGTACTTCATCAATTATGAAAACCTCTCTCTAGTAGTCTTGGATATCGCCTATCTGTAGCAAATAGTTGGAGTTTCAAAGAAGTAGTAAGAATCTGTTTTCAATACCACAAAGGAACCACAGCAAACTTTAAAACATGTAAGTAATGCAACCTATTGTGTGAGGAAAAATAAAACAGAACAAAACAAAACTACTTCCTGAATAGAGGTAATGAGAAAGCTAAGTTGGGAAACTAATTTACAGAAATCACATTCACCTGTTTCTGAAATGGCACCCACTGAGAATCATCAGAATATTTTAGGCCTGGAAAAAAAAAAGCAACCTTCCTGTATCTGAGAAGGATGCTAACAGCAGAGTTGCTTGGTAATTGTTTCAAAGACAATGAGCAGCATTCACACTGCTCCAGGTCTCCAACTGGGCTGCTTATCTTGAGATTCATGGATTTCCCACTTAAGGTTTAGAACCTGCTCAGTGACTCTGCTTGCCACGCCTCGATACGGTTCTGGATGGTATTAACCCACTGAAATGACTAAACTCACGTGTTGGATTCTGTCATCTCTATTCAGAGAGATTGCCAGCATATACCAGTTGTTTAAAGCATGAAAATTATGGATGGATTTAAGAGAACTTAGTTTTGAGGTTTAAAAAAGAGTAGGGACTGTGAGATACCTGAGTGAACATGTGTTTGTTCTTTTTCTGAAATGAATCTTTTTGACAGATGAGAGGTTCATGGCAGTTTGGTAAACCTAACATACAATTAAAGTACATTCCTCCCTATTTCAATTCAATTCATAGTAGGTATAATAGGGCGATGTTTTTATATGGAATGAGAACTGAGGAGATCAAGAATTGTTCCTTAGCATAAAGACTCATTTTCCCCCAAATGCAAAAATGCTCTTTTACTCATTTTCCTTAGGTAAATTTGCAATGGTGTTTTAACATCTGAAACTGCCATCCATGAATTTGAATTTCTGCATCATTAAGTGGGCAACAAGCTAGTGCTGGTTGATGAAAATATGAGCTGGAAGAAAGCAGTACCATATGGAATGATGATCACATAATGAACCAGAAAACCCAAAATTGAATGAGGCTGCTTAGAAACACAAAACAAAGTTATAGTTCTCTGTTCAAATTACTGCCCTCACAAATGGTAAAGAGTATTACCTTCCAAATTTGATATTATCACCTCTGTTTAGTGAATCTTATTATGTCCTCAAATTGTTCCTAAGGATGTGCATAGTTTTCATGAACTTCAAAAAAATGCTGCAAAATATTTTAACACTTTCTTTTCAATTTGAAAATTCTAAACTAGTCATAGTCATGGCTGAGATTTCTACAACCAAATTGGCATTTTACTAAAAGCAACTGGTTCTGCTGAGCCGTGAGTCCTGGAATGATACTACTGAATGCAACAAATAATGTTTTCTCCTATGTGGTGTATTTTTACTCAAGAGTCTTTGATGTTTTACGGTTTGATGAACCATGGTGATTATGATTTGAATTACAACAAAAATGTAGTTAGATATACTTCAATATTACATATGCAATAATACCAAGCAGCATGTTAAACAAATAGTAATGATTTCGATTATTCCCAATGTCTGAACAACACCCAAGGAACAATGGATGTTAATTATTTTGGTCACCAGAATGCCTTAAATAAAACACTCAAAGGGTATATAGTCACTCCAGCATAATTAAAAGCAATAAGCTACATGTGCACTGAATTTCTATATAAAATATCTAAATATTATGAAAAGATTGTGAGTTGGGTTTTATTATTAATATATCTCACATAAGAAAGATTGACAGATTTGCCCTAAATCACATAGCTAATATTGGACTTAACTAAGCCCAGAAAAATAATACTAAAACATGTATAGCATTTACTATGTTTCAGATATTGTTCTGAGAACTTGAGAAACCCATTTAATCTAATCCTCACAAGGGGAGACTGAGCTCCGAGGTCCCATGGTTAGTTGGCCGTGTGGCTCCTGAGTCTGTGCTCCCAACCACCACTTCGTGGCGTTTCTATCTTTAGGAGCTTCTGGGTGAATAAAAGAAATATTGAAGCCTAATGTTTTGGGATTCTGGCTTAGTGTTGTATAGTGCAAATAGGGAAACACAAATAGAGTGACAACAGTTTAAAAAGAAAAGATTGAATTCCCAAATGTGGTGCAAGTAAAAATAATAAAATAAAATCGTAAGGTGTTAAAATTCTTATTTCTATGTCATTCTATTGACTTCATCTTAAAATATAGCTGTCTTGCCCCAGCTGGTGGTTCAGTTGGTTGGAGTGTCGTCCCATAGACCGAAAGGCTGCTGATATGATCCTTGATCAGGGCACATATTTAAAATTTTTTTTAAGATTTTTTTTATTTATTTATCTTCAGAGGGGAAGGGAAGGAGAAAGGGAGAGAAATATCAATGTATGGTTGCTTCCTGTGCATTCCCTGCTGGGAACTGGCCTGCAACCCAGGCATGTGCCCTGACTGGGAATCGAACCGTGATCTCTTGGTTCACAGGCCCGCGCTTAATCCACTAAGCTACACCAGCCAGGGCTGATCAGGGCACATATTTAGATTGCAGGTTCAATCCCCTGGTCGCGGTGTGTGTGAGAGACCTGTTTCTCTCCCTGTCTCTTTCTCTCTTCCCCTTCCTCTCTCTCTAAAAGCAATGGAAAAATATCTTCAGTGGAGGATAAAAAAATAGCTGTCTTGCTTCAAACCATCAGAAATGGCAATATCTTCATTCCCCAAGAAATTTCTGAAGAAAGCATTGTAATGTACTATGATAATCCATTACTACATAGAAGAAGGATTGGTCAAAACCAAAGACAGAAACTAATTGTCACAAAATTGGTTCAATGTGAAATATCCTACATCTGCTTCTAATGATTGTGCTACAAGGACAAGAAGTATGAATATAACAATAGAAACAACTAGATAATTAGCATTTTAAAGTAGTGTCATCAATTAAAAATAACTTTAAAGATTTCATGCACAGGTCTTTTTTTCCTACATAGCTTGTTTTTTTTTTTAACATATCAGATGAGCAGTTAATGGACTGGAACATATTCTTCATGAATAACTTTAGAAAAGTTTTGTACAAAAAAGGTTCTATACAAACATGGGACTAAGTACTTAGGCACTGTAGATATACAATTCCAGTTGTGTGCAATTACTAATTATTTACTGAGAATGACAGGTAAACCAAGCATATTCGACACGATCCTTGCCTAGTGAGCTGAGATTTCAAATTCAACACGGCAATAAATCCCATGGGATCATTTACAAAATCTGTTTAGAGGAAAGCAGGGTTTTTAAAATGTGATAACCAATTAACTTTCTATTATATAGAGAATGCCCATAATTATTTGTGAAAATGGTTTTTAAAATAGCATTGTAACATTGAAAAAGAAAATGGATTTTAGAAAACCTCACAGGACAGTTGTTGAGATACGTGATAGGAAGGCCCCATGTGCATCCTCTCCACTCTGTGTTCTCATTTGCAGAAAATTTACAAAATGCTAAATTGCTTCAGTATGGATGGTGTAGAAAAATAAAGTAAAAAAATAGAAGGCACAATTTACTCATTGCCATTTTGAGCCTTACTAATCAAGAATTGCAAAGCATGTGCTCAAAAAGAATGTCTTCTCAAAAACAACAAACAAAAAAAAAAGAAGGAAGAGAAAAAATAGATGAAGCAGAGGTCTAAACAAGGAAGGTGAGAATGATAAAGTTTAAGCCCAACTTTACTCTGCCACGCGCGTGATTGTTTGCAAGGGGCAAAGCCTTTTCAGTTCAACTGTTTTCTCAATTAGGAAGTTTGTACTAGAATATGAACATTATAATTCCTACTGACTCTTGTGGGAAAGCACTTTCACACATTACATTATTATTATTCTAAAATAAAGTGAGCTAGAGAGAAAGCCAATTTGTTCGATAAGAATAATAGTGACTTCCATCACGTTACCGCCCTTGTGTCTGATGCAGCCCTGATACACAACAGGCGCAACAGCCTTGATAAAGAAGACCTCTGACACACAGTGAGTGAACTGTGTCCTGCCACCCGCTCTCCACAAAAATGATATGTTTAAGTTCTAACTTTCCATATCTCAGAGTGTGACCTTATGTGGAAATTGGGTCATTGCAGATGTAAGTGGCCAAGAAGCAGTCATAGTTGAGTAGACCAGGCTACTAACCCAACATAACTGGTGTCCTGAGAAGCTTGCCATGTGCAGACAGAGACACAGGGGGAGGCCATGTCATGACCAAGGCAGAGACTGAAGTTTTGCGCTGCCAACCACCAATGGCCAGACGTTGGCTGCAAACCTCCAGTAGCTAAGAATGGGAATGGATTCCACTACAAATTTCAGAGGAGCATGGACCTACCAACACCATGATATTGGACTTCCAGCTTCCAGAACTGTGAGATAACAAATTTCTGTTGTTTTAAGCCATCCAGTTTCTGATACATTTTTACAGGGTCCCTAGGATATGAATACCTATGCTATATAAATTGTATCTTTCTCCCTTCTTAAATCCATTTCTGTTTTTACAGAAGGCATGGTAGAAGGAGTTTCATAAACCCAAGTTTAAATCATGATGCTACTATGTACTAGCTGTCTTAAGCAATTCATTTAACTTATCTGAGTTGCAGGTCTGGAAAATTAGAATAATCCTCTGTAAATTTCCTAAGAAGATTAAATGAGATGATTTATCTGAAATGCATAGCACATACTAGGAACTAAGTAAATGTTATTTGTAGTCTCTCCTTCCCCCATATAATGTTGTAATAAAGATTAAATGAAACTAGATACATAAGTGCTTTTTACCATAGTACTACTATATGTTTTATTAGTCCAAAATCACCCACCACTTTGGCATGCCACAAAAGGCGCCCCCCCTCAAAGCCATCTGAGAGGTCATTGTTGAGACCCTGGAGCCTGAGAGGATGACTTAGGATGGGTTGGAGCTGAGTTCTTGCAGTCAGAACCCTTGCCCTAAGCTGCCAAAGACTCAGTGAAATATAATCCCCTTCAGATCCCTAAAAACTCTCATCAAGCATCAAAGAGGGCAACCTCACGTGCACTCCACAGCACGATTCTTCGAGAACTTGCTCTGAACAAAGAAAGCATTAAACTTGAAAGAGCAAAGTCACATCCTGTTGGAGAGAAAGCTGCAAAAAGAGGAAGAACAAAAACACCTATTGGCTATACTTGCTGCCACAATAAAGACAAGGCAGAGCTAGCAGTTGGTACAAAATGCCCCAAAACAGGATCAGCAGTAACTATTGCTGAGCAAGGCCAATACTGAGCTTAGAGAAAAACCAGGATCCAGCCCCCGAGAGATCAGTTGCAAAGCAATCCTCAGAGCACCACTAGGACACTGCGTTAAATCAGTACCAGGGACTACTGCTCTGCCACCAACAGTGGCAAACTGGTGATGTATGCAGCCGTTATGAAAATGGTATAGAGGTTCCTCAAAAGATTAAAATGAGAACCACCATATGATCCAGCAACTCTACTTCTGGGTATTTCTCCAAAGGAAACAAAAACACTAACTCAGAGAGATATCTAAGTTCTTATGTTTAGGTAGCAAAGACCTAAGTGTCCATTAATGGGTGAATGAATGAAGTATATGTATATATATTAATATATATGCTGAAAAGATGCTTTCTAATATATAATAACATATACACATGAATACTAATATGTATAAACATATATTAAATGGAAAGGAAAAGCAATTTAAAATTTTAAAAAGAAAGGAAATTCTGTCATTTGTATCAACATGTTTTGGCCGTGAGGGCATTACTCTAAGTTAAACAAGTCAGCTAGAAGGACAAAATGCCATACGATTTCATCTATATGTGGAATCTAAAAAATAAAACAAAACAAAAAAACACCAAGCTCATAGATAAAAAGACAGCTTGGTGGGTGCCAGAGTTGGTGGTGAGGGGAGGGGAAAAATGGGTGAAAGGGGTCAAAAAGCACAAGCTTCCAATGACAGAACAAATGAAGTCCTGGTGCAGTAATGTACAGCACGGTGACTGTAGTGAGTTATACAATATTGAATATTTGAAAGTTGCTAAGAGTAAGTCTTAAAAGTTCTCCTCATACGAAAAAATAAACTTCATATTTATATATGGTGGCAGATATTGACCAGACATGGTGATTATTTTGCAATGTATACATATATTGAATCATCATCATGTTGTGCAGTTGAAACTTATAATGTTATATGTCCATTATATCTTTTAAAAACTATGGATACATATAAGTTGGATGATTCTCAAAGGCTTTATACTGAGTGAAAAATGCCAACCTCAAAATGTCACATACTGCATTTGTATGGCAGCCTTGAAAAGATACATTATAGTAACTGATGAAAATCAGTGGCTGCCCAGGGTTCAGGGCAGCGGGGAGACATGACTGCAAAGGGGTAGCACACGGGAGCTTCTAAAGGGGTAGAACTCTCTGTTCCCTAACTGTGTGGGGGTTACATGAATATAAAGACGTGTGAAAATTCATAGAGCTGTACTTCAAAACAGGACAACTTTAATGTATGTTAATTTCTAAAATAAAGCTTAAAAAAACTGGAGGGTTGCCAGCAGGCTTTGGAAGGGTCCCAGAAGACACAGGGCTGCTTCATTCTACACTCCCAGGACCTTAGTCTGCCTCGCGTCGGCTTCAGCAACGTGTAGGACGGACAGCAGGACAGAAGAAGAGACAAATTGTTTCCACGCAAGAAAAAAGGCTCGACTAACTTTAGGGAAGAGAGAGAATGAAGGTGAAGAAAATCAGTGAATCTGAGCAAATGCTTCTGAAATTTAAGGAGGCAGTTGTCAGAAACCCAGTCCTAGGCCTTCCCTGTTTGAGTGCTTTAAAGCAGAAGAAAAAACAATTTTCTCCCTGCACAAAGGAAGAGTCCCTCTGTTCTGAGTCACTCCCTTCCTTAGCCTTCTCAGGAACTTAGCCAAAGACGGAAAGCAAAGCCATCAAATGCACTGCTAGCTAGCTGTGCACCCCAAAGCATGTCTCTTGCATCTATTTTCAAGTAAAGAACATTCTTTTCTCACTTGTTATGTAAATGGAAAGATGACCTCAAGAATAATCATATAATTCCCAAACCATCCTTGGATTTGCCCGCCAGTTTTGGAGTGGGTGACTGGGCTGAGGTGTGGTTTCCAGGGCTCTGAAGAGGCTCAGCGGTCCACCTAAGAGGCGACTACTTCTCACTTCTTGGAGCATCTGGGGGTGGGCCCCGGCACCACCCTGCCCTTCTGCGGACGGAATTGTATAGTGTGGCGGCTCCTACAGAGGAGAGCAGCAACAGCCAAGAAAGGACCATCTACCGGGGAACTGGCCACAGGAAACCATCCCTGCCAGTTCCCCCTTCTCCCCACCCAATGCAAAGGCCAGGGGAGCTGGAGATCCTGAGCGGGCGAGGAGGGCGAGTAGCAGAGCAGACCACTCCCCTACCCCTGCAGGCAGGCATCCTGAGGGCGTGAATCAACCCTGAACAGGCAACAGGAGGCAGAACGTTGGAGTTCTCAATCAGATTCGTCCCGTTTTAATAACGGAAAGTGAATAGACTGCTGTTCCGGATATCAAGGAACAAAATAGCGAGTCAACAGAACATGGTTTAAAGCGATGATTGAATAAAAATAAAACCTTTTCATGTTTGCACCCCACAGAGTGCAAAAGCACTTCACTGAACACACAGGTACAGAACCTGACAGAGGAGCTCCTGAATAATGCAGCAGCCAGTCTCCAGTAACAAGGAGCACGTTCCTGCCGCACAGCTGGGTGAGTCAAGGTAGCCAGTGGGAGATGCAGGCACAGAGGCTCCGGGGAGAGACTGGGAAACCGCGCCATTATTCCCATTGTAATAAGCAGCCTCTGAAGCTTCTGCAGGCAGTGTAGTGACTTGACATTTTAAGAAGCCACTTCTGACAGTGGGCTACAGCAAGCACCAGGAGGAAGCCCAGGCGGGAAGGCTGAGTCCAGTTTGAGTCACCTCATCCTGGGTTGCTCCCCTCAATCTAAGGGCTGTGGAGAGATGTCAAGGACGAAATGTCATCCAGACAAAAAATGGGGTTGCCTTCCTAGGGCTGAAGAACTCTGGGAAGCATGAAAGATTTAGTTACTTTTGAAATAACTTGACCATACTTTAATTCATTTGATTTGTAGAGCAATGTCTGGAGTTCTGCTTGGGAGGCAAATTTCCCCTTGAAAAGCAAAATATACTGAGTTAAGTTCAGGTGAGGAAAAACTGGAATGTGACTCAAGCTACATATTCTCTAGTCCATAAAAGAGTATAGGGGGAAATAGTTTTTGGAGCTCAAATGCACCAGAGCTGTCAGTGTTTAAAACTCAAATCCTAATTACTAATAAGGAAGATACTTTGTTTGGGGAGCCCCCTGCCCCCACCGGCTTCATACAAACATCTCTAGAACCTAAAATGGCTGATGAGCAACTACATGAAAATGTAGGAATTTGGGGTATATGTAATTTTTTAAAAAAACAGCTATTACTACTAAGGAGCTGAATGTAGAAAGTTTGAAGAAGAATGAGAAGATGTGGACCGGTATATGAGGGAGGCTCAAGTAAATTAGCAGAGCTTACAATCAGACACTGAGCATGAAAAGAGAGAGAAAACTGAGTTACAGCTTTGGAGAAGGAGTGAATGAAGAAATGGCCATGAAATTAGTAGAAGCAGCGAGGATGAGAGAAGAGAAGAGAGGCCAGTCTGATCTTACACACACTGGAACAAGTTGCCTGCATGACATTCTGAAATACTTGGAATTAGGAGGCTGGCGGGAGGATGCTTTGCCTTCCCCAGCCATGCCCCTCAGCCTGGGAGGCCGGGTTTCTGTGTTCCTTTGCCAGAAGGGGGATCTAAGCCCCAGCTTCAGCACACACAGCGGCTGCAAGGAATCAACAACAGCACTGTTTTTCGCATTGACTGATCTAATTCCCCCAGGGTTGGCAGTACGACCCAGCCTACGTACATGCGGACCCATAGCCAGGGACTGCAACTGCAGGCACTGTGATGTTTGTGACAAGCAGTAATGAAAATGCCTGATGCCACATGGATGAGGGACTTGGTGTAAAAGAAACACATGTAATTGAACAATCTGCCACTGGGTGAACCAAAACCAGCTGAAATCTAGTGAAAGGCAGCCCAGAGAACACCACTGGCGTCATTAGGGAGGCACCACCAAGATCGGCTCTGGAGCAGCAGAGCCAGAAGGCCAGAGCTAGGCAGGGGTAGGGGAACAAGGATGGAGCGAGCCGGAAACTAAATATAAGGGGGACGGTACTCATTAAAGCTAACATACTGAGTGACAAGACACAAAAAATATAGCATCACCACTCTAAACACACTTGTCTCCTGGCTTTCCTTTGGGACAGCTTTATTTGGTCAGATAAGTTCTGTTTATCTTTCATGACCAAGGGTACTAACCTTCTAAAGCAGCAGCTTCCCAAGTGTCCTTAGCAGCATGTACTGTAGCTCCCCCTTATCCACGGGGGTAGGTGCCAAGACCCCCAGTGGATGCCTGAAACCACGGATGGTACCAAACACTATATACACTATGCTTTTTCTATACATACATACCTATGATGAAGTTTAATTTACAAATTAAACATGAGATTAACAACAATAACCAATAGTAAAATAGAACAATAACAACAATATACTACAATAACAGCTACGTGAATGCAGTCCCTCTCTCTCTCTTTCTCTCATAACTGATCTGACAGCCCAGACAGCCTTGACAGGCAGGGACTGCCAGACAGGAGAGGCCAACAGGCAGGGAGCATACGGAGCCCGGTGACGCCTGACAAAGGGATGATTCACGTCCTGCGTGGGATGCCACAAGATGACATCATGTTGCTCAGAATGGTGCACAGTTTCAAATTTATGAATCGTTTATTTCTGGAATTTTCCACTTAATATTTTCAGGCCACCATTGTCTGCAGGTAACTGAAACCATGGAAAGCAAAACCATAGATAACCGGGGTGGGGCGGGAGGTGGGGGAGGGCAGGACTACCATCCCAGCATCTCTTAGAGAAAAGGAGAAAAGTGAGCCTGCCAGGGACTGAGTAGTCCACCAAGGGCTGAGCCCAGCACACCAAATTTTAAGAGGTGGTGATGCCAGGTGCCTGAAACCACATGCCAAGCAGTTATGCCGATTAAAACTAGGCAAAGCTTATGTGCACAGAAATAGAGAAGAATGGTCAGCAGAATACACTGTACAACAAATGTTATAGTGTTGTGATGAATTTTAAGTGTATGACCAGTAGCCTCTGTTTTTTTATCTGCAAAATAGGAATGATAATGTCTCTCTTAGAGGGCTGTTATAGGTATTACATGAAAATAAAATTTTGATGCGAGGACCAGTTGAATACATTGAATCTAATGTTAAAAGGAGAATTGTGATGTAGTTAAGCTGCAACTGTCTGTGTAACCTGAGCAAATTAACAGCTCTCTGTTAATTTCACCTAAGAAAATAGATCTAATAAGGGAATGTTGTTCTGAGGTCTATTTAGGATTAAATTAGGGAATACGAGTCTTATAACAGTGCGAGGCACAGGTACGTGCTCACTGAATGAGAGTTGTCAGTTTTCCTCAGAGAAGTGGCTAGAGGAAGCTTCCTTAAACTTCTTTACCTGCCAAATTTACTCACTGTACTTCAGGAAAAAAAATGTGCTTTGTTATATTTGTTTTAATTCCAGGAGTTTTCCAGAATTGTGGAATCATCAGCAAATTTGAACATCAATATCAAGCCATCCAAGGTCTTTTTCTTTCTCAGAACTAGAAAACCAAGCACAAATTGAATCTAATTGGGGGAGAAAACAGTTTTTGGAGTACTGTGCACACTGCACGATGCACTATGTAAATCCTGGAATGTAGCCAGGTCTGACTCTCAGGCAGCATGCCCAGATACATGGCCTTAAGATGTTGAAGTTATTTTCACCAGTTGATAAGTATCAACTTCCTTAAGCCCCCCAATGACCCCCTTCCTTGACTGCGAGGGCTGCTCCCTTGTGATCCACAGCATAAGGGTTTGCACACAGTTAAAGGATGATTTTTGAAAACAAACTACAAACATGACTCTCACATAGATACAATGCTACCAATGTCAAAGACTGCCTTGACTCACTAATTAATAAGAGAACTGGAAAAGCTGTCACAAATCCCTAAGGTCTCAGGAATCAAAAGATCAGACTCCATAAACATATAAACACATCAGGAATGTTGAAACAAGACTGTTTAAGGGATGCCAAACTGGTTTCTGCCACAGTGGAGAGGGAAGTCAATTGCAACTGTAAGGCATAAAAACTTTTTGCATGTCTACAGACAAAAATTATTTGCATGGTATCAATGCTGTACAAGTTAACTTTCATGGAGTTAACTATATCTAGCCCTGAGAGATATGCTCTAAACAAGGTATGCCTTACACTGAAGACACCTGGCCATCTCTTGGCCCAATTAAAAGTCTTCCACAATTTTTTGGACAATCTTTCCACCTTGATCAAGAAAAATCATTCTTGTAACTCTGGCTTCATTAGCTTTGGCCTCCTCGCTGGCATAGGTGCAGCAGCGGGCCTTCTAAAGTTCACTGTGAACAATCACAAAACAAACTTCTGTGGGGAAGTTTCCACTAGGAATTTCAGTTTGGACTTTTTTAGGTTTCTAGTATATGCCTTCCCAAGGCTAGGAAACCAAGCCCAAAGTCATTTCAACAACTTTCACCTGCAGTACCTATAATTGTGGGTGAATACCTTGCTGTTCCTCAAGGTCCTGGTCCTCCCAGAAGGTGGCCTTTCTCACCACAGGACTGGACCCCTTCAGCCAGCTCCTAGGCCAGCCTTCCAGAGGGACTGCTAGGCATTGGCTCCATGCAATGGCTCTAAGTCAAAGTAAAATAAATCAATTTTATTTCCTTAAAAGTGACAGTCATACTTGATTGAAGGAGAGCTGTTCTCCAATAAGACATTCCAGGCAAGTCTTTAGTTGTGTACCTTATTTTTCCAATTATCTCATGCAAAGGAAAACAGATTGCTATTAAACTTATGTAAATAACTATACTACCATGAGCAGTAAGAAGGTCTAGAAAGAGTTTCTGATTTCCAGGGGAGGTGAGAGGGGAGGGGTTAGTGAGAATCAGCTGTCACTTGAAAATGGTGCATTTTTGTTTATAATTGCCTTGCCAACTAAATTGTTATTGATTAAAGATAACTTGAGAATAAAAAGAAAGGAGCTTGCTTACATATGTAGAAGAGAGAACATTAAAAAAATCACCAGTATTCTAAACAAATATCCATAATAAAAATTTCCTCATTAGTTCATTCGGTCCTATGTAATTAAATTGTGTTCTGCTAAATCTTGGGTTTGGCGACTCAGAAAGCCATCTGTTTCTCGACTGGAGCGGGTTGGAAAATCCTGACTCAGCCCACTGGCAAGCAATGCCACCAGTACCCGAGGGTCTATTCTTAGAAGAGTCAATAGTTTGAAGTGCTTGGCACGCTGTGGTGCTGAGACAGTCCTTGTTTGCTGAAGACACAAACTCTGCTTACTCAGGTGAGACTTAGACTAAAACAAAAACTATCTGTAGATGACAAATGTGAAATTGGTAGGGTTTTTAAATGACTGATAATTTTCAAACGTGAAAGATTTGATGGGAGTTCACAACAAAGTGACTGATAATGAAATGTGATGGTTTCTGTAGCATACAAAACAAGATAATAAAGCCATTCCAAAAACATTTTTTTAGACAAAATGTCTCTCAGTGTAATGACAAAGTCTATTTTTAAATGTTACATCTGACTTATAAGTGCATGAGTAGAATTTTGATACAGTCAAAAAATCTTGAGAGTTACAATAATCCTGAGACATTAGATACATAAAGAATATATCAAAAAAATAAAGAAATTTAGGAACTCTGAAGTAGGGGTAGGCAGACAACTGTGTTTTTATGAAACTCTGTGTGTAAGTCCCATATGAATCTCCAATTTAGAATCACTGGCCTAGAAGTTGTTAGACTCAAATTAATGAAGTTTATTATTAAAAAAGACAAAAGATAAGTGACAGAGAGGATGTGGAGAAAAGGGAACCCTTGAA
>CM052547.1:31222091-31270477 GCA_028533065.1 Trachops cirrhosus | reverse complement strand
AAAAAAATGTTTCTATCATCCTTTACTTGGCTTGGGAAAAAAAACCCTGGGTAACAGTAGAATCCTCACTGTTTTAGTGGATTTTAAGAAAAATGGCATAGTGAACATACAACAGGCAAAGTGTGAGGACGGTGTTGTAAATAATTCTCAGCCAATTCTAAAAATGGCTCACAGCCACTCTCAATATTGCCTAGGAATTATTTATAATGCCTGATATAACATTCTGTGATAACATAAGCACACACAATGGAGGGTTTGTTAAACTTTAATCCCAAATTAAAAGGTAGGCAGAGAAGGCCAAGACTGGATGAGGCAAAGGTTTTTCATCAGGAGCATCTTAACCAACTAAAAGTTAGAAAAGGCCCTCAAAACTCAAAAAATTAAAACTTACCACTTTCCAAAATTGGTACCTTCTTCAGTTGAAGGAAGACTATCATTTCTTGTGAGTGGGTGTCA
This sequence comes from Trachops cirrhosus, assembly GCA_028533065.1. Lineage (NCBI taxonomy): Eukaryota > Metazoa > Chordata > Mammalia > Chiroptera > Phyllostomidae > Trachops > Trachops cirrhosus. The sequence goes on along the minus strand of CM052547.1, from coordinate 31,270,021 downwards.
TATTCAACATAGTGCTAGATTTTTAGTCTTGTTGAGTAGGGCTATTGGTCTAAATGCCACTCATTGGCATACGTGTCCCCAGCCTCTCCTAACTTTAAAATCACATCTGGGAAAGCAGGGTAGTAGCCAGAGCTGCCAGGTGTCTTTCACAGTAAAGACTCTTCATGAAAACAGCAGCTACCGTTTATTTACCATGGACCAGACAGTTTAAAAGCATTACTTGTTTAATCTTAACACAACCGACCCTAAGTAAGTTATCACGCCCATTTCACAGATGAATATAAGAATAATGGACATTCAGTAACTTGCCTAAATTTTCTATACATTATGATGTATGAAATGCCAGTAGAGGAGCTCATATTCTAATTCACATTTATCAAGCATCACACCCATAGTCTTAAAAATATAGAAGATCTAGAGAAAAATGGAACTCCTCCAAGAACTTTAAATCATGACATTTATTAATAGTGTCTGAGGTTTTACAAAGGGCCTTTGTTATCTGGCAGGTAGGCTTCTGGACCTTAAACAGGCTTGTCTTTCACATTTGTAGGGCCCTGGACAAGAATACAAATGAAAGTCCACACACCATGTATCTAAACATTAAAAGCGGTAAATCACTCTAACAAGCTGTTAAATAAAATATGTTCTATACTCCTGACTTGATAAATATACTTTGTAACGACTGGAAGGCCAGGTTTCAGGTTTAGAATCCCCCATCCCATAACACCCTTCCTCTTCCTCACCTCCCTCCACTCACACTCTTCTAAGCCTTGGCTCTGTCCACACCACTGGGAGGCTGGCATGCGCACATGTGTTCTCCCCATCCCATATGTCTAAGCTCCACCCACAACCCCCACACAGCTGTCCCTTGGCTACTGGTGCTCTGGTCCGCCTCCAGAACATAAATTTAGGGAAAAGGTCTACACCGATCCTGAAAGTAAGTAAGCTAGAGGATTATGGGGACTTAAGCATAGTCTAGAACACATTATTTACAGCACAGTTGTTGAACCTTTGCTGGTCCTTGAACTGCTACGGTCTGCACCAAGTACAGATGGTGAAAGCAAGCAGTGAGCGTGTCTGACATTGCTGCAATATCCAAGAGCAGGACTTTGTGTTGTGGAGAAGTATTGGTCAGCAACAAATAGGAAGTTTTTGTTGGAGGGGTGGGAGGGGTGTCTTACGTCTTACACTAAGATAGAGAGAAAAGCTCTGTCTCTGTCTAGAATGGGGAGGAGGGGTGGGTCTTGGACCCATCCCGTCCCCCATATTCATCCCCTGTGCGGAGCAGTGCCCTAGGAGTGCCTGAGGAAGCCCTCTAGAGCAACGTTCTCTAACTGGCATGCCACAAGAATTTTAAAACATGCAATACCTGACTATTTAGTCGGGGGCACTGATCTCTTTTCCCTTAGATTGTTAAATTAAAAAATGACAACAACCAATGCAACAATTGTCTGGTGTGAATGAATCAAAATTATACTTAATGCACCTATACTATACCTATTATATTTTTCAAACAGATTGGCAAAACATGTATTTTTGGTGTGCCATGGTATTTTAGTAATTAGTTTCTGTGTGATGAGATGAAAAAGGCTGAAAATCTCTGCTCTTAAAGCAGGGGCTTCTAAAAATGTAATTCTCTTATCCAGGTCCAAGGCAGCTCTGACAATAACACCTTTTCTGGTTTTTTTTTAATCTTACTTTCAGTATCTGCATGTGTTTAGGGCCTTGCTCTCTGAAGAAGCTGCTAGAACTGTGAAAACAAGCTCTGCTGTCAAGGGTGTGGGATTTGGAGAGTCCACATGACAATGCACAGATGCGCAGCTAGTAAGTGACTAAGGGAGACTGCTGAGCCTGGAGGATTCCTGCCACCTTCAGTCTACTGATCAGCTCCAGCAGGAAAAACCCAAATGTGGGATGGGACCTCGCCCCCAGAGTGACCTTTGCTCCTCTATCATATCATTGGTCTGAGGCTTAGACCCCTTGATCTTTCACAACCCTAGTCGTGTGGTAGACCCCCTTAAAGGAAGAACAAGGAGGCTGGAAAATAGCCCCATACAAACCCTTGCATGACCAATTGCTTAAGCATTAACCCCTCAAGACAATGAGGTTCTGACCTGCCTCAGAGACAGAGGTTCAGTTAAACTAGAGATCACATCTAGGCCTCAGTTGTGTTTCAGCTCCAAGCGCAGAAAAGCAACAAGGCCAGGTGGGGCAATGTGTTGGCTGACATCAGGACCAGATGCAATGACTAACGACCCCCTACCCTAGTTTCAACCAATCAATAGAGACCACTACCCTAAACAGACTCACCTGGAAAGCTGATGAATATGCCACTGAGATACTCCCCTGGGACCTCCTTTAAGATCCCCACCTTTAGAGAGTGTATAAAAACCCTCAGAATGGAGGACCCAGAGCTCAAGCGTGCACTGGCCCTCACTCGCTCTCTCAAGCACACCCACTCCTTTCCCCACCCCCTTATTTCCCCAGCTCAGGTACTCTCTCTCGTTCTCTTTGTCTCTTTGGAGCATGCCGGTGCATTTTCCCCTCTCCTTTTCCCAGGTGCGTTCCGTTCTCCCTGCTTTTCCTTTTCTCAAGTTCCAAGGGCCCTTCTTTTGCCTCTGTAACTTGTTTATTGAGCCCATGCAGCCCAGCTGGGTCACTTCTTCCATGGCTCACTTCTACTTCTGTAACTTTCTAAATAAACTTTCACTTTCATTGCAGTCTTGGCTCTGAGCTCTTCCTCAGCCAGAATTCAAGTACTGAGGTTGCCAATAACATTCTGGTGCTGTTTTTCTGCTACCAAAATGACTTGGGGTAAGGAATAAGATTGGCTTCTATAATTTTTTTCTCATCGTAATTCTATTTGTTCAACCTTATCTTTTTACCTGCTCCACCCTTTCTGCATCCCCTTCGATATATACATATATATACACCCACACCAATAAGCCAACAGGTAAAAGTTGTAGCAGTTCCTTTTTTAAACCATTATATTGAACTATTTTAAAAATATTTTTTTTAATTTATTTTTAGAGAGAGAGGAAGAGAGGGAGAGGAACATTAACGTATGAGAGAAACATCAGTCAGTTGCCTCTTGCATGTGACCCGACCAGGGACCTGGCCTGCAACCAAGGCATGTGCCCTGATGGGGAATCTAACCACAACCTTTCACTTTGGGACAATGCTCAACCAACTGAGTTATGCCAGTCAGGGCTATATTTAACTATTAATAAATAATTTAGCAAATGCCTGCTTCTGATATAGACCATTTAATAAAAGGCTCTACTTTTAAAGAAATAAATGCCTAGCTCCAGTTAACTTATTTTTATAAAATATCAGGCACTTGGTTTTCATACATTTTCTAGAAATTCTCTATTAAAACTCAAAATATGATGGTTCATATTTTATACAGGCAAGCAGCAAAGGAGGTAAAGTGCAAGGAGAAAATTCCCAGTACCTTCCTTAAAGAGAATGTTTCTCAATCTCTTCCACAACACACACATTTTTGACAAAGTGATCCCTTTTCTTTTGGAGCCAGGGTTTTGTTCAGCAGCCAAGGTCACTATCAACTTTACAGGGGGGTTAAATAAAAGACTGTAAGCCAACAGGAGTTTTCAATATCACACTTAAACTTACATAGATAGTGTTCAGTAACACAATTACTGTAGTGAAATACAAGGTCCCTTAAGTACATACATGATTTTAACCCTGGAATAGTCTGTCAACAATAACACTTTTTGATCAAATAGTGACTTACTCCCTAGAGGCACAAAATGACTTAGATCTGTTTTCCTAAGCCCTCCTTGGCACACACTTATTTTAGGTGGGTATCTTTTACTTTCCCTAGGCAAGTGATTATAAACTTTAGTGCACATAAGAATTAGAAAAATTTTAGAATGCATATTCCCAGGCCACATTCCTAGTAATTGAGATTCAGTAGGCCTGAGAGCTTGCCAGGAATTTGCATTTTTAACAGGTATTCCAGGCGATTCCAAAGCAGTCATTCCGTGGAACAGCCTTTAAGAGACACTGCATCAAAACCATGAATGTTTTAAGTACTGAATGGATCAGCTAGTGCTAACTAGCAAGTCGAGCTCATGTCATTTTGATGAGCAAGGTTTCAGGGTGGGGGAAAAGTAAACTGTCACAGATTGATTCACCAACCAATAAATATTATGTAAATTGACTGATTAATAATATAGCTAAAATTGCCAAAGTAAATTCAGATCCTTAGTCTCTCATGTAAAACTTTCTGTTAATTGCACTTACCAACATTTAGAAATAAAGTATGAAGATGACACTGCATTACTTCAACCCTATTGTTTAACAGATTTGCTCAAGGAATATTTAATTATATGAGGGAAAGCACCTACTATTTGATATTTAATTAGATATTGTGAAGTTACATGTAAACTTATAAATTTCTATCTATAGGAAAGATAATCCCCAAGTCTAGAGGTGTGTAGCCTTATAAGGCAGTAACCATATTTGCAACTATGAGCAAATGGATTCCATTATTCTTTGACCTGACTGACTACATGTAAATCTCCATTTCTCAAATTCTCTTATGAGCTCATCTTACCATCTTACTGATTCCTTCATTAAGCAATGGGTTAGAGAAGAGCATTGACATGTAATCATTGTAAATGGGTTTGTTTGAGAGTCATGCTTTTGAATTTTTTGAGAATCATGCTTTGGCAGTTATGGAAGTTCTTTCTACTGAGATGCTCAAATGCACTTACCTGCCAGAGCCAACTAAACCATGTTGGTCAAGAAGTACAATTTCTTGCACTGTTTAAGTCCAAGCACACATTTCCTTGGCCCCCAGAGTGAATCTCAAGCAGCAGGAGATTCTTGTTGACTCTACTTCTCTCCGTTTTCTGCCTGTTTTTGTTTTGTTTCCGGATTGTGGTCACATTTGGTTTTGCCTGTAGCTTGTGCACAGTCAATACATTATTTGCCATTAGTGGCGGCAGCAAAGGGGATCAGGATTTACGCTTCCACAGTGTGGTTGTCTCTATCAAAATGATGGACATCTGCTTTGTCTCTGGGAGAGACGAAAGGCATCTTTTTCTGTCTTTTTACATGTTCACATCAAGTAAGAAAATATTTTCTACACATTAAGAAGCAAAACAGCTTTTAGATATAGAAACTGGTGCGTTGTGTTTCTCTTTTTACTTTGACCTGTAGCTCAGATAGTATAAGTAGGTACCTGTGTGCCTATAATTGAGAAAAGCCTTGACCTCTCACTGCGTAAATTTGAAATACTGTTTTATCTTTAAAGGGTACTAATAAATTAGAGGCCAGAAATGTCAGAACATAAGGATTGTTTTGTGTTGATTTATAGAGATCAATAAATGCCTACATAAGTGAACATTCCTAAAATTTCCCCAGAAAATAAGCTAAATTTTAAATATAATATCCTTTTAAGAAAAAACAAAGTAACTACTGCCCAGAAGCATGTTTATGTAAGAATCCAAATTCACATGAACCGTTCGATAAATGAGACCAGTTTGATAGTTTTGGTTAAAAAAGCAGCAATATACCTTTCCTGTGATTATACCTGAGTTCAGTATATATAAGAACACATTTTACTTTTTAAATATTTGATTTTGTTTTCATGAACTTCCAAAACTTCTTATACTGGCTTATTGATCAAATAAGCTAACACTACTCCTATATTATTTTTAGCATTATGAAAAATGTAAAGTTATGTTCAACTGAAATAAATTATAATTCCGATAAGCTTTTTGATGTAAACAGTAATTATGTTCTATATAGTGTCAGCTTAAACATAATATCCTAGATCCCTAGTTAACTAAAAATCTTGGACTAATTTTAGATACAGTTAATATTAGATAATTTTCAGATACCTGGATAATTTCTAAGTAAAACAGAATACTGAAACCCACACACAGGTTTAATATATGTGCCTTAAGTTCTTTAATATACCGTAATTTTGGATCATGTTATTAAATGTACTTCATTCTTGCTGCTTTGAGGATGCATAAAACTGATGTGTGGCTGAGTTTGACTAGTTTGTTTTCTAAACTGCTTGTGTGACAGACAATTCTTAATTACCTACCTTTCAGCAAAATAGAAATTAATTTGGTAAAAGTTGTATTTATTATGGATAATTGGGATTATACCAGGAGCATGAGCAGCAGAGAAATATAACTATGTGTGCAACATAATAGGATATGATTTTGTTTTTACAGGAAAATAAGACTACAGTCAGACACTTCTTAATGACAGGAATGTGTTGTGAGAAATGCATTATTAGGCAATTTGGTCACTGTGTGAATATCACACAGTGCACTTACACAAACCTAAATGGCATAGCCTACACACACCTAAGCTGTAGGATAGAGCCTATTGCTCCTTGGCTACAAGCCTGCAAAGCATGTTACTGAACAAAACAACATGAGATTAGATCAAGTGTAAGAGAAAATGATGCAATTAAGGGAAGCAGTAAATGAGATGTATGAGGCTGCTGCCAGCATACCATGGCATACTGTGTTGGAGCAAAGTTTTTATATAAGTAGGAAGTGTAGTATGAAATAACTATAGAGGTAGAGTATGGTACATACATAAACAAATAAGATAGTTGTTTAATATCATTATTGAGTATTATGCGCTGTACATAATTGTACGGGCTGTACTTTTATATGACTGGCAGCGCAGTAGGTTTGTTTACACCAGCATCACCACTAACATGTGAGTGGTGCATTGCACCAGGACATATGGCTCTGGTGTTACTACACAATAGGAATTCCCAGCTCCATTGTAATCCTATTACCACCACCACAAATTTGGTCCCTCCCTTCGTTGACCAGGGTGCCATTATGTACCATGTGACGATAGTATTGTTCTAAAGGAGAGTGTCAGCTTGTTTGGAATACGGAAGAGCATAATGGAGAACAGAATTGGAGTTTGGGTAACAAGTTGTAGACATTTATTTACTTGGGTTTATTATACATGAGTGTGAAAAAGAGTAATGGAATATGTTGAAATTGACAAAGGTTGCCTAGTTTTGATGAGCTTATTCATAGGTTAATGTTTAAAAGAGCTTGAGAACACTTTACTGCCAAATATTGTATTAACACAAACTAGAACTTGACCTCCTCTCTATTAAAATGACAACTAATCTTGAAATATTTTGTTTTAATAATGGCTAATAAGTGGTTGCTCTTTACCCCTGTATAATCTGTCCAAACAGGATTCCAGATGCTTTTTGATAAACCAGGAAACCAGGAACGTTTTCTGTGTTTTTTTTGTTTTAGCATGTCTTTAATTATTATTTTCAAAAAAGGGCAAAGTTTACACACTAGTGAAAGTCTAAGGTCAGAGGTTGAGTTCTGTATGAGCAGATGTTAAGGCATTTGGACCTGCAGGGACCAACGTGTGTGAGAGGGGCAGGGAGGAAGCAGAGCAAAACAATGGCGGGAGTCAAACAGTGTTGCTGGACCCACCACACTTTGACCAACCCCATAGGGAGATCTGGGACATACAGGGCTCATCAGAGTGTCTAGAGTTGGGTCAAAAATGGCCCGGCCTTTACACCTGGGATCATTGTATATGCGCCCCCCACCCCCGCCCCGGAAAAGAGTGTGCTTAGACAAGGCAGCTCTCTGCAGCAAAATCCCAAGTGAGCTGAGAGTTTGAGGCGGCATGCTGAGAGCTGGGCAACTAGCCCATCTATGCACAGGAAGCTGGGCAGCTCATCTGCATGTCCACCGCGTTCCCCTGCTGCCATAATACCTTCTATTATGCTCATGGAAAACATTGCATTGTTATCTTGATTCAATAGGTAGCCAAGTATTTAATCCCAGGAATCCATGGATCCTATTTTAATCAGGTGAAAAAATCCCTTTTAATAACTCTTGATTTTGCCTTCTGAAGATCAGAAGCTACATTAAAAACTATTTTGAAATATATATAAATTTTTTCTTAATCTACAACTAACTTTGAAATTTCCCATTTAGCCTCTGGATAATCACAAATATGTCTTTTTACCTTATAAATGATAAGGGTTTGTTGGATATACTCCATATATCTCAATTAGCTCATACTTGTGTAAATTGTCCTATCACAGAATAAATGCATATAGTTAAATATTATTAATAAAATCATCTCAGAGGTTATACCCTTTATAACAGTGTTTGTCAGAGTGTGGTTCCCAGATCACCAGCGTCAGCATTACCTGGGGCCTTGTTAGAGATGCAAATTCTATAATCCTACCTCTCACTTACTGAATGAGAAGTTCTAATGTGGGGCCCAGCAATCTGACTTTTAAATAATCCCTCCATATTATACTAGAGCCTGGTAAGATTTAGAAACCGTTGCCTCACAAAACCAAAAGGCCCTAGAAATTTGTCAGTGTTCTCCACGTCCGTTACATATTCTTACCCTCAGGAGAAACACTGGTCAAATTCTCGTGAAAGATTTATGTATTTTATTGTAATAGAGAATTTTACGTTCTCATATTTTTATGTTATTGATTACTGGAATACATTAATCACAGCGTTTAGCCTCATCTAAGAAGTTTCTGCCCTACCCCGTTGCTTGCCTGAAGACTCTGCTGCAAGCTGCAGATGTGAATTTGCGTCTTCAACAAAGGTAGTTTTGGCCACACACGGAAAGGCCTATGCCAGAGATTTCAAGGCAAAGGCTCAGTCAGAGGTCAAGCTTTGAAACTTAAAGATGGCATCACTTCACCACTGATTTTCAACCTTTTTCACTTCACAGCACAATAAACTGATTACTAAAATTCTGTGGCACACCAAAAAAATATATCATATATTTCCTGATATGACAAAAATTAGGTATAATTTTGATTCATTCACATCAAATGGCTGTTGTTGTGTTGGCTGTGTCATTTTTTTTATTTGACAGTAAAAGGGAAGAGAGGTCAATGTCCCTAACTGAATAGTCAGGTATTGCATTTTCAAACAATTCTTGTGGCACACTGGTTGAAAATCGCTGACTTCGACAACTGATTATTCCTGAAGACAGAGGCAGGGTTTGCAAAACACTTTTCACTGAAGAGTAGATCATTTCATGAAACTAAAACAAAAATTAATTATATCAGACTAAATGAAATGAGAGAAATTTAATTGTAGTTACTTATTTTGGAATATATTTAGGATTATTTTTAGTGTTTTATTTTTAAATCAGTGTCTGAGAATGTTCTTTAAAAAAATCTACCTCTAACTTTCAAATTAGTAGACCATGCTTCTGCAGATTGAAATGAAACATTCAGTAAATGATATTTGATTGTTATCAACTCCTCAGAATTCAAATGATTTTATGGAATCTATTTACTTTAAACAAAAATGTTTATTTGCTCAATTCTAATGAAAATATGGCATTTGCATTTATCCAGTGAGAGTCTGCCCTCCTTACTAGAGTGTAATTTTATAAATTAATTGTACAACCACGACTATATCTAGAGTGTCATGTTTGAGAATAATTTGTACTTGATATGGTATAACAAGCTCACTATTAAAGAATAAAAATTACACTCCATGTGTGGAGCCAATGTCTACTGATCCACCCAGGAAGACGGGTCTGGGGCCTGTTTCATTGCTCAGAAGGTTTCAGCCTCACAGTGATGAGGACGGTCATTTCTTGGTAGTCAGAGCCTTAGAAAGTACTGAGAATGCCTTTGACATAGTATTTCATCCTGACAATAAGTGAAATTCCATGAAGAGAGATTCTTGGGCTTGTTTTTTTACACTAAAGATAGAAGAGCAGATAATAGAGGCCTGTAAAAGCCCAAGCCAGGACTCCTTTAGAAAATGTCCACATAGAATTTCATTTTCTCATCTTAGTTCTCAAAATACTGTATGCTTGAACTGGCTTATATGTGTTAATTTACTCCTCTTGTTGCTCCTATGTAAATGAGGCTAGTCTTTTTTGCTGTTGTTATCAATGATAAACTTCGGAAACTATTTATGGTCATAGTAGGGGTGGGGGGAAGTTGAGAAAGATTACCCAAGTCTTGGAAATGAAACTTAAAAATAACTGCACGTTCTTTCAGTGTCATTGTTTAGCAATATCTAAATATCTAGGAGAATGGACCCATATTTGATTTTGTTATTGAATAGTTTACATGGGAGTCCAGCTACTTTGAAATTACATAATTTGTAGGTTCCTGTTGACTGAAAAAGAAGATGGTTTTTTACTGTGTAAGCCGTGAACCATTTTTTATATTTATTCATATAAATTTATTTCAACTTCTCTGACTGCCTCACTAAACAAACCAGTATTTCTCAAATTCCCCTTTGCACCAGCTTTGTCATCTTACTGGTTTCCTCATCCATCAATGAATTAAATAAAATCTTTGAAGTGTTCATTTTACATTTGTGTGAGTTACATTTAATTTTTTTACTTTTTTGAAAATTCGGCTTTCATACTTGGCACCAGATATGTTTTAGTATTTAGAAGTCATCAGATTTTAGAAACTGCAGAGATGTATATTTTATACAATATATATTTTTACATTAGTTTAGATAACTCCCAGCAGTATCTGGGACAATACTCCATAAGTAAATATCTTAATGTTTCTTCAGTGAAACATATAAATATTTATACTCAGTGAGATGAAAAACAAGATTATAAATAGCCTCATGTCATTTCAAGTTTGGTTTTACCACTGAATGAGCTCAGAACAGGTCGGGATGCTACCAAATGAATTATGAAAAATTTGTCAGTTTTCAGCACTTGTCGGATTTTGGTAGGCAATTAAGTGATTGTGAACCTGTAATTTCTATTACCTTCTCAAACTACATTTATTCAGTTACAGGGACTCATGTCAAAGATAATAAGAAAAAAGGAAGTGTGAACCCTCAGAATCCATTTATAATTTAATATCCTAGAATGCAATCCAGTGTGAATTATTTCTTTGAGGAAAGTAATAGAGTTGGAAAATGTAAGAATCTTAAAATAATGGCTAACTCTCCACAACCCATGTTTAGAAAGACTATATAATTAAGGGCCCAAGCAAGCAAATAAAAAGCAGCAAACACAACTGAAGATGAAAGGTATAAATACTTTCTAAAGTTGGAATGAATAACTTTTCTTATAATAATGCTTCATATCAAATATATAACAAATATATATAAAGAGCAAATGTTTCTCAGTTTTTCAATTAGTAGAATACCTAAAAGCAACACGTTCAGAGAAGTTAAATGCCAATATATTAATAGCAAGATTAAAAATGACTATGTCAAGGTGTGAAAAATGTACTTTTCAATGATTAAGGATAATCTCAGCAATGGGGATAAAATTAGAGGCTAAGTTATAATATGGATAAGTTTAGAAAAATGAAAACAGAGGAAGTCAAGAGAAAGTTTTATTGCAAAGAAAATTCTCTTGTACCTTATACCTTATACATTTTTCATAACTTTTAGGTATATTTGGAATATCGATGACTTTAATTTGAATTTCAAACCACTGAAGTTCCTTAACTTTCTTCCTAGCAAACAATTCTCTCCCTCTCTCTCTTTTTTTGGAGAAGATTAAGAGAAGGGCAGAGATTTCTGGCTTTGCTCTTCCTTCCCCCAACCCCCATTTACCGAAAGCACAAAATAGTGCAGAGAGAAGAGGGAAGGTGATGAGGACTGGAGCTCTGGTTGAGTGGGAGATCTGGGGTCACCCGTGGATGAAGGGACTGCCTGAGCACCTCTGGTGGAAATGATCTCCACTGGTTGCCTGCAGACTTACCCACACAGCTGCATATCTTGGACCCACAGGAACCGGGACTGAAAGTTTGGTATTTTGTACCCAGCTATTGAACTTTCTGCCAGAGCGCAGCCCTTTCTTTGCCATCTGTCTTTGGGGCCAACCCACTCATCTTTCTCATACTCTGGGCAGCTTGCCTTGCTCCATGGGCCCTACTGAGTAACACAGGCAATTTTCCTTGGGCGCCATCTCAGCCTCCAAGAGAGGTTTAACATGCTTAGGTGACCCTCTTCTGCTACATGCCAAGGATTTGCAGAGATAAACTTACATCTATCTGTATATCATCTATCAATACATGTATAGTCTATCTAAAGATGTATTCTAACACAAATATGTTCCCAATGTATAATTTTCACATGTAACAATCCATACTCATATATTCTCTTCCAAGAACTGAAACAGGATTTGATTGGATTCAAAATGTGAATAGAAAGGTTCTTTGCTGATTCAAGATTCTTCTTAAAAACAATCCCTCTCAAAACTTTTCCTATCAAATATATGACATCCTGATTCATCATTTTTAACAATAGGAAATATTTATTGAATGCTTAATAAATCATTTACTACCTAAAAAACTGTTAGACACAAAAATCTTTCAGCACTATGTTGAAAAAAATTTATAAGCTATAAATAGCAAGTTTTCATATGTATTAATCTGGCAGTTAGCTGTTTTTTATGTGTTACAATTAAAGTTTCCTCTAGAAATAGAATAAAAGGTCTGTGGTTTTAATTTACATTTTCTATTTCATACAAGTACACATTTAGTATATTTAAAATACCTTATTCTCCTCTGTCTTTAAAATGGGAATTTGTCTATGATGTTCTTCCTCCCTTCCTTCCCCATACTCAATTTTTCTGTACACTGTTCAGGTATCAGTCTTCTGCAATAAAGACAACCCTCAGTGATATCCCCTTATGTATTTTTCATCAACACTACAAGTTTTAGCATGTAATTATTTTATTACATGTGTTAATTACCAACTTAATTGTAAATGTAACCCTCAACTGGGCAGTAGATATTTTAAAAGGCTGGGGACGGAAGATAAATAAGGGAAGGAAGTAAAATAATGCTTGCCCAAATAGTATAAAAAGCCAGTAATTTAGCATGGTGAAGGAGAAGGTCAAGGCCTATCAGCTGGGACTGTCTCCTCAGATGAATTCTATGCTTCTGACAACTGCAGCACACACAGAAAGTCAGAACGAAGACCAAACAATGGCAGCATCCTAATCATGTAGAAATATAGTCCAAGGAGGTATACGTTATAGGAGAATCTAACTTCTTTGGTTCAAGTCCCACGAATGTATTCATGCTTGGAAAAGAATAAGGATCACTGGAACTACCAAATGCCAGCTTTGTACTTCAAGTATGAATTTCAGAATCTTTAGCCTAAAGAGTCTAAGAAAACTATACAGTTGGGATAAAGTGTGAGTTCGGGGAACTGCTGTTTCATTGCGAATGTCACACATGCAGAGGAGCGGAGACTCCGGAAGAGGGTAACCCCCTGGATCCAGGCGGGTGAACAGGGGCATCCAGGCAGGTAGGTCCTGGGCTTTATGAGGCCAATCAACTCACTGGAAGAAGCAGAGAAGTTAGTATTACAGCTCTGATGCATACTTTCTAGGAGTATAGCAGGTCCTTGAATAACGTCATTTCATTCAACATTTTCTCTTTGTAACATTGAGGAGTTGCCATAGGAACTTAACTCTGCTTATATCAATAAGCCTATCGGAAAATTGGCTCCATTATACTTAAAATTGCAGAACCTACCAACAGCATTAAGTGGGTACATACGGTAATCACTATGTCTCCATAAGACAAGTGGCAGTTACAAATGTGACACGCTGATACCAGCATTCCATGGCTCCACACTAATGTAATCCAGTCCCGATAGCACCACTGCTCTCTTGGCTGTCTCCTTCTATTCTATCTGGAAATTGCCAAGAGTTTTTGCTAGAACTCCTAAAAATTTCACTCAATCTACTTCTCCTAAGCCTTAGCTATCCACCCTTGCCTTGGAATGATCTGCTGGCAGGCCCAGCCTGTCTTTGCTCAAATGCTGCCCCAACGCTTTAGCTGTCTCTGCCCCTTCAGGAGGTCAAAGCTGACTGTGGTCCACAGCCAAGTGTTAATTCTACTTCCCATGCAATTGGAGCAGTTGCCCATACCTCTACAGCAATTCTGCTTATTGCCTAGGCCTTCAGATAGCTCTCCACTCAGTTTGCCACTGCATAGGTGTGGTGGATTGCCTGAAAAAAATGATGCCATCTCTCTACACTTCCCTTCCTCCATTCATGACATTTTCATTAAGAGGTGACTGTAAGCCGCCCTTACTATTTGCTTTGGCAAACAGAATGGAGCAAAAGCAGCATGTGCCTTACCTACTTTGGCCTCTCAGACCTCTCCAATCACCTTTTTCACCATGAGAAAAAGCCCAGCTAGCCTACTGGAGGCTGAAAGAAGGCATGGACCTGTCATCCCTGTCAGCCCAGGTGACAGCCAGCCAACGCCCAGAAACGGGGCTGCCAACCTGGCCTGCAGCTCCCCACAGACGCATGAGGTAGCCCTGAACCACCCAGCTGGGGCCAGCCTAAATTGCCGGCCTACAGAGTCATGAGTCATAACTGGTTGTTATCTTAAGCCATTAAATTCGGGGGTAGTTTGTTACCCAGTAACAGGTAATTAACACAGTATGCTAGCCATGACAAATTGTGCACATAGCAGTTAACACTCTAGATTAGTTAAGTCTACATATTTGAATGTCCTATGGTATTTCACAGCACACATTAGAATATTAAAATGTTCCATTACACTACTGCATTATATTATATATTATTATCCTATTGCATTATACTGAATTATATTACATTATTATGTGTCCCTCTTTTTCAGGGTGCACAGTTATTTCAGTGGAGCTATATCAGTGCTGGCGATGACCAGGAAAGGAGAACATTACACCTCAGTTCACACTCTACCCAGAAAATCTGTTCCATCCCGCAACCAGGGCTTGCTGCTCAGTCTGGTCTACCTTGCTATAAATTTCATCCTCCCTCATGATTTTCCCCCGTCGCTTCTCAGTCTGGCTTCCACTAAGATTCCAGTACTTTTAGACATATCTGTATATACTTCTATCCGTTTGGATGCCTATAGATGGAAGCACCTAAAATTGGCTGTCTGAAAAAGTGAGAAATTTTGTTTTCTCACATACTGAGAAATCCAGATGTAGAGTTTCATGTTTGCTTAACTCAGCAGCTCCACGATCTCACCAAGAATTCATCTTTCTTCCCAGCTGTTTCAGACTGCGGCCTCATCCTCAGATGAGCTCTCTCCTGGGCACAAAATTGTTGCCACGATTGTAGACATCAGATCTAGACATGACACATCTCTTCCTACATGTGTCTTTTTTAAGAGCCTGAAGACTTCTCCCAGAAGTCCCCCAGCAGAACTCCTTTCAGATTTTTTTTGGCTAGAATTGTGTCACATGCCTCTTTCCAAACCAATCATTGGTAACTTGTCTGATATGGTCATGACTGGCTCAAGTCAATAAGGATTTGCCCCTTTGGCAATGTCTGCTAAAACACCTAACTCCTATGGATGGATGAGGTCAAACCATTTTTACTGGCGTTCAGAGTTTTTATGCAACAAGCGGCATGTGGCTTAAGAGCTTCCTGCTTTCAGATGTCTCTGCTCATTTCATGACAAAGGTCTTTTGGGGTCAATTCTTTCCTAAGCTCATGTCTCAACTCAGCCAACATTCTCAATTGCATGCAGAGCCATGTAAGTAGTGGAGTCACAGGCATTATCCCATCGCTTCCTGCTTCCACTCTTGCATCGGTGCTCAGACCTGGGCCCTGGACCAGCAGCCTCCGCACCATCTTCGGATTGTGTCAGGCCTCACCCCAGATTAGTGAATCAGAAAACCTGAGAGTGAGACTCAGCCAAGTGTGTTTTAGAAAGTCTTTCAGGTCATTCAGATGCTCCCCAGAGTTTGAGAACCACTGCCCATATTAGCTACATGGCTTTGGGTAAGACATATATTCTCTCTTAGCTTCAGATCATCAGTCTTTAAAATAAGGTAGCAATAAGATCTACCTGGAAGAGTTCTTGTGAAAATTAAATAAGAAAATACATGTAAGATACTTAATACCGTGCCTGGCACATATATACAGTAATGTGAATTCTTAGTACAGTGTAGCACATACAAACATAATAAATGTTAGCATACCTTCACATACAGAAAACTACATAATTCTCAAGAAGATCTGCATACAACTAGATGTCTGTATATATATAAACTGATTATTAAACTACATATTTTAAGTATGTATATCTATTATGTTCTTTTGATTTATTGGTTCATTTTCTAACATTTATGAGTTTTATATTGATTTTTATTTTTTATTAAAAAGATGTATATAGTTCAATGAGAAAAGTAATTCATATGAAAACCTTATGAAAATAGGAGTTCCCTGGCTACACTATCACCACTTAGCTATATTTTAGCTAACTTTTGTGCATAGACTTCAAGTGCTTAATTTACCAATTTTAGACATTCCTCTCATGAGGATGAGAATTTAGTGTCCTTATACTACCATCTCCAGTTCTTGCTGCCTCATCTTCTAAACGTAATTTCATCTCAGTATTAAATCAATATTCTTCAAATTACTATGACTTTGTAAATGTACTTTATTTTAATAATTTACCATGACAATGTTTCTTCTTGCATATTTTATCTCTTTCGGAGGCAATAATTTCTCAGTATTCCAACAGCTCAAGGTATCCAGTCACTAAGAAAAATTACTCTCAATAGTACTTTCCATACAAATGTATCAGGTAAAATATTAGTTCCATTTTTCCCCCCTAGAAAGCTCTCTTCTAGAGTTGGAACTAGGTGCTGAGATGTCCTCACCACATGCACACACTGGTGGTAGGCACTCTTTTCTGACACCTGCTTATCTTCTTTCTGGGCTTACGCATTCATTTTAGTGCTGCACAATGGGGGCGTGTCTTCCACTGGGAGTCCGTTCTGCTTACCAAGCCATTGTCAACCTCTCACCCAGATGCAGATTCAACTCTGACAACAAAATGCTGAAACAGGGCTTAATTTCATAAATTCAGTTAAATAAGTCATAATTCACGGAGAGAAATCAAGTCAGTCCAGCTCACTTTGTCCTATACATGTACAAAAATAGAACAACTTTTTAAATAACTTAGGTTTTTTTCAACCAGTAGTTTTGGCAATAAGTACAAATAGTTCCTGTTCCATAAACACCAAAATGTAACAACTGAAAATATCAACTAAAGAATATTTCCCCAGGTGCCAGTTTACATAGCCCAGGCCAATTAAAAAATATTATTTATGAATTGGAGGATTAAATATCAGTAATAGACATTCTATCCTTTATTTACATTCTCAAAGAATGTGTAATTTTCAGGAAATGTTTGAGAGATAAAATGAAGTGGTACTTTAATCTTTTCCATAGAGACATGATTTGGTAAACAGTATTATCTTGAAAGCAACTAGTTCTTGTTAATGCTTATCATGCTTTCCTTGTATTCAGTTTAAATGTCACACATCAGCATCTATAGGTGGGCTATTGTCACTGACCTTTGTATTATGTTGAAAAAGCTCCAGGAATTTCTCTTTTTTCCCTTTAGTTTCAAAGAGAGGGGGAAAACTTAAGCTCCACTCTTTCATTGCCAAAAATGTGTGCAACCAGAGCTCAATGTTTCCTGTTCCATGACATCACAATTGCAGTCAATAAGTATTGATGACAAATTCAACAGAATTTCATGGACCCCTTTAGCTAACATTCAAATGAGGGAGGAGGGCTCTTTGTCTCCTTTTCTTTTAAAAAAATTTTTATTGCATTTTTCCACTACCATTTAAGCCTCTTGTACCCCTTTCCCTCCTGCAAAAGGACTCATGGGCATGGGGAACGCTTCTTAATAACAGGTTTTGTATGCACCTCTGCCTTTGCAGAAAATGGTAACCTTAACCTCTAGGTTCGTGGATTCATAAATAATACAAGAAGCATTTATTAGAACATAAACTTGTGTCCTAAAGTGTTTTTTAAAATGTGTGTACATACACACATATATTTGTAGGGGAAATTTACCCTGCATTGTAAACTAACACCAGGATATGTTAGACAATTAAATGCTAATGATTCATGTGGGTGCTTATGTTTTGGATTGCTTGCTTAATAGGGTTAGCATTTAAATGGTCAGCTTTGAAGTTAACAAACAGCCGTTGACATGCATCAGGGGAGTTCTCAGGGGGTTTTTTTGCAGCCATTGTTTTAATCTGGCTGGCTCTAGACTCAACAAAATGGCAGAGATGGGATTTACATAGTGAAGGCTATTTTTGTTAGTGGGAGGGAGGAGATCTTTTCTTCAATATAAATAAATAAAAGCGATGGTCTTGAGAGACTAGCATGTGGGAAAAACTGAATCTTCCATCCTCCTTCTCCCCCTTGAGATTTCCATTGTCATTTCTTCTTTTCCCTAGAACACTTTAATGCAAATTCTTTCATTCCCAAGCACTTGCCCTGTGCATTGCTCACAGCATCTTAGCCCCACTCAAAGAATTGCTTGAATGCTGAGCCAACGGTCTCCAAGATTCATCAATCTGGACTTTCTGGGGTTAATACCCAAATCCTCTCCTGTGGCAGTAAAATCAGGGAAGGAATGGAGGGGGGAAATTACATGAACATTCCTAAAGCCAATGTCTATTGAAAAGAGGGCAATAATTAAGAGATAATGTCAAAGGGTAAAGAACATTCTCACAGGATAATGGTCTCCTGCTGCTAAAAGAATGCCAAGGCAAAGCCAGCACCATTTATGGAAAATAAATGTCATGGCAAGCAAGGTTAAGAAATTTACTTTCAAATCAAAAGAGCCAGTCCCCTGGCAGAGTACAGTTATTCCAAATTATCAGAGCTGATTGAATCATTCATTGCATCCAATAGATGTTCCTGCAGAAGTACACTCACTGTGCCATTAGCAGTCTGTGGAGTTAGAGGCCTTCTCATTAATTGATAGATATATGATCAGATAGATAGATAGATGATAGATAGAACACTGTTTCTCACTTCTGCTGGTTAAGAAAGATGCAAGTACTACATAATTTTTAACAAGGTCTTCACTAGGTTACGCTCAGAGCGATTCTAATTGCCTCTACCAGTCTACGTTCTGTAGGAGCTTTCTAAGAGCAACTTCTTTTCTTTTGCTAAATAAGAATAAAATTGCTCCAGAGGTGGACATAGAAGTATGAGGGATCTGGGTTGGGATAGGGAGTAGGCAATCTTTGTAGTGAAAATATTTTAGAGCAAGTGGGGCCTTTTAATATCTTCACATCATACTTGTAAGACTAATTCCAACATTATAGTTTACAGAATGAATTACAAAGGAATTTCAAGGTTATTTCAAATGTGTATAAATGAAGCCCAGGCTGCAACATAGTGAACTAAGTGTTTTTGGCCACCAGTGGAGTGGCACCTCAATTTAATGCACGCAAAAAGTCAAACATTAATACTGGTAAATTTTTTCAAATAAAACACATTAAGTTCTATTCAGTCATGGAAAAGAATCACAGTCAACATCACTAGTTCTGCACTTGTGAGATGTTACATTATTAGATTCACCATAGACACAGTTTAAAAGTTAAATAAAATCAACAAATATTTGATATATGTCAACTATGTAGAGTATTTACATTGGAGGTCACTGGACACATACATATGAATAAGGCATCCCAAAGGTGTGTGTAACCCAAGGAAAGGAGAAGAAAAACTCCCTGTTTTTATCAAAAGTAAAGGACGTGTGGTAATCCAATAGAAAGAAATACTATCAGAACCCAGGAGGGACCAATACATTGTAGTGAATAAAATCGTGGACAGCTTCATGGAGAAGTATGTGGCTGCCAGGAGCATGACCAAAGCAGGACCATAACACTGCTCAAAAGCCACAGTGGCTTCACACAATACTCATGGTGAAAGCTAGAGTCCTGCTGACAACCTGTGAGGCCCCACATTATCTTCCCAGAGCACATCTCCTTCCGGAATTTTCTCATTTGTTCCAGGTGCACTGGTGTCCCTGTTGCTCACAGAAAGTGGCTCGTCACTGTTGCCTCAGCCTTCACAGGGGTCACTCCCTCTGGAAATGAGCTTCCTCAGCTATCCGCAACCCCAGCACTTGGTTCAGTCCTTTTTCAGGTCTTAGCTCCAATGTTCCTCATCTCAGCCGCGTGTTTCTTGGCCACCATTCCAGAAAGGAGAATTTCTGACCCCCTGCCCGCAGTGCTTCCCGTTCACCTGCCAGGCTGTTCTCTTCTTACATTTTACCATGTTCTAATCTACTACACATTTTTGCTTATCTTCTGCCCCCATAATTAGAAAGTAAGCCCTGACCAGGCAGGAACTTTCTAAAGTTTTGTTTAGTTAGGCGAGTGCCTGGTCCATAGTTGCTATTCTCAGTCGAATTCTTAAATGAATAGCTTTGTTGTTTTCATGTTTCATAGGAGGATTTTATTGTAGGAGGCCCAATTCTCTAGCTGTCACTTTACTGCTATTTCTATAAAATTTCTCCTTGGACAACTGTATGTTTTTAAAGAATATAGTTTCTCCATGCTATTCTATCAGGCTAAGATAGACACTGTCTTACAATCTAAACAAGTGACTGAATTTCAGTCACTGAAAAATAAAGCTGTTCAACTAATGGTGATCATAATTTGAAAAATAATATCAACAATTTAATCAGTGCATACTATATGCACAATAAAATACATTGGTCAATCAACACATAAACAAATAATTATGGAGTTTTTACTCTATGCTAGTCACTGTAAATACACAAGTGAATAAAAAGTGCAAATTATTTTGTTTGGCTCTTAAGTCCCCCCATAATTGGGCTCTCCTATGTATTCACTCACCAAATACTCATTGAGCAACTGCTATGTGCCAGGCATAGTGAAATGGACCATCCTTTTTCCATAATATTTTCTTTTATTCTTTGAGGTCAGTAAGATTAGCCTTCTCATTTCCTTTTAAGTATCCATGATATATCCATTCCCACAGCTGTGCGTGCTGTTCTCTCTGGCAATTTCTCTTCTCTTTACTTGCTTAGGCATTTCCCTGGGAGGTGTGCCAGCTTTGTACAGCCTGATCTCCATTTTATTTCAGCGGCCTTTATCCTGATTTCACTTTAGCTCTTAGCACATGATTTGACCTTGCTACTCTTCCTCTATTCTGGATTTTACCTCCGAATTACCTGGAAAGATTTTTAAAAAAAACTAAACTAAATTTTAATTCCAACATCTGACATCAAAAATCACTGATTTAGACCCAAAACTGAAAACAAATACCCTCAATTCAAATAGCAAATAACGGGCATAAATTCAATATGGATGTTGGTATCATTTGCTTTTGCACTGTAATGTTATCAGGCATAGTAGGAGGGGATCATCCAACAAAGTGGCAATTTTCATCTTGAAAGTTTGTTTCCCACCACTGCAGACAAAATTCTGGAAATAGTAGCAAAACCATATTAAACGTCTGTTAAATGCCTTCATTCCTTCTGCGTAACTACAAGATAGTGAATTTTGTAACACCCGAGTACCAGCTGCCATCACCTGTTTCACTCACTGTTCGATTATCTTTTTGACCAGAGTTCTTTTTAATTAAGTAAAAGTGCCTTTACGCTGTAACTTGCCACGTTTCGTCCAGAGTGGCAGGTTTTTCATGCTAATGATAAGAATTTAGGAACTTATGACACCCAAGTTCTAATTTTATAGCTCTTATAAGGATTTCTGGATGAATAGATTTCATTTCTACTAAAAATGTTTTAGAATAATTTGAAGATATGGTTACTTTTAAAGCAATTGTCACTTTTTTAATAGGCATATTCTTCGAACAGAGGAAATTCTAAGTTCCCTGGAGCCCAGTTATATTCTCATAAACCATTGTGGAAGGAACTGATTGAGAAGGAGGAAAAGCTAAGGCAGGGAGGTCAGCAAATTAAGGGATGCCGTTACTTCCTGAATGTGGTGTAGGAGAACCTGGCTTCTAATCCAAACCCTGGGCTGGAACGAAACCTCTCTCATGATTCTATTGTGAAGATTCAAAGGATATATGAGTTTGTACTTACCACCAAAAAGTTACTCACAACAGTTTATTCTTTGATTTTCTCTCCACCCTATCTCCACCCTACCCACAGTCTTTCCATTACTTTCCATTTGTGGACCATAATTGGTCCTTAGAAAATGCTGATATGTGAGTTACCCCTTGTATTTAGAATATGGTAAGAATTCAGAAAAGTGGTAAAACGATGCAGCAGTAAAACAAATTTTAATAGCAACCTTCAACAATTTACTCTGCAGTGACATGAAATAAACTACATTTTCACTGCATCCATCTACTGCACAGAGGTGGGTGTAACCAGAGTGTTCTAATGTATAAGTTTTGTGTGAAATTTTCTTCATGCTCCAGGGGCGTGTTGTGAATCCATGTTAACTCCTCTGAAAGTTGATATTGACCCTACTGTCTCTGCATGATAAACACCATGGAAAATTAGATCTAAACTGACATTTCCAGTTGGCTATCTATCAAAGGGTGTCTTCAATGCATTGATTCTTTCAGCAACAGAAAAGTCACAGAACATTTATCTTAGACAGTCCAACACATGTTCAATTTATTCCTGGTGTAGAGGAATGAGGAAATCTGAAAATAAAATATGAAATTTCACACATTACAAAAGAATATATGAAAATCAGAGGTGGGGGAGGGGTGGGGAGAAAACACAGACAACTGTAATTGAACAACAATAAAATAATTTAAATTAAAAAAAAAGAATACATGAAAATCATACTGTGCTAAAGTGCATACAAGGATGCCTGCCTGTCTTCCTCAAGTTTCTTACTGGAAATGAAAGGATTATGTGCCCTGCTCTTAAAAGCAAATGGTCTCTGAATCTATACACCCTTTCAGCTCTTTCACTTAAGTTTTAAATTATTAACCCCAAAAGTCCAATAACTCTCACATATCTGAACTGCCTGATATTTCTGATACCAGTATCACTTCTTAGGGGCCCTTAAAAACCTGATTATTTTAACTTGTGTTAGGCATTGCAGTTCTAGGTCACTGTGGTCCATTAATCAAGGAATTTGTATGAATTCTTCTGTCTGATTAAGCCATTGTCACCACCTTTCACAGAAAGAGCATGGTTCTGTGGGAACAGAGCCTTACAGTCAGGTAATGACATTTGGGAGGGAGAAGAGGGAAGGGAGAGCCTGTGGGTGACTGGGAGGGGAAGAAGCAATGCCACAAAGTTGAAGTAGAAAGTAGACTTTGCCTGATTCATCATTTTTCCCCGGCATGAGTACCTCTGCTTGCCCTATCAACATTTGTTGAGCACCAACTGTATGCTGGGAGCTTGTACTAATTTTGCATTTTGTTTAGACTGGTTCAGCTTCCATGAAGGCAAATGTTGACCTAAAAAGCCACTTACTAACTCTGCTTTCATGCTGGGAAAACCACCATGTAGATAACAACTGCTTCTCAAGAATTTTGATGGTATTTTAATGTTTTAAGCAATATCCTGCTTGTGGTAAATCAAGAAGATAACCACTCATGATATGAAATTAATTTCTGCATTAAGAGACTTGTGGTCTGTTCTTTTACTGCTGCCCTTCTGAGACCAAGTCCCAAATGTGATCCTACAAATATCTTAAGCTCACTATCCAGAGACCATGCATGGACCTCATAGACCACATTCAAGCCCATGTCAAGTTCAGATGCTCTTTCCCTCAATTTGTTGTTTTTGTGTTCATTTATTCACTCAACAAATATTTATGGAGTGTTTACAGTGTGCCTATCACTTCTCCAGAAAACCAGAAGGCAGCAGCAAATAAAACAGATAGAAGTCTTGCCTTACACTATAATGGGCAGGGGAAGACAAACCAATAAGCACAGTATGGTAATTGGCAGTGAAAATAACAGGTTGTGAAGGGGTTGGGGGCCACGGGATTAAACTAGGAAAAGGAAGGAGGAAGTGGGGTTCTGAGTTTCTTGTGGTAGTTGATGTAAATGGAAAATATAACCAGGTAATTTCTTTCTCAAGGAAAATTCTGGCATAAGGCTGGAAGGGAGGGATGCAGACTATGTAGCTCAGAGTTTTGGAGTCTTGTTTTTATTCTTGCAAATATCAACAAGGAGACAGGGGAGGGGCCAGGAAAGTGGCCTTGCTACCCGGAGCCAAGGGAACTCAAGGGTTCCCTCTGCCACCTTTGGCAGAATCTTTGCTTAATTCCCCAGTGGATTCTTATCCATATCGCTGTCACCTAGATATATTAAAATAGAAAATTTCTCCTTTAAAATACCTGACAAAATTACTAAAAATATACCTGCAACATTTTCACACAAAGTAAGAAAGCACACACAATAAAATTTTGATGGCTTGCGTCTTCCCAAGGAAATGAAACAATATTCACAACTAACTTTACTCTTTTTTACTTTCATCTCCAAGTGGGAAAGAAACAAAGAAAAAACATATCAATTATTCCCTTTTCTGATACGCTGTGATTAAACTGTGTGTTTCTAACTATAAGCTCCCTACTCAAATTGAGAAAAAAAACTGTGTAGTTTTCAAAACATAAGCAACACCCCAGAATCGTGCCCAAGTCCCAGTGAACAGTGGCAGGAAATGAGCTGACTGGGCACGTCAACAAAGCGAGGGTCCTCAATAATGTGATTACTGGCTGCCACATATTTCAGCTGGAGACTTTTCTACATGGATGCTTCTGTGGACTCTGGGGAGAGAGTATTTGGAGGGAGCTTAGGCTTGGACATTGACTAACTGATTTCCTAGCTATAAATAAGAACAAGCATGTGTCCTGAGGAGAGTAATGAATGTGGCTGAGTTCAGAGGACATACTGAGTGGAATGTACAAAGATTGTTCTTCCTAAGTGTGCGTACAGCAGGTGGCATATATCTGGTTTTGTCATCTATCTGTGTACAGGTTGCAGAGTGCACATGGGGGCTTAAGTGAAGCTCTTATTTTACTGTTCACCAAGCCATTTGTGCCAATGAGGGGCACACCCCACACCCACCTGGGTGTTTTGGAGGGTGTGCGTGTGTGTGTGTGTGTGTTATGTCTTAGGACACGTCCCACTCTCCAGTATATATTAAAACTCTTCCTTTCTATTGGATGTTTCCACTTAGCCAGAAAGCATTTAAAAGTATATATGCATTAAAAACAATATTTATTCAATCCTCAAACCACTATTTCTATTATCTTTCATCATTCACTGTCTCCTACACCTGCTCCATCTTTACATTCTACAATCTGCATTCAGTCGCTCTGCTGAAAACCCACCTTTAAACAACATCTCTCGTCCCCTAGTTACCAAATCCATCTTCCTCCTCGATTGTATTCTCTTTCTGCAATATCACACTACTGATCAGCATCTTTTCCCTCAAATCTCTCCTCCCTGGACTATTCATTTTGTTTGTTTACCTTTTTTGCTAGAATTGCTTCTTTTCTGACCTTAACTCTGTTCTATTTCCCTGCCTCTAGTCCCTGGAGTTCTCTATTTAGGCCTCTTCTCCACTCTCTATCTTCCAGGAAAATGTATTTACTCTCATCATTTCAATTATCATCTCGAAGCAGAGCCTTCCAAACAGCTATTGAGAGTTCTGACTTCTCTAATGAGCTCCTATCCCAAACATTTCATCGTGTGCCAGGCCAACGGGCAAAACCAAACTGATGCAGCTCACAGCTGGGCCTCGCAAAGACATTTTTCTCCAACTGCAATCAGAGCCAGAGCAGCCACAGCTTCACGCTCTTTTGAGGACTCTCCAGAAAAGAGAGTTGTGCAGGAGGGAGATAGAAAAGGAAGATAGGATAGTGGGGAGGAAAGGAAACATAACCCAACCTGGATGGCACTGGTTTCTGCCAAGTCCTCAAAGCATGGTTTCCTAACAGCAGTTCAAAGTTATTTTAGATTTGAATTTGTCACTCTCCATCTCAGCCTTAAGTTGTCTCTCTTGGAAACTTGCTTATGTTTATATAAGTTCATCTTTCTTTCTAATCATCTAGGTTCAAAATATCAACACAACTAGTTCTTTTAATTTTTACCTATCCACTACTTTTCCATTTTATATTTTCATCCTCACTACCTTCTCCTTGGTTCCAGTTTCTATTGCATCCCACCTGAACTGGTACAATAATGGGGTCTAACCTTTCCCCCACCCCCTAAACCCCAATCCTATATCCCGTTCTCAGAGATCTAACCTTACTCAAAACAGTCCCTGGTTATATGAATGTATTTTAATAAAAGACACATTCTGAAAATTCTCAAGATGAATAAGTAAAATTACAATGGTTAAAAATAATACAGTATAGTTCATAAATTTGATTGGTGGGCAATTCCATAAAGTAAAGTCAAGCTCTTCTTCTGTATGCCAGCACCAAGAAGAGAATTGTTACAAATACTCTCTTTGCATTGAGTGGTATATTTCTCTCAGCTGTAAACAAGGGCCATTATTAATATTATGCAAAATTCATGTCAAGAAATGTAGTTGTACATTTTCATTTGTGATCTAGGAGAGAAAGGTTAGAAAAAAGCCCACCAGTGGGTAGAAGATTTTGTATATTGATGGAGTGAAAAGTGTACCAACTGAAGAAAGTCTCAGTAAACCAAGAGAACATTTTTTCTGTGGAGTTTGCTAGGTAAGACTTGATGAAAACAAAGTACAGGGCGGGGTTGGGGGTGTATGTGTGTGTCCACAGCTAAAGTGAAGAGCTCTGTTTCCTTGAAATGATCAACTTTGAGTGAGAAGAGACAAAACTCAGAGCACTAACAGAAATTCCAGAAACTAGGACATTAGTGTTGATTATTCTCCCTAAATGATAATACTGGGCTCCACAAATATACTCTTCACCATTTAACTAGGCTCAGTTATGGCAGCTAATGACTAAATATTAAGGCGTGTTCTTAAAGGAAGAGGGATATGGGAGTCAGTTCTGCATACTTCAGGGACTTCTCTCACATTCTGAGATTGGTGCCTGACACCACTATGAGGATTGAATAAATATTGTTTTTAATGCATATATACTTTTAAATGCTTTCTGGCTAAGTGGAAATATCCAATAGAAAGGAAGAGTTTTAATATATACTGGAGAGTGGGACGTGTCCTAAGACATAACACACACACACACACACACGCACTATGATCCTATTTACATAGAAAAAGTGTGAGTGGTTCCCCTGGAGTCATGTAAACTGACTTATTAATAGGAAGTTCCTTGCATAAGCTACCTTCCCATTCTACATACTTGATCCTGCAAAAAGAACCAGGAGATGCGCCCAGAGTAAACAGTCACGAACACAGAAGCTTCCTACTGGACAGCAGGGCAGGAGTCTGCAATTTGTTGTCTCTTTTGTCATGAGAAGTTTTCATGATATTGGTGATCTAATATTTCATGTCCTTCTCTCAACAGTCCACCTTCTTAGTCTATTGGCTCATAATTCATCATCCATCTCCTGCTGTCTACCCCATCCCACCACACTACACCACACTACATCATCTTCTTGAAGGCAATGGCAGCCTTACTTATCTTTGTATCTAGCATATGCGTAATAACAGTAAGTGAATCAATGAATCAATGAGCAAATGTACCTCACAATAGTGGTTTTCAAAACAGGAGGTTAAAGTACTAAAACACTGTACTTAGTTGGACATAAAAATTGTAGCTGTATAAAAATATTGCTATAAAGACATTTCTCTCTGTAAATTCCATAATTATAAGTTTCAGAATTAATTGGGAAAAGACCTACACCCAACTGCATTCATTTTGCTCAACAGATTACACTTAGCTGGCTTCAGTCTGTTATGGAGGATATACAATATCTTATAGTAACTAACAAAATCACCTACTTGATTAAATAACATGTAATAAACAATGCTTCTCCCCAGATCAAGAAATGGGATGTACACCTTAAAACAATGGCTCAGTTTGTCATGCCTGCCATAAATTGCTAACAGCTTTTTTGGTTTTTTTGAGCATATTAGAGGAAAAGCCTGTTCTAGACCTTTCCTGGACCTGGGGCAGCATGACCACAAAAACTCAGATGTTACCAAGGTCCTTATTGAAATGGACCAGACACTGAATGCACGTCTACCACTTTCCCTGCACTTCTGCACTTCCCTCTCCCCTGGTAAAGCAATCTGGTTTGACAAGAGATATTAAGATTTTTTAAAGATTTTATTTATTTATTTTTAGAGAGAGGGGAAGGGATGGACAGAAGGAGAGGAACACCAATGTATGGTTGCCACTCATGAGCCTCCCACTGGGGACCTGGCCCACAACTCAGGCATGCGCCCTGACTGGGAATTGAACTGGCGACCCTTTGGTTCATAGGCCGGCACTCAATCCACTGAGCCACACCAGCCAGGGCTTCACATGGTTTTTAGGATAGGAATCCACCATGTCCTCAGGTCACTGGCACTTGAATATAGCACTTTCCTTCTCACCAGCACTTGTCTCATGAGTTTAGCTTTCGTTGAGGCAGGCAGCCAGACCTGCGCTTGGTTTCATGTGTACAGTTTACCTCACCTCATCCCAATTTCATTCTTTCTTTTTAGGTTCAGCCTCTGGATGTCTTCTAATTTCTCAAACATTCTCTGATCGCACTGATCTTTGCAACTACACATGCGATGCTTACTCTGCTCAGAAATTTGCCCACTTTACCTTCTTATCATTCAGGTCTCAGCTGAGAGGTGATGTCCTACTGATGAGACCGCTTTCGACACCCTGGCTTGGTCATCTCCCTGATGTGCTTCCTGTGCAGATAGGTGTATTCAACGTCTTCTAAAGTTATTGACCTAAAAAACCACGCACAGTACTTTACATAATAGATACGTTTCCAAAAAGTTGTCCAAAAATGAAATGATATTTTCTACATAAAGAGCATTGTCATTTCAAGGGTTATGTGCTCTTCATTTCTATTGATCTTCAGTTGGCAGTAATTCTTCATGTTTTACATTTTTCTGCTTCAGAAAATTCAATTCTTTAATTATATATAAACTAGACTTAAAAGTATTAGAGGATTATCTATTTAAATACATATTTAAATGACTTATCTTAATGACATTATTAACCTTTGTTTAGCAATTATTTGCTAAAAGGCCCACCGATATCTGGGATAGAATATGTCCTTGCACTGACTGTGTTCAATCAAAATTTTATTTTTGCAATGATGACATTCAAATTCAGTTTTCCCTTTTTAAGTTTTTTTCACGGTTGCATTGCCAATATTGGAATTGCCACTAACATATTTTTCAGGAGCAAGGATAAAATAATGTGTGAGAGAAAAAAAATGTGATGGGGAAATTTGACAAAGTGTTTTAACTAAGCAGAGGCTGAAAATAGAAGCTGGTCATATGAGACATAGCTAAGCAGACATGACATTAAATATGCAGTGATATACTGAAAACTCGTTCAAATAATAGATCATTACAAGTAAAGGTAAGGGATTCTGGTTAACTATTTTTACCATAAAAATTAAATAAAAATTAAAACATCAGAAACTTTCCTATTCAAACCAGAATAATACATTCACAATCTGAAGAAGGGGCAGGTGAATGGGGACTTACATAGCTCCAACATGAACTCTGCAGTCAAAAAAAAGCAAGATAGACCACTAGAGCATCCCTTGCATTTTATACCTATTTCTCAACCCAAAGATGAGAAGCATTTTATTACTGATGTTAGGGAAGATTCATTCATTCACCTTTCTCTAACCAAGGCTCATTCATTCACACACTCTACCATGTCCTCAGAGAAACAGAAAGAAGTCATGACACATTTTTATAGCCACAACCATAGAGAGAAGTAATTTCTTTCCATGAGAAGTGATTTTTAAAATAGTAAGCGAATTTTATTTAGATGAGGAATAAGTGACTTATCTCAATGTATGTGTAAGGTAGAAGTCATTTTTGTGAACCATCTAGAAAGAAGCCATTATGACTAATTGTCACTAAATCAAATGATTTCCCCAATGCCTCAGCACATCTTTTGTCTAAAGCACGAGGTTTAGAAAGTCTGAAAGTAGCTTCCTGGTTGATGGTTGTAACTAAAGTGCAGTGCCTCTATCACACACTGAGATTTCTGCAGACCTGTAGATTCAGATCAGTGCTAATTGGCTTAAGCCTGGGGGAAAAGCTGATTAAACTGTTTCAAAGGCCAGGGCAAAGGAAAAACTCTAAGCATCCACCCTTACAGGTGTAGCTCAGTTGGTTGGGCATCATTTTGCAAAGTAGAAGGCCATGGGTTCAATTACCAGTCAGGGCACATGCTTGGTCTGTGGGTTCGGTCCCCAGCCAGGACACGTACAGGCAACCAATCAATGTTTCTCTCTCATAATGATGTTTGCCTCCCTCTCTCCTTCCCTCCCTTCCCCTCCCTTTAAAAATAAAATCTTCAAAAAAACCTCTAAGCATACTCAGAAAGATAGTGTCAATACCAAGTAACTAAGTACAAATGATGCACATAATGCTACTTTTTAGGAATCTTAAAAGGAACAAATGCCAATTAAGCATTATTCCTTTCTGGACTGTTCTACTCTGTTGGTCACAGAATGGGCTTGAAAAAGCAGAGATTCTGGCTTGCTACCTGAGCAGGACGTGAATTTACTACATGGCCAGGGGAACATGTTAAATAGCACATGTGAGACTGACTTTCTAACATATGCTTTCCAAATGACCCCATATATAGGAAGTCTTCACCTGCAAGGAGATAGCCCTCCATCAGCCACCCATTGGTTTTCTGAGTCACATACACATGTATACAAAATTGTGGGCTGCTAGCCTGCTCCCAAAGATATAGTAAATACTTGTGTCTTGGCTCCAAAATCTCTTCTAGCAATATAAAAACTCTACTAGGGTCGGATCTTCATAAATAAGAGCTATAAATAAGGGCTTCTTTGCTCAAACTGAATATAATCCAGATTCAAAGGATCCAAAGTAAGTGCAAAAAGTTAGCTAATCTGATTCAGATCCAATACATATTGTTATTGCAAAAAAATGTTCATGTTATATTTCACAACAAACTTGTAGGGTAGATCTCCAGATAAAGACAGGGACTAAGAAAAGATCATCTTATCCACAGACTAAGGTGGAGGGTACAGAGTTGAGATACTAACATAGAGATGGTTGCTTCCAAAAATGTATCTTTCCATTAAGAGCTATTGTTTTTCTCTTAAAGACAAATTGTAAAAGAAGAGTGGCAGAATGATGATAGTGTTAATGAAAACATTAACTACTGTTCCCGTTACGATTGCTCAAGCTTATTTTCCACAGCACCTCTGTGATAAAGGTGCTTAATTTTTTTTATCAGCATCTGAAAAAATAATTGAAGTACACACAAAAATTATTTGCATAAACAAGTCACCAATAGTTTTGTCAATCTGATTCCATTACTAAATCTTTCCTTAACTCAAAATCCTAATTAGTAAAAGGAGATACAATATCCGCTTCTCCTATTTCAGTGTCAGGAAAGGAGCCAGGATAGGAATTGGAAACCCTTGTTTTTCTGTCTAAATGTTTTATTGACAAAACCATATTATATCTACATGCCCAAATTAAAACAAGGACAGAAAGGGAAAAAAAGTCTTCAAGAAGGGCAGAAGAACATGGAAAAAGCAACTCATTCTTTCCTTCCTCAAGAAGAGGGAACAATGACATTGATTCATTTGGAGGTAAGGCTTCGGAAGTCCAAGGACTTGGCATTGACTGTTTAACTCTGCTCCCTACTCTGACTTATTTGCTCCTGCCAATTTCGCACAGAGACTTCACCATAAAACATCAACCAGGATGGGGGATGGGGTACAGAATCATAAGAGACCCACACAACCTATAATATTCACTTACACTCTTTATTCCTGGTTCACAAAAAGGAATTGCCTGGGTGTGCTCGCCACCCTGGGATTTGCTAAGCCCTTTCTTCGGTGCAATGTGAACTTACTCATATTTTACCCTCTTGGACATATATGGAAGTTTCTACTTTATTCTCCTAGTCCTAGAGGAACTGAGCACGCACTGAGCCCATAGCAAATTATTCTAGCCTGTTTCCAACAGTGGGTATAGCTAAACAGGAATTATAACAATTTAGAATCTCAGAATCACAGTACCAAGATTCATAATGTGTAGATAGCTTATGATATTTACAATACCCCCAATTTACTCATCTGTAATAGGAATTGCAATATTGCTATCATACGACCATGAGGAGAATCTAATAAGAATGAATATATATATATATATATATATATATATATATATATTTATCTCCAGCACAAAGTGAATGACTCTCCACCTTTCTGACATCTCCAATCCAGTAGCAGCAGTAGCCAGCGTCTGCATTCTAGGAAGTAAACATTCAAAGGCTTCTCGCTGTAATAGATCCCATGACGGGAGGAGCCAGAGGCAACCACAGCATTCCACTTCCACAATTTTCTACTCTTAGGGCCTGTCATTCCTGCTCAAGAGACTCATCACTTTCCTCTTCTCTTCTAATCCCTGCTATCAAATCTGCTCTCATACATTTCCTTGACCAAGTTTTAAATCAGAATCAGGAAATTTAAAAGCAGAAGTGAATCTAACAATGTAACAGAGGTTATCCCTCCCTTGGGCATTTAATTCCCAAGATGAATCCAAACAATGTGAATCAGCAGAATTTTGGTTTTAGCCATTGGAGTGATAAGAAGCATGTCGTTTTATATTTGGAAATAATGAGAGTAAGGGAAGGGTGGCAGAGTGAGGGGCCTTGAAATTTCTGTTTACTCTTATCATCTCCTTAGTTACCATTCATTGATTCCACATTATAACAAATAAGTTTTCTCAACTGAAACACATCAGCCCTTTTAACAACCATTAACATGGAAGGTCCCGGCAGATGTTCTCTCTCTCCACTCTCCATTACTCCATTGAGAAAAACAGGCTTGAGTCAAGGGACAGCCTACTGTTTTTATCTTACCTGGCTTAGCAGTATTTCCATAATGTTGAGCAGTGCCTTTTTCCTGAAAGTCTCTCTTCTCTAAGTTTTCATGATGATAATGTCCAGTATTCTCATGCCTCTCTGGATGTCCCTATTTTGCCCAGCTACTCAACACTGTGGGTCTTCAAGAGCTTTGCCTTAGGTCTTCTCTTTTCTTTCTTGATTCTTTCCCAACAAAAATGATCAACATGTGCTCCTGTGACCACTTATATAAAAGTAAGTTTAACTTTATGCCCAGAGCCTGGACCTCTCCTCTGACCTCCAGTTGCATATATCCAATTGTCCACCTCCTGTCCCAGCTGGGATGTCTTGGAAACCACAACACCAATTTCCCATTTGATCTCACACCCTTCCCTTCATTAGTCAGGGCTCTCCAGAGAAAACAGAACCAATAGGATACATAGAGAGATATATAGAAGGAGATTTATTATGAAGGGTTGGCTATGGAAGCTGAGAAGTCCCATGATCTGTTGTCTGCACACTAGAGGCCCAGAAAAATGACTGGTGTGGTTGCAGTCCAACCAGAAGACCAGAGAGCCAGGTATTCCAACACCCTGGTGCAGAAGAAGATGGATGTCCCAGATGAAACAGAGAAATCAAACTTGTGCTGCTGTTTCTGTTTTGTTCTAGTTTTATTTTTTAAAATTTTATTTTGAGAGTAGATTTATTTAAGCTGGGGACAGTGAAACAAGGAAGGGCCTACAATAGGAGAAGCAACAGGGGAGAGACTAGGCAGGGCTACTTTGGCTGTCTAGAAATGTTGTGGGAGAGAAGTGAGCCAAGGCAGGGCTGCTGCCAGCTCACTGGAGAGTGGGAGAAAAGGGGACCTGGGGGATGGGTTAGTGTGGGATGAGCTGCCACTGCCCACTTCTCCCCTGGATGTAAGTCATCTCATGGGGTCCCTTAGGACACGCAAGTCTGTGGGGGAAGAAGAGGGGAGAAGGAAAGGCAGGGGCATGCTCCCAGAAGGGAGGCGTCAGTTGCTCAGGTGATGCCCATTCCCATTGGTAAGAGTGACTAATTTTACTCATTCTACCTATTCAAAAGTGAACACCTTCACAGACACACCCAGAAATGTCTACCAGATCTCTGGACAGTCTATAGTGCAATCAAGTTGACACATAGCATTAACCATCACACTTCCCCCCAAACTCTGCTAGCTTTACTGTCACAGATGTCCCTACCATCCATAGAAAGAGCATTCATGACACCTTGATCTCATTACCTTTACTCTCCATATCCTAACTATAGCCAAGTTCTGTAGATTTTTTTCTTCCTAATCTCTTGGTTTTCTTTTATGTTACTACCTTTAATGCTACAACTTTGGGCTACAGCAATCAGTCGTTTTCTACCCAGTTTCATTGTTGCCATTCTTGTCTCCCTACAATCTTTTTTATCCATTATAAAGCCAAAGTGATGTGCTAAAAACAAATATGATCTGGTCATTCCCTACTGAAAACATTTCAATGGTTTCCCAGTTGTTCTTAGAATAAAGACCACAGTCCTAACAGACCTTCAAAGCTGAGGATCCTCTTCTCCTATCTGCTGTCCTACCTGTTGCTCCTGTGGTCTGCTCCAGTCACACTCACTATTCTGTTGCTAAACAACACTGCTCCCAGTCCCACCACAGAACCTTTGTCTATGCCTCCCTCTGCCTCAAAACACCTTATCTGCAGCCCATCCCTTTCATTTACTGTATTAGTTTCCTATGGTTGCTGTACCAATTACTACAAGCTTGGTGGCTTAAAACAAAGGAAATTTGCTTATTATCCCACAGTTCAGGAGGCCAGAAGTCCAAAATCATGATGTGGTGTCACCAGACTGGTTCCATGCTGCGGGCTGGCCCTGCCACAGGGCATAATCCAGGACCCCCAGGTTCTTGACTCCTGCAGGAAAGGTTTCAGGAATGAGTCAGAGTGAGAACAAAAGCAAGTTTTATTCAGGTAGAGAAAAAAAACGACGTGAGGACACAGGATCCTGGGAAGAGGATCAGAAGTTTGCCTAGGTTTGGCTGCTGCCACCTGCTGCTGTCATGGCTGCAAGTCTCACAGGGTGTCGCCATCAAAAAAGCAAAAATGGACCACGCGGTAAGTCAGTTCCCAGTTTTGGAGCTTTGTGGTGCCAAATTCTGTCTCTGCTTTCAGGTTGGGAGCAGGTCTTTCTCATAATGGTCCATTCTGGAAGTGTCATGGTGTCCACCCCCCCTTGAGGGGAGTCCTCTTCTACTTGTGGTGTCAGTTTTCCTTATGATGATGGTATAAGGAGCTTTGGGGTTGGTCTCTGGTCAATTTTTCCTCCAGCTTGGACTGATCTGGTTTCAGCCAGTTCTTGTGGTGGTTGACTTCGATGACCACTGCAGGGGTTTCCTGCCGTGGCTGTTTTCCCTTTCCTCCTGCGTGGAGGCGAGGCCTTGGTGAGTGGACCTAGCAGTTGTCAGTCTGGGATGTCAGGTTCTACTTCCACATTCTAATAGTCAGGATTTTCCCCAAACCTCTCTCTATCCTGCTTCAGTGGGAGGGCCATGTCTCCTACGAAGTCTCCAGGGAAGAATTTTCTTTGCCTCTTCTGGTTTCTTGTGGCTCCAGACAACCCTTGGCATGCTTTGCCTTATAGATATGCAACCCTAATCTCTGCCTCCCTCTTCACATGGCCCTTCTCCTTTTTTTTTTGCTGTTTCTATTTTTGGTTCCTTCTCTTTCTAAAAAGCCAATTTGCACTGGATTTAGAACCCATCTGGTTATCCAGGGTAATTTCATCTCACAATCCTTGATATAATAACATCTGTAAACATTCTTTTTCCCAATAAGGTCACATTCACAGGTATTTAGACACATCTTTTTTTAGGGGGGTCACAATTTAACCCATTACAACAACCTTAACCCTTATTCATCTTTCAGTCTCAGCTTGAAAATCATTTCCTCAGAATAGACATTCCTTCCCTAAATAAGCACTCACATTAGCACATACTTCTCCTTTGGGGTCTGCTAGCCAAGTCCTCACAGCAGCAAACCACACTTCCTCCTGCACGGTCCAACATTGGTACACAGAACCATGTACACAGCAGATGTGCAAATTCCCTGAAACAGATATGTTCAGTCAGCTGAGCCCAGTCCCCATAAAGTTCTAGGAAGTTTGATTCCCACCCTTATACTATCACCCCCCCATTCAAGTCTAAACCTGGAAAAATTGCCTTACCTGGGATCCAGGGTGAATGTGGGGTGAGTACAGCTGACGTCTGTAGAGAGCATGAGTGGCTATGTGTATGTGTACACCCATGCTTGGAATAATGTCCACCTGGATTATCTAAAAGTCAGCTTGAATCCCAGGCAACCCGCAAAGTGGTTCTGTTTATACAATAATATTCTAACTTAAACTTTGTTTTTATTTGAGCAAGTGGTGCCTTTTCTAATATTCACAAAGCCATGGCGTAAGTAGGCTGTTGCTGGCACCACCCAAATTCATCCACTTCTTTCTGTTACTACTGCTGTGACCTCGACCCAGATGCCATCAGTCCTTGCTTAAATGGCTGCACCACCTATCTACCTGTGTTTCTGTTTCTACACTTGCCTCTTTACGATAATTTCTTCCATACATGCCATTTGTAATAATCTTTTCTTTTTCCCAGTTCGGTCACTTAAAACTCATGCCATTCCCTTGCTTAAACCACTTTAATAGCTTTCCACTGGATTTAAATTATCCAAGTGCTTTACTATTAGCCCCTTTATTGTCTGATTCCTGTTATTTCACACTACTCCCCACCTCATTCTACCCCAGCAGTAGTGCCGCTTCTATCCCTTAAACAGACTAAGTTTGCTCTGATTTTAGGGCCTCTTCAGAGACTGGAATAATGTTTCCCTAGGTCTTTGTACAGCTAGCTTCTGATTATTTAGGTCTAAGCTAAAAAGCTACCTCCTATCCTATCTGAAATAAATCTCCCAACATCACTGTCATACCATCTGATTTTATTTTCCTCATAACAATTGTCTTAGTCAGTCTGAGTTGCTATAACAAATCACCAGAGACTTGGTGGCTTATAAACAACAAACATTTATTTCTTACAGTTCTGGTGCCTGAGAAGTCCCAGATCATGGTGTTGACAGATTCAGTATCTAGTGGGACCTACTTCTTCATAGGCCTCGCTGGGACCTCTTTCATAAGGGCAGTAATCCCATTCATGAGGGTTCCACGCTCATGACCGCAGCCTCGTCCCCCAGGCCCCACCATCCCACATCATCATGTTGGGTACTAGTTTCAGCAGTGAATTTTGAGGGGACACAGGTATTCATTCCATAGCAGCAATTGTCACTATCTAAATTTATCTTGCCTTTTTATTATTTACTTCCTATACATATTCTGGAAAATATAAATATCTGATGAATAAACAAGTGTTTGGTACCATAGCTTTGCTGTACACACATCTGTAGACTCAGACGAGCAGTATGCCAGCAGCCAGGACAGAGTCATAGGCGTGTTCCTCTCTGTGTTCCTTCTCCATCCCCCAGCATCTCCCTGAAACTCAAGTGGTTAAGAGGCTTGGATTCTTGTCTCCACTCCATTGTGCAACAGTCTTGGAGCCATTTTACTGTTGTTACTCCAAGCAACATTTGCAAGGTCCAGAGCAATGAGATATCCCTCCCCTTCCCCCAGTGGCAAAGGCACAAAAGAGATTTACCCTCTCAGTCTCTGCGTACTGGAAAAAGTCCTTCTACAATCTACTGTGAGCCAGGTTCCATACCTTCCATTCCTTAATTCCCAGCACATCTACAGGCTTAACTTCGCACCTCTTTCCTATGCGGACTCAACTGCATCTTACTCATTTTTGTATATTCAGGTGTACCATAAAAATGAGAATACAGTAGGTATTCCACAATACTTACCAACAATAGGTGAATGTTTCAAAAATTATAGAACTAAAATAGAGACTAAAAAGAAAAGCAAGTCCTTCTTTGTGATGGGGAAAAAGTAACTCTTTGATGAGATTTACAGAATCAAATATACATATATTATATATTATATATATGTATATATATAGTATATACATATATATAACAAGTTAGACAGAAAAAGCCCTCCACAAGATGGAAATAATTTCCCAAAGGATGTAATGAATGTTTCCATATTTGCGTCACTTCAAACTATACTGAGAAATCAAAAACATGTAATTATAGAGTCCTGTAAAAATAAAAATCTATGTCCCAGGGAAAGCTGCTGAGCTGATTTGAATGCAAGATGGACTAGCAGTCACTGCATGTTAATCTCCTTAAACCTCAGTTTCCACATCTGATAACACTTAACCTGTCTCCAAGGCTGTCAGGAAGCTAATGAGCTTGTGCCTGCAATGCACGCGAAGACCTTTACTTGGAAGGTGTTACAGAATGCCAAGAAATTCATCCTGACGTTTGTTTCGATTGGAGAATTCCTTCAATTATTATAGGAAAAAATTCCACAAATGATTCATCAGGTTTTGACCCTTCATAAATTTTAAAATCAAAAGATCTCTGAAGCTTTAAAATGTATATCTAATTATAGATAAAGGTTATGGAAAATTCTGCAGCACTGTAAGGCCAAGCAAGGGCTCTGGTAATGGCCAACCTTATATTCTTTCCAATCGCTCTAAAGAGGGGAATCACCTGTTTATTATCTGCAATGATTTGCACACAGAGGGACCTTTGCTTACATCCCAGCATAATCATCACCAGCCATTCTACAGAATCCACGAAAGACACTTCAAGAAACATTCAGTCTGGTACCCCAAAGCAGACGCACTTGATTAGCTCTGTCATTATATTCCCTACTGATTTGACTGATGGGAACCAGTCTTATCTTTAAAAGAATATGCCTAAGTTTTTCCAAGTCTTCTGGGACTTAACATTAGAAAAAGAATACTGTCATTCCTTCCTCTCTTTCTGAATATGTTCTCTGGGGGGGAAAAAGCTCCATAAATCATTTAAGCATATGTACAGAGAGAATATAGTTATGCTAAATCCAAGGTTTAAAAGGTTTTGTGTTAAATTAGCTTCTTTTCTGTTTGTTATATAAAAGAAT
Source organism: Trachops cirrhosus (assembly GCA_028533065.1). Lineage (NCBI taxonomy): Eukaryota > Metazoa > Chordata > Mammalia > Chiroptera > Phyllostomidae > Trachops > Trachops cirrhosus. Next base: position 31,231,181 of record CM052547.1, on the reverse strand, counting down.
ATACAAAAATTGTTTTTAAAATTTTTTGAAAGAATGTTTTTCTATGAAAGAGTGCACTTGCATAAAATTTGTATTAATGATAAAAGGCAGTAGTGAGAAAAGTCAGAAAAAAGTGCTGGAATCAAAATACTTGAATTCTGTCTTTTCCACACCCCAGACATGCGATTTTGGCCCAGTTACAAGGTCCCTTAGTCTTTTTGTCTATTTAAAGGAGAATATTTTTGAACTATTCATTTAACAAGGTTGTTATAAAGAGTGAATAAGATAATGTATTTGAGAGCATTATAAATATATAATTTATAATACTTTAAAAAACATTTATGGTTTTATTGATATTGCTAACATCTAGATCACACTGTTAAATAATTATTATTGTCATTAGTCAGAAAAATTTGTTCAGTTTCTGTCATTTTAGAAGAAAGACATTTTAACTACAATCATCCTCATCCTATATTATATTTTGCATTGTTCAGTATTTTAGTTCTATCTTATTTCTGTCCCCAGGTTTCATATTGTTATTTTCTCAGTCAAATAGGTTTCGGTTAACCTTGAGCTCACCAAACGTTTTGACCAAGACTTCATTTTATGTCTCTGCCCTTCCCTCAAATATCTTTTTTTCTTCTGCTTCATTTGATCCATGTGGAGCAGTGGTTCTCTGATTGGAACAGCATCAGATCACCTGGAAGACTTACTACACCACAACTTGCAACCCACCACAGTTTCTGATTCATAGACTTGAAATGGGACCTGAATATTTACGTTTCTACATATTCCCAGGTACTGCTTTAGCTTCTGGTGACCACACTTTGAGATCACTAGAAGATTCTTGGGTGAGAGTAGGTCATAAATTCTGTTTTTGCTTGTCTGAGAAATGCCTTAATTTGACTTTCCTCTTCAAGGATAATTTGGAAGGATACATTCATCCAGGTTGACAGTATTTTTTTTTTCTCTCTCAGCACTGAAAAATATTATTCCACATCCATAGGTACTGTTGAAAAGCCTAACTTCAATTGAACTATTGTTTCTTTGTGGGTAAACTTTTTTTCCTCTGTGGCTAATTTTAAGATCTTCCTTTTTTTTTATTAATTTGCAATTTTCCTAGTGAGGATTCTTTCTCTTTCCCCACTCCCCTCTTTTTTTCCCTTCCCTCCTTCCCTTTCTGCATTCCTTCAGTGTGGTTTCCTTATTCTGTGGGTTCATGTCTTTCATTTAGTCTGGAATATTCTCTGCCATTATCTTTCTAAATATTGCTTCACCCCTACTTTCTATGTTCTTATTTTCACTATTCAAAGAGATATTTTCTCTTTGTCTCACTGGGTAACATTTTTCAAATCTACCAGTTTCTTTCACCTCAAAGTGTGAATATCGCCCGAGAACTTATTAGAAATGCAGTCTTTTGGATCCCACCCCAGACCTACAGAATCCGAAAGTGCATGTTAACAAGCTCCCTAGGGGGTCGCCACGCACAGTGACAGTATGATTCTGAGAAGTGTGACTCTGCCTTCAGGTTTGTCTAGTATGCTGCTTAACTTATTTATTAATATTATTATTGTAATGATTATATTGTTTAATTTTTAGACTTTTGTTTCTTTTTCAAACCTTCTTGATCATATGTATAGTCTCTTTCTTTGTATTTTTATTCCCTTTTTATTTTTATACATTTTTTAAAAATTCTGTAGTTTCTGTGTAATTATTCTAGCATCTAAAGGCTTCGGGGGCCACAGTGGCTCATTTCCTAGTGTTTTCAATGACTTTGGGCTGTGAATTTATATTCGACTGATGTAACTCTGTTGATTTGGAGGACACTAGGTTGATAAATTGCTTTTCCATTGTGACTTTGGGATCTGCCAAGTGCCCTCGGGCATGATAATTGAAGTACAATTGAAATTAGTTTCTCGTCTTGAGGTTTTTTTATAACACCAAAAGAGAAACCCTTTTTTGATCTCCAAACTTGTATGAGGAGCTCAAGCCTTATTATAGGTACTTTGGGACAGACAAATGTCTTTGTCATTTTCTTTTGCCAGGAGGCAAGTCTTTTTTAACCAACCCATCATTGAGGATATGGCTCTATGAGGGTCTTAGCTTTATGTAACATCTCATTTCTAACTCCCAGCCTTATGAAGATCCAAGATCTTATCTCCCGGCCTCGCCAGCTGGCAATGTGACTAGCTTTAGTTTCCTCCAATAGACAAATATGATAAGAGCATCTGTAACTTTGTTTGTCATCTGGACTCTAGTCATTCAGTTTTTGTCCTGGTATTGATCTTAATTTCTTCTGACTTCAACTTTCAGGGGGAAAGGAGGAGAGGGAGAAGTGAGAGGCAAAAGGAGAGAGAAGAAAGAAGAAAGAGAAACAAAAGGAAATAGAGAATGAGGGAGGGGAGAAAGGAAAAGAGTGGGAAGAAGGTGGAGGAAGGAAGACAGAGTTAAAAAAGGAGGAGGACATATTCATCCAGCATGAGTTATTTTGTAGTAGACAGAAATATCCATTTTTATCATATTGCCAAAAACTCCACAAGAACCCTACATTCTATTGAATTTATTTCTATTAGACCACACGTTCTTTCATCTTTGAACCCTTGTCCATGTCTGCTTGGAATGGTCTGCCCTTATTTAACTCTCCCTCAGCTCTTCTTTACCTGGTTTATGAGTGCATTCAGGAATAAGCAAGAAAGTACCAAAAGGACAATGGTTTAATCAATGAATATATTTAATTAGCTCACCTGCCAGGCAGTCTGGAGATAAACGATCCAGCAGGCCAGTGATGTCAGGGCACGCAGCCTTCTCCTGACCCCTGGATGGCTGAAGTCACTCATCACAGATTCTCTCGTCAGTGTCCCAGCAAGATGGACAAGCAGAGGCAGACGCCTTCTCTCCTCTTTAGTGGCCTCACCAGCAGATGTCCCTTTCTGTCTTATCAGCCAGGACATTCTCACCATGGATGCCTGGCTTCCAGGAAATGATGCTGTGGCCCAGAGTGTGGTGACCATGGCTGACTTACACCTGGCATGCACACACTTACCTGTTCTGATTTCAAAGCATTCACTATCTGAGCAAAACAGTGGGATTTGCTTAGAAAGCTATGTCCAGTAGGGACAGTGTTTTTCTCACCTAGAATCTCATTTCTATCTTTACTAAATCGCTACCATCCCAAAATATGTCAGGTCTCCTGTTATACACATGCTTTGTAGCACTAAATTAGGTTCCCTTGCAACTTGTTTGTGGGAGCTTATTCTTACCCTGATGCAACACTCCTGACATTTGACATTGTCTGTGCCAGGTCTGCCTTCCCTCTTATATTGTAAACTCTGTGAAGCAAAGGTCAGAAATATTTATGCTCATTATATAATGCATATAATAAAGACCAAACATATATTTGTTAAAAAAGAATAATAAAAGCAAAATATAATAGGTCTTTACACATAATTTTACTCCCAAACTCTCTCCTCTGAGAATGAACTTCAATGTACAATAATCTACTAGACATCTCCCTTCAGTGACCCTAATGTAGTCCTTAGATAAAACTACCATATACAGTTGTGTACAATTTTATGATGGGGTTGGCTTCTAAAGTAAGCCCAGGAGCTACAGTAAAATATAAACAAGAGTATCCTTGGAAAGCCCAGTGATATTCAGAAACATTGTCTGTCCCAAATTATTTACAATCAGGCATCAGCTTCACCTGGTTAAGTTTTTAAAAAAATGTGTATTGTTGTTTTTCCATTACCATTTAACATAATGCCTAGGGCTAACTATGAAACTTTTCATATAGCATGTAAAATAAACAATAATTGTTTTGCAAACGTATGAAGTTATAAGTTTGGGTGTGGTCGGGTCAACAGGGCAACCAGAAAAAAAAATATATTGTCCAAAAGGATGCATTCCAAATTCCCCATGCCTTCTAATCATGCTTGCCTAGAAAAAGCTGCCATCAAATCTAAAACGCTGATGTTCATCCTAATTATGCATTCACTAAGCTCAACCACACAACATGGGTACTTCTTATTTTTAACTTGGTCCTAAATGATACATTCTCCATTAAACAATTAGAAATGCAAACCACTACAGGAAAACTGTTTTCAAGCAAACAAATACCCGGAGACAACCCATCAATTTAGGAGACTTGTATTTAACTGTGAACATCTCCTTCTATTACTGGAACCCTCTTAAGGAATCTCTAAAGTGGTCACTTAAGAAGAGGGTGTTTCCTCTTATAGACAACTCTGTGATTCTAACTTCTCAAGGTTCTCTTGAAAAACTTTGACCAAACCGCTGGTGTTTTAATGATTATGGCACAGAAGACTGAGACATTTTTGACCTGACCCCGAAAGCAGAAACATCAGGAAGAACACATTGTATTTATTCAAAATAACTAATTTAACCTGATTTTATTTCTATCATGATACATGGGATTTTTATTCCATAGATTTATGCACCAGCACCATCCCAGACACTGGGCCTCAGGAGATAAAAAGAGCAAGTGGATATAAGAGTATATTACTCTCCAGTGGGGAAGAAAGTAAATAACCTTATAGATTGTAACAGACTTTAAGAGATATGCACCTATGAATGTGGCAGCGAAAAGGAGAGGCAGCTGCAGCACACCAGCAACATAAAAAAAAAAGAATTTTCTTTTCCTTTCCTGGTTCTACATTCATCTTCAGACATTTCTTCCATAAAATGTGTATCCTGAATCACAGCTAAGGGATAAATGAGGACCACTTATTTTCAGGCCCAGCCTGTAAGGATGCTGTGGTGGTACACCGCACAAAGGTGTGACATCTGGGGAGGCCAGTCTCATCGTGGACATATCCTGACAGGGACAGGTAAGAGGGTTGAGTCCCAAATGTATTCAGGGTGTTTCCAGTGCCTGTTGTGCTCAAGAAGCCTAAATTCTTTTATCCAGGTAGACTCAAAACTGTGTGGGGATTGCAGGGGGGAGGGGCCATAAAGAGGTTAAATGGTAAAGGAAAAAAATACATGTTTTTTTTTTTAAACTAATATGGTTGCTTTACCTGGGAGTAAGCTCATTCCCCCTCCTCAGCCCCTCAACACATAGCTTCCTGCTACTGTTGGCTGTAGAGACTGTCCTGGGTGTGTGTAAGCAGGCGAGCATATAGGCGTGTGTGTGTGTGTGTGTGTGTCCAGCTATCATTGTCTGTAGGGCAGGAAAATCCCTGCCCCCCCTAGTAGAACTATTTAGATTATGCTCACTTTTTTTTTAACCATATGGACCAACCAAGCAACTTCTTGTAATTCTCAAATAGGTACTAGCAATAGCCATCACTCACTTCACTTGCACACAAAACAAAACAAAGCAAAAACAAGAAAACACACATCCTTCCTTTTCATTATATATTCTTGACAGAAGAAGATGACAAGATGACAAAGAATTCAGGCATCCAACCAGCACTGCCTTTGATCTGCAGCTGTAGCTGCTATTTCCAGAACTTGGCACTACACTGAGTAATTCCCGGTCAGCCCAGAACTTTCACTCTTGGGAAGCCATGCCCTTCCTGATCGCAGCCCGACAGCCTGGCCCAGCAGCTCTGTGGCTTCCCGGCTGGCTGCCCACAGCCCCGTTTGAAGCTGGGCTGCCCGCGCCCTCCGCCCTCCCAGCGCTCCTCTGTCCTTCCTGCTGGCGGCTGCTTGGCTGCAATTCGCTAAAAAGCAAGGAGCAGCAACAACTCTTTTGCTCTTTCTTGCTTTTTATCCCTCTAAGGGCGAGTTAAACTGGCACAGGTAAAAATGAGTTTTGTTTTACAAGCACCCTGCTGGGATATATAATTTCTGTCTCCCGAGAGCCATCCCTTGACTTAGTAAAATTCTTAAAACACCAGCAAAGGAAACAATGGTATGTAATTTTATTAATCCTACTAAAGCACCTAACCAAAGATCAGGAACAGATGACCTTTGTCGCCTGAAGCAAGGATAACTTTCACGGCTCAGATGACGTCTTCGCCCCATCCTGACTGGATCCTCAATGCTTAGAAATCCCAAGTCATATAAATTGCACAGCCTTGGGAAATAGGAGAAAGGAGAAAAATATTACCCCTGACCTGGATTTGGAAGACTTTTAACCACTTTGCTTCTCTGATTTCAGGATGGCTCCTGCTTCAGGAGTCCTCCCACAACAGCAAAACTCTTTGAAAAAGTATCCCTTTAAAGTACAATTGATTTAGCCATAAATAAATCCTGGAGGGAACTTTCCGCTCTCCGCCAGGGCTGCCAGGGCCGCGAGGTGCCTGTTCCTTCACACAGCGATATTAGATAGGCCCGGCATTGGCTGCAAAATGTAATTTGCTCAGTGAAGCATGCCCATCCCTTCTTCCTGATTACTCCCTGATCCTTTTACACATCCACCAGCTCCTTGACTCTCAGCATCCGTCAGGGCTTATCTTACGCTGAGAGCAAATATTTATCAGATTGGTGATTATTTTTATTATAAAGAAAGTACACAGGCCAAACAGCCATGTTGATTCAATTATAATAATTGTAGCTTCCCCCAGGTAAATCCCAGCTGAGTAATTATAAGGCTTCCAAGGCTCATTGACACTTTCCTGGATGCCAGTGATGCATTGCTCTTCTTCTGTGAACTATTTTTCTTGATATTTCGACTATGAGAGAAGGTTAATCTGTATCAGTAAGGTTTCCAATGAAAGGACATTTGGGCTCATCAGTGTTATCATTTTGCTGAGCGTGGTTTTCATTGGGAGCTTTAAAATGAACAGCCTCTGGGCTTTCTATAAACACCAAAATGCACTAACGTGAAATATCTCTGAGCTGGCCAGGGACAGAGGCATTTCCATTCTTGCCAGTCTGCCAGCAATGCCTGCTCCTGCCTCAGGTTCCAGTTCCTAAGGTCTGTGTCCCATAGACAAAGGGAGCGGCTGCTCTCGTCGGCACAGCAGTGGAGTACAGTCTGGTGCCTTCAGGCAGGTAACAAGTGCACACGACTGTAATTTCTCTAACTTCAAATGTAACCTTGGCTCTATATTTAAGTACACAGAGAACACAATTCGTTATTGCTCAGCCAGAGAAAGGAGTGTCTCTACTAAGTCCTAGAAAAATGTGTATATTAAACAGTGGTCCATGAGGAGCTCCTGCTAAGGAGAGAGATAAGAAGATACAAAGTGTGCCGTCAATGGCCCCCACATAATCCTCAGAAATTCAGTGCATCAGAGTAGAAAATTTTTGTTGCTATCTCTGATAAGGAATATTGTTAGAAACAAGTTTGGACAGGGCGTGATTAGCAAATGAAGGGTATTGTTTTTGAGTGATGTGGAAAGAGCCTCCTCTAAATTTCTAGATAGAAACTCGACCGACTACTTTCTTTCCTCACAGCTATGTCACTTTTAGCAAGTTTCTCAACGTCTGTAATAATTTCTTTAACTATTAAAAAAATCATTTGCTAGGGCTGCTATGACAAAGTAGCACAAACTGGATGGCTTAGCACAGATATATTGTCTCACAGCCTGGAAGCTAGAAGCCTGAAGTTCAGACGTCAGTAAGGCTGGTCCCTTCGGAGGGCGGTGAGGGAGGGCTCTGCTCCTGGCATCCTCCTCTGTTGGGCTGTCTTCTGCCTGTCTCTCCACACCCCCTTTCCTCTAAGTGTGTCTGTCAGTGCATCCAAATTTCCTCTTTTCACAAGGACGACAGTCGTAGTGCATTAAGGCCCATTCTAATGACCTAATTTTAACTAATTACAGCTGGGATGAACATATTTTCAAATAAGTCACATTCTGAGGTCCTGGGGGTTAGGACTTCAACATACAGAATTTGGGGGGTGGTGTGCAGGTTAACTCATTACATAAAAATCTCTGAGTTCCTACTTAGGTTCAAAATTATATAGATTTTCTCTTAATAGTTCTGAAAACGCACAATCGTTTTTTGAAGCCAAAAATGAAAGGTGGGTCCAAACAAATTTTACTAATTAATTGCTTTTAATCCTGAAATTATCTGAGTAATGCCTTTACTGTTTGCTGCTCCCTTTAAAGGTGTATTGTAAAGTAACCAGAAACTTTATGCTCCAGTCTGTGGGCTAACACTTTGAGTGATGCAGAACAGTTGTTAAACATCCTATAGCCCTGGCCTTTCTCTGCCACCCTGTGCCCAAGCTTAGAATCTGCCTCTGCTGCTCTGAAAGACTAGAGACTTTTAATTTTACTTACTTTTTACTAGCCTTGAATCACTTTCCTAGGTGCTTTGTTTCATGGGCATTTTTTGTTTGAACTCCAGAAACTTCTCAGCATGCTTGTAAAGCACACAGTAGATGGTATAACATTATCTGGTGGTGATGTTAAGCTTTATATTGTGCAAAAAATGCTTTCCTCAAGGCCTGAGTGCAGTAAAAGCTTTTATAAATTTTATGCTTTTTGATGAGTGTGTGTGAAGCATTATGCATCTAATACAAACGTATAAATTCTCAGTGTTCTCAGTAGCTGATATAGTCAGATAAAGAGAGTGGGAGGAGCTTTCCTAGGTGGGCAGAAGCACTGGTGAAGAGGAGCTGTTAGAATTAACTTGCAGTAGCCCTGGCCACACGGCTCAGTTGCTTGGAGCGTCCTTCTGTGCACCGAGTGATTGCCGGCTGGATTCCCAGTGAACAAGCCTGGGTTGTGTGTTCCATCCCTGACTGGAGCGTGTACCAGAGGCAACCAATCAACATTTCTCACATCAATGTCTCTCTCTCTCCCTCTCTCTTCTTCTTTCTCTAAAAACCAATGGAAACATTTCCTCAGGTTAGGATTAAAAATAAATAAATAAATAGTAAAATTAACTCACAGTTGACCTTTGAGTCATTTGTCTTCATACCAAAAGTGTATCTGTCCTAGACATGGTAGCATATTATTTTAAAACAGTTTTATGGTGTTACTAAAATGATTATCTTTAAATGGAATTTGGTAGTGTACCCAAGTGCCTCAAAGAAAAAAATAAGGCTTCTTTATACAGGCTGAGCCAAAGACTTAAAATCATCAGCTTATCTTCATTATGTTCAGAATCTACTGCAAAGAACATCTCGGGAGCAAACAGATAAACATAACCTGTGAGTATTTTGAATGTTCACTTTTCCTTAGTGTTGGAAAATAG
>CM052547.1:31130851-31221591 GCA_028533065.1 Trachops cirrhosus | reverse complement strand
ATTTGTTCCTGTAAACCCTTCCCTTCTCCCCTGAAATTCCCTCTCCTCTGCCCTCTGGGCACTGACAACCTGTCCTCTATTTCAGTGTCTTTTGTTATATTTTACTTGTTTCTTTGTTTTGTTGTTTAGGTTCCTGTTAAAGGCGAGATCATATGGTATTTGTCTTTCACTGCCTGGCTTATTTCGCTTAGCATAATGTTTTCCAGCTCCAATTTTGTGTTAAGCTTGAACATTCCTCCATGGAAACTATTCGGATGATTCAGAAGGCTGCAACTATGGGCAACTTGTGATGGGCAGCTTCATCATGACAATGTGACTGCTCATGCATCATGTCTCATGAAGAGATTTTTTGGTGAAACATCAAATCACCCAGGTGACTCAGCCCTTCTACATCCTGTAACTGACACCTTTTGACTTCTGGCTTTTCCCAAAACTAAAATCACCTTTGAAAGGGAAGAGATTTCAGACCATTGATGAGATTCAGGAAAATATGATGGGGCAGCTGATGGTGACTGGGAGAACTGTGTGAGGTCCCAAGGTGCCTACTTTTAAGGGGATTGTCCTATGTACAATGTTTCTTGTATCTTTATCTTCTTCAATAAATGTGTCTATTTTATATAGTATATAGCTGGATACATTCTGGACAGACCTCATATATCATTACTATTCTCTGAAATTACATCTAAAAAGTAGCACAATAAATATGATTATTTATGAACTTTTTCTTTATAGTATTAGAGTACTACCCCCTTAGCCATGGGAGATACCTTCCAAGACCCACGGTAGATGACTGAAATTGCAGCTATTACCATACCCTATATATATGTACTATGTTTTCCCTAAACGTACATACCTCTGATAAAATTTAATTTATAAATTAGGCACAGTAAGTGATTACAACAATAACTAATAATGAAATAGAATAATTATAACAACATAATGTAGTAAGAGTTATGTGAATGTGGTGTCTATCTTTCAAGATGTCTTATAATGTACAGTATGTACAATGTGGATACTCTGAACAAAAAGATGATTCACATCCCAGGCAGGAAAGAGAGGGACAAAGCAAGATTTTATGACACTCCTTTGTATGGTGCAACATTTAAAACTTGTGAATTGTTTTATGAACTTATTTCTGGAACTTACCATTCCATATTTTCAGACCATAGTTGATCACAGGTAACTGAAACTGAGGAGGGTGAAACCATGGATAAGGGAGGGCTATTATATATCATTGGATTTTCTTCTGCTGGAAAATTGGAAAAATATGAATACTATGGAAAAATTCTTGTGTTCTTGAGAAATCACTTACTAAGATTGAGGACCTTGAAAATGACTAGGCCTGAAATGGCTCTCTGAAACCTTGAGGAGATCACTGAGTTCCCAGAATATAGCATTTGATTTTATTTATTTAGGTTTATAAATTCATGGTGATGACTCACTATAGTTTTTATGACACCAATATCTTTCAAATCCAGCTTTCTGACAAGAAATGAAACAGGCACAAGAAGAAAATGGAATGCTGATGACAAAAAAATTTGGAAGAGAGAAGGGGATGATGGAAATACTCTCCAGTCAAAGACCATCAGGAATAACCTACAGTTGAACAACTTGAATGACTCATTGCAACAGAGGAAAAGGCAGAGCATGGAGGAGGAGAGTGGCAAAGGACCTCTCAGTGAGACAGGTGAGAAAGGACTGAGTCTTGTGGTATGTGACTTAGGGGGAGGTTTCAAGGACCTAGGCTTTTGTTCTGAATTGGATACTATGAAGAAGTGGCACTAATTTAATAATTGGGCAACCTGATACATCTTCCCTAGAAAGAAGGAAGTCTAGACCAAAACCAAAGTTGTAAATAAGGAAATTTTACAGCTTTCATAGTAGCTAGTCATTCATATTAACCATAGTGAAATGGTGTTAGGTCATTTTGGATGCGTGGTGGTTACTACTCGTGTTTTTGTCTGTATTCATATATGGTTATGGATTTTTTTTGGCTTGATCTATCTCAGTCAGAGTGGCTTTCTGTGAACTTGGTGTTCTATGGAATTGTTTATACTCAACCAGAGAAGGTCCAGCTGTGAGTGCTGGGCTAGCTCCTACATGCAGTGGATGGTTTCCCATCTCTCTGTGCAAAGTCATTCTGGTTAGAAGTGATTTTTTCCACCTAAATAGTAACAGTCATAAGAGTAAATCCAATAGAGAGAGAGCACTTATTATATGATGAGCACTGCTAATTACTCTATTCCATTCCAAACAACTCTTATAAAGTAATACTCTGCATGTCTTCATTTGTCACGTGAATAAACTCGATCATGGAGAGTTTGACTACCTTGTCTAAGTTCATAGCACTGCTCGGTTGGAGAACTGGCCTGTGTCACTTCAAATCTAGATTCAAAAAGACAGTGGCATGCTTCCACCAACACACGAATGAACAAACCTGCCTGTTCCCACTGTCAGCTTCAACATTTTGAACATGTAATTTTTCTGTAGTTAATTATTATCTAAGGACCTTTATCTCCTCCCTGCTGCTCCTCTGTGCTTCTACTTTTCTCCATCACTAAAAGATTTTACAACATCTCACGGTGTGCAAGATGCAAAAGAGGAAAACCAACTTGGGTGATTCTGCTATATAAAGTGTGGCCTGAAAAGTGTGACTGCCAGATTTAGCACACAGGCATGCACACACATGCAAATACAGATGCTTAGTTAAATTTGAATTTCAGATAAGCAATGGATAGCATACTTTGGATAGATATACATCAAATACTGCATGGGACACACTTATCCTGAAAAAAAATGATTTGTTGTTAACTGAATTGCAAATTTAACTAAGTATCTCATATTTTAACTGGCAATCCTAACCTAAATGTTTAGAGATGACTTTAAAATTTTCAACCATGAAATTTTCTATTGCCATCTTTCTGGCCAAGAAAAGAAAGAAATCATTTACCTAATCCTTGAAGGCTGAACCTTCTATCATATTTATTTCTGTATCCCGCACATTTAGCATAGGTAATCTATAGATATTTTGAACTAAAGGAACTGCTACATTTACAGTCTTCATCCATATGTACATCAACACACCCATTTGATAGCTAAAGATAGACACACGAGTATAACGAATGACAAGAAAACCCAGCATTATATATTTTTAAGATTAAAGACATGCTGTTCCTCATTCACTCAACAGTCTTTCATGATGTCTCAACTGTGTGCTGGGCTCCATTCGGCATTGGGGATACAAAGAGAGTCTCACGGATTAATGAAAGCTAAAGCAAAGAGAGAAAAGATTAGTTAATCTAGAGGACAATCTCCAATCCTCTTATCGTTATTTATCTTACACATCCTTTAATAGAACTTGATTCTTTGATTTTTCTGAAACAAATATGCATTAGCAGTGTGTTTGGGAGAACAAATAATTAACTTTCTCCTTGGCCTCTGCTAGATTCATGCAGCTGTCTGTATTATTAACCACTCACTACCTGTTAGGGGAGTTTGGAATGACTTTAGCAAGGAAGCTTTTCCTAATTATTACTGCTTCTCACACAGGCCTGTGTCATAGAGTGGGTGTATGAAGATTTTGGCTTCTCTGCTGCCAGAGATCACTTATTATACCAAATAACATTTAAAGTCTGGTCATCATAAGAGAGACTGATAACTTTAACAATGAGAAAATTTATGATTTGAAATCATTTTTTGAAAAAGAAACAATAGCAGGGTTTTTGTAAGGAACCATCTCATTAGCAAATTTGTGCTTAAAAAAAGCTAGAGTTTTCTCCTAAAAAGGAATAAAAGACAAAAATAATCTTAACTATAACCCACTGATCATCTTCCTAGAAAGCACCAACTGAATGTATAATATCTGTAACTCAGATTTATATTCCTACTTTATGGCACATATGTGCAACATCATTCCATGAATACTGAATAATTTTTGATTGCCTGGAACATCTTTGATTAATTAAAGAACAAAAGCTCCTAACAGTTGCTTTTCAAGGAGTTCCTAAAAGATTCTCTGGAGCAGCAAGAGCACCTGAGGTAATGATCTGAAATATGGTAAGGAAAATTACACTCCACAGGGAGAAACCCAGATGAAACTCTCCAGCACTGTACACAGTGTTTGGCATGTGGGGGAAAAACAATGAATACTGACTGAACAGTATAATTTAATAAGATGCATTCATGCATACACGTCGGTGTTTGATAAGCAAGACTGCAACATGAAGAAAAAAATGAGGATAGATATATTCAAACTCTCTACAGGAAGGTGCCAAGATTTACTTATCTCATTTGAGGACTGGAAAATCTGTGCTCATGATGACTTCATGAGGAAGGGAAAGAACCTGTCCAAGGACAGAGAATTATTTGTTGTCATCCTAAAAGCTCTCACAATCAGTCCTCTACCCTCATTTTCTAGCATCATTTGACCATCTTATGAGCCTACCCCTGCTGCATGGGCCCACAGCAGTGTCTGCAAACAGTCACCCGCGCCGGGTGACTGCTGTCTCTTTTGAAAGACACATGTTCTTAGTATAAAGGACTTCTGTCATAGACTTTGGACCATTTGGTGAACAAACTATAGCAGGTCCTCTAACACTGTCATTTCATTCAACATCTTTTCATCATGACGTTGAAGAGAAAGAAAATTGACATCCTGCCAGGACCACAGTGTGTGTGGAGTATACATGTTCTCCCATGCTTGCATGGCTCTTCTTTAAGTACTCTAGTTACTGCACTTTCTGTAGGTACTCTTTAGGAACTTTAGGTTTCCTCCCACATCCCAAAGACATGCCCTTTAGGTGACTGTGTGTCTACATTGTCTCAGAGTGAGTGCGTGCATGTGTGTGTATGCACTTGTGCCCCTGTGAGGGAATGGCATCCTATCCAGGGTGGGTCTCACCTTGCACCCTGAGCTGCCTGCTGAGGCTCCAGATGCCTGTGACCCTGAACCAGAATAAGCAGGTTGGAAAAGTTTTCTCTTACCTGTTTTTATAAATATGTGTTAAATGTATGTACAGTTCACATTTATTTTTATGTTTAATATTAGGAGTGTTTTGGTTCTTTATTTAGAAGTTTGGTGATGTTTTTGTAACCAAAACTATGCCATAGTTACTTAATATTGTTTATGTAAATTAGCCCATGGTAAAAGTTACAGTTCCAATAACCAATCAGTGATATTAAGTAAGGACTTACTACTATACACCAAGATTGTAAAATGTCATCAGCTTGAATAGTCATAGCTTATTAGGGTCAAATCACATTGGAAAACTAAAAACACTAGTGTCATCATTTGTTCTGTCTTTTTGACCCAAAGGCCAGTGAAGTAACCTGGCTAAATATTCCTTGTCCAATCATGAATCTTCATGTGACAGAGCTCTCAAGGTTTCCCTAGAGTTAAACTTTACTAGAATTGAAAGTATGCAAAGTTCTGGTCCATATGGCAGCATAGTAAACACAATCCTCAAAACCTCCACCAACCACATCAAAATTATAGCTCAGTTACTGAATAACCATCATTCAGAATGCCATAAATATCACTGAACAGAGTTCTATAACTCAGGATATAAGGAAGCTACTTCAAGACTAGTAGGAAGGTTGAAGACATGAAGGCTGGTCCCACACCCACACGTGGCAGATAAAAATAGGAGGGATATCTCAGCTTCCAGGGTTTCCCCTCAGGTGTGAAGAGTCCCAGTCCCACAACAGATTCCCCATCCCAGGGTCCCCGTGCCAGGAAGAGAAGTCTCATAACTTTTAGCTGTAAAGACCAGCAGGGATTACGGCTGAGAGACAGAGGGTTTCTGAAGTCCCAAGCATTTTTTGCACAGACTTACTTGGACTCACTCCAGCACAGGGGCAGCAGCTTGAAATGTGCCAGGGACATACATGGAGGAACTGGCTTCAGGATGAAGGCTAGAGGGACAGCTTTCTCTCAGATGGAAGTGCTGGCAGAGGCTATTATTCCTTTTCTGACACCACCCTCCACCCACAGAGCCAGCAGGCATGAGCCAGATCTGAGTCTCCATCAACTTGGCTAACACTGTTTGCTCTGCCCTGGTGATTCCCTGAGACCCTACCCCACCCAACTTGCAGGCTCACCTAAAGTGTTCCCAGTGGCTTTTCCTTACAAATGGCCTCTCTTGGCTCATCCTTCAGACTTTCCTAAATCTCTCAAGCAAGGAACATCTGACCTCAACCTGCAGCATACCTCTCATTAAGTGGCCCCAGGCCTAGCGCTAGTGGTAGTTAGTCTCAGTTCTCAACTTGGCTTCTCTTGGGCATCTCTAAGCCCAATGAAGAAGCAATCATCTGCATATTGCTATGCGCTCACGCCGAATGATCCTGAGCAGAGCACAGATGGTGGCTGACCTTGTACCACCCAGCGGGCCTCAGAGCCAGTGCACCTGGTAGATAGCTTTGGACCAGGCCAAATAACAACAGAACCACCTCCATGATCAACACATTCAAGGGATGGATGCACCAGGCAACAAAACTCCACTGAATGAAGTTACTGCTCTGTGAAGTCAGCTCCTACCTAGCAACTTCTCCAATGTGGTTGCAGCTGGTCCTTGCAGCCTATCATCCTGTAGGCAAATCCCTTTCACTGACATGCCAAGAGCTGTCAAGGCTCAACTACAAGAGAGGGTGCACACAGCCCCTATGGGAGCTCACCTGGATTGCTCCACTCAGGTGACTAAGGAAGTTATACCACTGGGCCCTACAGTACATTTTCTACATAAGGTTACTCTACCAACACTGGGGGATATAGCAGTTCTGCCTAATACATAGAAACAAAAACAGGGAACCAATCAACATAAGGAGACAAAGAAACATGTCCCAAATGAAAGAACATGAGAAATCTCTAGAAAAAAGAACTAAATGAAATGAGAGCAAGTGAACTACCAGCTACAGAGTTCAAAACAATAGTTATAAGGATGGTCAAGGAACTTAGTAAGGACTTCAACAGCATAAAATAAGAAGACATGGAAACCATAAAAAGAACCAGTCATAAATGAAGGATACAGTAACTGAAATAAAGAATAATTTATAGGGAATCAACAGTAGACTAAACGCTACAGGAAATCAATAGTAGACTAGATGCTACAGAAAATCAAATCAGCTATTTGGAAGATAAGGAAGCAGAAAACACCCAATCACAACAGTAAAAAGAAAGAAGAGTCCAAAAAAATGAGGGTAGTGTAAGGAGCCTCTGGGACAACTTCAAAGTACCAGCATTCACATCATGAGGATGTCAAAATGAGAAAAGAGAGAGAGCAAAAAATTCAAAGCCTATTCGGAAAATAATGACAGAAAACTTTCTGAACCTGGTGAAGGAAATAGACACACAAGTTCAGGAGACAGAGAAAGTCCCCCCAAAAATGAACCCAAAGAGGCCACACCAAGACATAATAATTAAAATGCAAAAGGTTAAAGACAGAGAGAGAATCTTAAAAGCAACAACAGAAGAGCAGCAAGGGAGTTCCCATAAGACTGTACGCTGATGTCTCAACAGAAACTTCAGGTGGGAAGGGAGTGGTATGAAATATTCAAAGTGATAGAAAGCAAGGACGTATAACCAAGATTACTCTAATCAACAAAACTATAATTTACAATCAAAGGATAGATAAAGAGCTTCCCAGACAAGAAAAAGCTAAAGAGTTTTAGCACCACCAAACCAATATTATAAGAAATGTTAAAGGATCTTCCAAGAAGAAGAAGTAGAAAAATATGAATAATTGCATATGTATCAATAATTGCTTTAAATACAAATGGATTAAATGTTCCAATCAAAATACATGCAGTGACTGAATGAATGACAACACAAAACCCTTATGTATGTTGCCTACAGGAGACTCACTTCAGGTCAAAAGACACACACAGCCTGAAAGTAAAGGGAAGAAAGTGAAAAGATACTTCATGAAAATGGAAACAAAACAAAAAGCTGCAGTAGCAATACTTATACCAGACAATATTTACTTTAAAACAAAGACTGTAACAACAAAGAAGAAAACAGCAACTCCTCTTCTGGGTATTCATCCAGAGAAACCCAAAACACTGAACTGGAAAGACATATATGCCCATATGTTTACTGTAACATTATTACAATAGTCAAGACATGGAAGCAACCTAAGTATTAATCAATAGATTAATGGGCGAAGAAGAAGTGGTGCATATGTAAAATGGAATATGATTCAGCCGTATAACAGAATGAAATCTTGCCACCTGTAACAATATGGACAGACCAGAAGGTATTGTGCTGAGTAATATACGTCAGACAGAGAAAGACAAATGCCACATGCTTTTCTTATATCTGGAAGCTAAAAAACAAAATAAACACACAAATATAACAGAAACATCCTCATAGATACAAAGAACATTTTGATGATTGCCAGATGAAAGAGGGGTTGGGAGAATGGGTGAAAAAGTTGAAGGGACTTAGAAGTACAAATTGGTAGTTACATTAGTCATGGGGATATGAAATACAGCATAAGGAATATACTCAATAATACTGTAGTAACTATGGTGTCAGATGGGCACTTGATTTATCAGGATGATCACTTCCTAAGTTATATAAATGTCTTCTCACAAGGTGGCAGAACTGAAACTAATATAGTATTGTACATCAACTTTAACTTTGGTACAGATTTTATTTATTTTTAGAGAGAGGGGAGGGGAGAGGGAAAGAGAGGGAGAGAAACATCAACGTGTGGTTGTCTCTCAAGCGTCCCCCACTGGGAACCTGGCCAGCCACCCAGGCATGTGTCCTGACTGTGAATGGAACCAGTGACCCTTTGGTTCGTAGCCTGGTACTTAATCCACTGAGCTACACCAGCCAAGGCTAAATTGTAATTTTATCATAAAAATAAAATGAAAACAAAATATGAAAATGCTCTATCAATATTCACTGTGCCTTCTAATGATTTAACCAATATTTTCCCAATAATGTAAAATGGCTTTATCTCGCAATAATTTTAAAACAGGTTGTAAAAACAATTTCAGTTTGCAATATAATACATGGAGGTACAGAAAATAGAAGTGAAGACTATAATTTATATGTCAGGTACCACGCTGGACATTTAAATATATTTTATAGTTTGATACAATGACCAAGAAAATTAGAACTTACTATACCCACTCAACGTAAAGAAACCTAGTCCCCAAACCACTATGTAACTTTCCCAAGTAACACTATCAGAAATTGTTCTTTGAAATTATTAAAAACCATGACCCAAATTAAATTACTCTATGAAGCTCTATGGGAAATTGTAAGTTGGGCAGGTACTGTTTTGTTTTGCCTTTTGTAGTTGTTTTCTTTTTTTGCCATCTACTCTCTGCCAGGGTATATGCCTTACATTTCTGACTCCAAAACCCAGGTAAGCAAATCTAAAGAATATGTCATGAACCAATTTTCTTAACAAAAATGCAATAGAAATATACATTCAGGAGAAAGTATTTTGAGGTCACATTTATGGGTCCAAGGACACTTCCAGGGTCTCTAATATTAGGTTTTAAAGGTGGCACCATCAGTAAGAGATAGAGGATAGAGAGGTTCTAAAGAGGGAGAGCACACTGCAGGACATGAAGTTGTTCACAGCCTGGACACAACCTAGGAGATACACGTGTCTAGGTGCGGTCTCAGTAAACTTATTGATTCACACAAGCAGTGCTGCCGAATCCCTTGAGAATGTCTATAGTTCCTCCTTCCTCCTTGCAGGAACTTCTCTCTAGATATGTGTATTTCCTTGATTGAACCCAGTACTCTGTTTATCCCATTTCTTCTTCTTACCCTGTTAAAACAAGGAAGAAAAAAATCTGTTCACATTCTTCTGTGATCGTGGGAGTGAAGTTGGGTCTATTTGGAACGGGTTATTAAAACAAAGACAAGTGGGCCTTAGGACCAGCCATTTGGATATTGGCTCAGTGGCCCCTAAGGAGGAATTTACCAAACCAATTTCAAAGAAATCTCGTTTACCCTTTACCCCTTCTGTCTGGCCAGGGTAAATCAATTTCAATAAAATCATTTCAGTTCATCTTTCCTGCATAACTTGCCTTTTTGCATGGATGTGAATCGTATCAGGTCTATCCCCATAGTGTTCAGAGGTGCTTATGCAGTCAGACCAAACTGCTTGAAAAGATTTGCCCAGCCAGGGTTACGCAGAGGCAAAGGTTAAACTTGGAATGGATTTCCTCATTTCTAAATCAGTATTCTATGCTCTCTTACTGCCTTTTCCCCCCTAATAAAATTGTTTTAGCTAATTACTGGATTAGAAAACCTGAGATAGTATGAAAACATCCCTAATGGCAGCAAAGGTTAAAGGGGGAAGAAGCAGGATGCATCTGTGTGCTGATTATCACTGAAGGACAAAAGTCTTATTAAAAATCATGTTCTTCCCAAGGAAGAAACCTTTATAATAGATCTCCACCATAGAGATTAAAAGGCTTCAGAGCTGTACAAATAACAATAATCAGATCAGAAACTGTTAAAAGCATAAAACAGATAAGCCCAATGAGAAACCTTCAGAGGGAAGCAGATAAGCATTGCATCAGAGGGAAAATGTCAGTGAAGCTATTTCCCTCTGCAAGCTGTTTTTTCCCTCTTGAAGAGAGGAGAAAACACTGATAGAAACGGAGAGTTCTCATGCATTTGAAAAAGAGAGAGGAGTCCCACGAAAGGTCTAGTTGACTCTGTTCCCTGGGAATTTGGGTCTTACTTGGCATCTAACTCTGGGCCATGGGAGCTTGCCCTCATCTTATTTTAAAAAGTAGGGAGCAAAAACATACATCAGGTAGAAAAGTAAATGTTAAGCATGAGCGAATTTGAAATGAGAGAAAAAACATGGTTGAAACACTCAGATTCAGAGGTGGGCTTTAGCAAAATAGCAGATAAAACACTGACTTATTTCCCATTGCTTCACCCAGGTCACAAAGGTTACTGAGTATAACAGTAGCAATGACCAGGATTTCTGCTCAGTGGTCCACCTATGGCAGAGGGGCACCTGCGCTGGGCCTCTCCTTAATTCACCTCCACAGAGTCTTGTCTGTGTGGGCAAAACATAAAATGATGCTCCGACGCAGATAAATGTTAGTGTTCTGCCTTGACATCAACACTTGCTTTTACTACTGCTCTGAGTCACTGATGTGGTTTTTTAACAGCTTCATTGAGGTATAATTTACATATCACAAAAGTCATCCATTATAATTGGACAATTCAATGATGTCTAGTAAATTAATAGAGTTGTGGAACCCTCCCCACAATATTTTTGTCTTTGTGTTTCTGCAGGTTGAATGTGATCAGCCTAGGTGTGTTTTATTTGGTATTTATCTTGCTTGATGTTATCTGAGGCTCCTGGATTTGTAGTTTCCTGCCTGCCATTAATTTTGAAAAGTTCTTGACCATGATTACTTCAAATATTTCTTTCACACCATTCTTGGCTTCTTCTTCTGATATTCTAGTTATGTCTATGGTACTCCTGTTCTGATTGCCCAGTCTTTCATGTTCTTCTCTGGTTTTGCTTTTTTTCGTTTGTTTGTTTTTCTATTGAATTTCAGTTTAGAATGTTTTTATTGACTGCCCTTCAAGTTCACTGGTTTTTCCCTTGGCCGTGTGTCAAGTTTACTGATGCACCCATGGAAGTCATTCTTCATTTCTATTACTGTGATATTGATATCTAGAATTCCCTTTTGACTCTTCCTTAAAGTTTCCATCTCTTCCATGACTCACTTGTTCTTTCATTCTCTCTTCTTTTCCCATTACAGACTTTAACATGTTGATAATAGTAATTACAATACATATGAACTGTATGTCATGTTTCAGTCTGATTCTTCTGTCTTCTTGTCTCTTCAGACTCTTTTTTGTCTTTTGGTGTGCCTTGTTCCTTTTCTTTTTTCTCTTGGTGCATGTTCTATTGAGTAATAGAAGCTGGAGATAAATAGGTCTTCATTATGAGGATTTATGCTAACCTGACTATGATATATGTTATGTCTGTTTGCTGTCATTAACAGGTTCCAGAGGCTGCAATTTCCTATAGTGTCCTTGTCCTTGTTTGGGTCTCAACATTTTAACTTCGAACTTCCCTAAGTACTCCTCCTCAAAAGGAGTTTGTGTCTTACAGCTCTTTTTGTTTTTCATCCACTGTTATAATGCAGGAGTAAGGGAGGAAAGACATGATAAATGTAAAAAATTAAACCATTCAAGTATGAGAATAACACATGTGAAAATTATTCTTTAACTTCATGGTAGAAGAAAGCTTTCTCAATTTGGTTCAGAGTAGGGGCAATAAAAGAAAAGATTGATAAATTTGACCACATAAAAATTGAAATTTCACATGACACAAAATACTAGAAGTCAATAAACAATTGAAAAACTAAGAGAAAACACTGGCAACATACTCTACACAAAAGATTGAATTCGTTATATATAAAGAACTCAAAATTGAAGGACAAAGGATCAAAGTCCTCATAGAACACTTTGGGAAAGATGTAAATAATTTACAAACACACACATATAGTCCTGAAACATATGGGTGAAGGTTCAAATTCAATTATAAGGATATATGCAAATTAAAACAATACTGAATGCAATACAAACTCTGGGATTGGAACCTGGAACAGAAAAATCAGTCATGGAAAAATGGTGAAATTTGAAAAGGTCTGCAGTGAAGAGTATTTTCTAATGTTAGTGTTCTGGTTTGGAGAATTGACTATGGAAGACGGTGACTTTAGGGTATTTGGGTGAAGAACACACAATATGGGAGCTCTCTGTAGTATTTTTGAAAAGTTTCAGTAAGTCTAAAATCATTTGTAAATAAAAATTTTAAAAATGATGTATTTAAGGTTGCAACATTTTTGGTAAGACTATTAAAAATCAGGAGGGAATGATAAGTATAAAATATGGTCAGTAGACAACATCTGAGGGTGACAGATGGGAAATGGATCGGGGAAATGACTTCACGGTAATTTGAATGTTATTGTTCTTTGAATAGGTATGTATGCATAAGTGTTCATTGTTACATGATTGTATCTTTTATATATTTGATAGTATTTTTAGAACTAATGAAATATATTTAATACATACAAATATGTGAGATTCTAGCAGAAATATAGTTGACATTAGAAACAAGCTTTTTATAACAATTTGAAGTTGTATTGAATTCAATCAGAATACTCTTAAAAAGGCCTTTTGAAGTTACAATTTAAAGTGTTAAGTTTGCTTCCTTCTCCATCTGTAGGTCCCTAATGTGAGCTTGACTTGCATTTGAGGATAGTAAAATCTTGGTAATAATGCAGTTTTGTTCTGAGTGTGGCATCAGTGGAGAAAGGGGAGCAGTTGGAATGTGTGCCTTTGGATATAATTTGAAGAAGAGCACATGGAAGTGCGTACTTATTGGCACATATTGAAAAAAATCTCCCTGCAGTGAGTCTCAGGATACCCAATTAAGATAAAATTAAATCATGCAAATATTGATCCAGATAAATTCGCCAGGGGGAAGCCTTATTATCAGTCAGATTTCTTTATGTCAAATAACAAGGAGCTGTAGAAAAGCCAAAAATGTTATACATATGTATTCTAAATGAGGGGAACGGTAATAATAGAGACAACATTTTATTTTATTTTTATTACTTGCATTGGTTATTGACTTGTAGTTTTGCTTATTAAGATGAATTATATTTAAAATATCAGAATTTTCCCTGATATTTAACACTGTCATAGTTAGTGCTCTACCCTCAAGAAGCCAACAATTTTGTTTGACTAAGATGCACACAATGTAGGTAATTTGCGCAGAGCTAAATGCATGACATGTGCCAGGAGGACTATAATGGCATGCAGCCTATGGATATCCTTAGAAAATGTCTGTTAGTGATTTCATTGATCAAAGTAATTGCATATACTTTCATCACTGATTGGAATCACTCTTTGTTGTAGGAAAACCACTGCAGGAACGGTTCTTTATTTAATTGCACAAGTGTGTTTGAATGAATGCAAGTCTGAATTTTATTAATAAGACTTTTTTCTTTAAGGATGTATTTCCAAAAGCAAAAATCTGCATTGAAATTGTTGCAATAAAACAAACTCAAAGCAATAATCCTTCACAAGAAAGAAATAGACAGTAATAAATTTGCCTAACGCTGTCTTCATTGTTCAGGTCATTATTCCATTTTGTTAGCCACAGCCTAATAGGTGCATCTGATAAGAAAAGTAGCTATTCTTTTCAAGTCTATCACATTTTACATAGCTTTATGAGCACAATATACCAAATTTTACATGTCTGTATGAATACAGACTGCATCAAAATAGTCACCTTTCAACATCACAACAACCTTTGCTGCTGACCCTTGACCAAAACACTTCTGGAGTTCCTCTTTTGAATTGCTCTCAGAGTTTACACCACTTCAGGAAAATCCTCAGTAGAGAATCTTAATCCTTTGACAATGGATCTGATTTTTGAAAAGAAAGCTATGTGTAGTTCAGTGTATTGAATAAAATGGGTAAATGAATCTTGTTATAAGTCTGGGCTAAAAATGAGGCATGATTACAAATCATTGTAAATGCACCAAAAGATATTTCAAACGGATTTCACACACATGGCACCTTCATTAAAATAAACATATAAACTTCCAAAGAACCTATTTTGCACAACAATATTCATCTTTCTGTATTAGTTGTGGCATTGACATTTAAGCAACACTTTATAATTCCTTGCAGTGCAACACTGGGGGCTGATCCGGGCTTGCTGCCCCCATGTTGGAGAGTCGTGGGCTCCTCTGACGAGCCCTTCTGTTTCTGCCAGGCTGGGGCTCTTCCCTAGAAGTCACTTCAAGACTTTTATTGTGCAGGACTGTCCTCATATCTCACTTCTTCCAGACTGGGCAGAGAAGAGAACAGGGAAGCTTCCCCTTTCTCCCTTCACAGAGCCCTCAGACTAAAAGGAAGCCAGAAATCCAAGCCGTTTCAAAGAGTTGGAGCAAATGACAAGGAAAGTCACAAGGTCACCAGTCTCCCCAAACTTATCAACTTGTGAAAATTTGATTAAAATGAAATGGAAAACAAGTTCACTAAAGGCAGACATACATCCGGGAGACAGGAGCGAGCAGGAGTTATTTTCACACACAAGAAAGCTAATTGAATGCCCACGGGCCTCAGTTTCTTTAAATAACCAGTTGGCAGAAGATCTCCCTCTTTTCTCTTGACTGCAGCTTTCACCACAGCTTGCTGCTCACTTCCTTCTGCCCACTTCCTCCCTATCCTGCCTGGCTGTCCATCACCAGCTCCCCCACGGTGCATAGGGTGATGGATAGCTCCAATCGGTTGTACCATGACTTTTGATTTTTCCCCTCTCCTCCTCACTCTTTCTGAAAGATGAAGATAAGGCCAGTCTCACTCCTTTAGCTTTTCTTCCTCCCCTTCCTCATTACTGTTCAGTCTTCAAAATAAAAGAGGTTAAGTGCACAAGTTTGAACCCCAGCCTAATTCCTGCATCGCTTATGACCTACCTCACAGAAATGTTCAGAGGAGTGAATGAGTTTGTGCATTAAAGCCCGGTGCTTGGCCCAGAATAGCATCTCACTGGATGCTGGTTATTATTGTCATTATTAACACTTTATTTTTCACTGTGCTTAATGAACACATTATGCCACGTTCTCTGTGCCACCACTGTGCAATCCCCTCACTACATATATTCACAGCCCGCCCCCTTTTGGCTGGCACGTAGGCCTGTGAGGGGGAGGGAAGAGGAATGCCTGTCACCTTCCAGGACTTTGATCTGGAACAGCCTTTATCTCTTTCACTGTGGGGATTTTCCCCAGGCTCTTTTGTCCTCTATTTCAGAGCTTATTTTGCCTCCCTTTTGTGTTACATTTGCTTCTATAGGGTGGTAGAGTTGCCCTATTTACAAGAGTAGCTATCACCATGGTAACTTGGTATTTTGATACAGGCATGAAACAATTCTGAAGGAAAAATAGGTGCCTTATTTTTCAACTTTGGCATGTAGATGTATGGGAATCAAAATGCTTGCCCGGCATTATATAGCTGGTTCAAATGTCAAAGCAAAGAAACAAGTTTTGTTGGTATTTTAAATAAGTATTGAGCAACCACAGCATGCTATCAATTGAACAGAACATTCTCACAATTAGTTTCTGCCTCTTAGGCACTCACTGATGCTTGCAGGCAACGTGGCATATACTTTGGTGAACTCATTCTCTGAATGAAAAAATTGGTACCCATGGTCAAACAAAGACTTGCTGTGTTCACTCAAATTGCAAAAAGCATCGTGAAAATGTCACTTGGAGTCTCTAGGATATTTTGATTGTTTATTGAGGGAGGACAAGACACAGAATTTGAAAATCTGCCTGTTCTTAATGGCCAGAGGAACATGAGTGCTGTATATATCACTTATACACTGTGTATAGCAGCAGGAGTGGGCTGGTTTTAAATATTAATGCCTACTGTGTTCCAAGCTCCCTACTATGAGCTGCTAACACAGATTAGTGAACTGTCACTCTTGTCTTTGGCAATCTTCATTTGGTGAGGAAACAACAAATTATAATGTAACATGATGTATTATATTAAATCTTTAAAGAGAGCTATAATATGCTATGAGAGCAGAGAAGCAAAGGGGGCCTCAACGAGATAAATTTAGAATGAGATTTTTAAGGGTGGCCACCTGGTGATATTAGAGGACATAGGCTTTGCCTCAGTTACATACTAGAGACACCACTGTACAGCATCTCTCCAGAATGTGAACTTCTTTCATTCCTTCTGCCAAATAGGACAACCATAATCTCTACCACAACATCGTGCAATAACCTAAGTGTTCCTAGGTCCAGACTTGCTGACAGGCCCCATGTGAATTCCCATGCTGAACTATTTTAGCTTGCTCAATATGTCACTATATGTCTCATTTTTGCTCATTTTGTTTCATCTGCCTGAAATCTGCCTGTTGTACCACATTTCCTCTATCTACCCCACATGTCTGCCTCTTCTCGCCAACTTTTGCTGCCCTATGGGCTGTAGCTTTGATGTTTTTTCCTTGGGATAACCTTTTGCTGATGCCCAGTGTTCTCATCCTACTATTTGGTCCTGCAGTATTCTCTTCTTCCCTTTATATTGGTGCTTATCCCTCTCAGCATCTTCACTGACTATTAGAGAGGCTCCATTCTAACCAATTAGGAGAGTGCTTTTTGGATCAATCAACAACTAGAGCCGGCAGCGGGGGCGTTCTGTCTATATATGCTAGTTCCCCTCTGGCTCAGAGAGTGCACTTTCCTTTCCTCCTAAGACTGAAGATTGCATTTCCCCAACCAAAGACATCTGGCCACAGCAGAGTGGAGCAGACCAGTAGGAGAGTGAAAGCAAAGAGCAAGGTGGCACAGTGCAGGGCAGAGCAGACCAGACAGAGCAGCAAAACACAGCAGAGCTGTCTAGTCAAAGAGGTCTCTGGCCCCAGGACCACCTCTCCCCACAGGTGCCCACAACCAGGCTGTGCTGCTTCATAATTGAGCTGTAACACTATCGAGCCATTGAGATCCCATGCTGTATCACTGAACAAAGTTTCCTTCTTCACCATACCCCCAAGTGGGATTCCAGTTGGTATTGAATTGGTGCCAGCAACTACATCAGTTGACACTTTCTAGACATGGTCCTCTTATCTGGAGCTCTATTTTAAGTTTTCTACCATTCTGGCAGTCCTGAATCCTAACTCTGACTCCCTGAGTTAGCAAGACCAAAGTTTTTTGCTTCAATTTCAGCTTCTCCATGCCATGCAGATTGGATGTGTCCCTGGCAAACTGCCATATGGATCACCTCTTACCCTATGCTCTTCTCCTTTTTCAAGAGCCAACTCCCCTTCAGTTTCTGCCTGTTTTTGATTTCTCTCTGGTGCTTTCTAATAGTTGCCTAAAGTTATAATTATTTTATATGGGTGAGTTAAGTCTTATATAAATGACTGTGCAATTGTCAAAAGTAGAATCTGCTAAAATGAAACTTACTTATTTCTACACTCTGGTTCTCTACATAAAATAGAACAAAGATTCAGCAATCCATTTATACCAATAGATACTTTAGAGATTAAATCTAGATTTCTTCTTTGTTTTATAATCTCTCCCATGGGTAATTTCAACTGTTCTCATAACCTCTCTTATCTCCTTTATTGTTGTTTTCTTAGATCTTAACCTTCAGACATTATCACTCACCTGAGCTCCGGATCTAGATTTCAAGCGGTTTGTATGCATATTCTAAAACAACATTTTCTTTTGAAACCTTGCCCAGCCTTGGCCAATGGAAATCAACACCTCCAACTCTAGGATCCTCTTCACTAGGTGTCACGTGTTGTTTAA
Source organism: Trachops cirrhosus (assembly GCA_028533065.1). NCBI lineage: Eukaryota > Metazoa > Chordata > Mammalia > Chiroptera > Phyllostomidae > Trachops > Trachops cirrhosus. The sequence goes on along the minus strand of CM052547.1, from coordinate 31,203,258 downwards.
TTTTCCTATCATCACTGCTAGTACCTCATTCATTATTTTACTCAAAATTACTTGTTTGAAAAAGAATTCAAAAGGATTCAAAATGAGGTTCACATTACTTTAAGGTATGATAAAAGTATGCTATTGTCCCAAGAATGTCTTTCGCCTCTTACAAAGTTAAACGATTTGTTTTTCAGTAGGCCTTTACAGAAATCTTTGGGGAATGTAAATGAAGTGACACCCTAAGATCCCCTACTTACAGAAGCACAAAGACAAACATTTAAATGTGACTTTAATGTGACTTGGGCCTGACCTTCTAGTAAAAGGAAATGAAAACTTTAAAAAAGGTAGGAAAGAAAAAGTATTTAATGAGTATAAATTCTGACTTGTAAACAATTTGAGAAAAGTTATATAATTTGTTATTCTCTTTTTGATATAAGGATAAGGGATGTATCACTTCAAAAGTGATCAATTCTAAAGGTAAAATAAAATAAAGCAATTATTCCCCAAGTTTTCTTTTTTCATGTTTGCTCCAGTATTAAAAACAAGTAATAGTCTTTTTTATGCCTTTTCTAAATCACTTTTAGTTTTCAGTTAAATCTGATGTACAATATTAGATTAGTTTTAGGTGTACACCCCAGTGATTAGACATTATATAACTTAGTAAGTGATCATCCTGATAAATCTTGTATCCATCCGATAGGATATAGTTATTAGAACATTATTGGCTATATCCCCTATGCTGTGCTTTACATCCTCACAACTATTCTGTAACAACTGATTTGTATTTCTCAATTTCTTCATCTTTTTCACCCCTCCTCCCAACCCCCCTCTCATCTGGTAGCTGTCACATGTTCTCTGTATCTATGAGTCTGTTTCTATTTGACTTGTTCGTTTGTTTTGTTTTATAGATTCATTTGTTGATAGCTATATATTATTGCCATTTTATTAGTCACCTTTTTTATCTTTTTTTTGTTCTTCTCCTTAAAGAAGACTCTTTAACATTTCATGTAATATTGTTTGGTGGTAATGAATTCCTTTAGGTTTTTTTTTTTTTTGGTCTGGGAAGCTGTTTATATTCCATTCTAAATGATAGCTTCACTGTAATCTTGGTTGTAGGTCTTTGCTTTTCATCACTTTGAATATTTCTCGACAATCCCTTCTGGCCTCCAATGTTTCTGTTCAGAAATCAGCTGACAGTCAGAAATCATGAGACTTTATGGGAACTTCCTTTTAGGTAACTAACTGCTTTTCTCTTTCTGCTTTTAAGATTCTCTCTTTGTCTTCAATCTTAGGCATGTTAATTATCATGTGTCTTGGTGTGGGCCTCTTTGTGTTCTTCTTGTTTGGGACTCTCTGCACTTCCTGGACTTGTATGTACATTTCCTTCACGAAGTTAGGGAAATTTTCTCTCATTATTTTTGCAAATAGGTTTTCAATTTCTAGCTCTCTCTCTTCTCCTTCTGGCTCCCCCATTATGTGAATGTTGGTATGCTTGAAGTTTTCCAGAGGGTCCTTATACTATCTTCATTTATTTGGATTCTTTTTTTTTATTCCAAACAGCTGATTTGATTCTCAGCTTCATCGACTCTACTGTTGGATCCCTGTAAATTATTCTTCATTTCAGTTAGTGTATCTTTCATTTATGACTAGTTCTTTTTATGGTTTCCATATACTTTTTTATGTGGTTGAAGTTCTCACTAAGTTCATTGAGTATTTTTTCAGCCAGTGTTTTGAATTCTGCATCTAGTAGATTGTCTCCTTTTTTTAAAACTATTTTTATTGAGTTTTCTCTGTTCTTTCATTTGGGGCATATTTTTTTGTCTCCATATTTTGGCAGCCTCTTTGCATTTCCTTGTGTTTATTAGGTACAACTGCTAGGTTTCCTGGACTTGGTAGAGCGACCTCATGTAGGTAGGTGCCTTGTGGTTTCCAGTGGCACAGACTTCTTTTTCACCTGAGTTGGGCACAGCAGGTGCACCCCCTCCCTTTCCCTTGTGGGTTGCATTCACCCTCCTGTTTTAGTTGAACCTTGATTGTTGTTCACACGTCAATGGGATATTTTACTCTCAGGCTGATCACCTGCAAGGACTGGCTTTGACTACTAGCTACCTTGGAGGATCAGCTGTGCAGGGGCCCATCCCACAGAACAGGACTTATTTCAGTGGGCTTCTGGTGCCCACTGAATCTGCCCCTTGGATGTGTCACTGTGGACGTGATTGAGTGGTGCTTCATCGTGGTCTGAATTTGTTCATTGGGTGCAATGGCTCTGGGGTCTCCCAGAAGTTTCAGGCTAGGGTTAGCTATGGCTTATGTTCTGCCTGGGACTTCTCAGAATGACCTACATAGTGATGTGCAGATGGCTGCTACTTGTGTTGGGATTGGAGGTGCAGGAGAGGACAAGCTGCAAACCAGTGTTAGCTGCCACTAGTACCAGGCCTGAGGCCACTTAGCGGAAGGTGGGGAATACACCAAGGTCAGATGCTGCTTGTTTGAGAGATTTTAGGAAAGTCTGAGGTCTGAGCCAAAGTAGGACATTCATATGACCAAGACACTAGAAATAGCTTGGATGGGTCCCCAATTTGGGTGGGGTGGTGTCTCAAGGACTCACCAAAGTAGGTTGAATGATGATGGCCAAGGTGATGGAAACTGAGACATGGCACGTGCTTGCTTTCTGGCTCTGTGGAGAAACGGCTCAGCAAAGAAATAATGGCCTTTGTCAGCTCTTCTCTTTGGGAAGAAGCTACCCTTCCAGCCCTTGCCCTGAAGCCAGATGATTCATTTTCTCCCCATATGTTCTTGGTGCCCTTTGAGCTGCTGTCCCAGTGCTGGAGCTCAGATGAAGTGAGTCCGAGTCAGTTCATGTGCAGGCCCTTTAAGAGGAAGTGCCTGCGACTCCAGCAATTGTTTTTCTCAGCTTGGTTTTTACCGCCAGAAGTTATGGGTTTATTTTCTTGGCACTGGAACCCTGGGATGCCAGGCCTGGAGTGAGGTGGGACCTCCTGGCTCCTCAGGGGGACCTATGCTGCCAAAATATCCCTCCTGACTTTTATCTACCACATGTGGGTGTGGGACCAGCCTGTTCTGTGTCTCTGAGCATCCAACCAGTTTCAATGTGGTTTCTTCTATAGAACCTTAGTTCTAGGATTTCCATTCAGCTAGGTTTCAGGTGGTTCTGAATGCTGGCTGTTCTGCAGTTTGGTTGTAATTTTGATCTGATTTGAGAGTTTCTGAATATTGCATTTTCCTAGGCCACCACCTTGGCCTTTGGAAGCCTTAGTAATTAATAGTCTTAGACAGTTCACCATATTGTTAGGAAGAGATTTAGTACACATTTAAATAAATAGTTTTAGTTCAATTTGCAAAGAGCTGGCATTCACTCAGAAATATGGGAAAGGCAACCAATAAAATGGTTTCCTTCTCTGAGACGCCTATGTAAGAAAATATTACTAACAATAATGGAAGTTAGTCATTCACATTGAAAAGGCACTATGTCCATAAGTGCTCTTGAAACAACATGTCAAATATGCCTATTTCTAAAGTTCTGATTTATGTAGTGCTTTTCTCACTGTGTAATAATATCAGTCTTTGAAGTGCATCCCATAATTACACCAGCAATAACCATTTCTTTTTGTTTATAAAAATAACCCCAAGTGAGCAGCTGAAATGTAATTTCCTGAAGCAAAAATCTAAGAATTGATAGCATCTGTTTAACTCTCTCTGTATCATTTTCAAACCCAAGTTCAAAAGGTTAAGATTTCTGTTTGCAATGCTTTCTAAACTATGTTGCCCCATCAAGTAATGAAATTAGCAATGATTGAAAATCAAAGATATATTTAATGAATAGCATTTAATGAATGTATGAAGATATTAAAATACAAGTACACCTTGATTATTCAGGATAATTTAAGGAATAAGACATTACATTTCTTTGAATTTTCTGGTTACTGCCACTTGTGCTAGGTGTATAAACCAATTCACTTACCTTGTTTCATTGGATCAGTTTCTTTTTCTTAAATATAGACATGAATGAACCACCGGTCTTGAATTTAGGAATCGAAATATTGATTGTATGGTCAGTAGTCTTTGGAAAAAATACAATAAAACAGAAATTAAAGTTTCCACCTAATTCATAGATGGAAGACTTTTCCTCAGAAGATGCTTTAAATTATTTTCAGCTACACATTTTAATTAAAAAATTAATGCCGAAACAGTTTCAGAAAATAACTGGATACTTTAGGATTTAGTAATCTGATTTTAAGAGATGATGATAGAAATGCAAGTGTGAAATTGCCTCTGGCTTTCTTAGCTAACAGAATAAATCTTCATTGAATCATTAATCCCCACTTTATACACATTCATACTTTTTCTGGAGCCTGAAAACTCAACGGTAGAAAGGAAAGGCCTTTAGAGGTGTCTATGACACCACTGGGAAACAGGTGAGAAGTCACGGTACTTGGCTGTGTGCCTTCTTGTAGTCTTGTTTCTCATCACCTGTGCTTATGTCCATGTTGTGCCTCTGTCTCAAGGTGGGCACTAACTTTTCTTCCCCAAGGAACCAGAATCAAATCTGTACTTCATTTTATCTGCTTATTCTAAGAAATTAATGCCAACTGCCCCATATGAAGAGTGGCATGTCTTTGTTTAGGTGAACTGTTAGCATCCTATATGGTTTTAACCTCTTCAAATAATAGCATATTTATTTGTAGAGCTTATTGTATAAGAGAAACCCAGCTTACTGGAAAAATATTTACTACCTCTTTGTAATAATTGATCAATATCATGCACGTAAAGAAAATATTTAAGTGAAATTTACTTTTCTTTTTGTTAGAAATTCTTAGGCCAGACTCTTTGGGCATCATGAACCAATTAACCCTTGTTGGTTTCTATTTGAGGCTTCCTGGTTGCAAGTTATATTGTTTAGGACTTTTGGGTTTTAGGTTAAAGAAAATTATTTTAAACAGAGTCCAACTCCGTACAAGGGCTCACGGGTCTTTTTGGGAACCACAGGTGGAAGTGGAGGTGGGACTAAAGAATGCCGGGAAGGAGGCACTGGACTCCTGCCTCCAGGAGCCCTGCTCTCCCCTCGCACATCTGTTTCTGTGCAGTTGCTGGGTTGGCTAGTGCCTAGTGCAGACAGTTCCTCTATTTCTCAATTTGTATGATAGAAAATGGCTAGTATTAATGACTCCACATTTACACTGTTCTTACTGAGAGATGAGCAAGCTAGACTGAAGTCTTATCTGCAATGAGTTGCACGTTTTCGGAGGCAAACTGGTGTTGGCCCCATCCATTTTGGTCTGAAGACGGACTTCTGTTGTACACACACAGCTGCTCCTGTTATAAAACAAATGGTGTGAAAAGTTTTGAAGGCAACAAGAGATGCCTTGATTTTAATTTTCAAATTACTTCCATGAAGTTTTGACTTACAAAGGGGACAGATTATTAAAATATTAGGTCAATCAGTTCTATTCATTGATTTTTAGTATTTATCAATGGTCAATCAGATATCATTCAAATAAATCTAGGGCTTTATTTAAGGGAAAGCTAGACTTGGCTTTGGTTTGCAGCCGTGCCTACTGAATCGTACTACTTACTGTCCAGGGATATGAACAATACTTGCCTATTTGGAATCATATTAAATGGCATATTACATAATTTATTTGCTCCTTTTTACTTTAGAAATAAATAGCACTAGACTGTCGTATGGCTATTAAAGCAAGCACATACATTCATACATAGCTATAACTCTAAAATATTAATTGTCAACCCTGGCACTCTTCCTGATGTAATGTGGCTCATACTTATTTGGTCCAAAGGCAGAGATGATAGATATATTGCTGAGATCATGGTGTTGATGAAGGTCAAAGGTGTAAGCTCTGGGTGGGCCAGGATTTTTGTAGAGAGAAAATGAAAAGCCTGCATCTCAAACCTCATCTAATCTTATTAAAAATATCATTAAACAGGAGGGAAACTGGTGATAATATTAAAAAATTTCTTACACAAAAATGCATGTGCTTCTGTATCTACTATCAATTTTATATAAAGGGAATTTCTATGTATAATCAAAAACATATCTTGATCAGGAGTAAATTCAGCAAGTTCATATACTCCGGATTTTATTGAAATAGATCCTCTAACTTTCAACTAGTAATCTAAAAAATGCACACGTATATCATTCACTGATAATTGTATAATCATTACAATGACCCATATAAGTAATAATGTATGTTATTCCTGAAATCTACAGCATTTCTTTGACATTATATTTTTGATACAATAACTAGTTATCCAATTGAATTTTTAGTTGATTTCAGAGAGAGGGAGAGAGAGAACATTGACCCTTTCCACTTATTTATGCATTCATTGGTTGCTTCTTGTACGTGTCCAGACAGGGAACAAACCCGCAACTTTGCCGTAACAGGATGACTCTGTAACCAACTGACCTATCTGGCCAGAGCCTTGAATTTTCTTAACTTCATTTCTTAGGTTGGAATAAAAGAGAGATAGAGAAATAGAGAGATAGAAAGGTAAATATTTTTTATGTTAGAAAGACAGGTATGCCTTGGGGGCCATCATAATGGCTTTTACCTTAAGAACTCTAATAAATTTCAGATGCTCAAATCACTAAGTTTTGCAAGTGACTGTAAGTCAAAGGGTATTTCAGGAAAAGTGAGCTAGAAGTGTCTGGGATTTAAACAGCATAGCATTGCACATCTGGGTATATTTTCTTAGAAATTTGAAGTTATTCTTAACTAAGGTTTTCAAAACCCAGGTGAGAATTTACCAGAACTTGTTGACTTTATTGCCATAATGTATCGGCAACTGCTGATAATTTTAGGTAGATTCGATTGAAGAGCTTGATCTATTTGGTATCCATGTGAATAATTTCACTGATAATGTAAATTAAAGAAAAAGAGGATATTGTCAGCTAATATACACAAACTGTTAGTCACACAGTTATGAAAGGGTAAGATGCTGACTGACTTGCCTGCCCTTGTCATTTTAATAAACACATGGCAGGATAAAATACACCAAAAACTGTATGATTCCTCTAGTAATCCCATTTTATTTAACATGCACCAGGCACACTGAAGCACACATGACACACGTGTATGCCGTGGGGCCTGTTTCTCTTCCTGGTCCTGCCTGCCTCCTCGTTAGGTGTGGTTCTGCTGCTGTCTGCGGCCGTGCCCACTAAGCCAGCCAGCGGGTTGTGTCAGTTAACTTCCCATCGCCTCCTGACACGACCCTGGGAGCAATCTGAGTGCCTGCCATTTAGGCTTTGCTGTACAGATTTCCTTTCAAGCAAGGAGTTTCCATTACTACAATAAGAAGGAATAGATTTCTTTTTCTACCAGGAATCAGAGTGGTCTATTGTCTCTTTGATAGTGTGGATTTTCTTTCAGGGACCCTTTCCAATTTTAGCACAATATCGCTTTTCTGCCATAAAGATCGATTATTGTCTAAACCAACATCTCCCTTAAAGGGCTGTGTAACAATTTTCATAATACAGTTGTTAGATAAGACAATCACATTAAGTGCTGAACCATCTATTAGCATTAAAATACAATAAAATAGTCACACAAATGTGTTCTCTTTGGCTATTGACCACAGGACTTTATGAGAACTATTTTGTTTTATTTTACTGTAATTTACTTTATTTCTAGTTTATTGAGATATAATTGACATACAACATGATGTCAGTTTCTTGCACCACAAGCTTTGTGTCTTAAAGGTTATAAAACACTTTTTTAAAAATTCCTATTTAAAGCATTAAATTTAACAAAACCTTTTTAGGATCCCTTCACTAAAACCTGAATTCTTTGATTTATATGAATGACAATATTATTCTGCTATACTATAAATACAACTCTAATATTGGCAGAAAATAGATTATCTGGTGAAGGTCAGATATTTTAATTGATTTTTTTATATTTTACTTATTTACTTTTAATTTAATCTTGACTGTATTTTTCCCACTACCATTTAGTCCCGTTTCCCCCTGGTCCCAGCAGTCACTGCCCTGTTGCCCATGCCCATGCATCCTTTTCGCTCAACCCCTCCACCCTCTCACCTCCCACCCACCAGCTGTCATAAAGGTCGGATATTTTTAGTTTCATGGTTTTAATTTCACTTTTTCTTGACCATGGAAAACTGAGCTGAAGTTATACACTCAGTTCCTGGCTTATTCATAACGAACAACCGCTGTGAAAATCACCAGCCAAGGTTAAAAGATTGAAATTAATATTTATATACATTTACACTACATAAAAATCTTTCCTATACCTTTTCTTTTTAAATTAAATGTCTTTAAATTAAGTGCACAACAGCCATTGTTATTGCGCCCGCGGCTCAGCCGAGGGTGCCAATGCTGCCGGTGTGGTTCACACGTGGCCATGACATTAAAAACTGACAATGAATTCTGGGATACTCACTCAGGACTGCTAGCTCCCAAAGCCTTCTCTTTTCACTAAGCTGTATGGCATTCCCAATTCCATCAATCTGTCCACCTACTGACTCCTTCCAACAAGCAGAACAAACTGTTTCTCACTCATTCTTGCATGAATTATACATGTGTCTTTCTTATCTTCTCCTTTTATTTTCTCTGACTTGGAAAAAACTTGGGATAGGAGGCTGACATTAACTTCACTCAAAGGAACAAAAACAATCTCAATATTTAATGATATTTTAATTCAAAAGAAAACCTTTATTAATGCCAATTGTATGTGCTGATACAAAGAAAAAGTGCCATCTGAATAGTTGTATTTATTCAAATTCAAAATAAAGAGTAAATTTTATGTTAGGATAGCTAACATCCTGAAATCCCATGCTTTATTTCTCTTTGCTGGGAACATTGACAGCATTTTCATTATAAGGTCAACTTTCCAATACTTTATTAAAATGTTGACATCTTATCAGACATGCAAAATTTGTAAGAGAAGTCTGAAAGTTTGCTTTTTTGGAGGTAAAATGAGTTTGGATAAATATTTATTATAAATGAAAATGAAGACTTAATTAAAAGAATATGTAGTGATTAACAATATGGGGTTTTATAATTTGACATGCTGAGATTTCCTCCAAACTCTGTAATCCACAATGTGATTTTAGGCGACGTTTTTTTTCTGGGTGGGGGGTGGGACATTAATTTTCTCAATTGAATAATGGATTGACTTTTGGATCAAGTAGTAATTTTTTAAAAGCACATCAATAAGTGTAAGATATGTGTTAAAAAGGTGTTTCGCACTATTAGGAGATGAGGCTAACTTATCTTATTTGTACTTTTAATATATATTTTTAGTGTTTTAACCAGTAATCATTGATATGTGCCACAGGATAACATGAAAATAACCTATACTCTCAGCCATCTGATTTAATTTTCTCTCAAAATTCTGTTCACTGTTTATTGAAAAGACCTATATTGTGCACACACAATGGTAAGATTAGTCGGGAGTCAAAATATGGGAATTACATTTGAAACTTTCTGGACATAAATTGAATAGCTCAGTATTTCAATTAAGCAACAAAATATATAACCCAGATAGTCAAGGGGAAAAAAGCATCTGCTGTAAATGGAGAATTACAGTTTACATTTAGTTTTGAAGACACTAGTAAATTATTTTTTTACCTTTAAAAATACAGGCATACATTTAGAAAAGCACGATGGTATTCATATTGGATATATAATTTGACTACACAGTCAGTATTTGTATACCATGTTTGTTCTAATGCATCTTAATCAATTTTACAATAAATAATTCTTATGTCTGACACCAACATTCTTAAGGTGATAAAATGTTAGAAGAATAAGAAGAATCTGTCTTTAGGTTATCTTCTTCCAGCTGAAAACAATTTTTCAAAACTTTGAGATTAATATGAAAATTTTTTAGGAGATGCTGCTTATGTTTATTAAGTAGGAATTAATGCTCTGCTACACGTTTTCACTTTAGCAAATTATACTTTATTACTTTTCAAATATATTCTTTATAACACAATCTAATTAGAAGCAATTCCTTTAAATTATATAAATATATCCCTAGAGGTTGACACAACCAACTTCTCTCCATTTGCCAGGAGAATGTTTGTGGACCTTCTGGATCAGATGACCTTTCTCTCTGTCTTGCATGTTCTGGAATGCACCCTGCGCCTCTTGAACCCTTTATTTGTTGGACTTCCTCTCCTCCCAGTTTGGCTGTACATTAGGGCTACTGAGTTTCCCTGTTTTTTCTTCCATGCAACCACTAGGGCAAGAACACAGGTCCTTCCACATATGAGCTAATTGCAGTGGGCAAATGCAGGGAGTAATAAAAATAACTGCAATTGTAGATACCGCCTGGTTTTGGATATCCTCTGGATATCTTCCGTGGAGCACAGGGAAGAGCTCCATTACTTCTATTTCAATCTGTCATCCCACACTGCACCAGCATTTCTGCTGAATCTTTATTGTTTCCACAAAACATCAGAAACATACAATATGACAAAAAACAAAGCAAAATCTCCAAACCTTCCTACATGTCTCTTATGGTGGAAATGGCTTATCTACAACAGTACAAACAAATTGAAATTTAGTATCAAATGTCCTTGATATTAATTTTTCCCCAATGCTACTTAATCATACATCTTTTCTTGTTTTTATCTCCACCCTCTTCTCCACTCCACCCCTTCCTCCTAATGCTGCCAGTTTCTGTGCATTTCAAATATGGTGTTCTACATTCACCCTTTTTTTGTTGTATTCAGTTTCAATCAGAAGCTATCTTTGTAAACAAAGACTTATTTCCTATAAGAAGAATTCGTATACCAGGTGGTTTAATTTTGTTTGTCCTATGCCACATAATAAAATGATTGTTACCAAAGTTAGAAAACTAAGCATTTATTATGATGTGCCTCCCAGAATCTTCCTGAGAACTGAAGAATGCTCTTCCCAGTTGTTGACAGTGCTGTTGGCAGACAGCCCTGCTGACAGACCCCTTCCCACACTGCCTCCAGTATAAGAGGGTCCACTCCCCCAAAATTAAAATCCTTAATAGGGTGTCGTGCATCCAATGACTAGTCCAGATGGACTGCCTGGGTGTGCGGCACCCCCACAGTCCTGCACAACCGGAAGGACCATTGGAGCTTTACAGAAGACTGCGGTGTCAGCCGAGGTCTTCATTAAAACTGTGTGGCAGCCCATCTCCTTCTGCCCAGTCTGGCTCCTTTCACTAACCCTGCATAAGCATCGATTCCAAAAGCCCTCCCTGAGAAAATTTCTGCCTGCCAGTCATCTTAGAATCTGCTGTCTCTGGAACCTATCCTGAGACATGTTCTTAGTGTTGTTCCATAGGATTACCAACTTTCTCAGTCAGGTGGGATCCCAAAAATGCTTTTAGGCAAACCGGACAGGTTCTTTGCCTGGGCAATTCATGGAAGGTTCATTTGCTCAGACTGTGTGTGGCCTTGCTATTTTGGGGTGGGAGCCAGACATCAGTATTTATAAAGATCCCTTGGGATTCTAATGCACAAGTCAGTCTGGAAAACACTGGCCAACAACTCCACCATCCTTCATCAAGTCTCTCTAACTACCTGGCTGTATTGCCTTACTAAAAGAACACTTGCTTTCTCTTTGATATTCTTATATTTGGTTTGGGGTATAGTTTTATTAATGCTCATCTGAGTAGCCATGCTTTTTTCCACCCTGAGACTAATGAGCGACTACAGTCCCCTTGCCTTAGGTTGTGGCCCCTCCATTCTTCAGGATCTCCAGGATTTATTTTTATACTGCATTTTTCCTGGAGACTAGTATAGGCATATTAGAATTATGGTTTGACAAAGGAGAATCAACTTAACATGTAGAAACAATAAAAGACAGTATCTATCAAAAGACACGGAATTGTTTTGTCAGTTCATTTAATCATTTTATCCCACCATGAAGTCATAGTTACAACAAATTATTTGAGAAGATAAAAATCAAGCAAACAGAAAGAAAAACTAATAGCTTTGCCTTTGTCTTGTTTCTCCAGGGTTGGGTCATCCATTCTGGAAAGGTAAGTCCCGGCTCTCAGTACCAAGAAAGACACATATCTGAGGTTTCAATCTAAGTAGTATCTTCTTATTGGCATATCTATATATGCCAATCAGCTTTCCAACTTATTAATATTTGAAACCTAACATTTATACAGCTCTTTACAGTTTATAAAATATCTTGACATTGATTATCTCATTTGACATTCTTCGGTTGTGCTGTGTGATTTAATAAACTGGGTAACACTGGCATTAAGTTCTTGTAAAAATGTAATCATGATTAACAAAAATCAATTTGATATATTTGCTTCTAAGCCCTTGTACATCCTGCTATTAAAGTTTAATGTTCCATGATGACCTAATTTTTGAAAGACTCCTATGCGTTTGGCCAAAGAGTTTAAGAGGAATGGTACTATTAGAAGGGAAATATTAGAAAGTGGATTTAGAATTAGGTGAGCCAACCTAAAAATGGATGATTCTGCTCACATAGCTGAGTTATTAAGTCTGCATTTTTTCATGCCCAAGTCCACAAGGAAAATCTCCACAGTAATAAAGTTTGATCCCTTTAAGACCCATCATTTCCAGGCAATTTAGTCAACTCTAAGAATTTCTATAGTTCTGTCTTTTCTGGATATACTTGGACGTTCTTCCGGAGCTGGGGATTGAAGGAAGCAAAGTTGACAGGTATTGAAGCATTCTTGTCACTGTGGCCTGGAATCACACCTATTTTACGTCAATGAACTTGACTCTTCAGGCTCGATATATTATGTAACACATATTTAATAGCACTTTTAATCATTGTAAGAGGTTCAGACCTAGAATGCAGAAAATTAACACTAATATTTTCTTCAACTTAAAAAGGTAAAATAAAAATCTCTCATCAAAGTAAGAGATACATTGAAAGGGCAAAAATGTGTGTTATAGAATTGTAAAGTTTTTATGAAATTTCCAACTGAATCTTGTCAATCGTCTTTAAAAACGTAAGAGATTGCACTGAGAAAGTTCAAGTGAAAAAGCTTTTGGAGAGTGAAAGTGTATTTTTCTTTTCTAAATTACAGGCACGCCTCATTTTATTGCACTTCACTTTATTGTGCTCCACAGCTGCTTTTTTTTTTTTTACAAAATGAAGGCAGACCCGCCACCAGCAAAAAGATCACGACTTGCTTTATTGCCGCATTTGCTTTATTACAGTGGTCTGGAAGAAACCTACGAAATCTCTGAGAGATGCCTGTACGAAAGGACAAGGGTGTGCAGATAAATATGATGGTGTCTCAGTAACAACAGCTAACATTTAAGGTGTGTTTATTGTGTTCCAGGTCACAGGCATTGTCCTCTCAACAGCCATGTGACATAAACCCTGTTTTACAGACAAGGACACTGAAAGACCAAAGAAATTATCAAAAGTTATGCAACCATTAAAGAGCACAAGCAGGATCTGAATGCAGGAGGGAGCACGCCAGTCGGTGCCTTCTGGTCAGGCTGAGTTTCCCCTCCAGGCATTGGAGGTCCTTGCAATGCCCTGGTGGGCCAAAAGTCAGCATATTGGAAAAACAAACCAGCTGTGTTGGATAAAGAAACAGAATAAAAGATTCATCTTTCTTAGTGGAGAAGAATATATGAGTTTCTGCCAGCAGGCTAAACGTTTCCCCAGAGCCTGGAAACGTACTTTGATTTCCTAAATTGTTCAGCTTACAACTAGAAAATGAAACGTTTGGGCCAGAGATGGCAGGCGGGTCTCAAGGCATGCGTGAATGAGAGACATTGTTGACAGCGTCTGATAGTGGACGCTTTCTTCGGGCAGCTTTCTAGGCCCTGGGTCAGCAGAACACAGCAGCCGTCTTACTGGGGCTGGGGAGAGACGGATGGATAAGAATGCTAGGAATGTGCCAGTCTTGGTGGGAACAGCGAGAAGAAAGGACTTAGTGAATATAAGAAACTGTCAAATTAAAAAAAAATTTTCCCCTCTCATCTTGGAGCCTCTGATTCCTCCCCCCACCCCACATGCATCCTGACTAATGTGCTCAGTGTATCGTAGGGTCTGTATGTTTCCTTGTAAAATATGTGATTTTGTGTTTAAATGTAGGTTGAAATGTAGGTTAAAATTGTAAACTTAGGTAGGTAAATGAAATATCTGTCCTGACATCCAACATTGGCAATCCTGTATGGCGCAATCTAACATAATGAAAGTAAGCAGTGGGGCTACTTTTTCCCTCGTTCACTTAGCCCTGTGGTTTTTCACTTGGTGTCTGTTACACCCGAGCGATAGAGATAAGCGTGGGCTTAAATCTGGGCTCTGCCACTTACTAGCTGAGTGTCAGGGGACAAGCCACATAACTTCTGCTATGGCTTCTCCATCTAAAGAAACTGGGGAAGATAAAAGTGACCTTATATACTTTAATACATATTTCCTAGACTCAAAGACAGTCTTCATTGTTACTGAAAAGCAGCAAGGTGAAGTTTTCATGCAACTGCAGCACCCCGCCACCAGGCCGGCACTCACTCAATTGTATCATGCTTCTCGATCGTGGAATTGTGAAACTGTGGGGGAAATGGGGCCTATTAGAAGTGATGAAAAGCGATGAAATCGGGTAATTAACTGCATGGATTAAATGAGCTAACAGCCAAGTGAACAGAACATTGTCTACACACAGAAAGAACTCAGAATTACTGAAATCTACCATGTTGTTGAATGCGCACGTGTGTGTGGGTTTCCTTGAACCCGGCAACAGTTTGAGTTCACTACGATCTATAGGGCCATGTTTGCTCCAGACACAACAGAAGTCACCTCCAATCTCTGATGCTCATACGGGACCTGGGAAGATAGGGCACTGATTCAGTTTGTACTTCTCCCGAAGTGCAGAGATCCTAGTGCAGTGACAGGAGCCATGTATAGAAAGTGGAAGAAACCCTGGGGCAGAGGAAAGGATTTTCTTTGTGATTGTTGATGTCTTTATTGTTCCTTAAAGTTCAAGATGAAATTAAAACAGGAAGATAAGAAAATATGTAATGAAACAAGAAAAACATTATTAAAATTATTTCAATCACACCCCAAAAGATAGAAGCCAATAACATAAAATAAATGAAATTAGAAAATATTCTCATTCAACGGTCACATTTCTCCTCTGACCCCAAATATTAGTGCAATGAATGTCCTAACCATACACAATCAAAAACTCTATTAGGAAAAAACCCCTGCAAACTCTAAATGGTACTATGCGAACTATCTTTCCCACAAAATAGAAACTGAAAAAATAAACTATTACTGATAAATGTTTATGTATTAGCATACAAGATAGGGCTGACATTCTTAAACTTGAGGTCACTTATTCAAGTATGCTAGTTGCAAAGAAAGGTCAAGAAACAAATTAATGTAGATCCTGACTGGCATCCACTTAGTAATGAAATTCACCAGGAATTCCTGAACATATAAGTACTTTTAAAAATTATTTAAAAACATGTCAACATGTTCAAGCTTAAGAACTGAATAAATTAATCCACTATTGTAAATACATATTAGAGTAATAGGACACCACCCAAATATCTGTCCACCATCGAATTTCTGAGTCACGGAAGTGTTTTGGGAGACCTGCTCCACCCTCTCCTCACCCTACGTCTAAGAGTAGAAACTTCAAATCAGTATCCTAATACTTATGTAAACTTATGTTTTGTTAAAACATTTACAAAGAGTACATATATTCTCAGTTTTTAAACTGTCCCTATAGTCAGCACAATCATTTATTGTAAGATAAATGAAAGAAATCTGAATTTGTTTTTTTGTAAAGATTTTATTTTTAGAGAGAGGGTTAGGGAAGGAGAAAGAGAGGAACATCAATGTGTGATTGCCTCTCGAGTGCCCCTGCTGGGGACCTGGCCAGAAACCCAGGCATGTGCCCTGACTGGGAATTGAACTGGCAACCCTTTGGTGCACAGGCTGGTACCCCATTCACTGAGCCACACCAGCCAGGGCTGAATTTGTTTACATCTACAAATAATCTCCCCCAAATTAATTTTCACTGCTGCAGCATCATGTCTTTTCCTACCCAATGATCTTTTAACTAGACTGGCTAATAAACTGAAAAAAAAATAACGGTATGTGAGCTTTAATTACCACCTTTACAGCTGTAATTCTCAATCAAGAAGTACATCATACCTATAAAAACATTGAATTTGCTGCATTAAGATAAATAAAGAAATGGTTTTGCTGCTTCCCCACAGAAAATGCCTTCTTCAAGGGAGTCAATCAACTGTTATTTGTCCAGGAAGGATGGTTTTTGTTCCTTCCTTCTTGGTGAGCACATGGTAGTAATACGGCCATTAGGTATTTTACATTTGTATTATCAATCATCTCATATGAGTCAAAAAAGTGAAAGTTCAGGATAGTTTGAATCTTATAGACCTTCCAGTTTTTCCTTTGAATATGAAAATGATACTTTTATTCTCCCAATGAGGAAAAACTACAGTGGATTTTAAGTGAACAAATATAAAACACCAGGTAAAAAGGAGAGATGAGAGAGACTTGACTTGTTAATGCCTTTATTGCTATGGAGCTCAAGTCACAGGCTGGTGGCCTGAAATTACCCTGAAGAGCAAGTGAACAATCAGCGAAAGTGTCTCCTCGCATCCCCGGTACGCTGAGGTCACCTCTAGAAATTCGTGATTGGAGGCTACTGATTGCGAAGATAGTGCACTGCAAAAACCAGATCATTATCAAGACTCATGTTTTGGCCAATCTCGTGTTGTAGTGCCTGTCTGAAAATGCCAGTGAAATAAAAGTTTAAATTTATGCTGTTTACAAAGATGCTAAAATAAAATTTTATAAATTCTTTAAAATAAAGAGATGGGCCAAACTGTATCAGGGAAATGCTAACCTACTACCTCCCCCCAAATAATAATAATACAGGTCTTGTTACCGAAATAGTAGTATCAGACAAAATGGAATTTAGAATCCAAAGCTCTGGTGGTTGCTAAGCAAGACACTTCCCATTAACAAAAGCTACTCTACAACCCCAACTAGAGGATAGTGCAGTTTTAAGCATGTATCAATGTGGCCTGGAAATCCACAAACCCAAAAGCTACTGAGAAATGTTTGTAAATCTCTGTCAGAAACTGATCATCCAAATATAAATACTAGGTATTTAAGAAGTAAAAGTAACATGTTTAGAAAAATGTGAACCCTATAATCAAAGGAATAAATATGCCAAATTAGTGATTTTCAACCTTTTTCATCTCATGGCACACATAAACTAATTACTAAAATTCTGAGGCACACCAAAAAATATATTGTTTGCCTATGTGTCCCCCAAAATAGGTATACTTTTGATTCATTCGGGGGGCTATTGTTGTGCTGGCTGTGGTCGTTTTTTATTTGACAGTCTGAGGGAGAAGAGGCCAGTGCCCCTGACTCAATGGTCAGGTACTGCATGGTTTACGAATTCCTGTGGCACACTGGCTGAAAACCACTGCACCCAGTCAGTAAGTCAGAACCCTAGTCCTTTTAATAGAACAATAAATAGACACGTTAAACTACTCTGCTGAAGAAGAAATGAAGTAAAAGAAGAAAACAGCATTATGACAGCAATATTTTTAAAATATTACATGCTACTTTCTATGACTGATTTTTTTGAAGATGTGAACTGTGAGAGTCGGTCAACAGGAGCACAATGGCTTAATACACTGACTCCTGCTGGCAAAAACACATGCCCATGTGCCTCCAGTAGCAAAATTAGAATTCTAGCCCTGGCTGGCGTAGCTCAGTGGATTGAGCGCTGGCCTGCAAACCAAAGGCTCACAGGCTCAAATCCCAGTCGGGGCACATGCCTGGGTTGTGGGCCAGTCCCCCAGTAGGGGGTGCATGAGAGGCAACATGGATGTTTCTCTCCCTCTTTCTCCCTTCCTTCCCTTCTCTCTCAAAATAAATAAAATCTTAAAAAAACAAAACAAAACAAAACAGGATTCTAACAAGTTTTTATGAATAGATAATCCCATTTTATATAAACAATTCCAGAGCACACAAAAAAGTCAGTTTTCTTAATGTTTTATTGAGGCCAGCATAAATCTCAGACTAAAACTGAAGAGAATAGTGAAAAAAACAGAAAAGATAATGAAAATCACAGAGAATTTTAACCCCCTCAGTAAAATAGCAGCAAATCAAACATATGAGATGCTTATTAAAATAACATTATGAACAAGGGTGGTTTGTTACAAAGCTTTATTCAATACTAGCAAACCTAGTGGCATACTTCACTATATTAATGGGTTAATATATATTATCATCTCTGTAGATGAAGGAAATGCATTTTGTAAAATGCAACATGTATATTCATCAAATGTCAGAGAAAGCTGGATATACCATGAAATATATCTACACCTATGGTACATGTTACATATATACTGTTGAAATATACAAAATGTTTCTACCATGACAAGAAACAATAAAATGCTTGATCCACATTATTACTAACTATAGAAAGAAAGTAAATATTAACTTGGAAAACCAAAAAAAAGCTATCATTATTTGCTGTCATGATTATCTGCTGTCAGCAAAATACTCGTACAAGAGAATCACCAAAAAGCGATTAGAACTATTATAATAATAAGAAAAATTAGAAATAAAATAAATATATAAAGGTGGCTAAATTTTCAGTACAGTAGTAAAAAATATTAAAAAATGATGGGAAAAGGAGGCCCCACTCATAATAACAACAAAAATTATTAAACTGTAATAAAATGAGATATTCAATGAGGCTCAATGAAAGTGTATGTATGTTCTTGAAAGTGAGGTATTACATAGTATTGGAAGAGAGAATAGGTGACACTTTTAACTTTTCACAACTCAGCAAAATTTGTTATGGAACTTGATAAAATGTTTCTAAAATTTATGCACAAAAGAGAATTTTGCAAAAGAATATAGAAATTTTTGATTAGAAGGAAAGAAGAACACGGTGTGTGGAATGGCTTGTCAGAACTGATATTCTAGTATAACAATCTAATATTGTGCAAGAATTAAATAAAAATCAAAGGAACAGAATAAATGATCTAGACACAAACAAATTTATATGGGAATTGTGTATATGATTTATGTGGCATTTTACATGATTATGTTAAGTTTAAACTTTTTAACAAGTGGTATTTGGAAAATAGACCATGTAACTAGAAATCTGTAAAAGTTAGATTTCTACCTCATACAAAATAATTTCCAGGTGACTTAAAGAGCTAAATAAATGCAAAACAATAAAAGAACAGAAAAAACTATAGGATAATAATTTGATTACTTAGAAGTGGGAAAACCGCAAAAATGCAGAGTTGAAAATACCGACAGAGTAAATAAACCATTTCAAACAAAAATTTCAGTAAGACAACACCATTGGCAAATTCACAAGACAAGCAAATAATTAGGAAAAATGCAAATAATGAGTTCTTACTAATTTAATTGGAAAAGCCAAGTAATTCAACAGGGAAATTAAAATAGATAATTTAAAGAAACACAAATGGCTAATAAAAATGAAAAAAATCACCAACTCATCTCATCAGCAATCAGGAAAGCCCTAATTAACATGAGGTGTCTTTTCTTGCCCATCATTTGGCAAAACGTTTAAATACGTGTAACGTCCAATATTGAGGATGAGGGTCTATTGATTCTGTTTAGTGTTGATGGGAGTATCAATTGGTCCAGTCTTTAATTAGGACAATTTGGCCATCTCTCATTCAGGTTTAAGATGCATATACATTCATCATGGAAAATAACCCATTTCATGGAGATTCTAGCACTCCGTATGTGTAGTTTTATTGGCAATGTTGCAGAAGAGATCCCAATCACTAGGAATAACCTGGGAAAACGTTTCTGGATGGGACCCATCAACCACACTCGTAAGTAGTTTTCAAGGTTTTATTTTATCACATGGTTACAGTCATTTCACAGAGTACTTAAAACTAGTACTGTGCCCTAACTCACAAGCTAACTTCCAAAGGAAAAAAAAAAAAGTAAGGCATTGCCTAGATTGTCTTACATTTTGTGGTTACTATTTTGAGCTGCATAAGATCCTTTGCCAAAGGAGGAAGTTGTAGGCTTTTAGAAAGCCTCATCTTCTAGCTAAATGGCACTTTGAGAAGTAACATGAAAACATTATAATTTCAGCCATATTTAATTAAGTTCTCTCCACATTCTTTAATCCAGCAATCCCATCTCCAAAACCTTCACATTTAGAGAAATGCAGAGATATGGATATTAACTGTTGCATTGTTTCAAGTAGCGAAAATAACTGTGAAACAACCTATTACTTAGGAAATGGTTAAATTAATTATATGTCCACATTAAGGAATACTATGCAGCAATTAAAAAGAATGAGGTATATATATTTACATTAACATGGAACAATATCCAAGGTACAGGCTTAGTGGAAAAGTCAAGTTACAGAAAATATATCACATGCAATCTCATTTTCATGAAAACAAAATAAAATCTTTATAGAAATGTGTGTGTAAAAATGCTGATTAAAAAAGGCTAGAAATTACACATCAAACAGCTAAGAGAAGTTCCTCCAATAGCAGGGCAGGGGGGCTTTCATGTTTTATTAGTTTCCTGGGTTTTTTTGAAAAGTGTTTTTACCAAGGAAATACTGTCATGTATTACTTCTGCAAAAAAAAGTTAACTTTTGAAAAATATTAATGTTTACATTTACTGATTATATATAGGATGCTTAGCATTAATGCTTATAGTTTATACATACATTAGATATAGTCTCTGACTGTACCTCAACTATAAGAAAATTATCAGAAGTGTTTATCTAAACAATGAAAATTCTAATTATTGCGATGGCTGAGTTTAAAAACGTGGTTCAGTTGTCAACTGGATGCGCAGCAACGTAGAGGCACAGTCTAAGAATACATTTTAGAAAAAGACTATTTCAATTAGCAAATTTATGGTTTCATCATGTAAATTCCTAGAGGCAAGCTTCGGCATTTAATTATTAGAAAAGCAACACAGAAGTCCTGGAGTTAATTAGAGGAGGTGTATTTTACAAAAGAACAGAAAAATGCTTTTCACAGTGTACAGAAAAATGCTTCTGTACAGTGAAATGCTTTCTAAACTGCCCAGTATGAGAACATATGGTATAGCAACGGTCATGAAGCAAATAGAAAAATACACTGAGAATTCCTTCAAGTCTCTTAAAGTTCACTTGTGAATCATATTAAGATACATAAACAATTTCATAATCTTTAGTAAGATCATTTCACTTTTTGTCCTCTGTGACTATCTACCAGTCTAATACTATATTATACACTTGAAATTTGCTTAGAGAGAGGATCTTAGGTGTTCTCACCACACAACTACACACACACACACACACAGAGGTAATGATGTGAGGTGACGGATGTCTTAACTTGATTGTGGAAATTAGTTCATCGTGTATAGATATATCAAATCACATTGCACACCTTAAATATATACAATTTTATTTATCAATTATACCTTAATAAAGCTGGAAAAATGGTCAAGCCAATGAACAGATGTCAGTCAAACCCAAGTATATTTCATTAAGTACATAAAACAATGGCTTCAATGAATTGCCTGAGAATTCCAGATGTCCACTGCAGTGTCCAGGGCCAGTCGTATAACTTTTTACAAGGTTTTCCTTTTGCTGGTGTGCTAAGGAGAAAGGCCCATTAGAGTCAGTGTAACCATAAGCTTGAGCAGAAGGGAATGAGAGCATGAGTGATATTAAGCACCACAAAGTTCACTGAAGCTAAGGATGTGGTTTGTGTACCACCGCCAGCGTAGTCGCTTCCTGCATCACTCGATGTTTGTCGTCTGTAAGAATGAGAAGATCCACCACGATTCTCCCTGTGGCTCACCAGACACAGCTGCCAATGCTAATGGTTCAGTGGGAAATAATGCGAGAACAAATAGACAAATACACAATGGAACAAACAGTACTGTTTTCTCAATGAAACTCCAGTACTTCGGAGTTTTGCAACATTCAAAGCAGTTCAAGTAGAAAAAAAGTTCAAACCAGTCACCAGATCCAAAATTAGCATTTTATTCAGAACGCTGGGGTGTTCATTTATATTCTGGTACACAATACAGAGGCAAAGCTGCTGTCAGAAGTCTCTCCAGTTTAAAAGCTTTTTTTTTTATTTTTTTAAGAAACACACAGTAGTGCCACCTGTGTCAGGCCACCCCTTTCCTTCCTTTTTTTTTGTTTTTTGGTACAAATTATGTAAAACATTTGTGCTAAGAACTTTTCTCCCTCCCCAAACAAAAACAAAAATAGAAAATAAAAAAATTAAAAAAATTAAAAATTAAGTATTCTAACTACAGCTCAACAATTGAATCAAATGTCACTTTGTTTGTAAATACTTTATCCATAACGAAAGATATAAACATGCAAAAAACCTGAATCCATTGTCCAAATAATACATACACATGTTCTGAAGTTTCTGCGCTTCTCCATAGACTATGCCAATAAAACATTATGTACACATACCATTTTTACAATGAAGTGAAAAAAAATACAGTAAATAAAAAAGTGTATGTGGATTAAGACCAAAATGTGTCTAACATTCTAGTTTATGAAAAAATTCAAATTTTGCTACAAATTGGTGATATGAAAACTCCCTTTATTTGCAACCAGCTGCGTAAGTTTTAAGATTTTAGTGAAAAAAAAATCTAAGTCTAAAACTAGAAGTAATGTACATTTTCCAATCTCATGGTCTCATCCCCCAAGATAATAAAATTGCTCCATGAGTTTTTGTTTGTTTGTTTAATTCTGTATTTTAATAAAAGCAAATGCAATGTAACAAAAGCGTGTTGAAGCATATCATGGTTTAACTCACTGCTCCCACCACAAAATATTTTGTCTTTTACTTATCATTTCAGAAATCAGTACCATTAAAGCCTTAAACATAAAACTAATTCCAATCTGAAAAAGGTACAAAAAGGCACATAAAATCCCAGTGCTTCTGTACTGTAAAATTCAAGTGTAACTGAGCTCAGTGTTTTTCCAAACAGTGTTGGATCACTGATATTCCCTCTGAGCCCAAATTGGTTTGCAGCCTATGCCCAAGCCTCCAGCAAGCACTGTGCTAGTAGACTACAAAGTTAAAGCCTAGCTTCTGAATGCTTTTTGGGAATATCAGTTGAAATTGTTTGTACTTGTCCAAAAACCAAGTTCACCCTGAAGTTCAGTCATCACCTCCACCGTACATGTCAGCGAGTTTCTTGAAGCGTGGCCCCCAGTCATTCAGGTAGTCATAGTCCTGCTCGCCGCCACTACTGGAAGAATTAAGGGAGCTCAAGGACCCAGCCGTGGAGCCACTGCCTTCATAGTCAAAGACTAGCAGGGAGTCATACGGTGGAGCTGTGGGGTCATTGTCAGCAGCTTTAAGGCCCTACAATTTGGGAAGACCAAGAAGAAATGAAGAGAGTGTTACAATCGGCAAATCCACAAGCAGATCTCAATGGTCCCATGGGATCACATAGGTGTTTGTAAGTTTCTACCTGCAGACCACAAGATTTTCAGCCCATAGGAACTGGGGTTATCAGCATGTTTCAAAATTACACAGAAACTAACTTCAGGCTTTCCTCTGTAAAGAAAAATCCCCTAAGGAGTCTGGCTCCCTGAAGCCAAGACATACGATGGGAGGTGGTTAACTGGAGAAAGTCTAGGCAAAACTCATCAGGATGCTGAAAAAAACAAACAAACCCCCAAACCCCAAAACACACAGACTAGCGCTGAGAACTAGTTCAAGGAGGAGGTGGCATTACATTTGACCTCAATTCGGAAGGATATCAAAGGAAGAGTGAAGACAAGGCCAGATGGAAAGTTAGTCATTAAATCATTTTATGATCATAACAAAACAGAAAGTGTGAAATTAATAAACTGTGATCAGGTATTATTTAAGAATACAGGGACTCCCAGCTCCCACATGCCCAATATCTATGCTCCAATCATGCTCCGACATCTATACATTGTATAACTGTTAGGTGGGAGGAGGGAATTCTCCTGATCTAAAATTCTGCTCCTACAAAGAATTTAAAAAATAAAGACCAATGAAATGATTATCTATAAATTTAACTCTTACAAAAATATTTTTAATATATAATCCATATACCTGTAGTTAATTCACAATATGCTCTATAAAACTTTTATGGATTTAATACTAGGTCCTTTTGGTGTTTTCTCTAATTTTCTCCCAGTTCCATTCTGAACTCCAAGATATACCAACGTTAGTCTCCAAGCAATCATTCTATTTCCACACTCCGCTTTTTAAATGTCGGTGGTCCCCCTTATCTGAAACCTCATGGACTGTCCGACTTTAGATCGGCCCTTCCAATACACATGCATTTTATGATTACATATACATGTGTTCATCTCTTTATTCCTTCCAGTTTACAGATGGGGAAAGAGGGAAAATGCATAAAGATGAAGGTTAGAGACATTATGCTCAATGCTGCAGAGATCAGGGTCTGGGTCGAACCTCAGCTGAACATCGTGTTCAATGTGGAGCCTGGCTAAGTCCTGCAAACGTCTTTTCCTCATCTGTAACTGTAATAACAATAATAAAACCATTTTGAAGACCAAATGGAATAATAGAACACAAGAGCTCACCATAGTTAGATGAGTATTAGTTTAAGAGAAAACTTTTTAGAGAAAAACTTCCTGCTTTGGAATTTGAAAAAAAAAATGTGAAGACATAAATTGAGAAACAAAATGGCAGTGACCTGCCTTCAACAAGAACAAGAGTGAAAAGTACACATGACCCGTTTTCCCATCCCCACGTCTGCCCTGTCAACAGTCCTGATGCTTTATTTAGATGCCACTTTTCCTTATGTCCGGTTATACTATTTGTAACCCAGAACCTCCTGTGTAAAATAAAATAAAGCAAGTCTTCAACATATAAAAAGTAATTTTAGATGGAATTTTCCTTATCATATTTATAGAATAAACTACAGGGCAATTCTGTTAAGACTGAGAACCACAAACTACGATTTCTCAAAATTCATAATCTCTTTCTGTGGTAGACTGTGCCACTGTCCTCAGTGATTCATGGTCCTTTTCCGTGGGCGGATCACGTCCCACACGACCACAGTTCCCTCTCTGGAACCCAAGTTCACTTTCCCAACCCACCATCAGGCTTGGCAGTGGGGCTAGCATTGGCCAATGAAATGTGAGCAGCAGTGCTGAGGAGACTCTTTAAGAGTTCTAGCTAACATGTTTCCACTAGACCCCTCTCCCTTCCTCCTTGACCAGGAGAATGGCCTGCTCGGGATGGGAGTAGATCTTAACATCCATAAGACATCAGGAACTGAGCCCCTGCAGGCTGACATGAATAAATAACTTGAGAAAGGAGTAAGCTTTTGTAAGTCAACAATACTTTGGAGTTGTTAGTTATTGTTGCCTTTGCTAGAAATGGCCAGAGAATGAATCCTCATTCATTTTTTGCACTTATTCAATTCACAGCATATTTCTTGAGTATCTATATTGTAATTTGTTCTGCTTAGTGTGGTGACATGGCTACCAATAAGCTACGCCCAATGTGTGTTCTCCTGGAGTTTGTATTCGCTTGCCAGCACGAGCCCCTCTCTCCCTTCCCCTGCAAGCCCTGGTCACTGCCAGTCTAACAGCAAATATCCCTTTAGTTCAGCACTGTTTAACTCGGGTCCACCCAGGAATAAGACCCATGAAAGATCTAAAGGAAATCAAGAAAAATCAAGGAACTTCCTGATAAGAACGACGGGCCTCTGAAGACAAACATTAAGTTTTCATTGACTTTAAGAAATTATGAAATTAAAACTGCTTTAGAACGCAGACAACAGAGATGAAAGCCAATGTCAAAGTGCTGAGGTCATCTGTTTTAT
Organism: Trachops cirrhosus; assembly: GCA_028533065.1. Lineage (NCBI taxonomy): Eukaryota > Metazoa > Chordata > Mammalia > Chiroptera > Phyllostomidae > Trachops > Trachops cirrhosus. The sequence continues at coordinate 31,177,421 of CM052547.1, read as the reverse complement.
CACAATTCAAATTTTAAGTGGAAATACATGCAGAGCCCTGCTCAGCCCTTCAGATGCTGGCACCAAACTGGAAATATGGGATGTTTGAGACTAAAGTTAGCTCTAAAAAGTCAACGGCAGGGCATCCACGGTGTCTGGAGTTGGTGCAGAGGAAGTGATGGCCCATGTTTAATGGAACTAGAGTATAAATACTGTCTAGTCGTCACCGGTGTGTTCAAGGCCCGGAGAATCCTCATCAAGTGCTAAGCCTCCTGATTCTTTAAAATGAATATAACACCTTTGATAATCTAGTTGCACACTCGCTATTGACATTTTCAAAAATATTTGTTTAACGTTTTCTTTAGCTCCTGCCTTGGCTTTCTGATCATCATGATAGTTATTGAATCTATGTTTTCTTTTCTTTTTTTTTAAGGTTATAGACATGACATCCATTAGAGATCTCTGTGCTGTGCCGAAGCACCACACACTGTCTCAGGTTTTACTAATTACAAAAGGGCAGGCACTACTGAACTTTCAAGAATTCTTAAGAAAGCCATGTTTCCACACCTTGAAGGTTAGTACTTTAAGATCCTTCTAATTGGATAGTATTGATTTTTGTCCAATAATAAAACAGGACTCTTTAGATGAGGCATTATGTAAATTCTGGGTCCTATGCTGGCAATTCTAGAAAGGACTACCTTAGTCAGGTCCCGAGAAACTGACAGTGACAGGCATGCCGCCAGAGTGAGCAGATGTGCAGGAGAAATCGGGTGGGTCACAGACCTTCTAGTCCACCCTTGTGGAGTCCTTTTTCCTTAGGTGTGGACACCTTCTGACAAGCTGCGTAACATGCTGTTGATAAATTACAAACTGAGTGCACGTGTTCTCTCTTCCCACCAAAGTTTGACCAGAAGAGTACGTGCTTGCTTCACCTTTGTTGGACCTTGAACTCTGGATGAATCTGAACTATTTTCTGTAATTCGAGGTGCCTCTGTAAAATGAGAAGAGCTGTGGCTCTGGCTGAATTCTTGCTGAGCGTGTATTTATGGACTTCTGATCCTATGCTTTATGGGTGCAGACATGCCTTTATAGGGACTATAAAAACCCACATTCTTCAGTGAAGGAACCCATGAGGGATATAAGAGGAAAGAGGTCCTATTGATTTCCTTACATTCTGTTTTGTATTGTTTCAATGCCACTGCCTTTGTTCAGGTCCTCATTATGTCCTCCCTGGACCATGGCAAAAGTCTCTCTAACTGGTCTCCTATTCCCAGCACTATTCCTGCTTCTCTCCTACAAATTCTATTGACTTCCTTCTACATATTGTTTGATGTCACTCCCTCAAGTAAAACTCTTTTGTCTGCTCTCTACCATCCAGAGCAGTTCCTCCCAGAGAAAGGAGAGGTTTGCCTGGGGGTATGCAAGATGATTTTTAATTGGTACATGAACACTTTAGAACAACTCTTTTTATTAAAATATTAAGTTAAAATTAACAGTTTAAATAAATAACAGACAAAGTCTGCAGACTTGGAAAAAACTGGAAGTCCTTACTCAAATGCCTGAGGTTAGGGTAACCTGCAGGATGAAGTGGAAACCATTCGTGGACCTAGGCCGCTCACCCACTGCGTGTGGTCCAGCCTCCTCAACTCCAGCAACCACAGCTGACTTATTCACCAAGACCCCTTCAAACCTAAAAACGCCGTGTGCCTATGTACCTGCGTGTGAGGGCTGTATTTCCTGCTAGCTGAAGTGTGATTCCATTAGTTTGAAATGTCTCCTGTCATATTTTTCATCTGATTACAGCCATCCAGCCATCCATCCTTTAAGGCCTGTTAAAAATGTCACTTCTGTGTGGATTTTTTACACCCACCTATGACTGGACAAAATTTCTGTGGTCTCTTTTGTCCCTTTTACTTTCCTTGCCATGTTTTGGTGATGCTATATTATGCCACGCCTTTTCCACACAGGCTGTTTGTATTCATCCCCTATCCTGCTTTCCAGCACGGGGCCCGATATCCAGCAGGAATTCTAGAAGGTAACTTTGTGCTGCTGTCCTGGCTTGTTCTTATGTATGTTTACTCCTTTCACAAGAAGCTAGGATCTAGGTTTAAAATATATATATAGATATAAAAGTATACCAAAATATATCATACCACAGTATACCTTACAATGGAATTCTGTGTCTTATCTGTACCAACATTATTACTAAGTCCCTTCCTGGGAATTTCATTTTACTTAAAGCAATTTTAAAAAAAGACATTTTGGTTTGTTTTATTTACAATTAGAGGACGGTGGAAAGTTTTTACTCCTGCAAGGTAACTTGTAATAATGATAATATGATACTGATAATAATGAAGAGTTATTACTATGACAGGCACTATACCAATTACTTTTACATGGATTATCTCATTTAGTCCTCAATGCAATCTTAAAAAGGAAGTTATATTATTATCCTCATTTTATACGTAAGAAAACTGAAAAGCTAACAGGTTAAACCAGGAAATCTTGACCTTGTACAAGGCAACTGGAGTTGAACCCAAATGCCCAGCTCCTATAAGAGTGGATGGAGATATTTAAAACAGAACAAATTAAATTTAGTCAATAGGAGGAAAAGGCAAATGTTTTAAACTTTAGTAGTTTAAGCAAGTTATTCGAAAAGCACCGTCCATTAGTTTTTTAATGATATTAATCAGAAGTCAGTCTTTTTACGGAAGTATGCCCTTGGGTTTTATACTTCTGAGATAAAAAACATACAGGATTAGTGAAATTATTGAAGGTATGCTAATACCTACTGTTGGGCTGAGATTAAATAAATTTGTTTCAACTCATCACCCTCTGAAGGTCATGTTTCAAAACCTCAAAATAGAATGAAATTCTGTAGCTGAAATTAAACATTGTGTGGTTTGTTTTACTCCACCTACCAGACTGGAAATGTTATCATTTTTAAAATTCAAGGCAACATTCATTCATAATTTAGATAAACTAGAAATGTTCTCATGAACTTACCCATTCCTTACATCTATAAAAACACTCTAATTATAATCAGAACTGTATTATTTTTCCTTTGGAACATTGGGTACTATGCTAAATCAAATAAGACCTGGAGATAAAGAAAATCTGTTGGCATTTTAAATGTATTTCTAAAATGTGCCTGAGTTCTTTCTAGGTACCTTCAACTATTTGAAAACTCCACGTGTATTTATCTCTACTGGTCCAGTTATAGAAAGATATTGAAGAAGTCTTAATGAGTGTCTCAGATGGAAGAATCTATGCAGTATGTTTTATTGTAATTTCTGACATAGGCCTTCTGACAGTTTCATCCTCCTGATCTCCCACAGAACTGTCACATCCCTGGACTCTTTTTAGTTTGATTCCTGTTTGATTTAGAGATTCCCAAACAGAATCTTTTCACCCATTCATGTGCTCAGCAAACCAAAATGCCCCACACCGCCCTCCGCCCCCGGGGATATGCACCTCTTCCCATGAAACATGGGAGGGCTCCCTGGGGAGGCAGAAGGGAACCTCTTGACAGGAATTCCAAAGGGAGGCTGAGTCCTGGCTGGGATGGAGGCCAATGGACGACCCCTACCCCACACCGTGTGTCTGGCCTTTCTTGGGTTGGTAAAAACAAAGAAACTCACATCTAGAAAAACGGGGAAAGGGCACTCCTTGTAGAAAGAACAGGCTGGGCAGACAGTGGTATGGAACTGCAACCTGAGCCTGGACACTGCAAGTAGAGGTCTCTGCTGCTGGCTTGTTAAGGTGCAGGCTGGGGAGGGGCCTGAGACGAAGGACAAATGCCAAGTAAGAGCGAGACCCAGCTGGCCTCCTGGCCTGGCAAAGTAAGGCTTCAGGTATCAGAATGTTTGTGGGTATGAAGGCCATGCTGACAGCAAAGTAGGCAGCACACACAAAAATCCCATAGGTCTAATTTATTTTCTTATCTAGGCATCATCGGTCCTGTTATGTACACACAGTAGACATTCAATAATTATTTGCTGAATGAGTGATTCTAAACCAAGCCCAAGATGATTTCAAAATAAGCCATTTTAACAAAGGCAGACAATCTTCAAATTTTGAATTGACTGCATTCTAGAAGTTAATCTGCAAGTCAGTTGTTTGGCACAAAGTTTCTCATGTAAGTATTTACACATGTTCCTTATGGTCTCTAGCCACATTTTAGGCTCTGGACTTGGGTACTGTTTTAGGAAAAGAAAAATCCAAATGGAAATCCTGACTGTACCTCCTTCTACTATGGCATTAGAAGGGTTGGAAAATGGAACCTTATTATCCAGATCTGTTGTGTAACCTGCTGAAGAAAGCCCATTCCCTGTAAAAAAGAAGAATGAACACATACACAAAGCACACACTAAAACACGACTTAGAACCACCAATACACTCATATTCTGAGTGGAATCAGCACCAGTAGAGTGAATAGCTCCAGGCATGGGCCCCAGTGAATCCTAATGTACTGCTAGTTGGGTGGTGCTCATAGCTTCATGCCCTACACACCTGTCACAGTATCTGGATTTCTTAAAACTATAAAATCTAAGAGCTAGGCAACAGACTAGATGCTTAGGTTACACAAAGGTAAACATGAAATAGCCCCCATCCTGGAGTTACATTAAAGTCAAAACTCTGATGCTTTTACGGAACTGTAAATAGTTCAGTGGATGTTGGGGACCGCCCTGCCTGGTTTCAGAAGCTGTAACCCCCGCCAAGGCTAAGGCTGAGGGAGTGAAGTTGGAACGTAAACCACCAAGGAGACAAAAGCTTATTTCCCTGGCAGGAGCGCCAATTCTGCTCCTTTTATTTCATCCATAACTGGCCCCCAATGCTTGGTCAGTGAGCCAATGACGGGTAGATTCCCGAAGGGGGTAACAACCTAAGACAGGCACGATCATGTGGGAGGCCCCCAAGGAAGGACTTTGGGGGTACAGCAAAAGGGGGCAAAGGACCCTCGCCCCTCAGCTTTGACAAAGCCTGAGTCCCCATTCTGTCTGGGAGAAGCCTCCCAATCTCTTAGCTGCCTCACTTCCCTTGCTCCACCTAAGCCTGAAACAATGACAGGGTGGTGCAGCCCTGTGCTGGAAAGGGCGGGTTCCCTGGGCAATCAGGCCTAAGAAAGAATATGTAAAATCCTGTGAAACCTGCTTTGTTTAGAATGCCCTCAGTTAAATGATAAGGGTCCAAGCAAGAAGTGAGTTTGTTCCTCAAAGCTTTACAGCTCTTTAGCTATCTGACCCTGACTCAAAATAGGCCCTCAGAGTTCTTTGTTATCTATTGTTTGATCCTTACTGCCTGACAATGATTAATGAGCTTTATCTGTAATCCTGTGCAAATGAACCCAATAAAAGCCCATTGAGAAACAGGCTCCAGGCCCCTTCTCCTTTGAGGGATTGGCCACCTTTCCTCCTCAAGCAGATTGTGTCTCCGTAGACTTATTCTCATCCATGGTGGCCAGGGGGGCCCTGTGGGCAGAGACCCCCCACAAGTGGGACTGCAGTGTAGGAAGGGAATGTGGTGGGGAAGAGGGAAGGACTCAGATTATATGCAACCTTATAAGTGATGAGTGATACTTAGTGCTAGAACTTTAACACTGCGAGAGAAGCAGGTCATGCATCGGATGGAATCCCACAGGATATTCACACTTCAGGGACAGGTGGAAGCATCCAGCTAATTATTTGTTGAATCACACTGAAGCTAGAATTCTTGCTTTGAAAAAGTTCAGCTCCTACACCTACATTGAAAATATGCACTGGATCTGGAAATCTGACGACTGCAGAAGCAACAAGACAATTCTTCATGATGGCGGGAGCTAAGTTAGAAGTAAAATGATCAGGCATCCTTACGGATTAAAACAATCTAGTCATATATAAAAATTCCTGCAAGTTCCCGTAACCAAGCCCATATATAAATAAACTGGAAGAGTCAGGGCATATTTTTATAGGTAAAGGAGTTGCTGGTACTCTTTGCTTTTAGCTCCCATCTACTTTTCAATCATGTCTACTACAAAGTTTCCTCATTGCAGAATTGAATACACTATGTTCAGAAAGCAGTATGCATTTTAGAAATAGACGGTAATGAATACTTGTAAAGATAGATGAATATTCTTTGTTTCAAAACTTTTTTACAAACTATAAGAGCTTCTAAAAGCCCAAGGTAGATTGATTATGTACATGTAATATATGACTACTTTAAGGAAGAGCAGGAAATAAGAGTCTTATCAGCCCATGACTGAAGGTGACATGTATGACAAGTGCATTCCACTCTGCAATGCACTGAGGCCAGTTCTGCTCCTGGAGATATGGGCGGGTGGATACAGCTGGAGAACATGAGACTAGCTGTACATTCACAATTGACATCAGTGTGTCTTGTTCCCTTACACTTCTAATAAAAATTGAAAAGGAGAATTGCAAAGTATAAACATGATCAAATGAAGCAGCATAAATCATTTTAATTCAAAACTTAAGTATTAAATGCAGCAGAACTCTTGGTCAGTAACGAACTAAAAGAATGCCATAATAATTTTGACAGTGAAAATCTTATCTGTTATATTCAACAGCGAATTAGCTGCCTCTTACAGAAGCTCTTAAAACTCATCAACTAGACAAGTATTTAAATCACTTACATAATATTTAATTTAGCTGCTCTTCCTACTAATCTCATTTGATGGAACTCTCTAGTCATTGGTAGGCACTGAAATCTCACCATTTGTGGATTTAAAGTGAGGAAAATAAAAGTGAACTTATTACATTCAGAAATGCTAATGAAATTAGAACACATTATTTACTATTGTTATTTATTGCCTTTATACTCTAGGAAAAATCCTTTTAAAGTTGGTATGACTAGTACTGATAATATATATGAATGTCATTTATAAATGCAGGTATTAATTGACCAATCTCTTTTTGGCTGATCAAAGCAATTAAATCTATTTTCTGTTACTGAAGCCACATTTGCTTGCACAAAGCTAAACATTACCATAAAATAAACAACCTTTTAAAGAAGGTGAGTCTCTCTTTGTACCTCATTAATGAAATCCCCGATGTCCCCAGGGTGCGGGGCTGCAGATCGAACCGGGTACTGGGGCTCGGCGTGAATGGGTCTCTCATCCAGTCGTCGGATTCCTACAGGTTTGATGGCATCAGGTTCCACAGTATCAGGCTGCTGGAGCTGGCTCAAGTCGTAGTCCTGTGAAAGACAAAATCAAAACCCCATGGTGGATGGGCATAAAGATGGAAAATTACAACATTTGTGTTCAAACACATACCCCAAATGCATAGAAATGAGTGAAATTTAACATAATGGAAAAGTTGCCACTATGAGTTTTTCATGTTATGATTAAATATTTCTTTCACACAGCTCTTCTGTGTTTTTTTTTATTTCTGCAGTCTGCGCTCCATCTGTTTTACTAGGTTCCTTATCAGTTTCCAATGGAAAACAGCAGTGACATGAGGCCCCACTACAAACTGCCTGAAAAACAGAGCCGTACCAAAGAAGGAAAGGTAACAATGAAACGTCGATGGGGTTCAGGACATACTGCCCCTAAATGTCACCTCAGCATATTAAATATCTTAAGTTGAAGGACTTTTTTAAAACGACAGAAACATGAAGGTTACTCTGACCTTCTGCTGCCGCTTCACCGTATTTCCCTAAAACAGGTCATAAGACTCCCATGTGGAAAATCCCCTCCTCGTACCAGGAGGAGAGAAGACATTCTTATCAGCAGGGGAATTTGGGGCCAAGACATCTGCACAAACGGAGTTGTCTAGCTAACCCTTATCCTGTTAGTTCCTTCTTCACCATCACAACCCCTCTTCTTGTCAAAAAGCTTCCTGCTGTAGCCACTTCTTTCGTTTTCATTCTCTTGTAAAGGTTCCCATGGACATGTGAAATTTTTTTTAAAAATGTGTGTGCTCTTCTTCTGTTAATCTTTGTTAGTTTAATTTTCAGGCCCAGCCAAGGACCCTAACAGGCTGGAGAAAAACTTTTTCCTCCCTTATGATGTTGATTTTTTTTTTAACCGATGCAGGTGTGTTTTCTTTTTCCTTCAAGATATCAGTTTAGCACGGTGTCAAACCCGCTGCTTATTTCTCTGTCCCTTCAAGGTCTAGAGTTGGCAAACTATGCTTCGTGGGCCCAGTCCAACCCACTTCCTACTTTTTGAAAGACTGGCTTTTGCATTTTTAAAGGGTCATTTAAAACCAACAAAGAAGAATGGGCCAAAGAGACTATATGTGGTCCACAAAGCCTTACTACCTGGTTCTTCACAGCAAAAACATTGCCAACCTCTGATCCCCCTGTGCGCAGCCAGTGGGACTGGTTTCCCCTCCAGTGCAGCCCAGGGGAGAGTGTCTTAGAAGACAGCCTGTCCCCTTCGGACTGACACAGAGCAGAACTTGTGAGGATGCTGTGGGCAGAGACTGGCCCTCCGCACGCACTCTTTTCAGCTTTAACATCAGCCAGTGGGGCAGGAATGTAGAGAAACTGACTAAAATGTGAAAATACATCACAATGTTAGGTCTGGGCAGATACTTTGTAGTTTTCAAGCCCCTAAATTCTGGTGATACAAAGTGCTACATCTATAGCTTAACAAAAATTCTCCAATTTAATGCTGATATTTACAGAAAGTACAGTTTTTGGTACTTTTCATAATTCAGGCATCATCTCTTTGTCTAAAACCAGGTGAAAACCATTTGCAGTATCTCTTACAGTGGTTCTGATTCATTCAGCGCCTGAATGTTTACCATGTTCTGGCAGTCTTCTAGGTGCTTTACATGTTTGCTCATTTAATGCTCTGAACAACAGTGCAATATTAAGTTTTATTATCTCCATTTAAGAGTCAGGAAGCTGAGTGTCAAACAACTCAAGTAACTAGTCCATGGTCCCAGATCTACTAAGACACAGAGACAGACTGACTCCACATGCCTAGCTCTTTGTCCAGCCATTTCAGAGAGTGAGTCCAGCCTGAGCTCCAGGTTGGATTTAGAGAGTAACAAACTAGACTGATGAGTGGGGTGGGGGTGGTTCAGGAATGTGAGGAATGATTAAAATAACAAAGGAGACAGAGAGGAGAAAGGTCACGGATATTCATACCTTCTATGTACCAGGCACTATACCAGCCTCTTGATAAATGTCTTTTCATAAATACTTTCTAACAAACCTGTAAAGAATGTTTTATTTCCTTTGTAGATGAAGAAAAAGATTCGGAGGGGTTGAGCAACTTGCCCAAGGTCACACAGTGAGTCTGTGATTAGGATGAGAATCAAAACCAGATGTGTCTGACTTCAAAACATTGATGTACAACCCAGTGCTGAGCTCCTGACAATACTCCCCTGAACAACTCCTTACCCAGAGACTCAGCTAATCTAAATGGTGAAAGCATGGAGCAACAGCCCCTCCTGTAGGGAGTATCCAGGTGATGTGGGAGGTGAGGCAGGACAGAGTAGGCCGAGCCAGCCTGGCATGAAACCTTGGTACATTGCCAAGTATATGCTCAGAGTGGGAAAACTGGCATTAATTTTGCATCTTGAACAACATATGGGCTAGGGAGAGAAAAGCATCAACGGCATGAGCAACGGCACGGGAACACTGTTTTCTCTTGTCAGGGCAGAGCGTTTTGTATTAGGGATACAGATCTTGAGTGAGAACATCTTGATCTTACACAAATGTGCTCCACTTAAAATTTTGTAGAATTTATGAGTTATTTATAGAACATGTTAAAGTAAAGGCATATAATGACATAGATGTGAAAGTCTTTGATATGTTAAAATATTATACAAAATAGAGAGACTTTATGTAGAGAATCTGAATGCTCAGACATTAAGAAGTTTGTTTTTCCAGGCCATGTTTAATTGCATAACTACCAAGCATAACAGAGAAGGGGAAGTGTGTCTTCTGATAACTATCAAAGGTTTTTGTAAAAAGGGGAAAACAGATTGTAAGTATAACCATGAAAGTCAATGTGTTTTTATGCTGAGGGTGTAAAATGCCTTATTAGAAGTCTGAATTGCATGTCATCAAGTAATTGAATCTTATGTTTAAGTACTGCTTTTTACCTGGTGAGATACTCCTTAAGAGTCTTCAGTACATTGTCTGATGATTCAGTATAAGAACACAGAGAAATTCATTTGGCATGACTAGAGACAAAAGAGGCAAGTGGGCTTTCTTTATGCTATTTCTCTTACCTGGAGAGAGCCTGTCTACCCTGATTTCTTACATAGCTCCTAAGGTATCCAAAGGTTACAAACACAAATGATTTTGATTGGCTAGCAGTGTTTTAAAAATTCTCTAGTAAGTTGCCAACAATTCACCTGGAAAATAAAAAGATCTGGCAAAACAGATCTTAACTCCTGACATAATGTATTACAGCTGACAGCAGCTGTCTCCTATGGACAAGCGGCTCCCCTGGCCTGCTTCACTTATCAGTGTACACACAGAGCAGCGTATTAATTTCCAGGTTTTTATCTTCCTTTTGATAGCCTTTTCCTACCACCTTAAGAACCAAAGAGTAGAAACAGTTTTAAAATGTCTGTAGTCTAGTTCAGTCTTTTCCACCATCAATATGTCAGGCCCCTAGGAAGTGCTCATTTAGAAAGGTGCTGAGTAAAGTCTCAGGGACAGAATAAAGTCTCATGGACAGTATTCGTGCCTGATATTGAAAAGTACAGTCTGTTCAAGAAATGTGCGTGGGGTCACACTATGCACTACAGCAACAGTTCACAGTGGGGAGGGAGGGGAAGACCCTCGGTCCCATTGCAATGGTGGTGAGTCCACCCAATTGATGGCAGTGTGTCATCTTCAGTGACACTGGTGTCTAAAAAAAGAGGCAGAAAATCACTGATTCACAGGAAGCTAGAAACTGGGTTAAAACACATGGCTTAGAGTTTCTCTGTGATGGTGTCTTCTTGTTTATTGCAAATTCGGGATATAAAAACCCAACAGTGGTGGCAAGTGGGCGGGAGTGTGCTCAGGTTTCAGAAACGGGCTTTTCTGTCCACATCTGTCTCTGTTATATGACAGAGGTCCTGACCCGAGGGTCCCATTTTAAGCCTTTTGATAAGGGGTCCTTCTATGCAAACCTCCTAAATTATACATCTTTACAATCCTGTGATACTTTACTTACACAAATTACAACATGTAGGATACGAATTACAAAGAGAATTACAGAGACCGAAGGCCATGCTCAAGGTCATGGGGTTCATGGCCTTAATTCTGAAGATTAAGAAAGAAACAACCAACAACAACTCCTTATTTGGTTCCTAAAAGTCTCTGGAGAAAAAGTAGATCTGAAAATTTGTATTACTGTCAACCTTTACAATGTTAACTTCCCAAAGAAATTTAGTTTTTAAACGAAGGAAATTCTTGTTTTAACTAACTGAGAACATGTGTTATTCAGCAATGACCATTAGAAGTAGGCATGGGGTTAGGGTTTTTAAAATATTAACACTGCAAGTAGTGAAAAGTAGTGACTCCCTGCCCCCATCTCTGATTGAAAATGTCTTAAAAGATCATATAATTCTGGGAGAGTTATTAGGAAGTTAGCAGCTAAAACTCTGGTTCTGGCTTTTCTTGCTCAGTTCCACTGACTTGCAATAATTTATAATTGGCTCAGAAAATGATACCACGAATCTGTCTTAAGGCATTTGGTTATGTGAAGTAAAATAAAATGCTGTACTGGTATAAATTGAAATTCTGGAATCCCAGGCAAAAATTTCAGAAAGCTGCATTGCTGGTAAAATCCATAGAATTGTGCAATTAAGTCTGTTTTGGAGAGGGATGAAAACATTCATTTAGTGTTCCGCAAGTATTTCAGGAATGCCTGCTGGTGCCGGATGCCACTTTCAGCTCTGAGAGTGCGAAGAAGGAAGCCGAGCTTTCCATGCTGCCCATCCCGTTACGTCGGGTACTTTCTCATGTGATGTTTTGCATGCACTGGCCCCTTGAACAGCATGGGTGTGAACTGCACAGGTCCACTTACATGTGAACTTTTTGCAATAAATACTGTGAATGCACTTTCTCTTCCTTACAATATTCTTAGTAGCATTTCCTTTTCTCCAGCCTACTTTATTGTAAGAACATAGTGTGTAAGACATATAACACACAAAATAAGTGTTAATTGATCTTTTATGTTATCCACAAGGCTTCTGGTCAACAGAAGGCTATTAGTGGCTAAATTTTGAGAGAGTAAAAAGTTATCGTAGATTTTCGGGCGATCAGCTTGCATAACCATCCCCCTCCTGCCACCATTTTGTTCAAGGGTCAACTGTACTCCAAGCAAAAAATCCTTCCAAGTCGGTGTTGCACCATTTCGTTGATTATAGCCCCTCAGAGAGGTTAATGATTTGCCCAAGGTCATGGGCTCAGGGAAGCAGTATGGAAAGATAAGACAGAGACCACCAGACAAGCAAAATAAGTAAACAAAAAAAGCTGCACCTTGTTGCCAAGGCCATTGGGAAATGCACCACAGAGTTTGCTGGGAGAGAAATGTGAGGGGGTTCATGTGCTAGAAGGAAGTTCAAGGTGGCTATGGTCATCAGGCAGAGGCCTAGCACTCTGGTCTGTGCGCAGGGGGTTGTTGGTTAAAACAGACTTCCCTAGTTTTAGTGGGGAAGATCCAACGAGGGCCTGGCAGGCAGGGAGGGGAGGGCACTGCAAACTCCTGGTCGGTTTTTAGCCTTCGCTGGTGAGAACCAGCGATGCCACCTGAAGGCCAGCTCTGCTGCCTCCTCGGCCAAGGCTGGTGCAAGTGGAAGTTGTTCGTTTGTAGTAGCAAAGGCAAGTAACTTTAAAATTCTCATTTAGATAAGGTAAACATTTCTAACATCTTGAGACAGACAGGAATAAAAATACTAATATAAAAGTAAATGGACAAAATTCTGAAGGAAAAAAAAAGTTATCGGGAGAAAAGCTGACGATGGCACCAGCAAGAAACTCTTCAGACAGACCCAGAAAGGAATGGAAGGTAGAACAGAACATTATTATCTCACCCTCCACCGCTGCTGGCATTAAAATAATTGAATAAAATAGTGATAAGATGCCAATACATTACCACAGGACTGCTGACAAGCAGCTCACACACCCTTGCAAGCTTTATGTAAATTACATTATGACCTGGTTTTCTTCCCAGAGAAATACAGTTATGATTGTGACTATGTACACAGGAGAAATGATGTGAAAAACTAACTAGATTCTATGGATCATTAAAGCACCCCCCCATTCACACATACACAAAAAGAAGGTTTGCTAAAAACGTTTCTGGTTTGAATAATAAACCTACTAGAGATACAGTAACTTGGGGGCTGAATAAGCAGACAAAGGTCCTCCAGTCTGTTTTCATGGACTATGTTCCACTTCCCACAGGGACGGTAGCCGAGTCCCCACGAAGCACATTCACTGTCTCTGCTCCCATGGTTTTCTGTTACTGCAGCCGCCCTGTCACAGCCGATTTTCAAGTTCTGTGCTCAGGATTAGGAACCAGCCGAAGGTTCATTCTTCGGTGCAGTATTATGGTTCTGCTTCAGAAACTGGTACCACTGAATTTTATCACAACTTGTTTCCCATTATAAAACTATAACATGTTCTTTTGGAAAAATGATCACATACTATTTGATTAAATTTCATTCAAGAAGATCTTTCTGAAGAGACTTTTGGGTCACAGACATGGTTACTGACCTCATAGAGCTTTTCGTGTAATGTCTTTTAAAAGGATATGTTTAAAAATAATGAAAATGATATAACTGATCATCGATTACAGACGGTGTGGAATGTGAAGGGGGATGCAGCTGGGAGACGTTGCTGGAAGAGGGGAGGGCAGGGCCGTGCAGAGACTTCACGACCTAGCAGAGTAACGGGGTTCCAGAAAGATGTTTGTTCTGAAATCTGAAATTATTTTTTTAATTTTATTTATTTATCATTAATTTAGAGAGAGAGGAATGGAGGGGGAAAGCTTGGGAGAGAAACATCAATGTGAGAGAGAAATATCAATCAGTTGCTTCTTGTATACACCCCAGCTGAGGACCGAACCGGCAGCCGAGCACTGTGCCCCGACAGGGAATCCGACCGGTAACCTTTTGCTTTGCGGGACAACACAGTCAATGGAGTCACACCTGTCAGGGCCTGAAATTTATTTTTATCCAACGTTTGCCATTTCCCATTCCTTCCATGCAATTCGGTTATAGCCCTATAAAGATAAGCACATTTTTCTACCTTTCCAAGGAGAAAAAAGGGTAGCCTTCTAAATGTCATTTTGACTCCACATTCTTATCCCAAGTTCCAAGTTCTCCTTAACAAAAATTAAAATTTCGTTATTCAGACAAGATTAAAGTCATTCTATCTTACCATGACCTATTATTCCATCTGGGAGGAAACCTAAAAATAAGTGATAAAGAAATGGCAATATTCAGTTAGGAACATGGTGACACAGCATCAAAATCCTTTACTAGGTGATGTCACAACTTTTTTGGCACTTCCTAAAAGACTTTTTTTTTTCTTTAAGGCAAATCCCCGCATAAAGTCAACACAGCAAAGAAAGCACAGTCATACAATTTAAAATGATGGAATCTGAAATCAGAGCACCTTAATTCGAATCCCAGCCCCACCACACCGAACGGGTGACCTTGGACAATGACTGAAATTCCCTGTGCTGATCTTCCGAGGATTCAAGCTTTGAACAAAAAAGCTAATGACTCAATGAATGGAATAAGTCTATGGCAAGGGTCAACCAACTTTTTCTGTAAGGACCAGGAGGTAAATATTTTAGGCTTTGGGGACCATACAGTCTCTGTCACAGTATCTCTACTCTGCTGCTGTCGGAACGTGAACGTAGCCATAAACAGTGTGAACAAGGGCACGGCTCATGGCTGAGTTCCAATACAACTGTGTTTATACAGTCAAGCAGTTGGTGGTTTGGCCAAATGGTAGAACTTGACACCTGGGACCTTAGCACCCCCTTCCCCCTCCACACACACATAGTGCTAACACATACTTGGCATTGAAACCTTTATCATTCGATTACTGGGATAGTGATAGCTTTCTACTTGTCTAAAACTAAATGTAGAAAATGGGTGATTAGTCAAGAACTACAAATATTAAAATGAGTTACTTAAAATACTGTATTCATTCACATGAAGTGACAGGAATAGCCAAAAATGTCATGTGCAAATCATGTGTGCATGAACTGTATTTAATGCCTAGAAAGTTTCCTCTTGTGAAGTCAGTGCCACTCTTTCAGTAACTAATATGAACTGGTGTTTGCAGGTGGGTGTGAAAAGATGAATAACTTGGGAACATAATTAACAGTGTGCTTTAGCCAACAATAAAAATGTTGAAAGTGGTCTCCACAGTTATATCCAGATTTAGCCATCTGTTAGTTTGCTTATACAGTAGAATGATTTTGTAAAACAATTGTTTCAAAGAATCAAATATACCATGGTTAAATCAGAGAGCATCCCTCGCTGCTGGTACAGAGACAGTCGGGCTCGGTTGCTCACCCTGGGACAGGAAGCCCGCAGTGCCGCCAGGCTCAGGCGGAGATCCCAGGGCACCGGCAGGTGGCTGGTTTGGTCTCACAGGACTTGCCTGTATCTGCACCCCATCTCTCCATTGAGTCATCCAGCCTGGATTTCACGTTTACTTCCAGCTGCTCAGGCTATATTCTTGACTTAAAAAAATTACTTGGTTGCTCAGACTGCTTCTCCAGAGTGTTGACATGTGCTCAATTTTGCAAATTGTGTTTAACCAATTCATTGGCTCTTATCCTTTATCTGTTCTCAAGCCAGATTATTAGCGGTCATCTAACAAGCTGTGCTAAGTGTCCAGCCTCACTGGTCCTAGCCAGTGGTGCCTGCCTACTGTAGACCAACAAGACAAAACAAAACATCTCTCATATGACCCCCAGCCCAGCACACCAGAGCATGGCCTCTCAAGTCACATGAACCTGATTTTGAAAACTGAACTTACAGCAGCATCTGCTGCATAGGGTGGCTGGGAAGATTATAGGAGACATGCAAACTAAGAGTGTAGCACAGTGCCTGACGCAGAGCAAGTATGTGATAGATGTTAACATCGATGTGTACAATTATCATTTCCTGAAGACATGAAAAATTTCAAAGAAGGAAGGTGAAGTTGTTTGGGGTATACAGGTTTAATTAACCTAGACAGACTTACAAACTAAGAGATTCAGAAAGAGGGCCCAATGCACAAACATTCTGAGTGTCTGCTGGGTGTGAGCTGTTGTATATACTGGAATACAAAGTGAATATGACAAGCCTTGCTTTCATACAGTTTAAGGTCAGTACCAGGGCTGGACACAAAGCTCTAAATACAGGCAGATGCGAGTGCCTGTGCGAGTCCAGAGCAGAGACATGACTTAGCCTGGGACTGCAAGAGAGGATGTCTTGAGACGAATCTTGTTGGCTAAATAGTTAGAGGCTTGTGAAGACCATGGACAAAGTGTGAAGTGACATGGCACAGGTAAGATGCACAGGCAGCTTAATCCTACTGCAGTTTTAAAATGCAAAGTGGAAGAGCAAAGTGTAAGCCCTCACCACTCAGAGTCCTCCTTCCTCAAAGCCAAAGCCTGGCTCTGAGGAACTGGGGGTTCTTACCCCATCTCAGTGCTTACCCCCCACCCAATCATTGCTGAATGTGCTTTCTGTGTCATGGAGATTCTGGGGCTCTATCTACTAAAATGCTTAGACTAATTCCCACAGGTCAAACAAGAAATATATCTTATTTAAAAAGTCAGCTGAAACTCAGACAGCAATTATAGCCAGATCTTTCGGGGTTTGGAACTCGGGGTCACTGAAAAGAGCTCCTATGGTGACTCCCCTGCCCTGAAGTCAGCTGTGGACTCCCTCCATGTGCCGTGCTGAGCCCTGCTCAAGAAGACTTTAGCAGACCAGGGAGTTCGGGCATATTCTAAAGGAAGGAAAAGGTGTCCTTCCTGGTTGCTGGTGAATCTTATATACTGTTTCTCATGCTCACACACTGTCCCATTTTGATGAGCTCCTGCACCTTCCATGTCTCCTCTATCAGAGGTCCCTGACCTTTTTGGCACCAGGGACCAGTTTCGTTTTGTGGAAGAGCAGGAGCGGGGTGCAGGGTGGGGCTCAGAGCTAAAACTCAGGCAAGCTTCAAGCTTCCCTGGCTCTCCCACCCACTGCTCACTTCCTGCTGTGGAGTAAGGGACAGGGTGGAGACAGGGAGTCTGGATGGTGACAGGCGATAGAGCTCAGGCAAGCTTTGCTGTGGCCTGGTTCCTAACAGGCCAGGGACCAATATTGGTCGGGGTGCGGGGTTAGGGAACCCTGTCTATGTTCAGGGAATCACCTCCTCTGGCATATTGGATAGGTGAGAATGATGCACAGGATCTAGCAACCTACTGTGGATGGGGTAAAATGTGTTCTCATAGAACTTCAGGAGTGATCCTTTAAGCTCAAGTCCCTAACCAGGGCAGGGTAGAAGTGATGTGCATGCCACTTCCAGGCCTGGCCCATACAAATCCCCAACAAGTCATTCTCCCTGCCCTTCTGTCATCTAGTGGTTGCATGTATGTATGTCTAGGGTGACCTTGGAAGCCCCAGGGGAAGATGGAGGAGCCAGTGGCACTCTGGGTCCCTGAATGACTGTGTGGAGTGGAGCTGACCTCTCTTTCCCATCCCAAATTCCGGAGACCCAAAACCCAATCACAGCTAAAGCAAGTAAGAAATACATTTCAACTAGGCTTAGGTCACTGAAATTTTAGAGTTTGTTACAGCAGCTAGTCTATTTTGTTGTAACTAATATATCTGGCTAAATATACTTTGGCTAATCCACGTTCTTTCTTTTTTAAAACCAGTGCTACAGAAAATTATTCCATGGTTTCAGAGCATTACAGTACCTCTTCCTTGTGGAAATCCATTTTGTGAATCCAAAGCCTAGTAATTACTATATAATTGAATTGGAGTCTGCAAAATCAGGTATCTATACAGGATAGGCTGATAACATAAATCAATAAAGGCAGCCTGGTATAAAAATTAAGAAGAAAGAATTACTCCAATATGTTTGCCCTGCTGAAAGAAAAGGCCTCTATTTAGTTTGCTATAACTGTTGTCATATCAGAACATAGGCCATATTGCTAGATCTTTCCATTTTTTGAGAGAATTGGGAGACCTAAAATTTATGTGAATTTTTCCAATTTTTATACTCCACAAGTTAAAATAAAACACAGCCATGGGCTTTGTTTAAAAAGACCAGCAGTGGCCCTGGCCAGGCGGCTCAGTTGGTTAGAGCCCATCCCTAGATGCCGAAGCTGAGGGTTGGATCCCTGGTCAGGGCCCATAGAAGAAGCAACCAATGAATCCAACAAACCGATGTTTCTGTCTCTCTTTCTTCCTTCCTTTTTCTCTCTCTCAAAAATTGCTGAAATAAATAAATAGACCCTTAGTATGTGAACTGTGACTTTAGATGACACAAAATCCAGCTTTCAGACATGTCCCCTGAACTATCAGGGATGCTAGAAGAAACTAGCAAAGAGAAAGTCTCTGAAAACCAAACTGGGGAAGTCAGAGAGTCCTCAGTCCTGGAATATGAAACCTACTGAATCCAAGAGGTGCTGGGCCTTGAAGAGACTGAGAAAAAATACAGCCAGCTGTGATGTTACACTCAGCAGTGGCAGTATGGGAAGACAGAGCTGGTACGCATGGATAATAAGGGCCCCAAATCCAAGAGTGATCAAGAGAAAACTGATATGGAATCTTTAAGTAGCCACCACACTGTCTGTCACAACCAGCTCTCACAGGCGTCGGCTTTAATCTCTAATGAGCTGACAGCCTGTCGAGACGACAAGCCTGCTCTCCGTGCCGCCACTGCTCCGCTGAACCGCACGCTGTGGTCCAAAGGATCCCAGTGTCCGCTGACTGTCACTGTGACACCTCCTAACACGAATGGCGGAGCCTTCTTTCGTAGGTCCTGAGTCCCTGCCAACGGGCCCAGACCCTGGGAGTGGAACATTTCCCAGTCAAATTTTAAGAGCAGAGGAAGCTGTCGGATGTCCCTGAGCCTGCTTCAAAGAAAAGAGAGCCTTCTTTGATAAATTCAAATGACATGCTGAAAGAAACCGTTTTAATTGCCTGGCTGAGGCTAAGCTTTGCCAAGAATGGTACAAGACAGGGTACTACACCATCTTCTTTGGACTCAGGTGGAGTAGGGTTTAATCCCCTGTTTGCTACTTTCTAACAGTGTGTGCCTACTTTGCTGGACTTGGGGGAGGGTCAAAAGAAATAATGTACATAAAGCACTTAATACATAGGGTACCTTCAAGCAATAGCTTCTGCTACTATTATGGAGAATGAAGCTGCATAACGTCAAGGGGTTTAGGTAGAGGATGTGTAAAGTGAATACCAGTTAGTGTTGTAAACATAATACCTACTCAATACATGTTTCTTTAATATAAGAGCAATCTTAATTTAAGTCTTAACCTTTAAAAAGGAGGAAGCTAACAGTTTGTTTCTCGTCCCGGGGCTGAAAGGGGATGGCTGCACATCCACCCTGATTTTATTAGAGAAGCCGGTATACAAGGAAATAGATGTAAAGATCATTAAAAGGGATACAGTATCTGCAGCCAGCCCCACTGGCCAAAAGGGCACTGAAGGACATTTACTAATGAGGGTAATTAAACATGACTTGATAACCACCAAAAGCCCTGCTGATTATGGCCGTGAAGCAGATAAAGAAGAAACCTCACCCTTTTAAAAGAGACTGGACATTTTATACTAAAAGCGTCTGTCCAGCTGCCAACAGCACTGTGAGGACATAAAGGAGCAAGTCTGATGCTAGTTTCAAATATGGCCCGGCCTCATCTCCTGACAGTCCAAACCGAGCAGACTACCCTCAGCACTGATAAAAGTCTACCACGCTCAAGGCAAGAAAGAAGATGGGTAGGTGTCTTTGTTTATTTCTTTGTTTTTCTTTTCCTAGGCCCCTTTCGGCCATTTTGTTGAAGAAACTAGCAGCCTGTGCTTTGAAACAAAATGTAAACAGATAAGGATGCTAATCAAGAGCAGGGAAGATAAGGAGGCCTATCCTAGTCAAGGGTGCTTTGCTGTGTTTTCTAATCAGTTAGCTCTTTAAGAAGAATCCCTTCTCTAGGCAAGAAGATGGGAATCCTGGCTATGCCAGCTTTGGGTTCAGGGTTATAGCCTTCCCCAGACAGCTCTGCAGACCTGCCTGTGACTCTAACCACAGGCAGCCACCAAACTACCTAAACTGACCCCTGAGATCTACCCACCTTTTAAACCTGCTCATCCATTAAGGCTGTCGGCTGAGACCTCAAGCTCTGTCTGCCTCCATTGGCACGGCCTCTGTCCACATCTCCGCATGTAAGACATATGCTCCATAAACTACCAGCTACGTGTAATAAAAATCAACTAAAACTCACCTGGAATGCAACGTGGCACCAATCCGTTTCTCAGGCCTTACTGTGTAAGAGATGATGTCTTCAAATAAACTAATTAAAAAAGTATGAACGATGTTCTGTTGCTAAAAAGGCTTGATGCACACTACTGCATAGAAAGGGAATTTCTAACAGGTGACTGTTCTATTTATAGAAAATAGAAAGTGTATTTCACAAAACTGAAGTTCTCAGGAACTGACCACAATATTAATATTTAAAGAAACACTACCTCATTTAGAAAAGGGAGAAGCATATGGAATAAATTCACTTAGAAAGTAAGAGTATTAACTGTGTTTTTTTTCTTCATAAGAAGAGGTAAATGATAAAATCCACAAAACTTTGGAAAAAAGCTACATGAATTGAGTTGGAGAATTTATCCTCATAGATCTGAGGATATATTAGAAAGCTATAGTAACTAAAACACACAGAGAAGCAGGAAGCTGGCCCGCAGACGCACACTTATGTGACCATCTGCTGTATGTCACATGACCCACTATAATGCAATGGAAAACGGGTATCTTTTTAGTAGACGGTGCTGGATGTACACAGAGGAAGAAAGCAAAGAAGGACTCTGGTCCATACCTGGTACCAAATGAACAATCTACTGTAGATGAATCACAGATATATTTTTGGGGGAGGTGATTCATTACTCTGGGGTATATGAAGTTTTGTTAAATAGGCTATAAATTTACGAACATAATGAAAAATTGATAAACTGAAATAAAAACTTCTGTTTATCATAAGAGGCCATCAGGAGAATAAAAAGCAAGTTGCTGAATGAGAGAATATATATATAATACATTTATCTGACAAAGTATTGTTATTACTAATATATAAGAATTTCCTACAAATCAGTAAGAAAAAGATAGGCATCCCAACAGACAAACAGACAAAAAGTTCACAAAGAAGATATCAAAGCGGTAAGTCTGTGGGAACATCCTAATTCAGTCATACTAAGACACGCACACACACACACACACACACACACACACACACTCTGAGTGGCTACAGTTTTAAAAGATGGAAAAAACTAAGTACCAGTGAGGCGGCCGGGCGACTGGGACTCACACACGCAGTGGCGGGGGGACTGTGAACCAGGGCAGTCACTTCGGGAGAGTGGCAGGCCTGTACTACAGCTGCGCATGTGCACGCTCTAGGGCCTCGGCATTCGGTCTCTGTGCACAGAACAACGGAAATGCACCAACACACACACAGGAATGCTCACAGAAGTTTTCTACAAGATACTTGGATCAATTCAGATGCCCACATGTAGAATGGGTAAATAAAATGTGGTTAATTCTTACAATAAAGTAAATATTCAGAAGCAACAAAAATGAACTACGTCTCAAAACAGCATGGGTGAATCTCACAGATACAATGTTAAGTAAAGTAAGCCAGACAGGAAAAGTACCTACTATATGACATCTAGTTTCATAATGAAATCTAAGCAGATAATGTTAATATATGGTGATAGAAATAAAAAATACTGGTTACTTTTGGCAGAGAGCATGCTACTTGGCAACGGGTACAAGGGAAGCTTCCGGATTGCTGGAAATGTTCCTTGTTGATATGAGTGAACCTGTGTTGATATGAGTTAAACCTGTGGGAAGCCTTCTGCTTCTGGTTGGAATACAGAAATCATGAGATTATAATTCACTCTCTGATGCCAAGAACAAGCCAGATAAGTTACTAAATCACAGATTTTTGAAACCATAAGATAGCTGAGGACATAATGAGATTTAACGGGGTGGGGGAGGGAGGGGAAAAAAAACCTGACAAGTCTTTTCCGGGAAAAAGAAGACCCATACTGCTTTTATCCCTGGAATAGCAGCAAGAGGAGGAAGAAAAAATAACATTAAATCGTGAAGGGACATATCACCCTGGCTTTGAAAGAAACTCAAGTGACCCTGACAGACAGCCTTGGTGGATTTGCATCCTGAGGGAGTCTGCGGCCACCACCGACTTTTCCCACCGGCCTTTACCTGGTGCATGACATGGTACACTACAGCTTGGGTGCAGGGCCAGAGATTCATGCTAAGGAGGAAGTTTGGATTTCATAATTTCCCAAGAGTGATTGGGAGTGTGAAAACACAAATAGGACACTCATTAAGATGCTGCTGTAGGGTGGTGACAATTCTGACCAAAGTTAAGGTCGTGGCCTTGGAAATGGAGATAAGTGAATGGATTTCATGACCCACTTTAGGGGTGGAGGAGACAGAACCCTTGATGTAGCAGTACCACACTGCATATTTCATTTTGCTATTATGAGGCAAAGATTGGAATGCATAAAAAACCCATCATGCAATTTTGTCACTATTTTCTATAATGAGAACTATAAATGGAAATCATAACAGAGGATCAGACATGGGCAGAAGCTCTTAAACCTGGACTAAATTGCCATTAAAAAAAAACAAAAACAAGAGGCTACAAAAGGATGTCACGAGAAGACCGGTACTAAATAAATTAGCCACAGTGAACAATATAAAGAAAGTTCCAGAAAAATCTTCAAACTATCGAGAAAGTGGGTAGGAAGCAACATATTCATGCCCATGAGTTTATCAGGTGGCAAAGAAAACTTATCAGGAAAAGAAAAGGATGAAAATTTATGATGATAATATTAATAAGTCTTTGCAATGGGTAGGTTTTACTATTTGATTTCAAGCATCAAGCTAAGTGGATAAAGTCAATAAAGGAAGTAAGTCTTTCCTGAAATAACTACAATAAAATTTCATTAAACATTTTCTGAGAGAGGTGGGTGGGGGACAGAGAGAACCAGATTAGGTGGCATCGAGTGCCCTGGTCCAGACCCTCAGCTGCTGAGAAATACCTCGGTTCTGGCCTCTAAGCCTCCGACTCCGTGCAGCTACCAGTTATGACTGGTGCCCTTTCAGTTATTGCTATTTTTACTGAAGCTTCATTGAGTGAGGTTTAAGTTTATGCCTAGAAAATTATGCACAACGACATGAAACAAAATACCAGGAAAAGATTTATGAGATAATGTGATCAACATACATTTGGTAATCTTGAACACAGCTCAGGAAAGTGAAAGGAGAGATTGATTAAGGATTAAGCCAAACATGAATTTTAATATCCAAAGACACTTATAAGCAAGAAACTCTGCGGTATATTTGTAGAGCCATTTTAATTAGTATCCAAAACAGCTTTACACACAAGTCAAGTTTTCGGCAGACTTTAAATACTCTTCTAGATGAGAAGGTTGGGAAATATGGTAAACCAAGCATGGGAGCTGGAAGCTGAGCTTTGTTGTGGCTTTGCCAGTCCAACTCTGAGACCGAATTGTGCAACTTGTTGCAAATGTAAAATGGAGACCTCTAACAGCCTGCCACAAGGATCAAACGCAATGAATGCGAACGTGTTTGTAAAACAAAAAGCGATATATTATTTCTTGAAAAAAGTAAAAAGGGGAAAGAGAAGATATGTTCATGAAAATCTGCTTTCTTTAAGTTTATAGTCCTATCACTAATGTCTACATAAATACCTAAGACAGAGTCCATCTGAATTAACTGAGGAAGATCTAGGAGCCGGGACTTCTGGGTTCTTTTTTCTGAATGCTGCTCCTGACATTTGCATTAGTAAGTGGAAATGACATACATCCCCCTGTTCCCTGAACAAGAATGCCAACCCTTATGTCACAGTGATACAGAAGCTCACGTTATTTTATAGCCCGACGGGAACTTCAGTGTTTCCTGACCAATGACAAGCTAGGTACCACAACAGGCACTACAGATTCAAAGATGAACTACACATTGTCTCCAACTTCAAATATTTCTCCAGAACGTAAGACTCTCGAAGGCAGATATTTGCTGGCTCCGCCCACCTCTGTTTCCCCAAGGACTGTGACTGTGGCTGGCAAGTTGCTTTCGCTCGGTAAATATTTATGGAACGAACAGCCTAGCGCTTTTTCTTCTATACACATAAATATCTAAATCTCAATATAAGAACTTTTATTTATATTTTGGATATGCAATTAAGAAAAAACTGCAAAAAAAATTTTTTTTAGTACAAGTAGAATTGAGTTACATCCTAGGTTTCTTAAAATAATGGTAATGATTTTCTTACAAAATAAATATGACTTTGGACACTTTGAAAAAAGCTCATGTAGCACATGTTGGAAAAAGTCACCAAGTGTTTAATAATGTGATAAAAGAAAGGAAATTTGATACCATTATCTCACTGCATGTACTGACATTTGTCCTTTTCTTTAGATTACATGATCATAACATTTTATTTTAAAGATTTAAAATATGACTAACCTGGTCTTCTTCTCCTCCACCTTCTTCATCATATTTTAAAATATTATCTCTTACATCATCTTCTGGATCAATTAAAAGTTGCTTGGCCTGGCGTTCTTTATCCCGGCGCTTCATCCATACCACAAACATCAGAACAAGAACTAAGGTAAAAAAAAAAAAACAGTAAAAAAGTATAACATTGTAATTTTTTAAACTTGGTCTATGTAACCATAGTCTGCAACACTAATAACTTAAGTGAGTTGACAATTTACAATGCATCTCTTACTGTATTGTGTAGATCTGGCCTCACATTTGTCTGGAGGGGCAAGACAGAGCAAGACCCTACTGCTGGGTTTAGAAAGTGAAGACTGAGCACAGACCCTGGTGCCCTGTGAACTCACTGTGTGAACCCATCCTCAGCTTCACCATCTACAAATGGGGACACTAACTATTTCTATCTTTTACTTGGGTGTGCTAACAATTCTTACCCTTAATAAAATGGTGTGTAAATTCTAAAACAACAAATAATGGTACATTATATTGTTACTTGTTATTTAATTGCTGCTTCTTTCAAGTTGGTCGGTCATTATTATACTGCCCAGCTTAGGGAGAACTGCACTTCTTAGGGAGGGGAGGTGCTTGCCACGATGACTTGGGTGGTAAGTTGGAATCAGATCAGCAGTTGGTCCTTGAGGATTTTTGATTTCCAAAGGCTGGTATTTTTCTACTGCACTATTGTGCATTCCCTTTCATATTAAACTGCAGGTTTCAGGTAAGAAGGCAAGGGGATTAGCCTGAGCACTGAAATAACATTAGGCTTTCATGCCTTACACGTTTGTGCCAGGTTTAGAATCATAAATTTTCTGGAGGGTTGATGTTAAAATCAGCACCAATTCATCTTCCTTCAAATGCTATAGTCACTTTTTCATGACATAATCCATCATATCTAAGTCTTTCTTGATAAGGTTGGCATATATGCCGCATTTTAGTTGAAATTGAAACATATCCCTAAGTGCACATCTAGGAACACTTTCTCTCTAAAATCTGTAGATATCAGTTTACATCCCGAAGCAAAAGATTTAATGAGTCCTATTTGAGCACATTTTTTATTATTGGCCATAAAAGTAAATATCCTCCCTTTAAAGCCAGATACATGATCTCATTTGCCATTGTTCCAGGGCTAAATCTAGCAAGTGGATTATTAGTATAGCATGCAGGTTTCAATTTATAGTCAAAGTAGTCTCCACACGGGATGTAAAAAATGCTCAAGCTTCTATAGTAATTGCTTAGGATAAAAGGACAGAATTCTAAATTACCAGAACACTTGTAAATGGCAAAAATGTAAAAGAAATGGGCAACAGTTTCAAGAATGTGATTGGTGTATAGCATGATCGCACAATAAACTAAGTCCTGCTGCTATTTAACAATAAAACACAGAGCCCAGGCAATTTATCCTTTTAACCTGCAAGCTTAGAAGTGGCTCCTAAAGTACTTTCCGGTGGTTAATTTCTTGCATTCCATTGAACCAACGATTGCAAAGTATCTTAGAAAGGAGCTATTCCTTAATCTAGACTTGCTCTAAAGACAGAGAATTTATTGAGCTGTGTAATCATTTCTATTATCAAATGTGCTACACGAATTACAATTTTTCACCATTTTACGCAGTCCTTCAGAAACAAATACCTTGATCCTTGCATGACTGGAGCAGGCTGCTGACTGTGCTTTATATG
Organism: Trachops cirrhosus; assembly: GCA_028533065.1. Classification (NCBI taxonomy): domain Eukaryota; kingdom Metazoa; phylum Chordata; class Mammalia; order Chiroptera; family Phyllostomidae; genus Trachops; species Trachops cirrhosus. The sequence continues at coordinate 31,151,022 of CM052547.1, read as the reverse complement.
AGGGAAAGGAAAGCAATATACTTATTTTCCTAAATCATCAACTGCGTGCCATAAATTCATACTCAAATCATAAGATACGTGCTCAAAGTCAGGACTGTCTAATATTTTTCTATAAAAAGCATTTGCTATGGCTCCCCAAGCTACTGGCATCAGAAACAGCCACAGGGCATGGAAGACGAAGGCTGGCTGGGTGTGTCGCAAGCAGGCGCGTGCGTGACCAGCGCTCAGGGCTCTTCTCGTTTCAAAGTGGATTTGGTGGAACCATGTATGATTGGCAATAAAATGCTTATCGTTTTCTTGCCAATCGGGTCAAAGAGAGTTGTTAAATTACTTTGAAAGTCAACGGTAATAAGTTACTTTGCTGAACATGCTAGCAGCGAAAAGAGATAAAATCGAAGAGCCGAAGAAAGCACTTACTGAGCAGGATGATGATGCAGAGCAGGATGGCGATGATGGCCCCCGTGCCAAGCCCTGCGCCCACGATCCTGTCTACATCTGTGCAGTCCCCGTTGGAGTCGCACTGGCAAACCTTCACACGGAGGATGGAGCTATTTGATTTGGGAGGATTGCCCGAATCTGTGATTATGATCGGAACTTCATATATCCCAGCCTCGAGAAATTTTATCTTTAAATTAAGCTGAGCAAAATCACCTACGTAAAAAAAAATACAGTTTGATAGTTAATACATGATGTGGTAAAACACATAACATTTTCTAGAATGTATGTGCTAGCAAATAGTACCTATAAAGCAGACTGTAACTATGCTGCATTTCGAAGACGTTTTTGACTGCAAGGGCTTTGATATCTTATTTAAACTTTGAGTAGCTTTTAAAATATATTTAATGAGGAGATTAAAAAGCACCTAAAATTAACTTTTCGTTCCAGGCTTCAAAATCTCTCAACTGCATATATATTCAAATAATTAACCTGTTCTTACCATTAAGCCGAGTGATGGTCCAATTTCTCTTAATAGTCACTGGAGACAAAGGAAGATCGAAAGCAAATGGTCCAGCATTCGGATCAATGTCATAATCAAGTGCTGTGATGTTAATTGAACTGGGGTCTGGCGTTTCACAAGTCTCTGCCTCTTTAGGTAATACTTGAGGGGCATTGTCATTAATATCAAGTAAATAGATCTGCAGTGTTCCTGTTCCACTCATAGGAGGAATTCCTTGAAAGAAAGAAACACCACAAACCAGTGCTGAATTATTCTCTTCAGTGAGCCTCGGTAACTCTGAAATTTTTGAAGCTTCTACCCTTCTTCCCCTTGTCCTTGCATAACCTTGGAAAAATCTAGTTGCCACAGCACACGGGCAGAATGTTTCGCAACAAGGCCGCTTCTTCCTTTCTAGCATGACCCTGAGCTGCCACTGCGGGTGAGCAGGAGCTGAGCACGGTGACAGTGTGTGCCCCTGCCGACTGCTTTTCCACACCTCCCTGCCCTTGCTGTCCATGACCCTGGGCCCGGGGCCCACCACGTTCCTCCAGGCACTGTGAGGGATGTAAGAGATGCTGAACACCAGGCTTGTGATTTTGTGGACCCTACTTTTGATGGAAAACCAAGACATGTGCATGAAAGAACACAAGCATGCTTTGAAAGCTCAAACACAGCTATGAAATATTGAAATAGTTTACAGATCCACAAACCTCATCTTAGGAAGAACACCTTAGAGGGGGGGAAAATATTTATTGATGAACCAACAACTTCCTTGAGAAAGTATAAGGTTGCTCTATACAAGTAGAGGGCAAAAAAAGGGCATTTATTTATAAAAAGCTGTGTATTTATTCTTACATGTTTAAACTCTGGTCACCTTCAAAGTACTCTCTATTTGAAGCTATACACCTATAGTGATTTTTTTCCCACTGCTCAAAATAGTTTTTAAACTTGTCGATTTTGATGCCTTTTAATGTTCTGCTGGTTTTTGTTTCACCTCCTCCATATCAGCAAAACATTTCCCTTTGAGGATTTTTTTTATCCAGGGAAACAAAAAAAGTTGCTCGGGGTGAGATCTGGTTAATGGGGAGGGTGGGGCATGGGGGTCATGCTATTTTCTGTTCAAAAAGTGCTAAGCACTCAGTGTAGTTCAGCAGGTGTCCTTGCAAATCACCCATCATGAAATGGGCAAATGTGGTTAAAGAGTCTCGAAAAAATTCACTGAAGCAGAATGCAGCCTCTCACAACACCACCACCTGGTACACTGATACAGATGGGTTCCTAGAATACCTATCTAGCAGGGGAAGCCTGTACTCTAAGGGGCCTGCCCTCTAGAAGATAGTTTTGTTTTTTGGGGTCCTACCTTGTATACCTTATTCCATTGTAAACTTAAGAAGTAAGTTCAGACAGATGAGGACCCCAAGTCTCTATAAACTACACATGGTCACACACTCATATGTGGCAGAGTTGCTACTAAAGATTATTGTCACTGACCTCAAATCCATTCCCCTAACAGCATATAATGCTGTCTCTGCCACTTGTTGTGCAAATCTAGTCTTGTGATTTGGCCTATGTTATATTAGAAATATTTATAAATGTATGTATAGTAATTCTTTAATTAACATCATCAGTATATATAACAAAACCAGTTTTACCACAAGCTAAGTGACATAAACATCTCGTTAATGTTATAGTGAAAAGATGTTGAACAAAACAATATTATTTAATAGAGCCTGCTGTACTATAACAGAAATACTATGTTATTTGTAAACATATTTAATTATATACTTTATATATTATAAAAATATAACAATACCACTATGACCATCTTTGGAGTAAGGCTGCACACAGAGACACAGAGGTTTAGGTGGCCTGCCCAAGGACAGGTAACCAGGAAGCAGCACAAATGCATGGATGAGGAGGGGACAAGCAGCCATCTACAGGGGCCTCTCTGGGGAACATGAATGACCCTGAGGGCAGAGAGAATTACTGTGAGGTGTACAGGGGTAAGACCGAGGCAGAATTCTCCTGCCGCCGTGACCACTAGGATACAACACAGTTCGAAGAAGTTTCACATTTATCATCACATTTAATATTGCTTGACTCTCATAACAACTCTATATAATAAGCAAGCAGCAAAAACAATTTATCAATGATGGAAGCAAGCCACAGCAAGTATAGGAGGTGGCCCAGTCACTGACGAGCAGAACGGGCCTCCCCATCCAGCCTCCTGAGTGAAGCCAAGCGCATCTGCGAGCCTCAGGGCGACAGAGGTTTAACCGCCTGTATCCAACACCCTTCCAGTTCGAAAACAGTCCATCCCAGCGAATGAAAAAACTGTAACTCACAACCAACATGCACCCATCATTTCATAGCTCTTTAAATCACAACATAATGGAGCGAGATCTGTCACTTTCAGTTGAGAAGGAAAGCTGCCACTCCCACACGGCGAGAGACCCTGAGCCGACACCAACACTGGGCTCCGACGTGCCACGGCGGAAGCTGTGTCTCCCCCGTTTCAACTCTCAGTATTTGAATATTAGCTCTCATATTGCTAAAGATAAGAAAAATATTGCTTTGGCTCTGTCACCACATAGATTTATGACAGACAATGATCTCGTTGAATCTTATTATATAGGACTCGGAAAGGTTCATTGAAACTGCTCTTATCAAAAGTGTTTCATAGGCAGCATTTTTCAACGTCGACCACCACAGTGATGCTTCTATTTTTATCTGATGCTAATGTGCAGAGCTGAAGACTGAAAGGGTTTTAAAATATGATTGTGATTCAGTTTTGAAAGTATTAACACATAATAAGAATATTTATTTGAGTGTTTAGTTTGTGCCAGGCACTGTTTTAAAAACTTGATGTGTACAGGTCATTTTATCTTCCCCAATACACTATGAGTCAGGTGCTGCCAGCATTACCTTTGCTTAACAGAAAAGGGAAAAGGGCAGATTTAAAACCTTGCTGCCAATCCCACAATTAGGAAATGGTGGAGCTGGGTTCTGGACCCAGGGGGCCAGGTCTTCAAAGCCTACACTCTTAAACACATATACTAAAAGCTAACAAAGCAAACAAGTCCAACACCAGGTTTACAGAAGTCACTTTTATCGTACACATTAAAAAATGTGCTACCTTTTAATCTCAACCATTTAGAATCTACCAAAGGCCCAGGAAAAAAAATTGGCTAAACTAGGTGTTCTCAAACCGATACACTAAGGTTCACGTACTCAATTATCTCAATTAGTGCATGGAATTAAGTGTTTTCCCAGCTCCTGGCAGACTAGAGGCAGAGAATTGGAAAGAAGAGAAATGCTGGAAACAGACAAAATTGATGGCAGCAGCAAAGGAAAGAGACCACCTCAAAAAATACAGTGCCTGGGCCACTGAGGACAGACTCAACCTGCAGTAATGAGGCATCACCGTGCACCAGGGCAGAAAACCACAAAGGCTTCTAATCACAACACTAGGCTACTGTGGAGGGTACATGAACAGTATGAAACACAGAATATGCCACAGAAACGCCAGCGGAAATGGAAAATAGAAGTCGGGGCCTTAGAGGAATAAAGGTCAGTTTTCTAGACAATTGGGTTTCAAAGAAAACCTCATTCCTGATGATGCATTCATGAGGAGGCTCTCCTCTCTTTAATGACACACAGGATAATACAGTGACTGCATTTAATTACGTACCATTGTCAGAAGCAAGGAAAGTAGCATTATATATATTGTTTTTCACATTTGGCGATTCTCTGTCCAAAACAGCAATTGTAGTTACTTGCCCATTCACAGGATCTATTTTTAGCCAGTTGGCAGGATCAGATAATTTTGTGTATCTACAAAATGAAAGCACAGTAAGTTTAATTTTTTGACATGAAACTTAAAAAATAAAGCATAATTTACTGGTTTAGTTCCAAATGCAACCAGCCCATTAACTTAGAGTTTTGCAGATGATGGCTGGAAATACATCTGTAACATGGAAAGGATTTCTGTGACAGTGGCTCTGAGAGGCACATGAAGGCCGTGTATGGGCGGCTGTGCAGGGAACATTCGATAGGTGTTTGAGGGGGAAGACGGCGAGCTCAGCTTCTCTACCATGGGCTCTGCTGGATTTGACAGATCTCGTTTTAACCTGCTGTCTAGCTCGGTGCATGGCCATGGTGCCAATACAACAGCTCAACTATCCCATCTAGGTAAGCAGTAGCCTTAATGTATAGGAAGGAAGAAAACTGTAATTGAATTTTCTATCACAGAATTCTCCTAAAATGTTTAATACCATATAATGGTGGAGATGAGGTCCTAGTGGGGAGACACCCATAATTCTATTCCTAGTAGACTCTCCCACAGTGGGTCAAGCTTCAGAACTACACTCTTCAAAGGAAATCCCATAGGCTGAGTCTGTATGAAGCTGATTCTCTATATCATTAGGTTATCACCTAATACTTTTGTTAATTGGGGGGGGTGAGCTTTTAAAGTTTAGATAACCAATATACAAATTAGAAAATATATCCTATCTTTTAAGAAGTAAAAAGTTGTAGGAATTCAATATAGCAATTAATTAGCTATTTATCTTTGTTGATTTTAACATATAGAGAAATGGAAAAGATACGCAGTTATCTGTTAGCAGCAGTTCTAGAAGAAACTAAATGAAATATGAGTTCATTTAAAAAATTATCGTCAGCAGCAATGAATAGCTGTGTGGGGCACATCCTCCCGACCACCTACTCCCTCACCAGCGAGGAGAAGCTTGATTTTGCTGAAGCTGGAAATCTTCACAGATATATTTTATAAGTCCTATAACTATTGTACAGGTAAAAATGAAAAAAAATTAGCTTTTCTGTCTTGGTTTTGGTATGAATATTCCTCCTGATATGTGGAGAGGAGATAAATGTTATAAGCTTCTGAAAGGCATCTATTTACTTACAACAGACACTTTTTGTGAGTTTTGTATGAAAGCATAGGCTAAGTTATTATTCAATATTTAAGTAAAAAGGGGACAGAAACAAAGAGGCAGAGAGCATGTTTTTCTTCAAATAAGACCTGAGTAGATCCATTCTTATATTTCCAAGGTACTATATTCATTGATCTATTGAGGAAACTTCATAAAAGAATTAAAAATAATCTTGTAATAAGTAGTTTGGGGTCCAATGGCAATTTCTTACTTAAATGATAAATTTTATGCACAGTGTAGAACATAACGTAAGTAATAAAATCTGTATACATGGCATTCGATACCTGATATTTTGCTGCATGTACCGATCTGGGTCCTGAGCAGTGAACGTTGTTAACATGGTGCCCGCGTGGAGGCCTTCTTCTTGGCGAATGATCTTGGGGTTTGGGGTGAAGTAAGGGTTTTCATTCACATCAATGACAGTAACAGACACAGTTGCAGTTGACTGAGGCGGGTGCTGGATGCCCTTGGCTAGTGGCACTTGATTTTCTGCAGCAACAGTAAGGACAAACATCCTGTTTGTTTCAAAGTCGATTGGCTAGGAAAAAAAAAAGGAAACCGTATTTTTGCAGGAAATAGTCATTTCATTCTGCAGTTTATTCTTCTACCAACTCCTTTTCCAAAACATTAGCTTTTCATTCACTGTGCCATCGCTTCTTTTCAAATTTCTGGAAAACATGCATTAGCATCGTCAGTGATTGAAGTGTTTATTCCAATTTATACAAGATATATATAAATCTTGGATAGTTCAAAGATTTATGTTGCAAAGTTTACAATATTATTATTGCAAGATTGAAATTATTTAGCTACATCAAAAACGTGATTATTCTAGACCACACTAAATAAACTGAGATCAAGTCACAGGGGCGTCCGACCTGAGGCCCGTGGGCTGTGTGCGGCCCAGGCTGGCTGTGAATGTGGTGCGACACAAAGGCATAAACTTATTTAAAATATTATGAGTTTTTTTGTGATTATGTGTCACAATGTATTTAATGCGTGGCCCAAGACAACTCTTCCTCTTCTAGTGCTGCCCAGCGACGCCAAAAGGTTGGACATCCCTCCAGACTCTACTCACAAACTCTGGTACCAAGACTACTCCTGTGTCGAAGGCTTTTGCCAGTTTGTGCTGAAGTGGAAAAAACCCCCAAAACTAGAAAATGTAACTTTTCATAAAGCTAAACTCATTCAATTTAAAAGTTCATTCGTAATTTGATATATACATTTTAAAGTATGCATATATACACACACTTAATAAATAATAGTATTTGTCAGTAGAAGGGATTTTTTCCTTCTTATTTAGCAAACAAAAACTCTGGTTGTTTTCCCAAATAATTTTGGGTATTTTACTACTCTGTAAAAACCCCACATCAGAGAACAACACTCCAGATAAAGGCAATGCACAAATAACAGGTAGTATGAATACTAACTTCCAACGTTCCATTGAACCCTACTGTCAACAGAAAAGTTACCAGGAGTCAAGTGACCAGACTGGACTTTCATTCTTAACTCCCACTGACCACCTGCTCCGGAGGCGCAGGGAAGTGGCCCTGAGCGCAATGCCGTGAGAGAAGAGCCTGGAGAGCTCTCCTGCTGTCACCGGGTGTCTAAGAATGATCAGAGCCCATGCGGAGGAGAAAGCCACCTCATTAGCACAGGCTGCACCAGTTCCTTAACCTAGACCACGTCCAAATCTTCAAACACACAGGTTTTTCTTTTACTCTACAATCACTGATTCAACTTCCTTTCTCAATTATTTTAAACAAGACAGTAGAGACGCCAGAAAGTAAGACAGAATCCTTTTAAGTGACTGTATTAGTCAGACGAAGCATCCTGGACACAACATTTATTGGGGCTAAGTGGTGTGTGTGCATGGTTGTAAGAGTTTTAACACATATCACGTTCATTCCCCTTCAGAACAGCGCTACGACTGGGTGCTGCCATCATCCTCCCTTTCTGCAGGAAGAATCTGAAGCTTGCAGGAAGTTAACACTCGCCATGGTCACATGGCCACCAAAGGCCACCAAGGGCAGAGCTGGGTTAGAACACAGGGCTCAGATCCTGGGGCCAGGCTCGTGATCACTCTGCTCTGTTCAGAGATTTCCAACCCCCACCTCATGAAGGAAAAGACCATTCCATTCACACATGCTTAACATTCTTGGCAAGAGACACCTTGGTACGCCTTTCTCTGTAAGGCCAATGTTGGGTTTTTCTCACAAATCGAGTGTTGGGATAAGAGGCAAGGAAGCCCATCTCTTCACTGGGTGGATAAACAGGAGAGATGTTCACTTTAAAGAGCTTTTACATTAGCACTGTGTATTTATTATACTTGAAGTTAGCATCCCCTTTACTTCCAGCACTTGGACTTTTTTTTTGGGGGGGGACAATTAAAGACCTGAGGACCCAATTTCTTAATGCCTTGAAAATAACATTCAAAAACAGCAATGCAAATTCAAAACCTTTTAAAAGTGTGGGCACTCTTCTGGCCTACTCATCCCATTTTACCTTTGGGCTATTTTCAGGTCTGATCCCTGAGCCAGCACGTGAACAGAAACCTGCAGACGTAAGAGCAGCAGGTGTGGGGCAGCGCTGCTCCTCACTACCCACTGGTGACCCAAACCGCAGGGTGCGATGGATCCCTAACACAGCTGCACTAGGGTGAACACTGTGGAGGGCTGGCCTGTCTCCAGCTTGTTAACACTGTCTGAACTAACTGAAAACAATGAAATTCCAGGGGTAATGTGAGCATCTCTGTGTCGGCCTCAGAAGAAACTACAAAATAACAAATGTGACTCCTCAGAATATGTTAATTCCAGATTTAGAGATGTTTGAAAGTAAAACAAATGTCCTAAGGCTGAACAACAAACAAACAGGGTAGGGGGCACATACTGGTCACTGCAGAGCGGCCATCAGACCACTGGCCCGAGTCCCACTTACTTTGACCACGGTCACTAAGCCATCATTGCTGTTGGGGTCGGTCTGAATGGCGAACCTCCCCGTAGGGTCCCCGCCGCTGATTCGGTACGCTGCATTCCAGGACGGCGTGTGGGGCTGATCCTTGTCGGTCACAGTTAGATTAGCTACTATGACATCCACCCTGTTTTCAGGGACTTCACCATAGAACTACAAGAAAGAAGAACCTCAGTCAGAGGAGTGACATGGGCCAGAGAAGGATGGCGTGTCTCGATGACCACACTGCCCCGACTTTACTAGCCCATTAAATCTTTACCGTCCTCACTAGGTGTGGAGACCACTAATGCAGGTGACTGCAGCATTCACGGTCAACTTTAAAAACAAAATAGCATTTGCCAGCAATCAATTTTTTCCAAATTGTGTCACAGTTTCATTACTATTATAATTAGCATCCATTTGTGAGTATCAGGGTGATTAATGGGAGGTGGGAGGAAGGGACTTGTCAGAGGGAAACAATTTTCTACAACAGATAATAATTATTTGCTGATGAAATAGTAAAAATCAGTCATGTAATTCATGTACCTGAAAATATTGTAAGTATTTTGTTATAACAGCACAAAGTTTTGGGGGAGCATTTCTTCCAGGGAGCATATTTTAACAGCTTTATCAGTGGACTTGGCTACTAAGAGGAAAAATATTACTTTGGTGCCTCATTTGAAACCTTGCCTTCAGTGACAGAAAATGTCTGAGTCAGTAGCCATTCTACAATGAGGGTAAGTAAGTTCCACTCTACCTAACACATTTGTTATTCACGACCAAACTTCCCAGCAGTGGACCGCAGACCTGAAGTTTGGTGAGTGGCAGTCCGTACTTACGGTCATGGCAGTGAACTCTGGAGGATTGTCGTTGACATCTGTCACCGTGATGACAGCCGTTGCTGTGTTCGAGAGGCCATATGTGGGACTGCCTTCTGTGTCTGTAGCCTGAATTATTAACGTATACTGTTGCACTTTCTAAAAAGACATAAAGATAACCTCAATGGAACTAATTCCTCAGGAAGATGTAACTGGTTCTGTAAGTGGCTCTCTATTACACACGAAGAGCACAGCATCATTCACTCTGATTAACATCACTTGAAATCTCCCAAGTGGGGTTTACTTTAACTTGCAAAGCATAGGTCTGGTCTTTGTCTAGAGAGATTTAACTATGTATTTTCACCTCTACTCATGAAAACAAACACAGAGCAGATGTGAGAATTTCACAGCTATGCTGAAGCTTCTGTCTGGTTTCAACCCACCCTTTTCTCCTGACCTTCTCAACATTCAAGTGCACTGTGATCAAGTATTCAAGTCCATTGGTTTTATTTATTGTATCACATACTAATTTCTACCCACATTAAGACACTGGAGACAACAGAGAATCTTGAGAGGGAGAAGAAAGCATGTATATTTCACAAAGAACATATATTTCCTTTTATATATGATTTTTAAGGTAGGATTGTTAAATCAAAAAGTAGGCACATCAGCAAATCTGACATATATTTAAAAATTACCCTCCCTCACTAACAGTGCTGAAAGCTTACTCCTGAATTCCTTTGCCGAAATGGGGTGTTACCCGTCCTTTATTTTTGCCTATTTGATAAGTCAAAAATGTACCTCATTTTATTTAGCAAATTGATTCTATGTGAATTCACAATCATTACCTATGTTTACATGTGTTTGTTGGCATATATTCTTATACATGTTCTTTCCTTTAACAGGATTGATACAGTATTTTATTCTAGTTCCAATTCGTACATGATATTCACAACTATATAGAGCAAACACATTCTTAAATGAAGTAAAAACCTAATTAAAAGGTTTGCATTTACATTCTTAGTCCTGGAACACAGTAGGTATTTAATATTTGTACACTCAACGTACTGCCCCTTGGGCATAACATTGTGTCCAGAGACCTGTCATGGGCACGGATGCATTCACATGCAGATGACTGTCATCAAACAGGCATTGCTGCTGGCCGATTCCAGGTGGGGTTTTCCCGAGGGGAGCCAAATTAAGCCGTAACGTTCCTAAGCGAAATCTTGAGATTGTTTGAGAAGTCTATCGTACTACCTGACAATCTTTTATATTAGGAAATGACCAAAGTGGGTATCTAAAATTATTGGAAATCTCTGTGGAAACTGGTGCAGATAAAAAAATATATACACATAGATGGTTTTCATAAATGTTAAAACATTCTGAAGAACAAAACTCACTTCTTCAAATAAAAATACACTGTCGCGGCAAAGGGCAGTTTCCCCTGATTCTAAATATCACTAACATTATGAATGGCCACACTTACGGGACTTCTGGAGCTTGGGCAGAACAGACACAAATTGTAGCTTCCGATTTAGTTGTTAGTGGGAGGCGCAAGGACAGAGAAGGGAGTAGGAGGGAAAGCCCAACCTCACACATGCGACTTGAAGTCTCTGTCTACCCAAATGTCAGTCTCTAGCAGTTATTCATTTTAGTTAAAAAAACTCACTTTTTTTAAATAAAAAAAAGAAACAAAGGAATAGTGCTGTTTGAGCCATGTTAATTTTTGTTAACCCATCACACCTCACCATAATGCTTATGTAAGCTAAACTATTTCCCAATGATTTCCTCTCCTAATCCAGAATGTCATTTTAGCTTAATGTTCTCATGGTTAGTGAGAGAATTTTGTAGAGTACACAGTTCAGCTTCCCAGCTGAAAATAATGAAAATGAAAATCTGTTATTGAAATTACATTTGTTAGCTGCTGTTTACAGAAACAGATGAACATTCTCAAAAACAGTTTTAAAAATGGAGCCTTAAAAAAGAAGATAAAAAACCAACATAGATATTATGTGGAGACACAATTCTTTTTAATGTCTACTCTTACAAAGATCTCTAAAATTATATATGCATATTATCTGCAATTATCCATTTAGCTGACATATTGGGATCAGTAACTAATACTTGAAATTTCCTGTTGCTTCAAGCTAGTCTTGAAATCTTTAAGTTACAAAAGAGCATTGTTATTTCTAAAATACAATGTCTCTTCAAATAAAGAAATGACTTGGAAAATAGTATAATCTCCATTTTCAAATGCCTGATTGGTAAACTGCTCTTACATTCAATACAGAAGAAGTTCTAGACAACCAATCTGTTTAGAGCCTCTTGCCTAATTTAGTCACTGGGCATCTGGTTCTAAATGACTGACATTTAGATTCCGTAAGGATTTGACTTCCCACCCTCCTAGTCCCACTTCCCACTGATCCAGGGGACTTGGCTTAAAACACTCTCTCTTTCTGCTCTAGAAGGGATAAAATCATGTGCTGGCTGACAATCCTTCCTTCTCTTTTTTACATATCTTAGCATGGCTATCCCCTTTCATCCACTTACCCCACATCTTGAGCTTTCTGTATTTATTTTCAAATGCTTATCATAACTCTACTTCATTGTATTTGGCATTTCCCTCTGCCTAAACTGGTGGTTCTCAACCAGGACGATTTGGTCCCCTGCCCCCACCAAAGGGACATCCGGGGACATTTTTGGTTGTCAAAACTAAGAAGTACTGCTGACATCTAATGGGAAGAAAGGCTAGAGATGCTGGTAAACATCCTATGATGCATAGGACTGGTCCCTAACAAAGATTTATCCAATCCAAATGTCAACAGTGTCAAAGATTTTTGAAACTCTGGCCTAGAATACCTTTCCCTCCATTCTGAACTTGATAAAAAGAAAGTCACCACAGAGATGACTTCTGGAAGTCCTTGAGGGACAGCTGTTGCCGACTCAGGACACACCTCTCAGTATTTTTAGTTTCTATGGCTGTCAGCAGTCCACATGTCTGCCCGTCCCTGTGATATGCACACACACGCACCCCCTCCCGGGGCCCTTGTTTTGTCAGCGTTGGTTGTATCGCTGGCATGAACACACTGCCTCACGGGGCAAGCCATGCGGTAAATGCTCAATGAACTTTTTCAAATTATAGTTGATGTGCAATATTACATAAGTTTCAGGCGTACAATATAATGATTTGACATTTTTGTACTTGATGAAGTGATCACCATGGTAAGTCTAGCAACCACCTGTCACCATACCACGTTATTACAATATTGACTGTATGACCTATGCTGTGCCCTGGGATTTATTTATTTTATAACTGGAAGTTTGCACCTCTTACTCCCCTTCACTGTTTTTGCCCATCTCCCTTTCCCATTCCCCTCGGGCAACCATCAGTTTGTTCTCTGTATCTGTGAGTCTGTTTCTCTCTCTCTCTTTTTTTAAGATTCTATATGTAAGTGAAATCATACAGTATTTGTCTTTCTACGTGCCTTACTTCACTTAGGATAATAGTCTCAAGGTCCATTCATGTCGTTACAAATGGCAAGATTTAATTCTTTTTCATTAGTGCATAATATTTCCAAAAGGTGAAATATTAAGTTTAGTTTACAGTTGTTGGCATGAAAAATACTACAATAATCAATAAATAATGAGACAATAAATTCTGTGTCTTGTGTACTCATGACTATAAACCTACTTTTGCCCTACCCTGCATTTAACACGTCTTCATTATCCACTCATCTATTGATGGACACTTAGGTTGCTTCCATACTTTGGCTATTGTAAATAATGCTGTAACGAACTTAGAGAGGCATACATCTTTTTGAATTAGTGTTTTGGATTTCTTCAGATAAATTCTCAAAAGTGGGATTTCCGGGTCATATGGGAATTTTAGCTTTAATTTTTTTGTTTTCCATAGTGGCTGCACCAGTTTACATTCCCAACAAAAGTGCATAAGGGTTCCTTTTTCTTCACATCCTTACCAACACTTGTTACTTGTTGACCCTTTGTTTTTGAATTTGTGGTTGGATGGATGACTAGATGAGGAACCTTGGGCCCTGCATTATATTATAAAAATCATTTCAGGTCTGAATAATCTTTTTTAAAAAGATTTTATTTATTTACTTTAGAGAGAGGGGAAGGGAGGGAGAAAGAGAGGGAGGGAAACATCGAGGTGGGAGAGAAACGCTGACTGGTTGCCTCTCGCACACCCCCTGACCAGGGACTGAATGTGCAGCCCAGGCCTGTGCCCTGACTGGTCCCATTTTGCTCTGCGGGACGACACCCAACCGAGCCATATTGGCCAGGGTGGGAAAAACCAGCTTCTTATTTACATGGCTAGCTATCAGTTATTCATTAAAACGTATCCTGGCAAGACACACTAGTTCACTGTTCCCAAACTACAGAGACTCATATACCGTTTTCCCAATTCTGCCACTGCTCATATTTCTATACCATGAGCCACTTAATACTTACCTTGATGTTAACTCCCTTTAAAAAAAAACCTTAGTTTATTGTAAGAATACCATAAATGGAAAACTAGCATCACTTGCCATATATGTAACTGTAAAAATAAACACAGTACAATCCTTGTACTCTGGCAGTCTCTACTTGGTGGGATAGCATCTGTTGTCTATAAACATCCTATTTGTGGTCTCTGGTTTTCTCTAGAGGTTTCCCTACATGTATCAATTAAGATTATTATACCTGTGTACCAGACTATTGAAATACTGAACTAGGGGATTATAAGTGAATGAAGAGTTGGGGATATTCAGTCATTCGTTTAGCAAACACTTAATGAGTGACTACTAGATGTATGGTAATACAGTATTTACGTGAATAAAATAATGAACAAAATGAGAGGTGGCCTTGCTGTCATTAGTGATGGGGACATTTGTTGCCTCATGGAGCCAAATACACCATGCAACTATAATAAGAATGGGAAGAAGTGATTCGAGAAACCTTTAATGGGGCATCTGAACCAGTTCCTCAGAGCCTGAGGGGGGAATGAATGCAAGAAGCACATTGGAGATAAACTGAGAGGAACCTGATGACTAAATATCAAGGTAGATTAATGGCAGTGTATGTTAAAGGCAAGAAGACCTCTGTCTTTGAGGCAGAAGAGAAGGTGGCAGTGTTCACATGAAAATGGAAATTCTTCAGAAATCAGAGATTTAGGGAGATAATAGGAATGCATTGGCTTAGGTGTTGAACATTTAAGAAATCTTGTCATAAGAACTTACAAGGAAAGTATGGGTTTTTAAACTTGTTCAAATTTAAGTGCTAGGCCCCTAGTTCCCCCATTTGTGAAATGAGATAGATAGTACTACCTACCTTATAAGGCAGCAGTCTAAAATGTTTTTGAATGCTAAATATATGTCGACATTCTTCTAAGAGCCTTAATAATAATAACAAATAATTGGCATTTGATATAGAGCACTAACTATGTGCCAGACACAAAGCTAAGCACTACACCTTAGCTCATCTAGTCCTCATAATAAGGCCAGTAGATTTTTTAAATCTTCATTTTACAGATGAGAAAAGCAAGGCTTGGGGAGGCAAGGAGGCTTGCGCACTGATGTCCGGTCATAAGCAGCAGGGATGAGATCTGAGCCCTGGTATCTCTGAGTTCCGAGTCTGTACCATCAATCACCCTACCCTGTCAGTGCATTCCAAGGAAGTCACAATATATGTGTGATACGTGTGCACCCTGGAGGGGGTAAAAAGGCAGAAAGCCAAATTTTAAGGAGATGGGGAAGGAGTGGGAGTTGCACGGTGAGCATGAGCTACCCTTTGAGGAGTCTGGTGTTGAAAGGAAGGAGAAAATCTCATAACATGAATATTTCTTCAGGGCTCCTGCTCAGGGTGAACAGACGAGGGAGACAGTGGCTTCCCTGAATACCGGAGGAAGAATGCAGATGTAATGTCTCTGTAACACCATCTTTGTATTTCTAGAGAAATGCACAGGCTACTGGGGGTGCTCAGGAGAGGGGATGAGGACCAGCCTGCTAGAGGGATAAGAAAGGGATCTTCAGGCAGATCAGCAGGAACAGCAGAATATAAAATGCAGATTTGTAGAAGAAATTGCCTGTGGTTGTATGAGTGGCTGGGCATCATTTTCTCATGAGTAGGAAGCAAGATGTTCTAGGAGGGCAGGCAGGCTAAAAGAGGTTTTGGGGCCAAGGTCACAGAGGCTCTGGCATGCCACTTTAAACAGTGACATTCCTGACTTCATGCTGTGGGTTGTGGCGAGTCATTTTACCGGAAGGAAAAATCAGCATGTGTGGAGATTATGAAGGAACCTGCAGGGCTTGTAGGAAGAAGCCTGTTGAGAGGGGAAGACTAAGGCAACAGAACACAGAACATCCTTCAGGGGAGAACTCAGTGTTGCGGGCACATGTAAAAGGATTATTAGGCTTGGAAAACAGGAAGTATAATTCTTTGTTTGCCATGAGAACAATTTTGGTAAGGAGTCAAAGTAACAGTGCTCACGCTGTAGATGCTGACACTGGATTTATGATGGCGTTGGGGGAAAACAATATCTAGTATTTACTGGACACCACACTGATGCTTTCTGCTTTGTGTTACATAATCCTTACAACCATCCATGAGGTAGGTCAGATTATTATCCCTGCTTACAGATGTGGAGGCTGGGGCTGCAGGTTAACACACTGAAGGTCACACAGTCCAGAACCGGCAGAGCCAGAATTCAAACCCAGGGAAGCAGAGGCGGATTCTTTATAGTCAGGACATAGACACAAAGAGGAAAGGGTAGAGAAAAGAAGAAAATGACAGAACCAGGCAAGTAACACAACAAGAAGTGAGGTGGAGATGAGGAAGAGAGAAAGAGAAATTAGTAAATAAATACATAAAGAATGAACACTGGGATATGTTGTGGGTGCAGCTTAAGTCTGGGAAACGACAAATTAATCTTTTTTTAAATCTGGAGATTAAAAGAAAATAAAAAGCTGAATCTTAGCATTTCAATCATTAGAAGTTCAATCACTTAAAGGTGTCATTTATTCTGGGAGAATGATAACTGAAATTACTTTTAACAAAAAGAGAACTGTAAATTCTAATAGAAGAATTTGCAGCCTGTGCGAGGCCTAAAGAAGAGTAATTTATTCCCGGTTTCAGGCAGAATTACCATAAACCATCTGAGATAGACACATTTTTTTCTTTGTTAAATGACTTTTGGAAAATGAAGGTTTTCCATAATTTTCCCTCCTAACTCATTGTTGTGTTTAATAATTTTGCTGTCAAGAAGTTCTCTCTCATACTGTATCTAACCCCTGATTCTACAGGTTCAAGTCCATTTCCACATTCATTTCATCAGGGGGAGTGAACAGCTGCCTCTTCCCACTGAAAGACTTCCTGACCCAGGACTAGGGTCTGGCTTCAGACTTTCATTCTCTAAACTAAAAAGTCTTTGATTTTTAAATGTGGTTGGTCTGCTTTGGTAAAACCAACACTCTATGCTTCTTTCTTGTCATAAAACAGCCAGGCTAGATGTGATACGAGTATTACTGTATGGGAACAAGATGAAGCCACATTTCTGTATCTCACAATGCGAGTGTGAATGAAAGAGAAATACTACAACTGGGAGATGAGTTACACATACCTAGTATGTGAGCAATCTGGCCCTGGAGAAAGAATATAAAAAATATGCCATATTCTCATATAAAATGTGGCATTCATGCTCAGTTTATTGGCATTTGGGAGCAGTATTTCATACAGTAATAGAAAAGGTAAAAAGATATCCATGTTTTGAATAGCACTAAATTGAAAGTACTATGCAAAAACTAAGTTTCAACCATCTCTAACACAAAACATTCCTAGTGAAAAAATCATTGACACCTGGAAGTTAATAGGTACAATGAAATAAAAACAGACATCTAACTCCTAGGTAAGGCTCTGAGCTCAGTAGTCAATGAAGTAATCTTAATTGGGTTATGTTATCTTATTAAAGTGCTTTTAGCACTATCTAGCATATATAATTAATTGTAATAGTAATGTTTTCTTCGATCCATTTCATGTGCATACTACTAGGATAGTAAAGTATCATAAAAACCAACTCCTAAAGTTCTTGTCAATAATATTTATTATGGTAGGTATAACATTTTGATGTACATAGCTTGAGGTCTCATTACTATAAAAGGCTGGCTTGGCCAGAAATCTACAAAACAGGAATCTTTATCAGTTGGCACTTTGGTAATTCTCTCATACAATGATTACTGATGGTCAATAATGACCTTGAGAATTTCTTAAGAAAATGGAAAGAACAGAATACAGAAAAGTTGTAAAGGATTCATTAGGGCTAGAGATTTCAGAAAAGAATTAAGTAGGGCTTGAATTGGAGCACAAAGAAACAGAAGGTTCAGGATCAGGAAAAAGGGGCAAGATGTTTCAGGTAGAAGGAATCATGAGGGAAAACCCAGAGGTGTGCAGGAGCGTGGTGAGCTGGGGTGCGGCACAGTGGGGAGACCACCTGGAGTTCACCGACATACCCATTCCCTCTCAGACTGCGACACTACGTGATACTTCAATACCACCCAATTTTATGCTTTTTCAACAAAATACTATGCCGGAAGAGTGTTTATCTCCATCTATAATTTGAAAGGCTAGAATTAATGTAGTTATTAGTGTTCAAACCTGTTAAATAAATTAATCTTAGAGTTAAGGGGAAAGTTCTGATAAGAAGATAATCTCTTTTGTACTAAACCAGGCTCACCGCAGAGGCTACAAAAATCTAATCACACACCTATTATCTGTACCCTCTTAAAAATATGAATGTTAATATTTATCTTAAATTTATACATGCATTATTTGGCGTGGTTTTTAGTTCAATTCCTCACAAAAACTGATTATAAAGCCAAACCAAGACAATGCCAACAACTTAAAAAATTAGATACCACAGGTATCTAATTAACTTAGTCAATTGTCACACTAAATATTATATAGACTAACAGTGTCAGACTAGCAATGAATTACCTTGTACACATATATTATTTAACCAATTCAAAGTTGTGTAGAAAATAGTGCAACAGATTTTTCAGTGGACATTAACATTGAATAATATTGTAGATATCATATTGCCTGGAGATAAACTGTATGTGATACCATGCATCTTTAAGATTAAAAACAAATTCAAAAACAGTGTTAGGTTGGCTTACTTCTCTATCAAGTCCAGCCGCCACTGTGATAATATCACCGGTCTCATTGTTGATGGTGAACATGTTGGGCGAAGGGGTGCTTGGAGCCTGGGACAGGATCCTGTACCTCAACATCCCATTCTGGGTATTTGGATCATCATCATCAATAGCAGTGACCGTCATTACGTATGTTCCTAGACACAGAATACACGGAAAATGAATGGTCGCCCTTCATTTCAGGGTCTCCTCCACAGAAGGTATATTTACCTCTTCATTCAGTCTCAATTTCACCTTTTCAAAACAAACATTTAACCACTTAGACTTGATTAAAAACACCACTGATAGGAGTAGTATTCATTTTAAAAAATATAAAGCATGGCTTAGTTACTTGAAAGGAAAACTGTAAAACATTTATACATTTAAAAAGACTCATTTTTTCCATAACTGAGAAGACAAATTCACTATACGATTCAAGGAAAGGATCACTTCAGACTTTCATTTATAGAGAATGCAAATTAATAATACAGATGCCCTTAGCAACATATATCACGGCCACTGGTTCCTTCCCTCTGCTGTATTTTCTGTATTTTCTTCTGTTATGCAGTAACATCTGAAATCACATGCTGAGCGTGACTCTCCCCAGTGCCTAAGTCACTTTCGGAAAGTAAGCTGTGTGCATAATGATGAACACTCCATTTCCTCAGGTCATAAGGAATCATTCCATGCATTACTGTTTTGGTACATTGCATAGGGGTTTGGCACAGTGGTTCATTATTTTGTAGGAGATTAAAAGAACACTGCAACAAATTCGAGGCACTTCAATTTATTAGATATTTTGAAAGGAAATCTACAAAGCATTAGGATCAAAAATAAGTTCAAATTAGCCAGACAAACTATAATTTACAAGTAGAGAGAAAAGTGATTATTATTTAACATGGTTTGTTCTGTGGGATATTTATAAGACATGGATTATAAAAAAGTTCTACTTTAGAGCCTTTATAGTTGCTATTCCTCTTATATGGTACCTTTTTGCCCCATAATTAACTAAGGTGTGGTCACATTATTCAAATCACTTTGCAGAGCTTGAGCATCTAAAGAAGACACCCTTTTGGATTATATATCATCTCTACACACCTTTTTATTCAACTTTGTGTATTTGTCTGCTTGTGTGTTTCCTCCCTACTAGAATTTAAGGTCCAGTGGGGCGGGGACTAGCCTGTCACTGCTGTATCCACAGTGCCAAAACAGTGCCCAACACAAAGCACATGCGCTATAAACATCTGTTGAATGAATGAATTGTTAAAGCAAAATAGTATGTTTCAGAGTCTTGAACCAAAATACTGATTGCAATGCAATTAAACTCAAGATTCATCAT
>CM052547.1:31097688-31130351 GCA_028533065.1 Trachops cirrhosus | reverse complement strand
GGCACAAACTGAAGATCTAATTACTGATGCCCAGGAATCGGCTCACAGAACTCAGGGGCAGTGTGTGTGTGACATGCATGTCTGACAGTAGGATTAAGTGCTAAAATGTAAATGTCATTGCAGTTTTTAGAAAAAGGCTTAGCATTTCCCCCTTTCCTGAGCCCAGGGGTTAGACCTGTTAATGTGAGAAAGACCATTAGTGGCACTTTTTAAACACAGGGATTATTCAGAAATACACAATCTAATATGCAAGATGTGGAAACGGGATTGATTTCACAAATTACATAGAAAAATCAGATTCATTATATAACAAGCACACCTTGTATAAATTACAGTCCAACCAACAGGGGCACTAAATATGCACTTTAATTTGGAGTACAGTACAGGAGTAACTTCGCCATCTAATGAGATGAATTATTAATAAAGCTAAAGGATACTAAGTAAAAACCCTGCTTTGTACAAAGGCCAACTCTAATCTCATGTATTTTATAAGTAATCTTCCATAAAACACTGTAATTTTATATGCAATTGAACCATACTCTCAACTAGTCTGACGCAGCGTTCTTTTCTTTAAACAGGAAGAAATGGCATTGATAATGAGATTTCTATCATTTTTTTCTTGTTTGGTAAAAAATTAAAATAGAATTTCAAAAGCAGTGGGCTACAGCCAGTGAAATCAGTTTTGCTTGTGGGCCCGCTGCAAGGAGTCCTTCTCTCCACAGGTCTGAGTCTTCCCTCCTTCAGCGGGGGAGGGAGGAGCCCTCCCTGGGTGACCGTTACCTCTGGAAGCACTAACGATAAGCACAGGTCGTCTAAAATTCAACATCAAAACAGGCCCCTGAGTGAGTATCACTACTGTCACTTGTACTCAAGTAATTTTGCTTTGTTTTTGTTTCTCTTGTTGTTGAGCAGGTTGTAAGTAAAAATACAATGGATTCTCTGAGACATAAAGTAAAGGAGAACTCCTATAGGAATAAAACTGTTTGCAATGGATCTTTTGTAGTTTTTAAAAAGCAATAAATCCCCGGCCAAGTTAAAACCCAAACATCACATTCCATGTATAATATATAAAAGGACAGCAATAGCTACAGGGAGAAAAATCACTGCAATTATTCAACGGTCACTCTTCTCTTCAACAGATTGGCAAATTTCATTGGCATTAATAATTGTAATGCCAATTGTACATTAATTGTATACAATTAATTGTAATGTATAACCTGGATGCTTCTATTTGTCATCACAAAAAGCAAAAGAAGCTCAAGTTATTCTGTTTGAAAATAACTTTTCCTAGAATAGACCAGTCACCATCTTTCCCAGATTTCAGCCAGTCATTTCAGCACTCAGTGTCACAATGAGCATACATCCTTGGAGATCAAACGATGCTACCAATATTTTAAGTTTCAAATTCTGTGCGTTGTTTTCTTTGAAAATAATGAATGTCAATGAGAAAAGGTAAAACTTGAAATTCTTTAGAATACCCTTCTTTAGAACAGTTCTTGAGAACTACTTAGTAAGGAATACAAAACAGGTGTAACTTTGGAAAATAAAAATATGCATTCAAGACAACTAAGGATACAATCCATGATTTCTACTAATTTACAGTTTTGATGGGATAAATGCTCTTCTGCAAAGATAAACTGAAGACCTACAAAATCCGTTGGAAGATATATGACAAGAAAACCAGTATGACTCTACCTTGGGTTTAAGTTATGATGGGTATAAGTTAACGTTTACATGACATATTTTATTTTTAAACTTTCTAATAAAATAAACTCAGCATTTGGTACAAAAGAGAAATTCTCTACTCAATTCTTATTCTAATAGCCATACATAAGCATTCTACTGCAAGTTTTGGTTTTTAATACATAGTATTCTTTTTCTCAGGTTCAAAGTCACTGTTCTAAACAGTCTGTTGTATACGTACACACTACCTTTTGATAATTAATTCTTTCATGGATTACAGTTCAGACTCTAAAATAAGCAACTTTGTTGACTATCTTATTGTTTTCCTAGGGGGTTTCAAATCCCTTGAAATTTGGCAAATGTTTAGAATATAAATGATGTTAACCTTCATTCTTCAGACTTGCAGTGTTATTTTATGTTAACATAGACCCCTTAATTAAAGAGGACTCATAGTCAAGGACTTTTACATTTGACTTCACTTTTGGGAGTCTATTAAGTTCAAGGTAGAGCCCTCACCACCCCCGCCCCCACAAAAAAGAGAAGTATGTATGTGACACTTTCTTACCCTTAAACACGTTAGGACAACTAAAGATACATTGTATTTAAAGTAAATTAGATTTACAAAAATACAGACATCTGAACTAAAATATAAAGGGACTTTAATAATGTTTTTCATTTGAATATCTGCCTTTTCCTTTCCCACATGCCTGAACATATGAACGTATGCATTCAGGCATGAACGTATATGACTTAGTACAAGATAGGAACCTTGAGAGGAACTGAAAATATAAAAGGGAATTGGGCAAGTATTCCACCACCAAGGAAGTCACAGTCTCATCTAAATTTCTCCAGCAAATAATGTGAAATGAGGTAAAGATCTACACAGTGGGAATTAGGGAAATTAGGCCAAGAAATTAAGGAAGTGCGGTTGACATTTAAAAACATGATTAAGTATAGTATTACATAAAGTGGGCTACAAAACACATTTCCTTTATAAAATTTTACTTTACCTACAGTTTGTAGGGGAAAAGTTTACCATGTAGAGAAACGGTCAAGTACAACTTGTTGCAAACTGTCCACAGCTGGATTTGAAAATCTTACCTGGCTCTGAAGTACAAATGTTCAATTCTCCAAATCTGTACCTCTAATGAAGGCAAAGGAGGAGTACAGCTTTAAAACATTACTTCCGTAAACCACCACCCCTTCCCCATAGAATAGTTTTGCACAGTTTTGTGATTGTTTTAGCTTGATTTTACAGTAACAGAAGTTCAGAGAATCACTGAATTCTTTGGTTGAAGTATAAAAATATGCTTTGTACATAAGCCTTCTCATTTTATGATACTTGTTTTCCAACTTAACTAAATCACTGTCAGAGGGAATGAGTAGGCAATTTCTGTTACCTGAAAGGAAAACATGTGATTCTGTTTGGTTCTTTGACTTCTGAGTAAAGATATACACATAGCTCTTTAATAAAAACACACCATCGAGATTCCATTTCCCAAAATTCCTTCTGCTTAGTGAACAAAGTCATAATAGGTATGTCAGAATAAAAACAAGGATAAAGTTCTTACAGGCTGACAGAAATGCCTATGCAGCTTTTTATAAATGGAATACTGACCGTCAGCAAAAGAGAGATTGGGTGACTCAAACAGAACCCATATTACATCTGATTCACTGATCCCTTTCAAATCCTTGCCCCCAGCCTCGGAGCAACACAAAACCTCCCTGAGCTCTGCTGGTCCCTTTGTCTGTTAGAAAAACAAAATACAACGTGAGAATAAACTTTTGGCGGATGAAACAGCATTTCTTTTTGAACAAGTATCTCCCTTTTGGTTATTTTATGATGCACGGCCTATCTTGCTTTCTCAGCTAATAGCTATCCATCACCTGTTATTTAGCAATATCTTAAGGGAAAACACCTGTAGCTCTCCTAGCTTTCTCTAAAGAACTTGGATGAAAAGTCAATAATACATTTGCTTTGTGCAGTCAAAGTCCTTGTAAGATAATTAGGGTTGGTAAGGAGTCATTGGTTTTATATCCTAATTTGGGTATGAATCTGAGATTAAATCTCAAAAAGAATGTGTCTGAGAATACTTGTTAAAAGACAAAATTTCATAATTAAAGGGATGCACTCTTGTGAAAGGAGAGATGCTAAATACAAAACATGCCTGAAAATAATTTTGCTAATGGATAGATACAAGATCCTTGAAGAGTGCTTTTTCTCTCAGTTGTTTATAGATGTTAAACACACCAAGAAACTTCATAAGGTTTCAGATAGGTTTTCTACACAAAGTTAGAACTAAGTACTTTTAACGATGCTTCTCAGACATACTGTCTTGTTCTTGAATGTCCTCCTTTGAACAATTAACTTTCCAGTTTATACCACATGCTAAAAAGTGCAGTACCGCCTAAGGACATCGTGGGAACCAGTGAGAAAGTCATAGAAATACTCTAGGGCAATGCTGAAACTTGCAGGATTTTGAGGTGGAAACAGAATTGAGGTGAACTTTCCAGAAACAGCAGGGATAACAGATCAGAAGAAGTCTGGCAGATGAAATGACAAAAAAAGAAGAAGAAAAAAAGCTAAAGCCAGCCATTGCTTAAAATACAGTTTATATGGGATATAGTGGAAAATACATCCATAAATTTAGCATGGACACATTGCAGAGGATTAGCAAAATCCTGGGAGACAGATGCTGAAGGTTTTGGGGCAGGGGAAGTGAAGGTAGTGTTCTGGGACAAGTGACCTAACAAATGTACAAGCTGGATTATAAATGAAAACCCAAAGACTGGCCAAGTACTGAAGATGTCAGTGTGTGAGCCTAAACTAAACTAAACTAAACTAAACTAAACTAAACTAAATTAAACTAAAGAATCTGAGCAGAGTAATGGCAACAGGGATCCGAGCAGAAGAAATTCATATCCAACAAAGTGGCGAAGAAAGAATTCAGAGGAACTGATAACTCATCAGATGTGAGGACGAGGAATGGCTATGAAAAGAAAGGAAGGAGTCAGAAGGAATTCCAATGTTCTTAGTCTAACTGACTGGTAGGAAGATGAATGGAAATGGGTTAAATTTGAAGGAGGAAATAGTTTTATGACAGACCGCTTTTTGAGAGCTGCGGATTTAATTTATCATTACAAAGATACGTGAATTGCACATCTTCTGACTGCCTGACATTGGGCTAGGTGTAGCAGATTCATAAATTACCAAACAGACCTTACCTGGAAGAGTTCCTAGTCTGATTACAGAGATAGACTCACAAATCATTTGCCTAACTGAAGTCGTAGGAATGAGGTGACATCTTTCAGGGAGAAAGTCATGTCTAATCTAAAATGTTCCTGCTGAGATTATCTTGTTTAGTTGACTTATTGACAAAAAACACCTGATAGCCATCTTGTACAGACATCTTTTCCAAAAGATCTGGAAGATGCACAGATGTCAGCTTTTGTCTTACTTTCTTTCCTCCATTTTAATTTATTAGTTTCTTTACTCATGGATCTTTGGTAATTTTTTTTCTTTGCACCATGTTCTAACTTGCTAGCACCTTTTTCAAATGCAAAATTTACAAAACAAAAATCCTTCAGCTCAAAGGCTGGTGCAGATTATTGCCGAGAAAACATTTGGGTAGTTACTGAATGCAAAATACTTTTCAGCTTTTGTAACTCCTAAGCAGACTTGGCAATTTCTTAGAAATCTTTGGAAGTATCAATAATCATTGAACAAAGAACATCCCATTTCTGGCATTATACACAAGGCAGTGGCATCTATGAATCATCCTCCAGGCTTTGGTCCCCTGCTTAATGCTCTATCAGATTTAGGCACTGGGTGTAATGCCACCACGGGTCCCTTTATTTCACTCCTTACCATAGCCACTTAGAATCGTCTCTGGTGAGCACATACCCTGTACCACTTGGCATCTGCATAAATCATACTTCTGACACATGACGCATGGGATGTCAGGTGTGTGAGGCCAGGGCGCACTGGCACATTGGTACTCTCTGCTTGGCTGCACTCTGCCAGCGCTCCTTCCAATCTGCCCCTGGATTTAGGAAACTGGTATTGATGTATCAGTGATTTCACAGGCATGATCATATTTGATCCTTACAATACATCTAGTCTGAGTAGGCAGCAACTCATATTTCCTTTTCATAAATGAATTAATTATGGCTCAGGGAG
This sequence comes from Trachops cirrhosus, assembly GCA_028533065.1. Classification (NCBI taxonomy): domain Eukaryota; kingdom Metazoa; phylum Chordata; class Mammalia; order Chiroptera; family Phyllostomidae; genus Trachops; species Trachops cirrhosus. The sequence goes on along the minus strand of CM052547.1, from coordinate 31,124,488 downwards.
ATTAAGCAACCTGCCCGAGGTCCCACGATTGTCAAAGAGAACAAACTGCCATTATTAGGGACCAAATGAACTACAAATAATGATAGGTCTCTAGCTCACATTTAGTTTATGGCTTGTTATAATTACCTATTTTCTGCTCTACCAGTCCTAAATCAGGATTTCAATCTATATCATGGGTTTTTTTTTTTTTTATCAAGTTCTACTCATGACTAATTTGTAAGGATGATTTTTCTCCAATTTTACTGGTTATGGGGATAAGCAATTGCACAAAATTTAGACTTGTGTGACTATGAAACAGATATTACAGTGAAAACTATAAACACAAAGAAAGCAAAGTTAAGGTCAGTCGACATTTATGGTGCAAAAGCAAGATAGTATCATGCAACCATCAAGAACCAATCAATGTCTTCTAAACTATATCTGGTGACCGTGCATGCTTTAGTATTGGTAACAGCTGATGGACAATGCAAACAACAGAAGGGAATCTCTTTTTGACTAACTGAACCCAAGTAAAAGTTGAAAATAGTTTTTATTATGCTAATATCTTAAAATGTCGCCACTGAGGAATAAATAACTGTTTTCTCAGTTGGAGCCAATGAAGCTTACGGAGGGTTGACTGAGCATTTGCGCACAGGGCCTTGGAGTTAAGTATCCAAGCAAGAGTGTGGCATGCTGTGGTCCTTTCCAGTTGCTTAGTTTTATAGCTAAGCTACTGCTCTGTAGCGAAGGAATGATCCCAGCTTTACTGCCTGATCAAGATAACAATAGGACCACCATATCTTATTGCTCTATAGCACTTCCCCAGTTATAAAACTGCCTTCACATAAGCAGAGGGCAAATTATGATTTCTGATAGGGCAGTACTCCAATGACCCTATGCAGTGGGGCACAGTCCACCACATCAGCAAAAGAATTAACTCACATGCAAGTAGCTAAAATGCTGTGATGAACGGATCATGTTAATTTCCTTAGCTCCGCGTACTGATATAAACGGTGTTCCTACAATCTACATTCAACACAAACGCTCTCGGTTTTACCACCTGTTAACAACTGCCATGGACAGAATTATTCACAAATAGAAAAACTGGCAACTACTTAAAAAACAGCAGATGCAAAAAGCAAAGAAAAACAGTAAAAAGTGGAAGTTGAACTGACAAGAGTCCAGCGGAGCTTTGATGCAGAATTCTGCAAACCCTCACTATGCTAAATATTGCCCTACTCTGTGTAACCATGATAAATACAGAAAACCAAGATGGATAACTCCAGTCCTGACCTTGCAGAGACTCACAGTACAGTGAAAGAGCAACAAATGCCAAGGATTCCAAGTTCATTGTTCTCATATCAAAAGATCTTTGGTCCATTGATTCAGCGATTATGCCAGACACATAACATACACCATAGCATTTAATCCTAAGAGCAACTCTACAAGGTAGATGTTATTTTTGAGATGGGAAAAAAGAGTCACGGGGAGATAAAGTACCAGGTCCAAGGTCACACAGTGGTGGAACTAGTATTTGAACATGGCTGTGTGATTCCCAAGCCTTTCAGTTACTGGAGAGAAGTCCATAGAAGTCGAGAGTAAATACATGAGCTGCCAATTAATATCTTTATGAATGAAAGTATCTTTCTTTTAGGAACTGTACTACATTATACATATATAAAATAATAAAAAATTCTTGAAATGATCTCTTTTAATTGACATGTTTATAAAATGGTTTCCTGAAGTGAAAAAAATCTGTCCATTCTACTTAAAATAAGGTATCCGTAGGCACTGGGGAGTCATAAGCATTTTTCAATTTTGTGAAAAACAAATCAGAATTCATTTAATTTCTCACTGGAATCGTGTATCAAGTTTCTCATGAAATAAGAAAAATGGATTTCTAATGAATACTTTCTACTTTAATCAAAGCCTAAATCAGACCCCAGACTCACCAGGCGACGTGGAAAAAAGGACAGTCAGCAGGAGTCTGTGTTTTCAGTGGATCAGTGTCCATGACAACAGGAAAAAATGCCACAGCCCAAGCAACACTGTCAGCAGACTCAAAGAAATTAAGAAGAGAATTAGCCTAGAATTCAATCTACCCCCTTCCTTTCCTTCTTACAGATGCACATTCTGGACAGAATTAAGAAGCATTACAAAAGCATGGGCCCGCCTCCGCGTCACTTTTCTACCTGTTCTGGAACTGACAGAGCGCTTGTGGGCTAAGTGCTCCCTGACTGGCGCCTCACTACAACCCTACACGTATTTCCTTGTAATTCATAATCGGCTTCTGAAGTCCCCAACGACAGTACAAATGAATGAAAGAAAAATACAAACTTGTCTTCTAAAATAAACACAGAAGTATATCATTCCATAAAAATGTTTCTAATGACCTTAATAATTTTACCTTGGTTTCATTTAAATATAATTTTCAGCTTCATTGAGGTCCAATGTGATGATTTGGTGTATGTATACATTGTGAAAAGATTTCATCATTTGTTAATTAACACATCTATCACTTTACATATAAATGTAATTTTTGTGAGAACATTTAAATTCTACTGTCTTTGTAAATTTCAATTATACAATACAAAGTTACCAAATGTAGTCACCATGTTACACATGAAACTCTCAGACCTCATTCGTCTTATAGCTGAAAGTGTTTTTAAATATAATTTGTTGATGAAAAAATTAATTAACACCAAGAAATAATTTTCCTTTTTAGTAGTTTTCCTTAATTTGTATTATGTCCTTCGCAGTTAGGAGATGAGAAACAATTGTATACTAGAAGGACAATCACCATCATAAAAAGAAAAAAACATGAAAGCTGTAGCTGTTATATTTCAAATATTAAACTGCTAATAAGCACTTTTATTAACAATATACGTGCTTTCACATTTTATTAATTAGATTTAAGTTTGTTTCACTGTATGTATGAAGGAAACTTAAAATTTTGGACATTAGAACAATTGATTTCTCTTTATTAATAGGTAAGTTTTTCTGCTATTACAATACCCAATAATATAGCACTAGAATTACTAAAATAATGCTTTATTATTTTACTCTAACAGTATGCTGAGTTAGAGGTTCTTTGGTGGTAATTCCATCATTAACCTGCCTCAGATGATACCTAAGGTAATTTGTTTGATACTTAAACCTGCTCTTTACAGAATGGTATGATAGCTGGGGTATATACATCGATGGCCTGACATTCCACTCCTAAAGCACTTAAAAATCTTAACGTTTGACAAACTCTATTGTTTTTCATGCTGAAAACCAGGAGGCAACTACCTCACTTTAACATGTCTAATAATACCATTCATTCACTCAACAATCATCTACTGAGCACGTACCTTGCATCAGGCACTGCGATGAGCCCTAGGGACACACAGTAAATGAACACACGCACACACACACACACACACACACACAATGTTAAGAACAATTAAGGAATCATTTGCACTGATTAACCAAATTATTACAGAAAATTAAGGTTTTAAAAGTAGTTTTTCCTTCTTTATGAAGTCTATGAAACGAAAGGATTTTTATTATTTTCCAAACAAAAATTAATAATATGCAGAACAACTAGAACAAGTAATTTCTGGCAGGAACCCAGGCCTGACACGGAATGGAAAGATAGACAGAGCTCCTCCCTATTGAAGAGATGAATGTGGAGGGGTCGAGCAAAAAGGAAAAAGGACTCATGGACATAGACAACAGGGTGATAATTGCAGAGGTGGGAGGAGAGGTATAAAAGGACTAAATGGTAATGAAAAAAATACAATAAAATTAAAATAAAACACAATGTGGATGTATATCTGAAAAACAGGTTTGATTTGGAGAAATTGATGGAGACTTGTGATTTTTAAGGGCATTTAAACAAGTGGTTGATGACACTGAGTTTTCATTACATTTCATTTTACTTCAAACTTTATGGCTATTCTTCCTGAAATACATATCCCACCAACACTATTCTTATAATTATCGTTTTTAAAAAAGGTTTTATTTATTTAGTTTTAGAAAGGAGAAGGGAGGGAGAAAAGAGAGGGAGAGAAACATCAATAAGTTGTTGCCTCTCACGTGCCCCCTACTGGGCACCTGACCTGCAACCCAGGCATGTGCCCTAGACTGGGAATTGAACCTGCGACCCTTTGGTTCGAGGGCTGGCACTCAATCCACTGAGCCACACCAGCCAGGGCTCTTATAATTATCTTTAAAAATATCATTTTCATATTAAGTTAACAAATTAAGATAAAAGAAATGATTGGACAAGCGACCAGAAGGAGCTGGAGGAGCTGTGTTTACAGTGATCTCAACCAACAGGGTTAGTGCTGAAGACCCGCCCCTGGCCGAGCCACTCAACTCCTTCTCAGCCTCTCAGAGTTTTGAACACATATAAAAAATACAGGGGCCTGCTGATAGTGTGTTAATTTTCAGCTGTACCCTGGAAGGAAAATTCCACAAACTGCTCCTAGTTATTGACCTCTGAGATTTTTCTGGTATTCTTTTAATAAACCAGCCCTTTGCTTAAGTTCATTTCTGTTATTTGCATCCAAAAGAATATTAAATCACATCTCCTCCCACTGGTCCATTTTGTGTGTTTCATTTGAAGTAATTTCCTTTTTCCTAATCATCTTGTTAAAACTGTTACTGTTTCCTTCTTCCAATAAGATAAAAATCAAATCTACTAACATTCCAATCTTCACTTTATGACATTGCAGATCTAGTGCACCCACAGAGTCTGTCACCACTTCCATGTCTTGCTTCCCATTCATCCTAAATCACTACTGAAAATGATGATGGAAAAGACATGGAACATTATTTTAATGACATGTCTAGCTTCGAATGCTAGACCTGCCAATTATGAGATGTGGAAGCGTGTACAAGTTTACTTGCCTCTCTAAGCCTTTGTTACCCTTTAGTAAAGTGACGATAATAATATCTTGTTACTAGAGTTATACTAAAGATTTAAAAACACTATATATATAAAATCACCAGGTATAGGCCCTAGCATATATTTAGAATGTATTCAATAAATTAGACCCATTTTTATTTCATCATGACGTAAATCTGTAGCTCTAACCCAAAATTCTTTCTTCAGATGCAGAGCCACAGATTTTAGTGCCTATAGGACCTTTCAATGTGGAAAGACCTTAAATTCAAATTCAATCTGTCCAAAAGGAAAATTAGCCCTGGCTGCTATGACTCAGTGGATTGAGCGCCTATCTGTGAACTAAAGGGTCACTGGTTAGATTCCCAGTCAGGGCACATGCCTGGGTTGTGGGCCAGGTCCCCAGTAGAGAGCACGCAAGAGGCAACCACACATTGATGTATCCTCCCTCTCCTTCTCCCTTCTTTCCCCCTCTCTAAAAATAAATAAATAAATAAATTCTTTAAAAAAAATCAAAAGGAAAATTAACACCTACATTCCACCCCAACCTGGGTTGTCTTATATCCCTCATACCTTGAAGAATGGCACCCACCCGTCACCTAGCCACAAGCACGATAATCTCAGACTCCTTTCCTCACCTAACTGATTTCCTCCTTGCCCTGCACACTTTACATTCTTAACTTCTCTGGGACCAATCCTCTTGTTTCTCCCTGGCACCCAGACCCTCTGTACCTCTCACCAGGCCCCCAGCAGTAGCTTCCTAATGGATATATTATGCCTTCCTCATGCTCACCAAGTTTACCCTCCCAATAGCTAATGAATGAGTCTTTCTAAAACTCAAAGCTGATCAAGTTCAAATCCATGAATAACTCCCCATTGATCAGAGAATGAAGATGTACTCTTTAGGTGGTTACACACGTCCTTGACAATGTGGCCATGGCCTAAAGTCAATTCTCTCATTGTGCCTTGTTAGTGAACTCCACTCCACTCACATCCACTTACAGATTCTACAACACATCAGCCTGCTTTGGACTTCCTTTACCTTGTTCATCCTGGTGCATCTGGGTGGAACACCTTAATTTAGCACCAAGCCAAGTGACTGTGCATCTTTTGAGGGTCACTTCCTTTATGAAACCCTGGCAGATATAGGCCTCCCCCAACTGTGTTCCAAGTATAACCCTTAAAAACTTCTATCACTTCTAGCACTTGTATTTAACACGCTGTGTACATATTTTTTCCAAACTGAAGGGCAAAGCTATGCCTTATTCCTTTAGGGACTCTGGTGCTCAGCTCAGGCCTGGCACAGAACAAGCCCTTAATAAATGCTTGCTGGATGAAAGAAGGTAACAGACAGAGACAGTTGAGGGAATTTAATTAAATTTTGAGAATGCAAAGCAGAATTCAGCATATATCTTGGAGTCTGTAGACATTCAGTGTCTCACAAGACCTACAACAATACAGAATACGGAAACTGTTCACAATGATTTCTACTAATTAAGAAAGTATTCCATCATAGCTATTCAGATTACCCCCTATTTAAGGTAATCAAGTATGTGATAAAGCTGACACATTGATCCGAAAGGGTTTGTTCAGTGAATCATTTGTTTTGTAATGTGGCTATTGCCCATTAAACACCATATTGAGAGACTAATTTAAATACAGTGCATTACTGAGCAACAACAGACTACTGATGTCTAGTAATCTGAGACCATATCCTACATGACTAGGAAATTTAGGAAACCTTAATAAACTTGCACATAACTTCCTTAATGGGTAATGGAACATTTAGAAAAAATCTGGAAGATAAAAATGCACTGGTAAATCTGTTCAATAGGAAATTATTTCTTAAAAAAATGTTAATAGCTATGCCTACTAAAACATTAAGAATATATGCAAAGATATGATCAAAAACAAAAAAAATAATTTTTAACATAAAGTGATTCAGGTGGGAAGGCATATAAACATAACTCATAATGTAGAGGAAAAATCTTACATTACTGAATCAAATTAAGTTGTAATATAAGACTCAGCACTGAGAAAATGCTCTGCAAATTTACAGAATGCATCCTTGATAACAAATCTGCTATGAAAAACTACCACAGACTAAATAAAATTGATGTAATTTATCTATCAATTTTCAAACCAGTCAATAAAAAACTAAAGGAAATTAATAAATGTTTTGATAAGCTTTTAGATGTGTTACCCAACTAATGTTAATAAAGTATCTTTTAATAAAACTTTAAGAAATTTGTTTGTGCTTTGTAATGAATGAGTTTCAATCAGAGCAAAAATTGCAATTTTGTGTTGAAGATCTCACTTCTGTTGAGTGGAGTAATAGATGAGGGTGCAAGGAGCCGTGACTCATTATTCCCACCTTTTAAAACAGCCTTTGCAGTATACAATATTACCTTTGTAAAATCTAGTAGGGGGTTAGAAAAGAAAGACTATGAATTTCAAGAACCATGCCTTACTGGGATGCGCTAGAAACCAAATGACTGCATTTGTTGTGGCTCCCAGAGGGATTCCTTTCCACTTCAAATCTTCTCTGGCCTTGTGATCCGCCACGCTCCAGGCAGTTCACAAACAAGTTACCATCACTTCCACAGCAAGTAGATTCCTAGCTGTAGAAGCAAGGAAGTTACACAAAAGCACTAAGAGATTTAAATACCTAGAAGCTTGCTAGAAGCCAAGAAATGATATACTGATAAAAGTTAGATATCTATCAGAGAAAGCCTTGGTTCTCTATATTCATGACTAAGCAGAAAAACAAATCAAAATACTCTTCATTTTACAAGTCAAGATGTCTTCAGACCAGAGGGTAAGATTGGGCTGCCAAGCATTCAGCCAACAGATTGCAGTATTTATTGGTTACCCTTTTAAAATAAAGGAAACACTTGTCTTCTGAAGCCATGCTAGTTTTTAGTTCAGTAAATATCAGGAAACAAACAAACAAACAAACAAAAAACATGTATTTCATCTGATTATTCACGTTCTTATTGTAAAGCATTTTGCCTGACATAAACAGAACATTGCTATATGAAGAATAAGGCCTTGGTAAGTTTGAATTGTGATACTATTTTTACCTTTATTTAGTGTGTACTGCTAAATAAACAAAAGAGGAGGGGAGCTGAAGTAAAATTTCCCATTACATTTTTGCTTCATATATCTGCTTTTCCCTTGAAATTATGGGCAGAGATTTTATGATGTTAAATGTACACAGAGAAACAACCCTGCAAAAATGTACTTCACACAGTGCTAAATAATGATTCTGGTCGTTATTAAGAATAACTGTATCTGATATGCAATGTGGGCCAAATGCCCCCCAAGCATACAAAGTGGGTACCTAGAGACTAATATTAAGTTTTTGGCATTTCTTCAGGATTACGATGTTATTCATAACTATTTCCCAGTCTATGTGAAGGTGTTTCTATGTAATAAATTGGAAGCCCGAGAACTATGACATGAATTTGAATGTAAGCAAAGAATGCTGAACCCCTAACTAAATGCAGCGGTCTCTCTACTTCACAATAGGCAAACACTGCCAGCAAAAACAACAAACTAAAGTTTCGTTAAAACAAAACGGCAGAGCGTGAAATAGCAGCCTGCCACCAAACATTGGGAGTTTGATTTTCATCAATGGCAGCTGAAACAGCCTCCTCCTCCCACTTCCATATCCCCCCACAAAAAAAGAGGGGAAAAAAAGACAACAGTATCTGCGTACAAGCTGGAGGACAACCTTGCCAGTCTACCTTCTGTCTCCAGCATGAGGTCTCTGGCAGCCAAAACCTCTTTTTTAGACTATTTCATTCAAGGGACCTATCTGATACCTCCAGTTATTGTACATTCAAAGGAATACACAGAAATTTTTAAAAATATTCTGCTGGTGTGTGTCGTACCACCCATACTGGACAAGTTTTTCAACCAGGGGACGTCTGATTGACTTGTTTGGGGTCATGTGGAGGTAAAAGGAAAAGTCTGAAAAAATAAGAGCTTAAAAGTGATCCACCCAGCAAGGTGAATGCTTTTCAAAGGCCTCCTCTGTGGTGATGGCACAAAAACGTGCTGTGGACGCGTGGTCCTTGCACCAAAACAACAGTCCCCAGCGGCTATACAGCTACGTCCATTCCACTGGTTACGATGCTAAACACGCTCCAGAGACTCTGCCTTCCGCGAGAGAGAAACTCTTCACACAGAGATGAAGTGACGGGACAAATACGCACTGTGGTGGTACTGCAGGGTACATGAGATCGAATAACGCAGAGTGATAAAACCGGTAGAAAACATCTTCCGCCAGACTAGATTATTAACGATACCAGAGAAGCACCAATGTGCTTTTAAATTTTGACACGCATTTGTGTGTCAGGCACAGTGTGTGGCCATAAGGATCCAAATAAGTGACAGCATTAACTCACCACTGAACAGTATCTGTGCTAAAGGAACATGCATATTAAATGTGAAAAAGCAACCAACGCACCACAACAAAAAAGCGTTCTCAACCACGTCTGCCAGACCTGACTGCTGCGTTAAGCAATTTTCATTATAATTTAACCAGCGTGTAATTAATAACAATAATAATCATCATTTTAACAGTTTGAAGTATTATATATCAAACATTCACTAGCTTCTTCCTCTACCTATGCACAGAATATACTTTCTCAGACCATAGATACTGGGCTTAGAAATGTGTCTTGCTTTGGCCACTGGGATGTTAGTAGGTGTGACACAAACAGATGCTTAAAATGTACTTGTCTTCTTGGAGCCTGTGGGCCTTGCATTCTTGGAGGATGCCATCACCATGCAAAGGAATGTGCTCCGGGTACCTACTGAGTTCAAGGGGATAAAGGAAATGTGGGTACAGATCTACACTCAGTCTGCAATTTGTATCTATGCCCAGCCTGGATCAGCTGAGCCCTATGCAGCCTGTAAATGCACAAGCAAGAATTACGAGTTTTGGAGTGGTTTGTTATACAGCATCATTTTGGCAATAGCTAATTGAGATAATATTAGTAATAATATAATTAATACATCATCATAAATAGTGCCTTGATAAGGACTATGCATAGTAAATAAATGGTATAGAGTGAAATGAAAATACAGATTTCATTATTACTGACAGAATACAATATAGTTATGAGCTGTAGCCAAAAGGGACCTTCTTAATTTTACTCCCTCCAAGCTTTCTACACCCACATAAGTAGCTGCTGCCATTTATTAAATACTACGGCTCAGTGTCTCAGGCACTAAAGCAGTCACTTTCTATTCATTTGATTCTTAAAACACTTCCAGTAATGTAACTTTATCCCTCCCCCCCACCCCGTACTGATAAGGAAATCAAGACTCACAGAGGTTAAGTAACTCAGACCACAGAGCTAATAGGCTGCAGCTGTAGGTTTCAAGTAGGTGTTTCCTTAATACTTACCACATTTCAGTAAGATTTTTTCTATTTAAAAATAGTGAAAGAAGGAACAAGCCTACTCCATAGAAGAGATATAACGTCTTTTTCACTGCTGTTGCTCTGTGGGGACTCATCTGGTACCGCAACAGCTCTCCCATCCCGCCCCCAGATGGTCCGCTTGACAGGGAGAGGCCTCTGGGGATGCCTGAAAGCTCTCTTCTTACAAAGGAGAAGCACAGCTAGGAAATCGCTATGATAGCCATAAGGCTGAGCTCAAGAGGGTACTTAAAATTTTTTATTTATTTTCATCTATAGTCATTAAGTGAGGTCAGTCTTGATAAGGACTACACAAAGGAAAGATCAGAATTTTTAAAAATAAAACACATCTCCCTAACCAGATGCATTCCTATTGAACACTGAAAACACTTACTTCTCACAAATAATTTTCCTTTCCCAATTCTAAATCTTGAGCACATTATTTAAAAAGTAGATAACTATGAACATTTTTCTATAGATGCTTTTTCTTCAAATAGCTTTAAAAAGATACTGATGAAGAAATTAAGTCCTTCTAAGCATTACATTAAATTATTAATATCTCTGTTGCTGATATAATCTTTTATCAGATGTCCTAATACATCAGGTTAGTTAGGCCACCTCCATTTAATGGTAGTGGAATCGAAAGTTAGCTAACTGAGAGCAAAGGTCTTTCAAAATTTAAGATGTGGGAAAACTAGATATTATAAGTAAAAATGACCTTGGGAAGAGACCAAATGCATGGAAAAATAACCCCTGCATAATTAATAGGATGATGCTATCTCTATAGTCAGTAATATCAGGCTTGCAACAAAAATGTGAGCTCGTCCTACAAAACGCGACATGTAAGGCAAATGAAAAGATTTGCACCTAAGAGGCCAGATTCTATGTCAGAATCATTCTAATGCCTATCAAGAGTGCTTGACTACTAAAAATTAATATATTTAGTGCCAAGAATTCTTAATAAAAACAAAATAACTTAATCCTTTGCTCAAAAATCCTTCCTACTAACTACAGAATTGGGTTGCTCTTTGATACAAGACTGTTTATAAGTTTCCTGGCACACATAATGTCAGGCTTGTTAGAAATGCCTCTGTGTCTACAGGAAAACAAACTACATGAATTAACCTCCAGAATGTGGTAAATACTACTGTTATTTTTCTATGGCATCACTCTGTAACAACTAGAATTATGTCACGACATTAATTTTTACTGAAAGTAACTGTAAAATATGCACAAAAGAATAACACAATAAATGCCTTTGATCATCCAGATAGGAAAATTATCAGAACTTGCTACATGTGTTTCACCTGTCCCTTTTGCTTGCACTCCTTAAAAATTGTAAAGGAAGCCCTGATCTCATTGGTATGTGTTCTGAAAAATGTGGACACTTTCTTAGAGAATCACAATGACATTACAGCCCTAATACAATTGACGACAATTGTGTGGCATGATGGAATAACTAGTCTACCAAGTTCAAAGCAAGTTTGTTTTCTATCATATTTTACAAGGAAAAATATTTCTACTTCTCAGTACTACTTTTCCAAAAAGGTAAAATGAAGAAGTAAAAAAGTAATTTGGAGTCAAATTTTCCATTTTCAATTTATTACACATAGAAGGTAATTTGTTTAAGAGGGGGATAATTAAGAGAAGACATGGTATCAATATGTATATCAAACTTGTAATTAAACAGATAAATAAAATAATTATTTGAATTTTAGTTTATATTTAGGCTATACCAATAGCAAATGAAAAATTAAATGTAAACTTCTAAGTGTCATCATTAAAAACCACACAGAAGTGAACTCTGAAGGGCCTCCTTTCTTAAGTTAATTTAAACAAAATGCTAACATATTTAATGGTTTGCTCCTCTATGAGATCTGATCTTGTTCAAAAGATAGAGAAATGTGAAAGACTGTAGAGAAGTTATTAAATAATAATTCAAGTTGTTAAATAATGCTCTAACTTAAGTGTTGCTAATGCATCCTCCACGAAAAAAAAAAAGGGAAAAATATGTTAAAAGACAAGGACAGTAGCATTATACAAAGCAGAACCTGCCAGAAGACTGAAAGTGAAAATATGCTGTGACAGAGTGACCAGATTTCTCCAGGTGCTTCTGCTAGCTCAACATAAAGAAATAGTTCATTGAAACTAGCTGATTTGTTTTTTTTAAGTTAAAAAAAATTAATCTGTCTTCTTTAGATCAATAAAATTTTTTAAGATTTTATTTATTTTTAGAGAGGGGAAGGGAGGGACAAAAGAGAAAGAGAGAAACATCAATGTGTAGTTGCCTCTCGTGTGCCCCCCACCAGGGACCTAGCCTGCAATCCAAGCATGTGCCCTGACGGGGAATCGAACCAGCAACTCTTTGGTCCGCAGGCCGGCACTCAATCCATGGAGCCATACCAGCCAAGACAGGTCAATAAAAAATTATCTTCTGTGTGTTACAGGGTGAATTTTGTCACCCTCCAATTCATCTGTTGCACCTCTATCCCCAGTGACATTTGGAGATAAAACCTTTAAAGAGGTAATTAAGGTAAAATTAGGTCATATGGGTAGGCCTGAATCCAGTATGACTGGTGTCTTTATAAGCAGAGAAAATTTGGACACAGACATGCACTTAGCGGAAAGACCATTTGAGGACACAGCAAGAAGGTGACCATCTGCAAGCCAAGGAGAGAGGCCTCAGCAGACACTAAACCAGACAACACCTTTATCTTGGACTTCCAACCTCACAAATTGAGAAATATTAAGTTTATGTTGTTTAAGCCTCCCATTCTATGATATTTTTATGGCAGTCCTAGCAAACTAAAATACTATGCAATGCTGAAAACTCTAAAAATTAGTCACTGACTTCATTCACAATAAGGCAAATTAGTATGACCTTAATTTTTGACTGTTATATATTAAATCAGTAATCAAATTTCCCTGTCACATATATACACATGTGTGTACACGTGTTTCACATATTTTATATATACATATGTATGTATATTATAAACTCAGACACACATATACATGTTTGAATTAGATTCCAATAAGACTAGTTGAAAGTTCTCCTTTAATTTGTAATTTCTCCATCTACTTTTTCCTTTCAGTTTTTTTGTGGCTATTGCAGAAACCACATCATTCGTGCTACCATATTCCCTACAATCGAGATTTTGTTGATTGTATACTATAATGTCATATAACATGATCCTCTGTCCTCTGTATTTCTTATAAGCTTGCAGATCTAAAAGCTTGGTCAGGTCCAAGATTATTACTTTTTAAGGGGAATGGGGTAAACCAGTTCACAGACGAGGCTGTATATTCCTATCAGGAGAATGTAACAGATTTTCTTTATTTTAGTTATTAGTAATCATTGCCTAGATCCACTATTTTGATAAGAGATACAAAATAGTGATGATCGATTTGCATTATTTCTTCTTCATTTATTAGCTGCAAAACCTGTATAAAAAGGAACTTACTCTTACCATCTATTCATATAGAGGTTTACTATGAAAAAGAGTCATTATATTAAAAAACAAGATAAATGCTTTATTATTCTTTATTCAACAATTTTCAAAACAATGACCAAATGGATTAGTCTGCTTTTTTCCCACTGCAGTAATTAACCTTACTGATGCCTAAGCTGACCCAGCTTGGGGAGACCTTTTGTTAAGACAAGTCATCCTTGACAGCTAGGTTGCTGTGTGGTGGGGCACAGGACAGCCACAGACACGGCGGTGGCCATTTCTTCACAGAGCCCTGGTTCTTTTGGGCGAACCTCAGTACGGACCCCAGGGGTGCTCACTGCTTTGAGATGGTCACTGTGCTCAGGTATTAAAAAAGGTAAGTATAAAAAGTCAGTATTTTAAAAAATAAATTCATTTTGATACTTCTCATTCACATTTAGCATGCTGGAATTTTTAATCAATCACACTGATCTTGTAACTCGATCTTCTTTCCCCCCAAAACATGGTTACTCACTTGCATTACCCCACGGTACACAAACACACGATTGTTTCCAAAACTAACACTAACACCAAATAAGAATGTGAGAAAGTTTCAAATTTCTTTGGCCTCTATTTTTAGATGTCAGAGTGTATTGCAATGAGGATGTACAGTTAAATTTCTGTGTCTTAGTATCATTTGAAATGACTCTTTTTTGTGTGACTAATTTATACCAGCAACTACATATACAATAAGGCTTATTTTATCCTTTTACTGCTTTTGCTTTATACTTCTGTAAAATATGGACATGTTTTTAGAGTCAAAGGCATACAACACCCTCTTAGATAAACAGTAGCACTTACTTGACCACACTTCCCTCTCTTGTGCTGTTTTCACTTAACATTTTATCTGAGCTCTCTCTCTCCACAGCAGTGTAATGATAACCCTCATTCCTTTTTTTTAAAGTTCCTTTTTGGGTGAACATTTTTAAAAAATATTTTATTTATTTATTTTTAGAGAGAAGAGAGGGCAAGAAGAAAGAGAGGGGGAGAAACATCAATGTGTGGTTGCCTCTCATGTACCCTCTACTGGGGACCTGGGTGGCAGCCCAGACATGTGCCCGCACTGGGAATCGAACCAGAAACCCTTTGGTTTGTACGCCCATGCTCAATCCACTGAGCTACACCAGCCAGGGCTCCCTCATTCCTTTTTAAAGCTGTATAGTACGTCTTTAGAGGACCTACTATAATCTATTCAACCAATCGCCAACTCATAATCATGTGGTTTGTTCCTGTCTTTAAATGTTATGAACAATTTGAAGTGAAACATCCTTTTTTTTTCTGCGATAAACTTCTGAGATAGTTCATGTTTTTCTAGCCATGTATCTATTTCTCTTTAAAATTTAAAAAGTGGCTAAAATGGTATCAAAAGGACAAGAATATAATGAATAGGATAGGTTACAGGCTACTAATCATGCACTTGTTTACTAAATGAAAGGATCTATCAACTTTTCTAACACAAAATATACAAGTTACTCAACTAACTGGCAACAACCTATAATCCAACATAGTCAACTGGAGTCAACAATAGCATCTCAGTTTTGTGTGCCTTTATTATTTTTATAAGCTGTGATGGATGAAGCCTGTTACAATTCCCAGGGTTGTTTTTAATTGTGAGACTATTTTTAAAGTAGCTCCTTATACTGTAAATCGAGTACTCCACATCCTGCAACTGAGCTAATAATGCAAATATTCACCACAGTAACATGGAATCAGGCACCTGCATATATGAAAACCTCACAAAGTTTAATGGTATAACATTAAAAACGATATGAAACATCACAAATTGTTAAATACATGTTTCATAAAAGCCTTAAAGGCTCCCAAATTGTTAAAACTATAATATAATAAAAAGCATTAATTTAAAAATCAGTTTCTTGAATGTTAGGTTTAAGTAGCAGTATATGCCTGTCTCACTATTCTTATGGTAATTAAAAAAATAAAAGCGTATAGCTTTGCAAAATTCTATTCACTTCATTAAAAAGTATTTGAAAATATCATACTCCCAAATTATTACAGGGCACCTGCAACATTTCTGCTACTTATATTTTAAAACTCCGCCATTGTATCAAACATGCCATTACTAGTAAAGTCACTATTTGGTGATTTTTTTTAAAGGTGGGTAAGGGAGTCACCAACCAACAACTCAGGAGGAAGTATATTGCAGAAGAATATCCCATTGTTTGAGGGGGTCAGAGAGGAAACAGTCTTTTTCATCTGGGGCAAAGAAAAATGAGGGATTCTAGCAAGTTATTTATGGTGGCACACACCCACAACCAGAGCACATCTCTCTAACCCATTGTCTTGAGCACTAAAGCATCATTAACACATCCTAATAAAAATTTTTCACAGGGGCTCCTTTCTCATCTACATGCAAAACTAAATGTCAGCAGGAGGCCTGTAGCTTCGGGAAGCCATAAAGTGAAGCTTGAACCCAGTAATGATCTTCAGCAGGGTGTCTACTGAGACAAATTTACTTGGCTAGGACAGACCTGACAGCATAACTGTGTCTATGTAAAACTTCATAACATTTACACCACATGTCCCTGGGATTTGTAGACAAAATATCCTCTTTCATGCTTCAAAAAGTATAAACAGGCTATTCTACATTTCTTCCTAAAGGAACTTTGTATTATTTTTGGTAACCATCTATATTCTACCCTCATCAAAATTCACTAGTGGCATAGCCTATTGCATATACCAGCCCTAATTTATCCTATCATTAAGATCGACTTCGGCAAAGGAAAAAGTAATACAATATTTATTGCCTGCCTGAGAGGCGTTAACAGCCAAAACAAGTTAAAATATATGTTGTCCTTCATTTGTTTCTCCAGACATGTCTAGATGAGAAACATCTGGAAATCTCTTCAAGCTACAAATTCCTCAAAGTGGGGGGAGGGGTGGAGAGACAGTTTTCTCTCTCCTCTCTCAAAAGGATCCCGGGCTCTAAATATGGCCCTGGTATGGAAGGGACCCCTGGAGATCAGAACCATTTTCTCCACCTGTTTCACTGGCTCCCTAAACTACTCATTTTCCCGTGAAGCACCAGTCAGAGAACCAGAGTGCGGTGAAAAAGGAAATAAAGGGTGCCAGAAGTAGATAGATAGATAAATAGACAGATAGACAGACAGGCAGATAGATAAGAACACTAATAGACTAAAATGTAGAGAGACAGGAATGAATGTAACTGGCCCCTCCCCCCAGTTCCAAGGTGGTTCAAAGAAAAGGAAAAAGCAAACGAATGGGGCAACCAAAACAGAAGTATTAGGAAACCTAAAAGCACATTCAACAACAGTAGAAAGTATAAAATAAAGTGAAAATTTGCTTAAAAGGAGAAAATAAATCACCAAAATTACTAGAGCCTTGAGGGATTCAGATGTCTTTCTCCTGAGATCTCTTCAAGCATTTACCACAAATGTTTCCAGATTACAACCTGGCTTTTCCTCCCCTCCTAGGATGATCTGACATAACTCCCAACAAGTCCTATCACTCAGGGCCTGAAAGTTAAGGGTCTTGGATTTTTAGCTTTCTTAGCTTCACGGTCAGCCTTATCACTTCTGTTCCCTACTCCCTCAGCTTGTCTTGTCTGAAATCCATGAATTTTCAAGTCCCTTCCTTCCCAGCAGCTGCCTACGGTAAGATTTCTCATACCCAACAACATCACAAGTGATGCTGTACTATAATTCAGGTGCTATGCTCAGAGGGTACCGAAAACTGTAAATTACAGTGACCACCTCAGTCTGTAGCTAACACAGGGAGCTCTTGGGAGGATGAGGCAGAAACTCAGTGAGCAAGTGGTTTATCTCCTGTTGACACTTCACTGTTCACACAGGTGACAAGATCAAGCCAAGATGTAAGTCTGGGCCCCAACTCTGTAAGGCTTTACAATGGAGTATCTATATAATATACTGTAACATCCATATATCAGGATGCAGATTGATTAAGGTGTATCCAAACAACACTTAATTACAGAAGATGTCTTCCTAAAAAAGGCACTTCGGTTATACGTTAAGAAGAATCCATTCCAGAGCAACTCTAATACAGGAATCTTTCAAAAGAACCTCTATTTTCAACTATAAATGCGTCTATCTCCTAATATGGAAGAGCGATTATTGTGCTGCATTCTCAGACACTGGCTCAAGTGCTAAGAATGCCAGCTGACTGATAATTCAGTCATTGTCCACCTCCAAGGAAATCCATGATCACTTGCTATGGAAGTGGTTCTTTGTTTTCTCAGGGTGCTCACATTGTAAGAAATATTTTATAGACCTCTTCCATATGGTCAGTCGGTCATCAACATTGTCTTCATAGCATCATCATCATCATCATCATCACCATCATAATCATCCTGTCCAATTCTTTGATATTAAATTCTGCAGAAGACTATAAGCAAGGGTGTCTTAGAGAGACCTCAGTAGTCCCCTGAGTAACGAGGTGATTAATGGCTCAGATAAGCAGGATACCCTAGCATTTATTTCTTGTACATAATGCTTGACTTAAATGCTAGGGGTTTGAAGAACACCACAGAATTAAATTTTAGTCTCCCTAGGCTTCGATGATTATTCAATGAGATAAGCAGCAAATCTGAGGAAGTAAGCATCCTGTAGCTTTCCAATTACAGTGGGGGTGGGGTGGGGGTGATAGGGCTGGGGCTATACCCCCCTCCCTACTTCTTTATCAATTATTTGAGGGCTTGCCATGTTTCTGGACTTGAATGTCATTTATGCCACAACTCTCTGCTAATAACCATTTGAAAAGTACTTAATCACTGCCTTTAGAATAATTATTTTTAAATTCAAAATATTTATCTGGAAAACTATAACTCAACTGGATTGAACTGGATGGCACATTTCAACTGCACAGAAGACAAAAAGACTTAGACAAAGGAGACCTTTGCTAAATATAAAATAATTTTATCTTCAAACCTAATTACCTATAAACTTCAAAAATGCAGTTATCTCACAAAGAGAACACCAATTTTACATTATTAAGGAAAAACAGGTTTCTAATCAGAATATTTTTAGATTTTTAAAGTTTCCACCTTTCGAGAAAGAGTTCAAACAAAGGCTCTTACGTTTAATGCATCAAAAATTTTCAGAATGATTCTTGATAGCAATGCATGGAATTGTATTGACAACCCTTTCTCCACATAGACCTCTTTCGCTTTTCAAAGGCAAAACTCCCCTTTCCTTACTGACTATCAGACAGACAAGCATGTAATTAAAACCATTTGACTAATTCTCTTTTTAGTTTAGGTGCCACTGAAAATCTGGTACTACTCTACTGTTTGAATAATGATTTCTATTATAGTCAAGCTGAAGCTGAATTATACAAAGGACAAGCTTTACCATCGAATCAGGTGGAAAAAAATTTAATATATAAGTTACAAAAATGTTGATCGTCAGAATCTGAAATCCACAATATGAGCACATTTAGCATTCAGAAGGATGCCTGCAGCATTTACATATATGCTTCTCCAATATGTAAGTACTGGCAAATCCCATAAAAGAGAAAAGCCAAAAGTAAATTTCAAGTAACAATTGAAATAAAAGCCTAAAATAGGAATATTATAGAAATTTACTTTTCTACTTGGATCTTTCTCCTCACAAACCAAAACTATAAAATCTGTAGGGGAAAACAAACTCTACAAATTGTACTAACAAATACATTGCATGGATTTATATAGTTTCTGGTAATGGTAATAATCAAAAATTTATTTTTAAAAATTCACAGAGGCTGAAAGCAAATAATTGCATATACCCATTGGTTATACAATGTATATTTTTGTGTTTTGGTTTTGTTTGTTTTTTACTTGTAGTGACACTAATTTTTAACGCTTTATTGAGATATAATTCTATGTACAACTCACCCATTCAAAATATACAATTTATTGGATTTTAGCATATTCACAGAGTTGTACACCCATTACCACAGTCGATTTTAGAACATTTTTTTACCCTCCCAAAACCTTAGCCATCATACCTCCTTTATCCACCTGATCCCAACTCCCTACCACCCAGCCATAGGCACACACTAATCTACTTGCTGTCTGCACAGATTTGTCTGTGTTTTACATTTCATGCAAGTGGAGTCACACAATACATGGTCCTTTGTGACTATCTTCTTTTACTTAGCATATTTTCGAAGTCCATCCATGCCAAAGCATAGATCTGTACTTCATTTCTTTTTATGGTAGAATGTACTGTATCAGATGAATACACATTTCATGTATGAGTATGCATTCATTAGTTAATGGACATTTGGGTTACTTTCAACTGACTAATTTTAAAATAGTAATTCTTACCTAGTTTAACTTTATTTTTTAAAACTTAGATAATTTTTCAGTTACAATGGACATTCAACATTATATTAATTTCAGGAACACAGAATAATGGTCACACATCCATATAATTTATGAAGTGACTCCCCACCGCCCCATAAATCCAGCACTCACCTGGCACCATACACAGCCATTACATTATTGTCTATATTCCCTACACTGCACCTCACATCCCCATGACTACTCTGTAACTACCAACTTGTACTTCGGATGCGCTTCCCTTTCTGACCCAGCTCCCAATGCCCCTTCCATCTGGCAACCATTAGTTTGTACTCTGCATCTATGAGTTTGTCTATTTTGTTTGTTCACTTATTTTGTTCTTTAGATGCCACATATAGTGCAATCATGTGGTATTTGTCTTTCTCTGACTTAGCATAATACTCTCTAGATCTATGTTGTCACAAATGGTAAGATTTCATTTTTAATGGTTTAATTATATATATATATATATATCACATATATGTACACACACACAACTTCTCTATCCAGTCATCTATTGATGGGAACTTAGGTTGCTTTCCTAGCTTAGCTATTGCAAATAATGCTGCAATGAACATAGAGATACATATATATTTTTAAGTTAGTGTTTTGGTTTTCTTCAAATAAATATCCAGAAGTGAAATTGCTATTTTTTTAAATTTCTGAGGACCTCCATACTGTTTTCTGTGGTGACTGCACCAATATGCATTCCCATCAACAGTGCAAAAGGTTCCCCTTTCTCCACATCATTGCCAACTCTTGTTGTTTGTTGATTTGCTGATGATAGCAATTCTGATAGGTGTGTGGTGATAATTCATTACGAGTTTTTTTCTTTCTATTAAATTTACTGAGGTGGCATGGTTTTAATTTGCATTTCTCTGATGATTGGTGATGGTGAGCATCTTCTCATATGCCTGCTGGCCATCTGTATGTCTTCTTAGGAGAAATGTCTATCTAAGTCCTCAGTCCATTTTTTAATTGGGCTGTTTTTGGGAGGTTAAGCTGTATGAGTTATTTATACATTTTGGGATTCATCAATGGCAAATATCTTCTTCCAATCAGTAGCTTGTCTTTTCATTTTGTTGATGGTTTTCTTGGCTGTGCAAAAGCTTTCAGTTTGAAGTAGTCCCAATTTATTTATTTTTCTTGTGTTTCCCTTGTCAGAAGAGATATACCAGAAAAAACATTATGAAAAGCAGTATCAGAGAATTTACTATCTCTGTTTTTCCCTAGAAGTTTTATGGTTTGGGGCATTATATTTAAGTCTTTAACCTGTTTTGAGTTTATTCTTGTGTATGGTGTAAGAAGGTAGTCTACCTTCATTTTTTTTGCATGTATCTGTCCAATTTTCCCAACACCATTTATTGAATAAGCTGTCTTTACCCTATTTATTTTGTCATAGATTAACTGACCAGACTGGGCTCTGTATTCTGTTCCATTGATTTATACATTTGTTTTTATGCCAGTACCATGCCATTTTGATTGGTATAGCCTTACAGTATAGTTTGACACCAGGTAGCATGATGGAGAACTCCAACTTTATGCTTTTTTTCCCTCAAAACTGTAGTGGCTATTCAGTTCTTTTTGTTCCAATGTAAAATTTTTGGAATTATTTGTTCTAGTTATGTGAAAAATGCCATTAGTATTTTGATAGGGATTGTATTAAATCTATATATTGCTTTGGGTAGTATGGACAATTTAAAGATGTTAATTCTTCTGATCCATGAGCACAGCATGTGCTTCCATTTATTTGTATCTTCCTCAATTTCTTTCAACAGTGTCTTAAATTTTTCTGAATACAGGTTTTTTACCTTCTTGGTTAGGTATTTTATTTACTTATTTTTTGATGTAAGTGTAAATGGAGTTGTTTTCTTAGTTTTCCTTTCTGATAGGTCATTATTGGCATATACAAAATATAACTGATTTCTGAATATCAATTTTTTACCCTGCAACTTGACTGAATTCATTTATCAATTCTCAGAATTTTTGGTGGAATCACTAGGGTTTCTATGCATAGTAACACGTCATCTCCAAATAAAGGCAGTTTTACTTTTCAATTTCGATAACTTTTGTTTATTTTCTTGTCTGATTGCTGTGGCTAAGATTTCCAATACTATGATGAATAAAAGTGGTGAAACTAGACACCTTTATCTTGTTTCTGATCTTAAGGAAAACAATTTAGTCTTTCCCAATTGAATATGACATTACTTGTATGTTTGTTATATGTGGTGTTGATTGTGTTGAGGTATGTTCCTTCTAATTCCACCTTGCTGAGGATTTTCATCACAAATATATGTTGGATTTTCTCAAATGCTTTTCCTGCATCTATTGATATGATCATAAGATTTTTGCCCTTCATTATGTTTATGTGGTGTATCATGTTAATTGACTTGCTGATATTGAACCAACCTTGCATCCCTGGAATAAATCCCAGTTGATCATGGTGTATGATCTTTTTAATGTATTATTGGATTCAATCTGCTAATATTTTGTTGAGGATGTCTGCATCTATTTTCATCAGGGATATTGATCTATAATTTTTTTTGTAATGTCTTTGGTTTTGGAACAGGGTAATGCTTAATTTTACTTTCTTGACTAAAATAGTCATTTTACCAAGCTCTATAAAGCATCTCCTCTCCAAAGAAAAATAATTTCCTTTCTGTTCAAAATTATGATCAAAAGTACAAAATGTCCCTGAGAATCAAGTGGTACTAGTATTCTTAAGCAAGGCCCACCACCTTATAAGGGTCTCTGTTTTCTTATTTATGAAATAATGAATTACCTAGTTATGGTGAAACAAAAATTATTTCTGAGTTTCAGGTATTAAGAATCTAGATATTGATATTCAAAATGCAGTGGGAAGAATTATCAAAAAAACAAAAAAAGCTGACTAGAGCCCAAAGTGTAGTCTGGTGACACTAGTCTAAAGCCATTCCACATGTAGGGAAATAGAGTCATAAATTTCCAGCCCTGACTGGGGTGGTTCACTTGGTTGGGCATCAACCTGAAGTCTGAACTGCTGGTCAGGGCACATGGCTGTGTTGCGGACATGTCTCCAGCTGGAGAAGTAAGGCAGGCACTCAATGTTTCTCTCCTTCCCGTGCCCTATCTCTAAATAAATAAATAAATAAATAAGTAAGTAACAAATAAATAAATAAATAACAGCTTAAGAAATCTCCTGATTCACTTGTCCTCTTTCTCTCCAGTCTTAGGCAAGGATTTAATTGGTTGCATCCATCCAAAAAGAGGGCAAAGGAGCCCACTGCTGTAGTCCACACAGGTCAGCCCCAGGGGGCAGCGTAGATCTGCAGGGGCAAAAAGACTCCTTGTCCTCAACCATTTCAAGTAGCATTTCAAATTTCAAAAGCCAATTGTAAACAGGAAATAAAAATATCAGAGTTATTTGATTTAAGTTATGACTATCATTCTCATGCAAAATGTTTGTTTATAAATATGAAGAATGTTCCAGAGTGTCCAAATGATAAGTAGTATGCATTTCTGGAGATCCAAGTACATGAATTTAACAAATGCACACTCACAAACACTCATAATATCACTATCAAGGCCACTTTGAACACTCTGAAAAGGAACACACAGATAAATGTTTCTAACCAGTACAAAACTTATCGACAAATTAAAAATAAACTGAATTTGCTCAGACAGCAGATAATGCAGACACTCAGTATTAAAAGTGGAAGTGTTAACAGCATAACCAAAATAGCTTCATTAAGCCTTGTGGTAAGGTTATGACACCTAATGTTCATACATGAAGATAATAACATTAGCTACTATCGATCAGAACTAGCAGCTTTAAGACTAAACTTGGTATTAAGAACGCTGACAAGAAATGCCCTCCAGCTAAAGCAGGGAGGCAGAGGCCAGGAACTAACTCATCAGGGTGAATGAGATCCCATGCTATTCCATTAACTAGTGACTAATTTGACAAAACTTGGTAGGCACTATGCTGCTAAAAAGCTATTCAATCAGAAATCTATTTAGGAAACTTAGATTAAAGAAGAAAAGGACAAGTCTTTTTCCTACCATATAATAAACCATCTTTATTCTTTCTCTCTCTCTGGTATTTTTGGAGAAAAAGGCACAGCATTATCACATATCACACAAGGGGCATATTCCTGGATTCTCCCTTGATTCCATGTCTAAGACTGACCAACGATTGAGGCTATTTACCACATGTGGCAGAACCATCATGAAAACTCAATTCAGTTCAACCACTCTGAAATCATAGTAATCTTGACACATTTTTTTTAAATTTGAGGAAATGCACATTATTTCAGAATTTATGCCAAAAGTTTTATACACACCTTTATATTATAGTATTTTAAACTTTGGAAATTTGATAACACTGTGATCCGAACCTTTGCTTCTCTTGTTAATCTGGAACTTGACATTCTTCTTCAATATTTTTTGAGAGAACAATCTAAAAAGTTCTTTGTGATTATTTTTTAACTGGAAAAAAGTATCCACTTTATTCTGAACCTCTAATATTACTCCCACTCTATGTTGAATTTCATTCTTTCCATGGGAGCTCCCCTCCTCCTCATTTGGTACTCTTTCGGTAGCAATCCCCCCTTTTATTTTCATTCCAAGGGTCAAGTGTCTAGAACCAAGACAGTAACAACCACTTCACTTTAATGTCACTTTCCATGGCAGCTTATCCTTTCCTAGGTGAATTATTTCATGCACTCCTCCCTGAGATCTTGGACTGAAAGACTAACTTTGATATCTCACCCACACACAGATTATCAGTGCTTGGTCCTTGGGCTCTCACAAGCTTACGGTATCTGATACCTGTACTACAGCATACACAGAAGGGAGGAGCTGTCTGCCCACCAGCAGATGAGAAACGCATGTTCCATGCAGGGGCGGAACCACCACTATGATGAGCCTGAGCTCATTCAGCGCTGACTGTCCAACTTACCTGGACACATGTCAGGAGCTAGTCGCCTAGTTCCCCATCCCAACTTGACCAACACTTGAGGTCCTGTTTCTTGGGAACTCCACAAAAATGTCATACCAGCAACCCTCCAGAAGAAAATACAAAAAACCAGAGGTTTACCTTAAAGGAATCCTGTGTACTGACAGCCACAAGAAGCCTAATAGGCAGGGACAGGTCAGGTAAATAAGAAACAAGACAACAAATCAGACAGCAAACCCAATCGGCACAGAATTAGAGATGGAGGGAAACCTGGGTGTGGTTTAGGGACATGTCTTTGAGTCACAAAGAAATTCCACAGGCAAGGAAAATTCTCTCTCTCTATATATATATATATAAAATATATATTCATACACACACATATATATTATATATATAATATATATATTTAATTCAGATCCTACCACTAATGGATTGCTCATCACTAGCGGTGTGATATGCTTTTTACTATTTCCTATATTTTGTATTATAAATTTGTATTTTGTATTATATTTTGTATTATAAAACATATATATATATATTGCACCTTGCCAAAAGTTGCATAGGAAGTACGGTATTTGCAGCTACTGCTCTGCTCTCTTATAAGCCCATCACCTATTACAACTATCACCTTTATAATTTATAAAGTGCATTCATAGTTATCTTATTTGCATCATTTCACACCCCAGTAGGTAGGTATAGTTACCGTATATAATTGCTAAGGCTGGGAAGAGTGGGGAAACTTGCTAAGGTCCTTCCAGAGTGGAGCAGAGCCAAGATTTGCACAGGGATTTCACTAACTCGAAGCCCGGTGTGCATTCCATCACACAGCAGGGGACTTCAATCAACCAGTGCCCAGAGGAGCCAGGTACAGAAAGCGGGCAACAAAGTGTAGAGCCAGGGCATCTGAGAGGATCACACCATTACAAAGTTGGACCCCGAACTAGATAAAAAAAAAGTCTGCAAAATAAAATCTGCTACACAGCTTTGGGTGTTTGCAGGAGCCTTCTGGAATACCTACTATGAGTTGAACACTGAGAATGCAGTATGCCTGGTCTCAGGTGTCACGAAGCTCACAGCCTAACTGGACCCAACAAAGTGTAAACAAGTAATTAAACATCACGAGATAAACGTGTTAGGAGAGAGAGCACAGGTAGAGAGGTGAGATTTCAGGAAATAGTAAAAAGCATACCACACCGCTAATGATGAGCAATCCATTAGTGGTAGGATCTGAATTAAATTACAACTGGATTTTATGTATTTATTATTCATGAGACATTCTGTTTTTCAATTATTTTTTTCTCCTCCACATTAGCCCACCCATTTTAAAGCCTCGAGCATTAATTTGATTTCCCGCCAATAATTTGAAGATAATGATTTGTGTCTGGGTTCTGTCTGCATGGATGTTCCTCTGATAATTTGGAGAGAAAATGATGTGTGTCTCCCCTCTTTTCAGACAGTGGCCTTAGGGATTTTACTCATTGTAGGGGCAGGGCCTTAGCTTTCTGCCAGATTTAGGAAACAGGAAGACAGAAATCCAGAACTGAACAAATCTGTCAAACTCATTTTCTTTCATGGTTTCCTGCCAATTTTTGCTAGCTCCCTCCTCCCTTCCTCTCTCTTTCTTTTTTCCTCCTTCCTTTAAGTAAGAGAAAGAATGTAGGAAAATATGTATCTGCCATTCCTAAAGGAACACACTAAAAGTGCTAGTGAGCAAAAATGCAGGTGTGCAGAAGCTGAAAGTTCCTCCTCTGCTCCT
>CM052547.1:31028396-31097188 GCA_028533065.1 Trachops cirrhosus | reverse complement strand
AGAGGGCATTGCAAGAATATCAATGAGAGTCATTAAGCCCATAATTTGGATTATGTTTCCTTTGGTACTCTAGTGTAAACAAACCTCCTAAATAGCCCTACTAGTAAATGAAATATTTATGTCGATAAATTTGCTGACCAAAACTGTTTTTAATGGAGAGAACCTCCTTTCACGAGGCATTTATTTAATGCCCCTTTGTCGTGGATCACACACAACAGAGGCCCTTCCAGAGCTTAACAGGCCTGTTTTCTAATGACATTTTTTAAGTTTTTATTCTTGAAAAAATAATATAAATAGAAGATATCTTAGCTGATGTTTTTCTCTGAAAAATATAAATCAAGCCCCTGAAGCTCCAGAAAAGACACTGCTTTAAATTCTGCTTTTAAAACTGTCCTTTACAATAAGTATTTAAATGTTTATGTTTGTTAAGGTGGGGAGTAACCTTCTGAAAGGGTGACCTTAAGCCTCCTTAGCTTATTAAAGGCAGATGATTGTGTTACTCGGCTGAGATTTTTGTGGAGATTATTATATATGGGAGGTATCTGGCCTGGTACTTGATGCACTGGAAGGTGCACTATATATACATATTTATAGGATCATTTTTATAGAAATAAAGCTACTTGTAGGAGTATTATTGCCTCTGGTATTATTTTTGAAACTGGGTTCAAAATTAGTTTGATTTTCTACTAGTCATGTGATCTGGGGAGTCATTACTCAATATGCCCAAGGTTCAGTGCCCTCGTCTATCAAAGAGAAATAACAAGACCACCTGGGTCCTAGGGTTGCTCTAGGTTCCATTAGACAGCGTATCTAAAGAGCTTAGCACAGCATTTAACTATTAATTTTCTTATTTTTCCCACTGTATTAATTTAATTAGCATGTTGGGTGAGGGGGAGGCAGGAAGATATGGCTACGAAATTCTGGGCAACTACAAATTCTCTACAAGAAATTTAAAAATTGAATTTTCGCTTTCTTGATAATCTCTGATGTTAGGAGTACTTGATGCTCATTTGTTGTCCACGTGTACAAAGAGGTACAAAGAAGTACAAAAGGTGGACTTAGATGAAGATGATACTGTCTTGTCAAGACAGGTCTAATAAGGCCACACCATGCTGTATGAAGTTCTGAAATTGTTTAAATAAAGAAGCAGTCAGGAAAGTTGGCTGTCATATGACACAGGAAAACGTAAGTATAACACAGACACACTTTGTACAAAGTTAGTTTCAATAAAACCTCATCATCTGTGACACTGAATTAACACTCTTAATTCCAATTTTAATGTGTTTTTTAAATTTTTGGGTGAATGTCTAAAGTTTCTTTGATTTTATAATTATATGAGGCATGTATTATAAGACAGGTTTCATATTTTGCACATTTATAACTAACAGGATACAATTTTAGTCCTCACTGAAAAAAAAAAAAGCCTTTTAATTTCTCAACCTTGAGAAACATTGCTATTACAGAATATGTATTGATTAGGTCATCAGATCTCTCCCAAATTATACCCAAACATCTTTGCCAATCTGATAAATGAAACAGCAAAGAATTGTGAAAATTAAATAAGATAATGCATGAAAAGAACTCCACATAGTATCCTTCTCTTGCCCTCAGTGAAGGTTGGCTATCATCATTATAATCAGAAGTCATCATCATCTACAGAAGTATCCACTCATCTCCCACTTTGGGAATGAAACCTGAGTGCTATTTGCATCAAATAACCCTACTGGCAAAAAATGTTAATTTCATCTTTCCAATTTTAGATAATTATTGTTTTCTGGTACACTGGTCCACACTGCTGTTTTAAATATGTCAAAACTGGTTAAAAAAAAAAAGAAAAAGTGAGTAACTGCATACCATCCTGTTTGTTTGTAGCAGCAGCAGTCATATTCTTTGGAATAAATAGTATATGAATTGTGTCAGAGGCTTACAGAATCTTCAAATTGAATAAAATGACAACTTATAAAGGAAGATGTCATCAAATCAGAAATTAAAATAAGATTTAAAGAAGTCCTTTAATAAAGGAACTTACCAGCATAAGAACATCCAAAAATTCCTGCTTATGTTAGAATAAAGCATTCTACAGTGATATCTAAAAATTTGGAAAGGGCATTATTTTTTAACTTCCTCTAAAAATCAATAGAAAAAAAGTAAAAGAAATTGCAAACATTGACCCTGTGCCAAAAGAAAAGGAACAGTGGTTATCACTAACATTTATTCTCCCCTGTAAAGTGGAAACTTTGCAAAATTCTGAACACTAAATCAAATCAGTGGTCACTGCAAGGGAGGAAGTACTTGGTTATGGAGTACAAAACTGAAGAACCTGTGTTCAGAAAACACCAAAGTGGGACGTAAGCTTTGTACAAGGAGTCATCCGTGCCACATCATGAAAACTGCCCTTGCATATGGGCAATGTTACATTCTTTTTGCATTTCCATTTGACGTGGAAACAGAGTTTTCGTGAAATCTCGGAATGTACTTTTCAAAATCCATTTGGTGCTCCAGAACGTTCCAGACTAACTAAAAAGGATTCTCCAGAGCCAAAAAGACTTTCTGGATCAGCCTGTTAAGATCCTGGTCTTGGGCAAACATTATGCTTATTTAATTCATCCAAGGAGAGTAGTGAAACTCACATATAAATGAAGATGGAGATTCATGAATAAATTTGATTCATTAATATCTTGATAAAAGAGGGAGAGCAGGACTTCAACAATGGGCAAGGTACACTTTTGGGGGAGTCACTAAATAGAGACAGATTCAGGCAGTGGAGGCCACTGTCGGCGACTAACTGGGGTACTGGGGTACGGGAGTGGAATGATGCTATCTCAGACTTCAGGACTAGTACTTTCTGATTTTACCTGCCTGCCTCATCTCCTGGACCTCCTTCCTCTCATATCAAATTCCACAGCTATTCTAAATCCTCCTTCCTAATAATGTGTTTTTTCAAGCACCGAGGTACCTTTTTGCCTGAAATAACCTTTCTGTAGCTGAAAAGCTCCTATTCACCTTTCAAGACCCCAGGAAAACATTTCCACACTTCAAAAGCTTTCTATGCCCTTCCCCCCAGAAGTTCAATTCCTGTCTTTTAGGTATCCAAAGCACACTGCTCACTCTTCCTTCATGAGCATGCTTATTTCACACTGGGTTGAGCAATCAAATCTGTGGTAACTTTGAATGGGACTTTTCCTCTGGACGTTAATAACGTCATCCCTCTGCAAGTTAATCAGAGAGGAGAACCCACTTGGAACTGTAATTATTTGCTTACCTGATTTTACTAATGGACTTTCAGTTCCTTAAACAGGCATGTTTTAAATTTATTTTTGCATTTGGCAATTTAGTAAGTGCTCAACAAATACTTTTAAATAAATAATTAAAATAGTAGATAACATTTAGCTACCTAAATTGTCTACAATATCTTCCTATGCTTGGCCTAATTTCTCTAAATAAAGCTGTATTATTTTTTAGGCTTGCTCTAGATTACAAATACCCTTGCTCTCTAATCATTCACTCTATTTATTTCTTTAATTTATTCATTAGTTCTTAAAATATGGCAATCAATCTGGAAAATAATATTTTGCAATAAAGGCATGCAGAAGGTTTATATTATTTCCAATCTTGTGTGGCTCTGAGTCCTGACTGTATAGAATCAAGATTCATAATCAGCTGTATTTGGGTTTCTCCAATAATTTGTGATTTCACAGCTGTGTATTCTTTCTGCTTTTTAAGAATCATAGCTTTAAATTCCATAATACCAATGAATGATTTTTTTAAATTTTCCTTTGTAGGATCAGTTTACTTATGAAAGAATGAAAGAAAATAAAGAATGGTGTTCTGGTCAATAACTTAAGGTGGTAAAGATTCCCACTTCCAGTCCTGCTATCAAGTCCCAAGCAAGATGACATATCCTTGAGAAGGACAGAGCTCCGTCAAGCAGGACACTGTCCTGAGGCCAGAACCTGCATTGTTAAGGCAATGTCCTATGACAGAAATCTTAATTCTAAAGATAGAGCGGGTAGACTTTTTAAAAAGTAAAATTTTTTTCCAGAGAAAATGTGTCATGTGATCATAGGGATTTAACCCATGTTTAAAAACTGGCCCATTAATTTGTAAGTAATAAAAATACAATTTTAGCAAAGGGAAACATGAGGTCAGAACAAAATATCTTCCGACATCTAACACATAACTGAAATTCTCTAGAATGACATTACCCAGAGACTGAACCAGGGACCCTCAGGAACTTACACTGACTAATGACAGATTCCTTAGGAAGAGGACGAAAGGCTGATATTCAAAAGAGAGAAAAAAATATTCTGGTAATTAATTTACCAGAAGGTGAAGGAAAGACATGAGCCTGAGGGCAAGACATAAACCAAAAAGACACTTGCTCTAAAGCCAAAGAGAAATTAGCAATGAATGTTGAAGGTCACTAGCTGAAATCTAACACAAGTCCAGAGGCCTCTCAGGAATATTCTGAAAACACAAATTAACACCAGAATAAAGAAATCTCAGTTTTCTTTTCTTACTTAATAAGGCCACATCAGCCCTGGCTGGCATGGCTCAGTGGATTGAGTGCCTGCCTGCGAAGAAAAGGGTTGCTGGTTCGATTCCCAGTCAGAGCACATGCCTGGGGTGTGGGCTAGGTTCCTGGTGGAGGGCACATGAGAGGCAACCACACATTGATGTTTCTCTCCCTCTCTTTCTCCCTCCCTTCTCCTCTTTCTAAAAATACATAAAATCTTTAAAAAAATTAAAAAAAAAAAATAAGGCCACTTCAGATAGCCCCTATTCCTACTCAAAAAGAAATTAAAATTCCCCAGAAGTTATATTAAACACAAGTTACAATTCTGTTTGGTTTCTGCTGTAAAAAATACTTCACTTTCTCAACTTTTAAGTTGATAGAAGATATCCTAAAATGTAATTATTATATCTTCCAAAATTAATGCAGCACAGATGACATAGAAAAAGAAAGTACTTTTAAAAAATATGAAACCTTTGATTAAAAAAATGCTGAAAAAAATTATACTAAATGGCGATAGAGCTTATTTTATTCATGTAATACTTACAGCTTGTTCATGAATCATGCTTGCTAAAATTTAACCCAGTGACTAACCTAATTAAATATCCGGTAAATAGGGAAACATGCAGTTCTCTTTCACTCAATCAGCTATCCCCGAGCACCTAGGACACTGCACATTTTGTAGGAATACAAGGCCAAGTATTGCACAATACTCTAAAAGGTTGTGCGTCACACCTAAATCAGATTTCCAGTAGCACACTGATTTCCTGTGAGCTTAGCCTCTACCAAAGGCCTGGAAAGTACAGCCGGACCTAGGCTGGTGCCCTGTTTTCAAGCATCCCTTCCACTTTGATTTCAAGGCCGGCTGCCCAGTGGAGCAGCTTTGCGATCCAGAGTAAATGATTAAGCTCTGCTTTGGCCTTGTCATTGGGAAAAGGTCGCTTGTTGTGAGGCTTAACCACCGGGGAGGAACCAGTGTGGTTTCTGGGGCTCCACAGGACTCACTTCACAAGCCTCATCATTCTAGAGCGACCCTAAGATGCTATTTGTCTGTCGAGGTCATCATAATCTCTCCTCTTTAGGATTCCTTTAAGTCTAAAAATTTAGCATTTAATTTTTTTTAATGGCTCAGGTACATTTTATTCTTAAAGGACAGGTCCCATCTTATACTCTGAAGCACCTTATAAAGTACTAGTCAAAATAAATATTCATTGATGCATTTATTGTTGAAGCCCTGAGTAGAACCATTTAAAATGCTTTTTTAATCATATAACATATCTAGATATTAAATGTAACTTTCAGAAAACATTTTAAAATTATAAGGAATCCCTGACAAATGAGCTACATTAAAAGTTTTTACAAAGTAGTTGTAATATTTTACCTGATGTTTTATAGGTTGCAATATCACAAATCTTTAAGTTTATAGATCATCCTACAAAAGTAAATTTTCTCCATGAGTAAAATATACCATTAATTGTATTATTTCACCTATTATGTGTAATGATGCTTCATGGGGAAAATACCATCTGGCTTCAGGATTGTTCAAAAGTCTTCCCTGGAAAATGATTATACTGTATTTATAAAATTAATTATTTCCTATGCTACAGGCATCAGCATGCCAGCATGCTTAAGTGGTCAGTTTAGTGGCTGTTGAAACTCACATGTAATTTAGCATTAGGTAATGAAATACATGTGAATTATGTTTGCCAAAGGTGAAATATTTTACAACAAGGTATTTCATTTGTTCAAAATACATAGTATAAACAGGTGAACAAAGACAAAAGTTTATAATTTTCTTCAACGTCATCTCTTGAATAACACCCTTTCCATATCAACTCCTGAAACAGCATAATCAAGTCCAAAATTATGCTGTGACCTACTGACTGACAAGCTTATTGAAACCAAAATGTCGATCCAAACATTTTACACTTATTACTATGAGGATCACAGCCACCTCAGGGTTTTAAATAGTTTTAAAATGGCAACCAATACCCATAGTCATCCTTACATTATCCTCTAGAGACTTCCTGATGCCAGGAGACGCAGACCAGCCAAAGTGGATCAAATTCTTATTAAGTCTTTGTGTCATACTGAAGATTTTAATAGGCACACCTATCAAGAAATTAATTTACATTTTCCTCTTACAAGTGACTCAAAGACTCACAAAGTAATTCTTAACATCTCATTAATTGTATTTTATATTAGATGATAAAATGATGCCTTATACATATTGTTTTATGACCACACAGCTGTTCCTTAAATGGTTGTTTTCTTCATTGCACTTAAGCTTTAGTTTCTTGAATCTAATAAAAACACACTTTAAAATATTTTTTAAATCATTTAAGACACAAATGAAAAGAACAGGCCAAGTAGAATGAATACGCAAAGACAAAAGCATCAGGTCATACCTTAAGGAGGATATTTTCAGCACTGGTGGAGAGAGGGCTGGGCTGCACCAACCCCAAGTTCTTTCCCACCTTGGTCAATGACCACTGGGGGGGTAGGGTTTGTTGTTCTTTTTCTTTACAGTGAACCAAACTAAAGGGGTCTAAAAATACTTTGTGAGCAGCCTGAAAGCAAGTAACAATTTATGCCAACCATGCAGAAAAGAATGCTGATATTAAACTTCCTGCCTGTGGACCTCCTGGGGCAGCAAGGCTGGTAAAGCATGTTTGTTGCTGTTGATCTGTTTGCAGAGTCATTCCCTCAATTAGCTCCTGGAGACACAGAGAGTATAACTAAGTAACTAAGGATAATATCCCCCAAGAAACTCATTTTCAGCATCAGGACCAAGA
Organism: Trachops cirrhosus; assembly: GCA_028533065.1. Classification (NCBI taxonomy): domain Eukaryota; kingdom Metazoa; phylum Chordata; class Mammalia; order Chiroptera; family Phyllostomidae; genus Trachops; species Trachops cirrhosus. The sequence goes on along the minus strand of CM052547.1, from coordinate 31,089,880 downwards.
TTACTGCAGTGCCATGCCTAGATTTCATTATTTTATTGTCCCTGTCCACCTCTGCTGGGGTGCTAATGAATAGACAAACAGCCAAAAGTCACAGGGTACATACAAGACCAAGAATTTGAAAAGGAAGGGCTTTGTCCCAACAGAAACCTGGATAATCTACAGTTTAAGCACAAATACTGTTATACCAGAAAAAAAGCTGGGCCACATTGACCTAAGTAGAAAACATAAGGGGAAAAAAACTGTTTTAAAAATCTTCCAGACACAATTTAAAAGATCATGAATTATGAAGACCTAAAAAAGAGACATTGAAGATCATTTTATTGCTGAGGAAGCGAAGACCTCAGAGGAAGTGACTTGCACAAGGTGACTAGGCTGGTTAGTTGCTGAATAAGAACTAAAACCCAGATTTTCCTTATTTTCAGGCTAAGGTTCACTCACCAACTCCCCCTGCCCCAGCCCACACACACACCCCTTCCGTTCAACATGCTATCTCATTCTTAAAGGCAGATTATGTTTTAAAGGCTGATTGAAAATATACATACACACACTGTAGTCAAATGAATTAACCATGTTCTTTCTTTTTCTTTGAGGCAAATGGAAATAGACATAGATATCACAAAGTCGGGATTGGCAGTCACTGCACTAAAGTCAGTATTTGGAGAACACACTAGGTTGGCTCTTTGATCAACTCATCACATTCACATTTTTACATAGGGGTGGGACGGCACATACTGTAGTTTATTTAGTTCTCCATTTGCCTTGCAGAGTTCAGCACAGAGCAATTTTGCAAAGCTTAGAGTGCTGTCTCCAGCTTGGTTCACACGTAATCTGAAGCCTGTCCTAGACAGCCAGTAAGCAAATCAACCATGGAGATTTTTGTCTGACAAATTCAAATTACCAAATGTCAACAGTACATGACTCAGTGCCAGCAACCAACATAAATAAATCCCATTTATTTATTTCTGTGTACACCTATTAGCCTCTGAGCTCTTACAAGCATCACTCAAAGGCAGTGCCTACTGTCTTTATGTCTACCTGAAATCTAACAAGCAATACTGAAGACAAAAGTCGAACCCTTACACTGAATTCTAAGGACACCCATTGGGCAGGTTCTGGAAAAAAGTTACTGAGCTCAAACACGGGAGGGCGGAGTTTTCTTGTTTCACTTGTTATCATTTCTTTGTTGCTTTGTTTTTTGCTGAACACTCAAGAGTACCAAATAATAGTTAGGATCACCAACATTTCAGGAGTTGCTTTTTGTGGCCTCATCTGTTGCCAAGCATCTGAGACATGGCCAGAGAATCTCCCTGTTTACCCAGCTTCTCTAAGCCACATGGGAAAGAAAGCCTCGTTCAACAGTTTCACAGAGCAGGAAGGGTACTGAGAAGCAATAGGGCAGTGTCCCACATACACACACACACACACACACACACACACACACACACACACACACACACTATCACGGTCAACATGCCTAAGCCCCAGGCCACCCTTACTTGCTTTCTGGCCAGCTAAACTACTCTTTGTTCCATTTTGGCCTGATCCTTCAACCTCATTCATGCAGCAAACCTCAAAACTGGGATCAATAGCAAAGCACCATCTCACATCCAGATGCAGAAAGCTGAGAGTTTCTGGACAAGAATCTCGCAGCTACGCATCTCCTCTAATGCATTCCTTGAGTCCTAATTTGGGTAACCGGTTGCCATGACTTGTTGTTGTTGTCCTTGTTACACCCCTTTCTTCCATTCCCTCAGAGACCATACCGAACCTTCACTGGGCTCTGGCCCAGCCTACAGGTGACTTCGTCTCCCTGGACCATATCTCTCTTGGACAGATGGGAGGCCATCAGCCATGATCGAAATTCAATTCCCCACCAGTCTCTGTACAAACCAGTATCTCCACACCCAGTCCCAACTCCAGGACTGCAGTCTTCCAGTTGCAATTGTGTCTTTGACCCTGACTTCACCCACAGGTATAGGTGGGACACCCCTGACCCTGCTTCCTTTTTTTCAACTTCTTTTTTTTATTGTTGTCCAAGTACAATTTTCTGCCTTTTCCCCCCACCCCAACCCAACACCCCAGCCCTCCCCACCTCCCTCCTTTTTTCCAAGTTCTTTCTTTACACAGGCCATAAACTTGTTCAAAATGGTCATCCCCCTCACCCAGACCTTATCTTAATATACTTCTCAGCTCTGCTTGGCAGTCTTCCCCCTCTCAGTCCACACACCACTCACATATATTGAGACACGCTCACCCGACAACTCAAACATGTTAAGAAAAGACAGTTCTTTACCTGGCAACCACAACACTGCATTCTACTTTCCTACCCTGTTTCATTGAACAGACTTAATTTTCCATCTCATGCTCCTAAATTTCCACCGGCCTCTTACATCACAATTCCTAGGGCATCATTCATACATCACGGCTCTTTTCACTCACATTTTAAGATTTCATCCACTATCACATGGTTTTAAAAAACACCCTGCTGGTGGCTTCTATATCTGGACGTACTAGCTCAGACATAACCTCCTCTTCAAAAACCTAGGTTCAATGATCTGTTTGGCACTAACTGGTGTCATGCGTGTGGGCACCTCAAAGTCAGAATTCTTAGGGGACTTTCTTCTGGGTCCTGTACTCTTTCCCCTTTCCCAGCACTGGGGTCACAGTAATCCTTTAATTCTTAGCACATAACACTGTGTTTGGGACATACATACTTAATGTGCTGAATGAATGAACTGATTAATTATTTCTAGTATTATATGATAGTAAATGCCATAGGACACACATTATGAACTCCTAGTGCACTCATCTTCTCAAAGGGAAATAGAAATGTTATCTACCTAGAAGTATGCTCACCACTCTATTATAAACTTGCTTTAGAAACTAATGACTTTTAGTGACCAGACTATAGGACCTCTGAGACCATGTTATTTCTGCCTAACACAAGGGAGAAGTTCAGCTTTCACAATAAGGCTAAATTTACTCTGGAACAACCTGGTTTGCAATTGAGAAGTTGATGCAATTCATAAAATGTGTTTATACATTTCTAAAGATGGGATTAATGAGGTTACTATTTTCTTAGCCTAATGAAGTCCCTTCCCAGTTCCAGAATTACCCCATAGTCCTTTCCAACATCAGAATTCTGCAATTCCTCAGTTCTTGTTATGCTTAAACAATCCCTCCACTTCTGTTTAATTCCTTAAGTCTCCTGGTCAAACTTTGCTAACTTCCTTTATTTATTAGCCCTTAATTGTTAAGTGAAAGGTCCATTTACTTATCATTCAACCACTTTTGAGGCCTTTCATCTCTCACTGAGAACAGGCTGTGTACACAACAAAAATCTTCAGAGTGTAATCAGGAAAGAAGCACAAATTCCCCGGGTCAGCCTCACATCCTGTCAAAATCAGAACCCTCTAAGCTCTGTGGAGACACTGACCACAGTTCTCAATAGTATATGAATCCAGACAATTACAAATGTATGTTTTTGCTTTTTGCTCATACACAAGCCACACTCTCGGCTTGCCTCCGGTTGAATGGCTCCTTGTATTCAGTCCTTTCCCAGCCAATGCTCTCATCTCATTAGAATTTCTGTATCCTCTGGTCTTGCAGAGTTCCCTGCACCTTCATTTGTATCAGACAAAAGATGGTAATTTACGTCTAATTAACGGAACTGAGTCATAATGAGTTCTTTTCTCTTAGACAGCATTTGAATGTCCAAAATAACCACTGAGATTGGGCTTCTTAGTCTCCCTCCAGTGTAAGGATTTCTAGCACAATGCTCTTATTCAAGCCTCCCACTTTGCATACAGTCGGAGGGCTGGAGGTTATCCACATTGTGAAATTCTTTGGCTAGTTATGCCCAGAGTGATTTAATGGCATGCAGGCAAATTTCATATTTTCTGCTAAGCAGCTCTGTTGAAACAGTCAAACTTACGATTGCATCCTTTTTATGTCCCTTTCTTATACTTTGAAATGATATCTTTTGCCAGTTGATGAATTTGATAGCATTCTTTATGAGATCAATTTCCTTGCAAAAGATACAAAAGACAGGATGAAAGATGAGTCTGATGCAAAGCACACAAAGGGCCGTGCATGTGCGTGAAGAGAAGCATGGCAAAGCATAACTCCATTCTCCCCAGTCTATGGGAGGGACAGAGACGGAAGGATGTAAACACCACCAGCCTGTCTGAAGAAAGCAAAACACATGTTCTAGCAGCAACAGTAACCGGGGCAAAGTACTAAAAGCATCCTCTCACTTTCTCACGTGCCAGGGCATTTTAAGATGCCCTCTGTGTATGTCGGCATGCCCGCACAAACACACCACCGAGTCTGGGCATCACTGGCGTCATGCCCTCCTTTTTTACAAGGACACCATTTCGACTTACTGGACTTTTACTCCTGGGGCCCTCTTCATCCAATCGTTTTATTACACTGGGTTAAGACGAAAAAAAATACTTCAATACCTTAATCCATATTGCTTTTATTTAACTTTGCTATGTTTTTAAAAGTTTGGTAAAACCACTTCACTGTCATCATCTTCTGCTAAAGTATTTCCCTCATCTGCTGCAATCTTAAAAACAATAAGAAAACCAAAAATAATGCTGACCAAATTCCCCTCGCGGGAGCCGTGGGACAATGAAATTACAGCTGAGATACACGGAAGGGCAGGCAAATCGGCTGCAGATCACTCGGATCCTGCTGTTTCTCCTCCCGCCTTCATTCCCCTCTTGGAGAGGGCAGAATGCATAGACTTGGCCTGTCAGGATGGAAAGATGACTCTCTGCCAAACATATTAAACCAGACAGTAAATCAGAGAAAATTATACACTACCTAGATTTATAAGGTTTAGTGGGAATGAAGCAACTAATTTATAATGCTAAATTGACAAAAATGGGTTAAAGAAATAAGAAACTGTTTCACAACAGATTAATTTTTCCCTTGTTTCATTTTTTTTGGGGGTACACTGGTACCCCCCCCACCAAACTACATTTTTTTAGTATATAAAAAGAAATCACTAGAAGCACTTTTTAAGCAACTGTCCTCACACAATGAGACTGAGAATCTAGTATCAGAAATAAGACATATCTAAGAAGCCCCGAACGTGCAAATGCATTTGAAAGTTAATTTATAAATCTGACACTTGAACCACAATTTTTCCAAACTAAATTGAAAATCATGGGAACATCTCCTGGCTCTTTCTAACCTAGAGCATAGTGAATTAACAGGGCCAGGAAGCTCACAACACTGCCTCCTGTCTCGGGCACCTGAAGGCAGGCAGGCACTGAGAGTGAGGGGGGAGCCCTCATCCTGGTGTAGGTCTGTCCTAGACGGCCTGGTGAGCCGGGCCCCTCCCACCACACAGAGAGGGGAGTAAGGTTTCCAGCACCAACAGCCCCTCCAGTGGTGGGAAAGGGCTCTCTACAGGATTGCTGAGCAGTGTTCCTTGGCAGCCACCTGCTCAGCAAGTCCAGTGTTTCTAAACTGGGGGCTGTATGTACTTAGCGAAAGGTAACAATGAGGGAAAGACGTGTAAGTGAAAAAGGAGTGGAAGCAGATGCTGCGCGCCCTGAGAGGAAGCACCAGCTTTGTGCTGGGTGTCAGTGAAGACCGCAGTGCAAAATCAAAAGGCAGGCAAAACTGACTTTCAAATTATCTATACATAGATTATTATAATTCACTAAATAACCATTCTAAAAGGGCTTTGTAAACTAATAAAAACCTACACGCCTATGACTTGGTTTTATTCATCTGTTCTTTCTCATAACTGAACATACCTAGAATAGAAAAGAGAGAGGTGCATGGCAACAGATGAAAAGTATGTTCCCTTCACTTGCCATTCAAAGCTACCCTTCAGAAGACTGTTTGATAATAAAGAACAGCTAGAAACAACCTGCATAAAAGCCTACCTGTGAAACCAACTTCTTTGACTCTAAGCCAGATTAGGACACCATGAACTGATAACTTTCAGGAAAAAAAGGTTTGAGGACCTCAAATAAAGGAGTCGGACCACAATGAAAGTCCTTCCAGGTGATAACTGCCACAGAAAAATCAAGCAACAATATTTAGTCACAATTAGAAAGTATAACCAATTCTATATATTTCTTCACAGTAATATCACATAATCTTCACATTTTAGTCATTACTATAGTTGATAAAATTTCCTAGATGTAAGGAAATTTGAAATGGTTATGTCTCACTCTATATAGGAATATCAAATTGTTCACAAGCTCTTTTTTCCCCAAAAGATGCATAAATTGACGGCCTGTAGAGTTATACTTTGAATGTCCTCAAACTATTTAAACAGCCTAAAACAATTTCAGTGTGATTTTGTTCAAGTCTAATCATCTTTTCTAAACAGATGGTTATATCTAATTTATCAATTTCCTATTTGGTTATATTTTACCTATAACCCTTTTTTTTAAAGAGAAAAGATTAGAGGAAGTAAGGTTAGCTGAAAATATGATTAGTACTCTTACTAGGACTTATTCCAAGAGGTACATTCAGAAACAGATACTGAGCGGGCACATACCACCTAAAGGCATAAGAAAGGTGCCAGGAATACAGCGGGGAACAAGACAGCCGGCTCCATCCTAATGGAGTTCTCCACACTTCACATCCACGGCTGGCAGACAGAAGATCTTCAATACCACCATAATCTGCTTTTATGAACTAAACTATCTGAGTATATCATTTTAGTAAATCTTTGAGGTTTCAGGGATGAGAAACCAGAGTGTAGTTAGCATGCTTCAAAAAATTATTGAACGCCACAGCTGTAAGGTTCCTGGAGATCAATTCGTCTGGCTGTTCCTTTCCTTTTTGAATATAAGCACTAATTTTTAATTTATAAACAAAACCAAACTACACAAAAACAGAACTCTGTGGACTCCTTCTCACGTATCAGTAATTGTTCTTTTTAGCACAGGTTAACTAATATACTGCATGTTGAAAGAGCCACTTTGAATTCAGCATGCTTTTAAACACTGGCATATTATAATGATCTCAACATCTAAACTAACTTGAAGAAGAGCGGCAAATGCGTGGTATAAACTGACTTATGGATTTATCAGGCAATAATTCTGAGGCCCCTTAATGGAAAGAATCAAAAATCCCATTCAGTTCTTCCATATTTACTCTCACAGACCAACTGAAGGCCAGAAATGACCAAATCATCTCCCCAAGGCCATGCCACTGACTAGCAACATAACTGACTTGATCACACTGAGGTCCAAGGGCTTCCACCCAAGTAGCATCTACAAACATCTCCTTAGGTGCTACTGACAACCTCCCTCCCGAAGAGTGCAATTCTCCTTCTCTTACAAAATTCAAAAGTAAGCCCTCTGTATGCTATTTAGAGCATCTTCTACTGCATTTCAATAGAAGAAATGCTTGGAAATGCTGCAAATGTTTTTCTCCTTCCAATCTTATGGTAGATAAGAATTTAATGAAAGCCAAAATATAACTTCAGGGCAAAAGACAAATTTTGTTTTATTGTTCTGTAGAATGTTATATCTATCATGGCCTAAAAGTACCCAGAATTCTGTATAATACTTCTAATGCAACATGGATCTATCTGGTTTGGGGAAGAAAAAAAAAGTCCTTTTATTCCTTTTCACTCTGCCTACAACTATAACACTGAGATAATAGAGATCGAGCCTTAAATTTCTAAATTCAATAGAGGTAGAGTCACAAGGGGACTGAAAAAGCATTTGTCTATACAAGCTAATACCCAATATGTTAGTCCTTTGGGCAGTTTACATTGATTTTACATTTAATTGTATACGCTGATGTTCTCATATTTTCCAGGACAAAGCTGTAAAAATGAAAGGATCAAGATATACTCTGACATGAAGCCAAAAGAAGAAATAAACTTAAGCGTGAAGGTTTCTGTATACCTACATGATTTCAAAGTTTTTTTTTTCCTACTAGAAATCCACATTAGGAATCTTAAACCAAAATTAAGAGCAAAAGTGATAAAATTGTACTTCATCTGCTTTCCCTCACTTCCCCCAACTGTTCATAAATTACTTTGAGAAACAGAAAGAAAGTGAAAAGCACCCCCTGACATTTAAATACCATTCACCTACTCTGTAACTAATTTGGCTTAATTCCCCTTAGTTCAGCTAGCCAGCGGACTTTGTCCTTCAGTCTGTCTAGCAAACATTTCACAATTTTCTCAATGTTTTTGTAAAGTGGTGGGAAAAAAGGACCACCTCATTAATTTCTTACCATCAAAGAGAATAAAACAATATTTTGACAAGAATGAAGCAATTAATACTAACGATTAACTCATATTATTTTTTAAAGTATACATTTCCTGAAGCCTCACAGAAAAATACACTTTAAAGAAAACCTACTGATCTCCTATTTGAAGGAGCTGCCTTTGGACAATCGATAAACAAAATATCAATGGTTTTAAGGCATCCTCAAAAGGATTATGGGGAAGAGACATTAATAAAAACTTTGTTTCCAAAGAAAAATGAAATGATAGATTTATATATTTTCATAGCATTAACTGAGCTATTTTAATCACTCTTTAAACTAGGTCCCTGCATTAGTTTGCTCAGGGCAGCTATAACATAGCCCCACAGACTGGGTGGCTTAAACAACAGAAATTCATTTTCTGATGACTCTGGAGACTGGAAGTCTGAGATCAAGGTTGGTCTTCTTCTGGGCCTGTGGATGTGGCCATGTCTCCCCGCCCCGGTCTCCTCACGGGGTCTTCCCCGGGCATATCTGTGTCCCTCTGGCCTTACTCAGGTCACACTGGATTAGCATCACCCTGATGATGACATTGACTTAATTACCTCTTTACAGACCCCACCTTCAAATACAGTCTAACACTTTATTTTCAAGAGGTTCTACAATGTCTGATTTTCTCAGCCAACATTATTCCTTTATCTCCAAGGTCAGGGAAAAACTGGGGGAAGTCAGAGAAAGTATTGACAATGATGCCAAACCAACAACACGTAGTGCTAGTTGTGGTCTAATCTTGGTGGTTTTTATTAAGGCTACTTTTGGGTAAGATCTGAAATGAATATTATAAAACAGAACACAAGGGAGTCGGTGGAAGAGCTGGGACACACAGATGGTGGCTGTCACCAGTCAGAAGCCGAATGTCATTAAACTGTGCTCAGTCCAATTCTCAAAATTCCTCCAAAGTCCCCATTTCAAGAAATAAGAATAAAATATTGATCAGAAGAGAAAAAAACTACCAAAAAGCATGAAAATGGTAAAAGCTTTACAGATACTAGCAGTGGAAAATCCTAATATATAATATTATTTTGGTAGAGACCATATGTTTGAAAAAAACCAAAGCAAGACAAATCCACATTCCAGGGTAGTATCTAATCACATTTTAGCATGGACTGACTCATATACTGCATACTGAAAGGCCTCTTTGAATTCTCTATACTTTTAAATACATGCATTTACACTAATATAACCAACTTATTTCTAATTATAGAGAATGAACAAAATTACAGGAGAAAGAATCATTTAAATTTTCACATCTATCCCCCTTACCAGTGAAAGATGTTAATTAAAAAGAAATTTTCTTGACAACTAAGTAGAATCAGACCGTAGTCAAGCCTAGGGCCCTATATTTAAGCCATCCCCCTGTATCTAAGTTATATGCTCTTTCCAAAGACAACAAATGAATTTAAATATTTTTCATCTTATTGGGCAAATTACAAATATAGGTAACACTGAACTGTCACTTCTGTCATTCTGAAAGACTTGTTCAAAAGGATAATGATAATAAAGTTGCTTGTCATTCCATAAGTTACAACAATCTAGCAGGCACTGTGTCAAGGTCAGGAGCAACGGTTCTCATCCTCGTTTTGTTCAAGAACCACTTTGAGAACACAGCTGATGAACTAGGAAGCCTCTTCTTGAGGTAAAAATAGATATATTTGTAAAATTTGCCATTTCCAGGAAATCAAACACTCCTGTAAAAAGTACTCAGGAATCAAAACCTCTGACTCAGATAAAAAAAAACAACAACAAAAAACAACGAAGCCTAAGTTAGAAGATGCTAAGTAGAGTTTCTTGCCCCTGAGCCCTCCTCACCTTAACAGAAAGAGCTGCCATGTAATAAGATGAGAATGCCAAGTTTTTAGAATTGAATGACTAGATAACAGAGTTTCAAAGGTTTCTTTCTGCCTTTTTACACCATTCTAATCCCGTATGGAGGCCACTCTGTTAGCTTTGTCTGGTGGTATTAAAATAATTATGTCTTTATCTTTTGAAGTCGAAGCAAAGTAGAAAAGAAAAGAAAACACTGCATTGTTCTCAAAAACAATGAAACACTTGACCATAAAAGTCAGATACAGCACTGCGAAAAACACTACTACTGCCAGTGGGTTGCATGATTAACACAATTTCCTTGACATATTCTATTTCATTCCTTTACAATTAAACACTATACCAAAAAACTAACACTCAAAAACATGTCTTTGTCACAAAGAGGACCATAACTGAACCCAAAAGTAAATTTAAAAAGCAATGAATATACACAGGTCTAAACATCATAGTTTCCAGAGCCATGAAGCATTTCTGGAGCTACACAGAGGATGCAGAGACACAGGGTGGTGTGCGAGCACAGACTGCTCCCAAAGCCAGCGGACACACCCTCTCAGCCCTCACAGAAGCAAATCTGAGTGATGCATGCATCTGATTAAAAACTCTTAGGCTCAGATATGCAAAAAGGTGTATAAAGTTCTTCATCATATTTATGAAGAACTATATCCTTCTACGTTTTTGAAATATTTTCTTTTCAAAGAAAAATCTCAGCTAGCCTGAGGAAAGTCACAACTGCTTTGAAGTTCAGTTTCCTCAACTGTAAAAAGGAGTTTTAAATAGACAATTTCTAAGATCTCTGCTAGCTCTAAATAAAGCATTTCTAGGCCTTAAAGTCTTTCACGAATGAGGGTGGGGCTTACAGCTTGTCACGCCAGCTTAACTAAAAATCTATCAAGTCTGGGAAAACAACCTTTAAAAAGTTTATAGCATGTTATTCTATATATTTTTCCAATAATTCTTGATCATTGCTGCTTTAATAAGGTGTCTCAACTCATATATTTTAGTGGCTAAGGGCCATTCTTAGGTCTAAAATCAGACTTCACACTCTATCAGTTACTTAGGGGCCCAGGATTTCCCCCCCTGTAAAGGATCTGGCCAGACATCAGGGACCAGGGCTTTTTCATCATTATATACTCCATGCCCAATAAAGCTTAGGGCAGCACTCAGACATCCAATAAATGCTTGCTGAATGAACCAACAAACTTAGGCGTGACTGCACTGCTATGTGTTAGGAGGAACGAAAAAAAGAAAGAAAGAAACAATCTGACTATGGGTTTTCCCCTTCTTAGGAAGTGTTCAGAAGTGGGAAACAGAAGTGATAAAAAAGTGCAATGGGCTGTGATTAAGGTACATATGAGGTACACATATGAGGTACAATAATAATGAAACAGAAGAGGGATGAATGAATTAATGAGAAGCATAAGCAGTACTGCTGTGAATCAATGGGTGCATTTCAACATAAGAAAATAAACTACTTGGGAATTATGCATTTGGGAATTATGCTTTATGCTTCTTTCACAGGTTATTATGAGGGTGGTTCAGACATGTTTTTATTCCTTAAAGTGTTTGAATCCGAGTAAGAGCCATTAATATGAGGTGCTATTCCCTCTATACTATCAGGTCTTTAAAAGTTCAAGTTATAGGTTTCAAATTTTATATACATAAATACATATTTAACTTGGAGTAACTCCATAAAGTATTAAATGTCCTTAATTGTGGCAAAGAAAAGACACTTTTTGGCAAGTATTTGGGTAAAACTATAAGCAATGTTTTAACACAAGACAAAATTCCAAAAGTAAATACAATTAGAAAAAGATTGATGCTTGCTAGCAATCAAAGATATATAAATTAAAGAAACCTTGAGATGCTATTTTATGAATGTTAAGAAAGCAGCATTCTTTTTATTGTTGTTTTTAATATATATTACACACAATCATGGGGTAACCATTGTAGGAATTGTCATTAATTAGCAATACATTTTTGGAAAACAATATGAAACACACAACAAAAGCAATAAAGCAGTTCCAATATGCTCTAAAAATATTCTATAAGAAATAAAAATAAAAAGATAGAAGCTTTAACTTGTTCATTTGGCATTATCCATATTAATCAAAAAGTAGAACAAATCCAAAATGATCAAATCGCAGAAGAATGCTAACAAATTCAAATATACTGACACAATCTAATATTGTGTATTCAATAATTTATGATCACCAAGACACTGCAGAAGCAAACCAAAAAAAAAAGTTATTTAGAAATGTACAAACTATGAAATGCCACAATGTACTTTGTAAATAAGAATTAAATAGCATAAACCAACATTTGCTCTCTTGGAGCAGCAATGCTTAAAATAAATGATAAGCTAGGCACGCTCCCTACTCAAGAAAGATCATATGCAAAATTAAAAATTTGCCAATGTAGTACAAGTATGCAAATTCATAGCATTAGATAATTTTTCCCATGAGCATAAGTCATCTTTCAATGTCCAGCACACATGCCACCTCTTTCAGCCGCCAAATCTCACAGCAGAAAGTAGCATTTGCTCCGACCTCTGTATTTCCAATGCATTCTGCCTAGATTTCTCCAGAGGCATTAATCAGGGTCTGTGTAGGGAACCTGCTCTGACTTACTGGGTGGAAGGGAATGGTACCCCATCACTTCTGCGTCTGCCTCCACAGAGAATAGATGTGTAATTGGTGTTTCCTGAATTTAGCTATTTGAAACAAAGCTAGAAAAAAGAAACCAAAGAGGCGTTGGAAATGGAAGTGAACAGTTTAGGTTCCCCTCTATACCAATGGATTATAATATTAGAAAGAAAATAAACCTATACAGTTTTGTTCTTTAAAGAAAAATAAATCCACAATAACATATTCAAACCATCTCCAACCGTATCAATAAAAAAGAGGGATTGGAATAAAATATCCTAGAAGCTTCTGCAAGTGTATTCTTATTTAATCTGCAATTCTCTCCATATCTAAAGTGCACTGCCCTGCAACTTAAACACATTAAAAGAAATTTACTATAAATGGCCACAGAAAAAAGAGATAAAAATTACTAGTAATTTTCTTTACTCCTATAAAGGTTTTCAAAACTTGATAAAAACAGCATTTTTTGTTAATCTCCTTTTATCCAGAAAAGAACACAAAGGAATCTTGCAAACAGCAAGTCTCAATTTGCATATCCTGTTCCAAAAACTTCATTTGCACAAAACTTATCCTAAGGAAATAATCATGGATGTAATAAAGATAAAACTACAAGGATGTTTATTCCAGAATGCTTGTAGTAGCAAAAAAGCTGGGTGGGTGCTAGTACGTGTTCTATAAAAAGACTTTTTTTCTAATCCTCACCCAAGGATATGTTTTTTTGTTTTGCTTTGTTTTGCTTTTTTAAAAATTGATTTTAGAGAGAGGAAGTGGGAGAGAGAGAGAAATATCAGCGTGAGAGAGAAACATCTATCGGTTGCTTCCTGTACTTGCCCTGACCGGGAATCGAACCTGCAACCTTTGGGTGTACAGATGATGCTCCAACCAACTGAGCCATGCAGCCTGGACTAAAAGGACTTGAAAGCCCATTTGTATACTGTACTGACACATACAATTTAAAAGATATTGAAGAATATTTAATGACACAGGAAAGTGGTCATAATACAACATTAAGAAGAAATGCACAAGTGGTGGGGAGTAAATGCAGACTACTATAATTGAACAACAATAAAATAATTTTAAAATAATAATAAAAAATAAAAACCAAAGAAAAGAAATGCACAAATGAACATAGAACTCAATTTTTGAAAAAAGAAAAAAAATTAAAGTTGAATCTCATTACTCATGATAATTATGTTCTATAAAGTCACTTTAAACACGGACTTAGTGAAAATATGTAACTATTGCTCCTAGGAGAGAACCAGGATCCTGACAGCCTCTGGTCATAACACTTCTGTCAACTCATCAATATATAACCTCATCTTATGTATGTTTCTGTTTAAAGACATATATATTAATGGTTTAAGTCACTTTCCAATTACATGGTATCTAGAATACCTTAGTAGTTGGCTTTCTACTTAAGATTTCATTTTATATCTAAACTTTTTTCCCCAAGGTGTTCCAGAACTTACCATATTACACACACAATTTTAAACCACACACATAACCCGGACCTGCCTAGCTATGTCGTATGACCCTTGTAGCTATTTATGTGACCCTCCTGACCACACATAACTTAATTTTCATCAAGCCATGATAAAGGCAGTGGTAAATTTTCCTGCCTTTCAAAGTCATCTGCACCTGTATGCATTTCTTTAACAGAACCCTATTAACTTACATTCCTCCAAAAGCCATCTGGAGACTTGACTGTGGCCACACCTGTGATTTATAAACAAATACACCCCAACACATTTGGGAATTTAATCTCACCCATTTTAATACCTATGCACATATTAACTTGAGTAAAATGTTATGTTTGCCTGAAAGAGCAGTTCTTGGGATTCAGCATTTTCAGAAGAGAAAGAACTGATTGAATTACAAGAATAAGCTTTTCTGGAATCCAGGAAACTAAATTGTGTAGAATGAAGCATACAATAGTTTACCAAAGTCCATCTTAAACATGAAAGGGTTTCTCATTTCCCTGACTGCTTGAGAAGGATTCCAAAGACATGAAAGTAAAATAATGACTTCATGCTACAAAGACTTCCTACTTGAGCCATTATGAAAATCTTATCAAAGCCAAAATTAGCCACCTGTATAGCTGTTTCAGTTTTTCTCTGCCCTTTCCATTTCTACCAACATGTCTTCCTATTTCTCGAAGTGCTCAAGGGGGAACTGGCAATGAAAGTGCGTGGTGAGGAGCTAAGGCGTGCTCCCATCTCCCAAGGCCCTCTCTCTGCAAAGGAAGGCCCACAGGTCAACTCGCCATTATCATGAACCTGAAACCTCTCTGCCATGCAACTGGCCTGTGTTTTAGTTTTCCAGTGAGAAGACAGAGCAAAACCTAGTGGTTGCTCTCTCTCTTCAGGGGAATCCCTTATATTTTCCATGAACCACGAAATGGTGAGTTAATTTTAGTGGAATAAAATGTTATTGTTTTACTTTATTAAGTGGAGAACTGAAATCCCAAGTGTTTGGAATTGATTGACTGCAAAAATGCCTAAAGAATTAAGAAATGAAAAACTTCAAGCATAGACTGGGCATGCTGATCCATCTCTGCAAAATCATTTCCTGAAATGGTTTGTTTTGTTTAGCTTGTCCGAATTAGAAACACAGAGGACAATACCACAGATCAATACCCTTGCTTTCTGGTCTGATATACGCAGGCCTGCAGTCACAGCTGTGGACCCTGTGCAGGACGAGAGGCCCACTTCCACACTGAGAATCTCACAGTGAATGAGAGTAAGTGGAACCTTGCAGAGAGCAATTGCAGAGTAGATTATTTTGTTTTATATGAATATGCAAATTATTCCCTTGTTTTTTAAGTCAAGAGTTTAGACATTCAATGTAAATTAAATATAGAAAATCTTCAAATTTATTTTGTGGTTTAGAGTGAATTAATAATTAGAGGTCTTATTTATTTGACTTATATTTGTGGGCAAGGTGGCAAGGGGTGGGGGTAATGGCCCCAAATTACTTATCTGAGAAACTGAAATGGAAATTAGGAGGAAAATAAAGTATAAAAATAGGTTATTAGTATACAGTGAGCAATGTTAAATACCCAATAATCCTTAACATTGCAACAGAAACTGGTCTTCAGATCATAAAAAAAAATTAGAGCATAAATTTGAAGTCCGGTAAAATACATAATACTTACAGCAGAGCTGATTATAATCATCAAAACTTGATTTGCCTAAACAGAACACCCTGTTTTCACTAGTTACTTAATAGTAGGTACGTATAGTAGGGGGGTACTCAGGAAATAGCCATTTAAAAAATAAATGAAGCGATACAAGTCAGTGTCATAAACCCAACTGATAAACCTTTATTGTTTTAAAAAATATTTTTGGCTCTGTAATATGAAATGGGCTGCACACTGAGAATACCAATGGCCCAGGAAAACCTGGAACAACACTTTTTCCAGAAAACTCTCCCAGCTGTAGCCAGTGGCATGGTGTTCTTGCAGTATCTTCTTGATGCCAAGTGGCTGTGACATTATTCTGTCTGTCTCTCCAAGAAAAAAATCAGTTCCAATTGTCTATATTATTGATTTTGGTTACTGAAATGGATTTACAATGAAGGAAGACTATAAATAATATTATCAATAGTTTCTTTTGATTCTGTTGGTATCAAATACAATGAATGTGAAAATATTTACCACATTCATTAAAAGGTTTCCAAAATATTTGCTGGTAAAGAAATTAACTAAAACAAAATTAATTAAAAGTGCATGGGTATTTGTTCCATATCATAAAATCTGGTTACATGAAAGTGGAGATTATAACTGTTGATATCCTGAAATCAAGGGCTGTTTACAGATAATACTTAATTTTTAACTTTCTTCAAACATACTTTTAAAAACTATAAAGTGATCCAAGATTTTAAGCTAAGTGTTTTACACTGTATCCGTATCTTTCCCTTATCTCAGGAAGGTGTTATCAAGTAGCAATAGTCCTAAAATTAGGTCATGAGAATAAGTAAATTTATCCTCAACCAGGTAAAATCACTCTCATTCTTGTAGTTAACATACTGAATTAAACATACTTCAATAGGAAAAAATTAACTACCTAAATAAATATATATGCAAAAACTAACTCACCATAATGAAATATACTCAAATAAAATTCACTCCCTTCCCAGTTCACACTGTGATTTTTTGAAAAGTTATATTACATTTACTGGAGAGAATTTTCCATGGCAAAAAATACTTGACCTGGAGCCAGGAGTCCAGGGCTACAATCCTTCTTATACTACACTTCAGATGTGCATCCTTGGGCAAGTCATTTAATCTCTCTGGACCTTGTTTCCTTCACCTGTAAACTGAGAAGGCCGTGGTTGAAAAGCTCCGAAGTTCCATCCTGTTCTAATAACCTAAGAATCTGTGAGAGAGAAAGTTCATAAATATTCCATAATCTTCCTTTTACCAAAATGTTACTTCCAAATATAGATAACCTTTCATGACACAAAGCAAATGTTATGACAAGGTACTTTCCAATTAATGCAAATTTTAAAGTTACTATTTAAAACAATTCAAAAATAGAGCAGACTCTATCAAGATGTTGTGATTTTGGAAATTTCATAACACAGCATAGGGAATCACATGCCAATCAAAAAAATCTGAATGAAGTAATTAAGCATGAACTTTAGAGAGTTCTGGAATACTTGCAAATTCCTTTCAAAAGAGGCTTTTCGAAGAAACACAGTGAATTCATCAAACAGAACCCATCAGTTAGATATATTTAAAGTTTAAAACTATTTTTCCTCCAATCTTAAAAGAAAAGTTCAATCTCACAACAGAGAAATTTGTATCAGTTATTCAGTAAACCTTTTTTGATCTCTCTCACTTTAGGGGCATGGCCCATGTCACAGAACTCTTTGATGAAAAATGAAAATTCAAATTTAGAAAATTATTCACCCTGGTCAATGCATAGTCTTTAAATAAAACTATATTCACATTCATTAATGGTGTTAAAATAGCAAAAGTATCTTACTACATTTTATAAAATTGTTTTAAAATAAACTTGAATATAAATGGGTTCCTAGTTAACTTAAGTCCTACATGACTTAATTAAACTGGGAAAAACAAAACAAAGAAAAAACCTTCCACTATGTGGATTCCTGAATTAAAGATTTATTATAAAAGCATTAACCAGAACTTTTAAGAGATGAAAAATGAGTAGAATACATTCTCTTAAATAGTATCCTCATGATATTACTTCATTCACAGGGCTTAGTCACAGGCTTTCTGCTCTGAGATTTTGAGTGTGAGATTCTTGAAAAATCTTACTTCCTGCCAGCAGTCAGTTACCATTAGCATATGTGGGGTAAGAAACTGTTACATGTATCTTATGGGCACCAATTAACCAGGGTTTTTTTCCTCCTAGACAGGTGGTTTGCACTTATATTTTCATCTGAGATTGAAAAAACACTATCTATAGAAATTATCCACAGTTATAAATGTATAGATATGATTTTTTAAAAAATCACGTACATGTAACTACTCAGCAGCGAGGCAGTCCACAGGATGAGCCACGCCTCATCTGTTTCTGCGGCTCGGAGCATCTGCGCCATTTCACAGATTCTGGCTTCTGGCTTAATCAAGCTATTCTTTTTAAAGCTGTTTTCCTACATTAATGGTAAGTATCAGAGATAGCAACATTTTAAAAAATCACATTCGAGTCCTTAAAATAACATATAATTTTGATTTAGCATCTCTAATTGTATTAATTATATCATGGGCAGCATGAGACTATTTCTTACAATATATCTAGTTACATAAGTGTTTTAGTTAAGATTATTTTGGATATAAGCACAAAAATCAAAATTATGCACAAAGAGGCAACCCAGTAAAGCACTGATTAGAAAACACATGTATGCACACACAAACCTAAACATTTGTTTCCGATTCTGAGATATTTTCTTAGATGATAAAAAATCTTGAAAATAGTAAAACTTGAAAACCCAACAAGTTTGACAATTAAAAGTAGGCAAAAGTAGAATGTAGTACTTAATGCATTTATTATATAATATGCCTCATAAAAATCTAGCACTGTTTTAGACTATAAAATCAAAGCTCATCAATAATAATACATTATCTGGAGCAAGACACCTAAGAAAACGAACCTAAGTCCATAACACCTCATGCTCAGTACCTACAGATACTGTGTTTGAAATGCTGAAAAATTAGTCAATGGTCAGTGTGACAGCCAAGTCTGGAATGAGAGGTGGCACGCATATCAACACAGAAACCGCTGAACTGGTGCACATCACAATACAGAAAACTTTCGGAGCACTAAGACCTAAGGACTTAAAAATGACACAACACCAAATAAGGAAAAGCCCAATGCAAAAAACTAGAAGAACTGACTAAATGAGTTAATAGGACTATAATATGTATGCTGTAACACTGATAAAATATTGGTACAAACCATGTTTTTACAAGTAGGATTCGTTCCTGTAATGCTAAGGTGTTCCAAATAAGCATATTAGTTCTTCCTGATTGTTTAAAGAGGCAGTAAAACAGAGTTCACTCAGTAAAACAGAGTGACAGGAAAGACTGCAGAAGGCCGAAAGGCAGCTGTCAAAAGAAGTACGTTTCTCTTCGAGAAAAAAAGTGCAAGCTTTTTTTGCATTTTAATTAGCCAGCCTGAAAAAAAAAAACAGGTGAAGACTACTAATTATCACCTTCCAGACTCACTAACACTTTGTAGTCTAGCAAAAGGGTGAAAAGAGGATGAAAAAAAGAAAGAAAGAAACGCCATACCACTCCAGGCCATTAAAAAAAATCAAGGCCTTCTCTAGTATCCGTGCAACAGAGACTGCTCCATTTATCTTCAAAGAGCTTTTTTGTTTACAATACAAATCTTCTCCTCTGTTACAAATTAAACCCAATTATCTGGCGAACAGTTTCCACAATAAAACCTGGTAGACAGTGGAAGCAGCACCCTTTCCGGTTCCCCCCTCCATTTGACAGTCCGCAGGTTTCCAAAGTGAAAACCACTCTTACTTACCCCATTAACACATAGGTGTTGAGAGGGCATGGAAACCCCTGGAAAGATAAATGGCTTCATTTTCCTTGGACCAGGCTTTTGGGACAACCTCCAAAATCTGAAATAGTGCTGAAAACTCTCACTTGCTTATTTGATCCATAAATCTTAAAACTACTATGGGAAACATAACTATCTAGTTAAAAGCATCATTAACTCTTTCTGGTCAATGGAATCTACAGTCATTGGTGTACTTAGTCGTCAATGAAGGACAAACTGCAAATATTCAATTAAATAGATCCATCTGCTGAGATAGGAAATAGATGAAACGCAATCACGTACACTTGAGTCCTAGCCAATTCTACCTCACCCTGAAAGACCGGGGCTAAGCTTTTAATCAAGCAGCTGCTCAAAGAAACATGTGTGTCCCTTTCACAGTCAGACACAGCACCCATCCAAGGAGGACTTCCAGAAAATCAAGTTTATTCTAAGTCTGCAGGATGCATTTGTGCATGCTGGGTATACACAATCCACAGTTACAAAAGTGCAAGCTCTAGTTTATTCTATGGAAATATTTTGCAGTGGGTAGATGAATTATCAGAAGGTTTTAACTAGCCTTGATTTATTGATGTGAACTCTGCTGTGCAAAAAGATTAGAGGCACTTTTAATAAAACAAAGTCACAATGAGAAGCGAATAGCTTTTCCCAAATTTTTAACTTAAACTAGATGCCGGAGTAATGTCTAAACAAATAAAGTTTCCCTTTTTTCCCTTGGAGCTTGTAGAGTTCCATTTACTTGACCAGCTGAGAAGTGCAAAAAAAATGAAACCCACATCCACTGATACCTCAACAGGCTTTGTTTTCACTGAACATTAAAGCATACTTTGACAACACGACAGCACTTCTCCAGTACTAAAAGCAGTATGATTAATCTTATTAAACCGGCATCTGAACCGTGGCCACATATGATGGGAGAGTAATTAGACTGCTGAAGGCATACATACTGTATCCACAAACTCCTATTTTGGAGCCCAAAAGAAGAAAAAGAGAAAGTTCATTCCTGAAACCAGTGAATTTGTATTGGCATTAAAATGCCAATACAAATTAAGAAAAAATTCCATAGAAATGAGATTCCTATGCAGAAAAATACGCATTTTGGGTAGATTGGCCTTGGATAGCAGTTTTTTCTTTTGATTTTTAACACTGTTAGGGGACAGAAAAAAACTGTTACTAATTGAAAAAGAACTGTCAAGGAAATAAGTGAGGCACCATCTAATCCTAAGTGAGGGATTCCTCTTCCTGCTCCTACTTAGGAGTAAGGAGCAATGCTCTCCCCTTTGCACAGGCCGAGAAGTGTTTCAGGAGAAAGGTTCATTGAGCTTAAAGAAAATGAATAGGGGCTCTTTGGCCAAGTCTCCTTCTAAGCATTGTAATAATAAACAAAACAAAATGAGGGGAAAGATATGGAATGACCGCCTAAACAAGACATTTTGGACAATTTTTCTCAAAAACTGGGGAAGGATTTCTTACTGCAAAGCCAACAACATTCAAGACTGAACCAAGTCTTAGCTTCCAGGTGATTTCACAAACAGCTGGTGTGAACATCTCTTTGTCACTTGTCTCTACTACTTTGCAGTGTCAAACTCTGAAAAATAATCTTCCATGGTGAGATAATCAGATCAGGAAGAAAGCTTTTACAGTTTGTAAAATCATGTATTCTTATTATCATTAAAAGTACATAGTGTCAGCACTTATAGGGGGTTGTTAATTCCTCTTTCATATGCCAAATAGTATCTTCAAAAATGCTAGTTAACAAATTCTATCTCCTTCCTTTTTGAAGGATGGGCCAAGAGTTTACATACCAAACTTCTGGAGAGAATCATTGTTGACAGGAGGAATTGTCATGGCAAGAGTATACAAACACAGGGCCACATGGTGTCCCTTCTTGAGAGGAGGTGAAAGGCAATGAACTTGCCACACTTAGGAGTTTATTTCCTTTCTGGATCATGAACTTGATGTTGCCCGAGTTAACATATGAAATAAGAACATACTCACACTGCACTAATTACACACAGGGCCCTCTGCTGTTATCTCCACCGTGTAGCCCTGTCCTTCGGTTAATTCTGCTTAGTTTCAGTGTCAGCCGGGGACCAACAACCAGCATTTCCCTGTGTAAGACTATCGGCCACATTCTTTCACTGCGTCAATTATTTCTTGAAGACAGACCTTTGCCTTCGTTCCTGGGTGCATTTGCACCTGCTCTGCAAGTTAGTTGGCTGATCTACCTAAGCAATAGTAAGAGTTACAGAAGGAGGATAAATGATACACAGTTGTCCTCAGTGTCCATGGCGGATTGGTCATGGGCTCTGGCAGATACCAAAATCAAAGATACAAAAGTCCTGTATATTCCATGGCGTGGTATTTGCATCCAATCTACGCACATCCTCCTGTATAGTTTAAATCATCTCTAGATTATTTATAATATATAATACAGAGTGCTCTGGAAGTAGTTGTTACCTGTATTGTTTATGAAATAATGACAAGAAGAAGGCCTGTGCCTGTTCAGTACAGACAACTACCCTAGGCCTATACACAGTACACATCAGCAGCAATAAGGTAATATTTTTTAAAATATTTTCCATCCATGGTTAGTTAATTCCACAGATGTGGAACCCAGAGATACCTAGGGCTAACTGTACATGCTATCGAGGAGCTAAAAAGAGCTTCTGTAAGCTTTAGTTGAAACTAAGGCAAGAGAGAGGTGGCCAGTCTTAGCCAAGTGAATAGGACAAGGCTAGCTTATGGAACCTAAATCATGCTTCTCCAAAACATGGCCTCTCTTCACCAAGCCCATCTACACGGTCCATTACATAGTGCGGGCATCCCTCTTCTCTGAATTCTGCTGCAGTAAATGAGAGATTCACCTTAGCACTTACATCATGAGTTTATGTCAGGTTCAACACTATTCTTCTCTGGACAGCAGAAAGGCAGCCTCGGTCTACCTTTAGCTCCTCAAGAGCACGTACAGTTAGTTGGCTTTCCACATCAAGCTGAACTGGTTCAGCATGGCTGAGAAATTGAAGAGAATGGTGAGGAGAACACACACTGATCTGACAGTGCAGTCTCGAAGGTGGACCTTCCTGCTTACTGTTCTAAGGGGAAGGGAGTTCTTATCAACTTTCCTATCAACCCCCAAGGCTAACCTTCAGTGGCTTATCTGGCCTACTTACAAGCCAGGGAGACAGGCGAGACAAATACTGCCAGGGAAGGAACAATAGAGCAGGACTTCTATTATCAAATCTCAAAGCCTCACAGCTGGGCCTCAGCCTCACCCTTCCTCCAGGAGCCCGCCTGCTGACCTAGATGGAGACACATCTGAGCTGGTGAGTCGCACCGCAGGTACCCATGTGCCCCTTGCCCCTGCCCCAGCAATGAAATCTCACAATCCTTCTTTTCTCCTTGGTTTCATCTGGATTCTGAATGTTACTTAATGTAAACTTGAAGTGGAAGTGGCTTTTTAAAAGGTTGGAAAATATGTATTTGAGCTAATAACACTGTCCACATTCAAAGAAAAAAGAAATAATTCTGTGTTATAATTTGTGTGAGCCAGAGAATCTTAGAAATCATCTAATCAAGACCTACTATTTTATAAATGAAGTATCCCAGGTCACAGAGGCAAGTGGTGTGTCTTTGAAATTAAAAAAACTGAATTCCTAGATGTCTCGATCTGCCGGACATTTTCTGAGTGCGAAGCGTCAAATGCAGGCAGAGAGAACACTAAACGTAAATGTCAGGGATACAAACTGTGGTTTAGCTTCCTATGCTCTCCATTAGTCACGGAGACTACAAAAAGGGTGTTTACTTTCTTTAAGCCCAGTTTACTAATCTGCAACATGGAAAGGCAAAGAACTCGAGACAGATGATCTCTAAAAGGTTTTTTTCTTTTTTTCAGATCTAAGTTCTGTGACTCTTTACCAAGAGAAAATAATAGTGTAAATAGCTCAAATGCTTTTATAATGGTTAGTTTAAAAGTTTAAGCTAACTGAGTTTTACAGATGTACACTTAATTTTATGTATTTTGTTTCCCAGCTTCTACCACATATACGTATTTTTATATCTACAAACATAGAAGGACAGGTTGACCTTAGCATTTGAGGGTAACAGACAATAAGCCTGACGATTAGCTGTTAAGTGGTGGCTATATTTAGCATTAAAGAAACTCACTATCAGTGCACTGCAAGTATTTGGAAAGTTTCGGCATCAGCAGATAGCGCATGAATCATGTCTGTGTCACTACCCAACCACTCGTCTAATCTCTTCCTCGATGTCTCCAGAGCTGGTTTATTTCATATTTCAGCTCCCCAGTCACAGACACTCCAATGGACCAAAATAAAACCTTCTGACTTTCTGCACTCACTGTCCTCAAATGGGTTAGTGATGTCTGACCTGCGGAATTCCGCACCCTGGTCTTAAGGAGCAGAAGAGCCTCCAGCACAGAGGACACCAAATGGCCAATGAAAAGGCCAGACTCAAATTCCTCCGAAGAAGGCAGGGAGGTGATGGATTCAGCACAAGGCTGTGAAGTTCATGTAAAAATTCACGAAAGCTTCAAACCCTTTTAAAAGGAATTAACAGGCTGGATAGGAAAAACAAGTTTCTGAAGACTACATCTTGGTGCTCCTTTGGTCACCTTTAATACCCAATATAACCTTTACTTCCCTAAAGAAGAGCACAAGACCTCATGTAATGTCCTCCAATTGGTAACTCAAGATTTAGTTTAAATGGAAAAAAAAACCCGTCCTGGGGATCACTGCCCACGTTCAAAGTAGCAGATTTACAAACTCAAACAAGCAGATTAAAAAAAAAAAAAAAAACTCAGACCTGCAGATCAAAGCCCACATTCTGAGACCCTTATCTCCAGGCAGACTGGTGAGCAAACCCTCAGAGCCATTAAGAGAGTGCTGGGGGTGGAGGACTGGGTGGAGGTAAGCCAAGGAGGGGAGCATGGGGACATCTGCAATGGTGCCAGCAATAAACACAGAGTTGAAAAACGAGAGTACCCACTAATTCTCTTAAGGATGAAAAGTCAATGCAGAGAAACAACACAGGAAAGAAAATCAGGGATGCTAAATTTGTAGAATGAAAAAAAATGTTAATACATTCATCACTTTTGCTAAAAGTTAAGAATACTAGAATGCTAGGTTAAAAAGAGGGAAGTATTATTCACAGAATATAAAGACAATAAATATTATTTCAACACAATCTATATTTGCCAGGCCTTGAGTGAAATACTGAGTCCGGTGCTGGGTTGCAAACAAACTATATGAATTCTATAGCAGCGCTGTCCAATGGAAATATGACGTGAGCTCCACGTGTAATTTTAAAGTTTCTGGTAGCCAGTTTTTTAAAAAAGGGTAAAAAAGAAATAGGTGAATAGTAAAATTTGTTTAACCCAACATATCCAAAATATTATCATTTCAATATGTGATCAATATATTTAAAGGAGATGTTTTACATTCTTTTTTTTGTACTCAGTCTTCCAAATTAAGCCATGTTACAAATTACAAAGGCTTGATAGCCAAGTGTGGCTCTTGGCTACCATACTGAACAGAACATTTAAATATATGCACAGTTTTAATTGTCTTGAATGCAGAATTATCAAAATATTATGACAAGCCAAAATAAAAGGAAAAAAAGATGAATAAAATGGCACATGCTCACCAAAGATGTGGCACACATACTCTCTGCTGCCTGAGGAGGGAAGGCGAGATAGAGACGAGACATAAGTGGCCTGTGAACGATTTAAATGCAGACAGCACAAAAACTTCACAGCTATGGGGACTGAAACATCTTTACTGTGGGCATTTATACAGCTCCTCTTCCTCAGATACTGGATGAAATGAGCATGATTTCTAAAAATACTACAGAATTAGCTCTGAAGAAGAACAGGGAACATGAAATACATTCCTTCAAGTTTTTAATGATGACTCCTAGTACATATAAAGTTACTCCTCATAAAAGACTGAGTAATTTACACACACCCCAAGATGGCATAATGAAGATTTGAACTTTCTTTTTAAAAACACCATGGGAAAACTGACAGTATCTTTAAAGGGAAAAAGACTATGTAAAACAAGAGCAGTCATTTGGAAAGAAGTCAGATTTCGTAGCTTTTAGTAGTGTCATCCTCTACTCCAACAATTAAGATGCTAGGTAGAACAAGAGAACCAGATCCTGAAACATGTCCAAATACCCCAGGCCTGCATGCACACACTATTAGCTTTTCCCACTGATTCTCCAACATTCAACTAGTACAGAAGCATGTATTCAATAAGAAAAAATAAGTGATTGCATTTTTCATAACTAGATCACTTAAGTTTTTATTTGAATTTATTTCTTACCTGACAACTGATTAGCAATAAAATAGGCTTTATTTTCATTTAAACTGTGTTCTTCTCCTTTAACTTCAATGTCATGTAGCTGTCAAACATGGATTTTAATCATGATTCACATATCAAGCTGTATGTAGTTCAGTGCTGACAGTATCTAGATTTGGTGTCAGTAAAATACATAAGTTACCGTGTTATGAGAGGATTTAGTTATGGGGCCTCGAAGTTTTGAGGTCTTGAATTTGTTATATGCCATTACCTTAGGCACACTGCAATCTTTGGCTCAATTTGCTCATCTTTAAAAAAACAAATGGAACACTCTACATCTAAATTGCAGACTCTTTTACAGTGGAAATCAAATATTTGAGAAATATCTTACAATGAACAGTGTTAAGCTTTACCTTCTGCATTTCAAAAATGTTCAGGCCCCCAGTGGTTCTCATCTATTTTCCTACCCAACCTACGGAAGGGATATGACAAACCCTAAGAATAATAGGGCTCCTAACTGGTCATGTCAAAGGGTAAGTGCCAACACAACACTCTCACTATTGGAAGATGTATCTTGTCTATTGAAATTCACTGAGTCAGTAACTTTGGAATGCCAGGAGTTTCCAGCCTTTACTTGGAGCCTGGGAACCAACTTAATATCCTGGACAGAACTGGGGTTACTTAGAGTATTGGCCCCTGGGCAGCAGTTATGGCTGAACTATTTCATCTAGGTCACTCCTAACCTAGATCCCCCACCCACAAGGTGCCCCCATGATCATTTCCACTAGAAATGCCTGTGGGAGGGGAGCAAGAGTCATAATTCCTGCCCTATTCTTCAGACCTGCGGGACTGGAAGGCGCAGCAATGTCTCCAGCATGAATCATCACGCATCGTGCTCCTCCAGGGCTTATGCTCAGCACCTATCAGTGACCAGGAGGGGGAAACCAAATTAGTCAGCCCTCAGGATTCTCCAACACAGGCCTGGCTTTCCTCCTGTCCTGGCTGGTGACCAAGCTTCCTACTGGTCCCTTGGTCTCTTTCTCAGGGAACTTCCTGATGTCAGAGCCTGGCTGCAACATCTTGGTGATCAATCTGGGGGCCCCTCTGGAACCACACCAAAACCACTGTGACCAATTTACTTGCCAGCTTATCCAGTCTGCTCAGAATATCCCGATATGCCCATGTGAGTTAGAATTTCTACAATGACTACGTGAGAGAACAAGTGAGGTATCTGAACTCCACTTTGCCTTCTCTGTTCTGGTCTAGATTTGTCAAACATATCAAGAAAACAAGTAAACTCAATCTCAAAAAATAAGAATCCTGAAATTTTGTTAGGTCAGTTTGTTTCTCACACTATATCCTTCCCTGAGAAGGCTTGTCCTTTATTGCGACACTTGTGGTGTTAAATGGTGAGAACAATTGTTTCTTTAATGCAGTGGTTCTCCACTGTGGGTGATTCCGCCATCCAGGTAATATTTGGCAATCTTTGGCAACATTTTTGGTTGTCAGAACTGGGGCATCTAATGGTAGAGTGGATGCTGCTAAACACTATTTAATGCCCACACATCAAAGGACTGCCTGGTCTAAAATGTCCACAGTACCTAGGTAGAGAAACCTGAGTTAAAGTCTTCGCTAGGCAGATTCTTTGAAATTGTACTTATTTTTTAATCCAAATGACCTAGATTTGCTGGCTGAAAAGGATGATTTGTTAGGAAGTGACCACAGGGTGATGAAGATAAGGTTTAAAATTAAAAAAAATTTTTTTGAACTAGATAACTTTGAAACCTAAGTGTCTATAAGGATGAAGGTGATGATTAATGATATATTTGCATAATGTTTTAAATGTTACTAACCACTTTAACTTATTTTCTGTTCAAACTCTATGTGTTATTTTAAATACCCCTTTGGTGAAACATTTTTGGTGACACTACATGGATTTAACTTAGTACAAAGAAAAGTTTCCCAAGAAAATATCTATTTCATAGAGTGAATGACCAGGCATGTGCCCATTTTAGAGAAGAATTCCCAAAAGGCCAGACAATGAAAGGAGTAGATCCCAGAGGTTACTGACCTTGAAGCTCTTCATATAAAACCAATCAATAACAAAGAGTATATGCTTCACAATTTTCCAAACTAGCCTCCTATTTGTTAACAGTTTTCCCCTATGTCTCTGTCTGTCTTTGATCCCAAGCACACAATCAATAATACAGCAGACACTCATGGTCTGAATGATTCAGAGGATGACCTCCTGACTTCGTGAACCGAACCACACCTTACCAAAGGTATCTGAGTTACCTGAAAGAGTTAACAGAGCACAGTCAAAAGAAATAACTGCTAGAAAGAAGAACCTGTCATAGGGGTGAAGTGGAAAGGGTCAGTATTCCATCGTTTTAAAAACTAGATTACTCAAATTTTGTGGGCAGAGGAGGGTTCATTAATCAGCTTCATCTCCCACAATGGTACCCACAATCCAGTGTTTGTACCCTCCCTCCCTTCCAAATTACAATATACTTGAAAGAAATCTTCTAAATTTCAAAGTTTGCAAAGTGGCTTGTTTATCTTATCATTTTTCTCAAACTGATTATTTAATACCCCCTTCAAATTAAAATTGATTGCTACTACCAAAAGGGAAGCAATGACACTCCAAGAGAAATCCATTCACCTACTTGTAAAAACGAAAGTGTTCTAAATAAGGTTAAGTGAACTGGAAATACTGACCTCAAATTAAGTGAACTAAATCTATACGGTCAGACATGTGATCCAAGGGGAATATGGCTAAAGGAAAAATATACAACCAGGACAAATATTGACAACCAGCCGGTTAGGGAATCGCCATCCAGGCTGGCCACCTGGCCCCTCATGCACAGAGAACACGCAACTGTAGCATTGCCCACACCAACTGCACACTTGTGAGCCAGTTCGAGGAGATTTTATTATATGTAAGAGCTCCTAGAATACAAAAGAAAGAGGCTTCATGCTATGTGACCCAGGGCCTAGAGCTTAACACCTTGTTCAAGAAGAGTTTCAACTACTAAGAAAGGTCTGCAGCCTTAAGGTAAGATTAGTTACACAGATGTGTGCACAAATCCTGCTGCTGTAGAACGTGGCTTTAAAAATACTGACCTTTTGTTTTATTTTGTGCTATTTTTAAGATAAAAGTGACCAGTAAAATGATAATCACAGACCTGAGAGAAATCTCAGTAAACCGCATAGTGCAAGCCCTGCATTTTACAAATGAGAAACGGACACAGTGATACTACAGGCATGGTAAGCCTATACTGCAGTTAGCAGACGAGCCGACCCTGAAACCCAAGTTTCCTGACTCTCGGACTATTTTCTTCCAAGTAGGTTAAGCTGCCTGTCACCTAAATAATAGCATTATTTAATCTCAGGATTAAATAATAATCCTGAGAAAAAGTTTGAGTTTTTTCATGTATCCCAACCTAAACACTTTGACTTAATTTGTTTAAAAAAAAGAGCAAAGAATAGCGATGCTTTATCTCCATCTTTGTTTAAATTTTATCTGTCCTCCTGCCAAGTGCAGGGAAACAGAGACTTCTTCCTTTTCTGCCTTTCTCCACTGAGTCTTGTTTCTTTCCCCCAATGATACAATTCTGTCATTCAAGAGTTGTCTGTATGATAATCAATATTCACATATCTCTATGGTAAACAACAGAGAGCAGACCAAGGTTGAAAGAAGAGTAAGGCATGAAAGGACAGACGTGCAATAAAAAATGAGTTAGGACCAAATGCTGACTGTGCCACCGATGTACTGAGGCATATTTACAGCCAAGCAAGGTGCTCCACCTTCTACTGTATATACGACATTTAGTAACATCGATATTGGTCTTCACTCTTTCAATGTAATCAAAGAAAAAGCAATCAACCTATTTCAAAAGGAGACTGTTAAAAAGAACAAGTTCCAAAGAGCTCATTAAAGAAAATTCACAAAAACAAAGAAAAAACTAGGTGAGCCAGTGTTCTTTGCTGTCTTATAGTGCCATACATTTAAGGTTTGCTGAGTGCTCTGTGTGTGTGCGCGAGCTGACTTTAGGCTGGGAGCAATATGAAGGTCATACCAGGTTTTGCTGTGTTTGGCATTTTAAGAATAAAACCCAAACAGTGCA
Source organism: Trachops cirrhosus (assembly GCA_028533065.1). Classification (NCBI taxonomy): domain Eukaryota; kingdom Metazoa; phylum Chordata; class Mammalia; order Chiroptera; family Phyllostomidae; genus Trachops; species Trachops cirrhosus. The sequence goes on along the minus strand of CM052547.1, from coordinate 31,059,668 downwards.
CCTAAGGGAGGCTTAGCCTGTATACCTTAATGGTTATTGATGTATTCCATTACTTTGTATTAAAACTGGCCTTTTATTTCTTAAGATCCTTCATTCTACAAAGTCCAGAAGTTAGAGTCTGATTAAATGGGAAACTTTTAAATCTCAATTGCTTAAGAAAGGATTAGTTCTTCAATTACTAGTTAAAAGTTACTACCTAGCTAAATTATTAGCTAAAAGTATATTTTGTTATGTTAAAAAAAGAACTTTCCAAATCTTGAAAAACCACTAATTACATAAACATAGTTTTTTCCCCTCATTCCCTGACATGACTAATTGACGACAGTGGGGGCAACTTCCTAACCCATGAGAAAATTCAACACCAAAAAATAATCCCAGGAAAATAAAGAATTTGAACCCTCAAGAAAATTTTCTCACATTAGCAACCAGGAAACGTAATGCAGAGCAGACTGAGTAAATGGGAAGAGGAAACTTTGGGGCAATTTCTCTGGTGCTTTTCACTAGACAAAACCACTGTCATCAAGGTCAGCTTTTCACAGGGAGGTACACACAACCATAAAAAAAAGCCTTAACACCAGAGTCTGTGTCCAATTCATTTCATATTTCACACACTGCCTGGAACAGGACCTCCACTTAAGAAAGCTTAATAAGGAATTGAAATGAATGAACAGAATATTCAAGAAGTAATCAGATACTGACCACCCCCAACCTGCTAAGAAACAAATGGATTTCCATCAGTAATTAAATGCTGTCTACTACACAACCAAATTCCTCAGAGATTAAAGTTCTGGAATTTGAGATCATCAAGTTTTCCAACTGAAGGAGGTATGAATAATTTATAAAGCATTTGATGATGCCTTAATATTGAGCAATATTGCATGAACATTCAACAAATGATCTACAATAATGCAAATACATTAAATTGCATTTTTGCAGTTTAGATACACTAAGTCTATTGTGCCCTAGGACAGAAACTATAACTCAATATTCATTCTCACCTTCTTTCAAAGTAACAGAATTTTTAGCTGGGTCCAGTAAAGCTCAAAATAAAGAGCCATTTCCCTGCCTTCCTTCAGGTTGTTGTGCCTCAAAAGAAACCAATGGCCGATGGGATGCCAGGGTGTATGTGCATCTTCCAGGTCATGGGGTGAGGACTGTCTTGGGGAGCAGGGGCTGGACGGGCAGGGGAGAGCAATGGGGGGGACATGGGGACAACTGTAACTGAACAACAATAAAAAATAAATTAAAAAATAAAATGGAGGCACACCTCTGCCTTTCAGTTGCTTAGGCTGTGGACTCAATTGTTAGCCATCTTAGACTGCAAAGGAAGACAACACAACTATCTAAGAAGGCAAAACAATAACCAAGAAGGAGCCTGAACCTCTGAATGACTTCATGGAGCAAAACCATCGTACCTTCCCCTGAATGCCGACTTCTAAATGGTTACCTATGAGAGAAATAAACTCATTTCTTAAGTTACTGTTATTTGTAGTTCCTGTTTCACATCATCAAATTTGTATATTACCTAATTCATAAACCAAATGAACAAAAAACATGCTTTTTAATTATCCGTACGTACTTGGGCTAAATTATATCACTCACATACTAGACACAGACACACAAAAGTCTGCAGAATGTGTATGTGTAGGGCCCAATCATTTTGAGATGGCATATCATAGGGATAGGTCCAACGTATGTCTTAAATGCCCTCTCCCCGAAGCATTTTTCTGGACTGGATGCTTTAAAACATAACTAGTTGAGAACTTGCACAAAGAAATTACAGAATATTCAATAGTATTAAAAAAGCATTATGATAAGTTGTATATACCATTTAGTTTTCTTCAAAAGTTTTGCTGTTACATATTTATAAATATAAAACAAATATATGCCTGTTTATGACCAAAATTGATATTTCACCCAACAGTACATGGCTAGACAGCCTGTGTGTATGTAGAAAACAAATGTGACCATAATAAAGAAGACAGATGAGCAGTAATATAAAAGAGAAAGATATAAAAGGAAGGCATGATTTATGCCCAACTCAGACAGAAAACTTATGGAACTTCATCGACCCCACCTTGCTCGTCCTAAACTGTAAACCTAAGAACAAAAGAACAGTAACTGAAGAAATACTCAGACATAACATTTACAGGATGTCCTAGACAGATATCACTCAATCAAGAAGATGTCTTATCATTTTTATTTCTTTTGATAACAATTTCCTGATTAGAAAATTAAACTGTTTGGCAAAGGTTTCAGCAGTTCTCAAGAAAAAGCCCCTTTGGCCACAGGTGTTAATTTTTCTCATGGAATGTGGCTATAACCATAGGCACTGTGACAACTTACAGCTATTAGGCTCATTATGAGTCAAGGACAAATAGAGAAACCCATGAAGCCATGGGGAAACACTAATGTTATTCTGTGCAGTTTCACGTAAGTATCCAGTACTTAGAACGTGTTTTACCCAACGACCAGCTTTAAATTAAATAAAACACCACAAGAAATCCTTAGCCTTCTGGTTACTGAGGGGTAAAAGGTCAATAGAAAACACCTAAATAAACTAAATTGTCCAGCACATCATTACAAATGACATGTGAAAACATGTGAATGTTTTCTTAAAGAAACACATATTTTCATCTTAACCACTCTATTTAAACTAGTCTCAGGGGCCTCAGAGACTGCCCACTCACTGAATGCAACCTTTTCATTATGTCTCATTTTTCTTGGCCTCTCTGCAGTATTTTAACTCCTTGGTCATTCCTTCACTCGGGGGATTTTCTTTGTCCTTAGCTTATGTTGTACCGATTTCCCCTCTAACCTCCTTCAGCTCCACATCAGTGGTTCCACAGTTTAGTCCTCAGCACTTTCCTCTTCTCTAGATTCTGGCTCCAAAGCACCAATTCTAACATGTGGGAGTCCCAAACCTTTTCCCCAAATCTAAGCCCAAGTCACTGCTGGTCAATGTCCTCCCCTTGGTTATCTTCACGACAATCAAAATTCTTTACCCTCTTTTATTAATCCAACAGGAATCTACTGAGTATTAACTGTGTGCTGGGATTAGAGTTACAGAGAAAAACAAGGTCACTGTAGTGCCACAGAATGAAACTACACTCATTAATGAATCCACCGAAGGTTTAACTGGGGGCAGGAGAGCACGTATCCCAGTGGCTGCGCACAAAGCTGCATGTCTGACCTGGGTTCTGTAAAAAATCACAAGCGGCAAAGTTAGCTGGGCAGCGTGGGAAGGAGGAGGTAGATGGGTCAGAGTGACATGCAAAAGTGTGCAGCTGAGGGTGTGCAGGAACTGTACACACTTCACTCAGCAAAGCAAGAGCTAAGGTTGTAGAAAAGGAGGATGTCTTCCCTCCCATTCTTGAAATTTGGTTTTGGGGCTTATTTCAGTTAATGGTACCAGCAATCTTCTGGTTACTTATACTTACATCTTATCTTTTTTGAAAGATTTTATTTATTTTCAGAGAGAGGGGAAGGGAGGGAGAAAGACAGGGAGAGAAACCAGTGTGAGAGAAACATCGATCAGCTGCCTCCGGTACACGGCCCCACCAAGGAATGCGCCCTGAGCGGGAACTGAACCAGTGAGCCTTTGCTTTGCTGGATAATGCCGAAACGACTGAGCCACACCAGTCTGGGCTATACTTACATCTTGAAAGTCTCAGGCTCCCTTCTACTCCTGGGACCATATACCTGAGAAATACCCAGCAGAAAATCCCAGTTGGTTCATCTACTTCATGCTTATGTTTTAATGCCAAGCTCAAATGCCATGTCTCCCAAAGGCCTTTCCTAATCTCCACCACAGAGAGAAAAAAATCACTCCTTGGAGGACCCCCTAATACTTCTACTATGTTATCTGTGCTCAACAACTCTGTGTCACGAACATCTAACGGAAAACAAAACTACTTCTATTCACATTTGCACTATAGTGTTTATACACACCAGGTGCTCGAAAATGCTTTTTCTCCAAGCAGTTTTTTATTTTATTTCCTACTCATCTTTACACTGGCTTTTATTATTGAGATTGTTTTAACAATCTCGTTTTAGTCTATTAGCAAACTCAACATAAATTAAGCTACCTAAGTTTCTATTTTTTTAAATTAATGCACTCCATGGAAGAAGAGAGCCTAGGTCATCTACAAAATCCCTTCCAAGTCTAGAATTCTACTCCTCCATCTTGTAAAAATATGGTTACCTAAAAATTGTCAGTATTAGGATTTCTCATTATACAACACTGAGAAATAAACTGTTTTAAATCAACACCTTATAAGGTGATTTCTCCAAACTTTCTTAATTCAGACTCTTTCAACACACTAGAAGTCACGTGCTTCAATGCAGCCTTGCCTAAGAATATAAGCACTGACTTACGACACCAAGTAAAATAGAAACTAGAAAATAGAAACTCTCCAATGGGCCTCAATTAACTTTCTTATATTAAAAACAAGTGATTTCTAGGAAATAGTATAGCCTTGACTGAGACAGACTTTTCCATCTAAAACAATATTAGGACATTGTCAGGTCGTGATGAAAGCTTATAAAATACATTAAGTACAGTTTCTATCCTTTACTCCCATTGCAGTCAAGAAACTGTACTTGAATAGTGATTAAAAAATAAATTAAAAAATACACTAAAATATAGTAGCCAACGAGGTGACAAATTGAGTTTTGGCACTTCATATAATAGATCAAGTTTCAGGGCTCAGGTCTGCCTATCTTGATGAAAGTCTTAGCAAACTGATATCCCAAATACTCTAAAACACTCTTCCAAATATATAAATATTTTTAAAGTTAAGATGAAAACAGTTTAAAGTCTAAGAGCAAATCCTGAGCAAAGTCTAACTCAGAAAGGAAGTACAGTAGATTGCAATTTGTCTTATTCATGCTGCATATAAATGAATCTATAACACTTAATTGACAGATCACCTCTCTGATCCTATGATAATCCATATACTTTTCACAAGCATACTGCTAACCTTTGGGCATATTTTCATAAAACGAAACATTTTATTCAAAACCATTTATCAGCACTCATGTGATTAAGTCATAGATTGTAACTGAAGCAGCAGTATTTTGTTGATACTCAATTTTCTTTCTTAACTCACATGATTTCTTTCTTCTTCATTTTTACAGTGGGCATGTGTTTGGAATGTACCGGGGAGTTAGTTTTGCGGAGCATGTTTAAAGAGGGCTCAAAAGCATTGCTCCATCTTGAGTAATAAGCAAAAACCTCAAACATAATTTTGATTGAGCTTCGAACAGGGTGGGGTGTAAGAAAAAAGACACCTTCCTAGCCTGGCAGTGATGTTTGGAAGGGAATTGGAACACAGACTTCATTACACTGCATTGATCTCACTAAATAAAGGGTTCTGACTGTATTGATCAGCTTGTACGAAACCCCTAGCTGCTGCAGGACAGGCACGATGTGAAGGCCAGTGCACTGGAGAAGGAAGAACAGAAAGCACTTTTGTTCTCTGGCAGCCACAGAGCAGCGTTTTACACTAAGTAGTAGATTAACATGATTAAAATAATAGACAGCATTCAGTTAGACAACAGGCAGGGAGATAAAACTTGTGTTACATTCAAAGAATTCACAGTTGTTTAAATGATGTAATAAGAAGTTAAAGGTAAAATGATTTTTAAAAGAGGAATATTTTCTTTACGTATGTCTAAGCAAAAAAGCAATTTCATCTCCTTAATAGTTGTTCCTTTGAAGCCCCCAAAATAGGTCCGTAGTGATTTTTTAAAGCTCTAAATATGCAGCAGTCTCCCCCTACCCACCCTGTCACTTTCAATATCACTGTGAAATGATGCATGCAGGAAGGGGTAAATCCAAGATTAATTTTAAGGTTCATTTTGTACATCTGCTCATTTTCATTTAGAAGGACATAATTTTCTTTAGTCAAACTCAATTTTCATTCAAACTAAGCCTGAATATTCTGTGAACTGATCTTATTGCAATAAAATATTGCTGCCAAAATTTACAGCAGGCTTTAATCTCAGAAAAAAAGAGGCATTACCCCTTTATCCTGGTTTTCAGAACATGAACTAAGCATGTGTTACCAAACTTTGTCAGCGTCCATATTTATACTTACAAAGACTTCTCGACTTTGAAATAAATAAAAGGGAAAATTAGTTGGTTTTCCTAAATATCAGCCAAGGGCAAAGTTTCAAAAAGCCTTTCCACCTTTTCTTCCAAATCCAAAGGGTTAAGTGCTCTGATGCACTGTCATATTTACTCAATATTACTCTACCATTACTACTCCATATTTCAGTATGTAATAGAGAAGACAATGATTTAGCATTAAATCACTACATTAATCTCTCCAGTAGTTCTTGTCTTTTCAACTTCACTGACTGATAATGATTAAAGTATGACTCATTTAAAGATATGAAGTAATTGGCTGCATGTAGTTCGGGGCTGGGGTGTGAAATCCCGCCCAGAGACTGCATTCAGACTTGCCTGCAGTCCCAGCCTCAGGGCCGTCCTGACCCGGGCTGCAGAGCCGTGTCTTAGCAGGCAGGCTGCCGTGTCCCCCCGTGCCAGTACTACAGAACACACACTGCCTGCTCACTGGGCTGCTTCTGAAATCTTAAGATAATTGTTTTAAAGCGGTATTAGACACAAATATGAGTTATTTAAAAAGTTACCTGGGATTTAAATTCTAGTATCTTTATGTCTACATTACCAGGCAAAAAAGCCATGGCTGTGACACAGATATTAAGGACTTTTTGTTCGGGGAGGGAAAAGGGAGAGACTTCTAATTTAATATTTATGCTTCAGTACATGAAGTATGAGAAAACTCGGTGAGTTCTTTTCTCTGAAGGTCAAGAAGCCAGAAACCCGGCACATTACTGTACAGCCATTGATTCATTTAACCAATAGTTACAAAGTACCTACTAGAATGAAAAGAGGAGCTGCCACCACTCTGCTAACACACTGACTGCAGAAACTAGGATCTGCCAGCAGTGAATCCAAGGAAGAGAGGAGTGGAGAAGAGTAAGATTCAAACAACGTATTTTGTTCATTAATTTTTCTTCTTAGAAAGGGGGCCAGGATTAGTGAAAACATCGGGGTGGAGAAGGAATAAGACACTAACCCCAGAACTTGTTTTCTAAGAATGGTCTTATCTATCCTACTAATTTATTAAATGTAAATATTAAATGTGAATTAACTTGATTTCTGAAAACACTTCGTGTTAAAAGCAAAGTTGTAAAGAAAAAAATCCTCAATCATCATAATGAACATTAACTTAGCTTTTACTATTGGCTGGATTTTGTTCTAAACACTTTGTAGATATTAACTCATCTACTCATCCTAACCGGCATGCAAGACAGGGACCATTTTTATCCTCCGTATTGGAAGGAAACTGAAGTGGTTAAATCTCAAGTTTGATTTATGTCCTACAGCTCACACTCCTCATTACAAAAACATACATTTTGCATTTAATACTTGGGGATGTAAAAAATATTCAAGATGTTTTCATCATTTTCCTTGATTGTAAAATGAAAATACGTGGCAGATGAAGAACAGGAAAACTTACCTGAAGTATAGCATTTCTACAGGTAAGGAGTTGGAGTCCACAGTCAACTGCGTTGCCTAACACTCTGAACTGCTCAGACTCAGGAAAGCACTCCATAAACATGAGATTGTAACGGTCATCTATTGTTATTCTAAGAAAAGATTCAGATGCATGTTATAAAAACAGTACAAATATTTTTATTTTGGAGACTGGCATCATCTTGAGAAAAATGGACTTAGATATCCATTATTGCTCTATTATAGATTGTCCACAAATAGACCTTATAACATTTAAACAGAACGGGGGGGAAATAATATGACTATATGGTCAAACCTTTAAAACATCAAAATGGATCATTTCTCTAAACTATAGTGTAGTCTATATAATCTAGGCTTAGAAAGGTGTCATGTGGCCTGTAAAAATATGTACTTTCCTATTTACTATCTGGAAACTTGTGCAAAGGCCCCTATCTTTTCTGAATCTCTTTGCTCAATTCCTTTAAAATGTATATAAAAATCTACCCCAAGTAGTTGTTATGATAATAAAGCTAATTAACACATTTATAGCTCCTAACCTACTATCTGGAATTCAAGTACATTTGGTACTCATATAAACACAAAATATAGTCAAAGGTTTCTAATCTCTCATCTACAAATAATTTATCTGTGAAAAAATCTTAATACTGGGCAAATCTCTCCAATGTTCTAATCTCTTAACTAAAGAGAATGAGTGAGTGATCTTTACCTTTGATTCTAAACATTATTGAGTGTGCTGTGCTTGACCTAAAAGACAGATGTAAATAAGACACAGGCCACCCTGGCAGAATTGTCAGACTAGTGTGGAAAAACAACTTCCCAGAACTGAAAGGTAGACAGAGGGAACCAGGTAGACAAAGGTCTCTACTGGAGACCCATATCAGCACAGGCAAAGACATGGCAATGTGAGCTGATGGTGCAGCCAGCACCCATCAATACTAGTTCCATATGCTAGGGTCCAGGAGGTCCACAAGGGCGACGGAGCAAAGGAACTGCAGGGGCATACCCAGGGCCAGATCAGAGACCTTAAAGGCCAGGCTAGGCAGCCAGACTTTCTCCTTAAGGCACTTTTAGGACCTTAGAGGTCCGTGGTGAGTTCTTATGCAGAAGAAACACATTATCTGCCTTGTATAAAGAATTCCAGCAGCACCATAGACAATAGCTTGGAGAGAAATTGTACTACAAAGAAAAACAAAAAGATCAGCATTGCTTTACATATTAAATCATCTTCCTTTTTAAAGAAAAAAATGACTGTCAAGTTATCCAATCCACTAGCCTGACATGGGAGAATAATACTAAAATCTGCAAGGCTTCTTCCCCAGCTCCTGTGGGAACAGTTACGAATTTAGTTCATGGATTCAACTTCTGAGTGGCTTGGGAATTCATAAGCTTCCCTCTAATAACGGTAAATTTAAATTCTGGTAGCCATAGTGACAGGTTATTCTAGTTCTATCAAAAATTTGGGAAGCAGCCATCAGTACAAGGCCCCGAGGCCCAGAGAAAATACTTTCTTCATAGTGAGCAATGGTCAAACCAATTTATCTATTCAAAATACAGTGAAGGTTTTATTTAGCATTATTACAATAATCATCATTCTGCATTTCAGTAAGGAAAACAATCTAGTCACAGAGCACCAAGACTGATTACAATATAGCAATTTAAGTCATGCCCCAAAACTGTTTCATATATATATAACATATATATGGACATATATATACTCACATATTTTACATGCATACATGTATATACATATATGTACACATATATACACCATACAATTAAGTCAGAAAAATGTGGGGTTTATTAGAGTTTGATGCAGAGTTGCCCTAGTGTTGCCCTAAGGCTATTTCAGTACAAATACAATTAGAACATTCATAAAAGAACAAAAATGTGTGACATTTCCTTTTTCATTTTATGAACACATACGAATGCCGCTAATTTAAGGTTAACCTACTCTGAAGCTCTCTGTGCTTAGACATCAAAGTGGACAGGGAATGCTGGCCAAGGATGATGGTGGCCACACATTTCGCAATGTTAAACGGTTACCTATAAACTTGTAACCCTAAAAGAATGCTCAGTGATGAAGATTTTAAACAACAAATAGAAGGACAAGGAAATGATCCGAGACGAGTTGGCCGCTATTCTGAGGTACCTCGAACATTCCCAGGACACGTTACCAAAGGAAATAGTAAAAAATTCTGGTCAGCATGCCACTTACAACTAAATGGAGTGGATGGTAACCTATTACTAAGCTCTTGATTGGCCTTAAAAATTTCATCGTACAATTCTGTGTTAACTTTTGTTTTTTTCTGAATTGAATATGAAATTAAAATGAATTAATAGGCAACACCAGAATAGGTAATTAGGTTCTGAAAACCTTTTTAAATTGCAACTAAGTCTCATAATCATATCATACATGTAATTTCATAAGTTATGCATCAAGAACTCTGTGAACAATAAGATATTATAAGTGTGTACCTCAAATATCAGATGTGTATTTATTTCTCATATATTTGACTTCCCTCCAAAAAAGCCTGACTGCTAAGCTGTAATATTCAAAGTTTTCCTTTAATATGCTTCAGTGGCATTCATGAATTAATCAGCCAAATAAGTGCTGGATGTAGCATTAACCCCATTATTAATGAGGCTAACTCCTACAGAAAGAAGAAAAGCATAATAAATCAAATGAGCTTTGCCAACGTTCAATACACACTATTTATTGGGTTCTGGCAGATCCACCAGTGGTACAAACCAAAGCCCATGTAAATTGTTGCTTTGCTTATATCTGAAAGTAAATTCATACACTAGTGTCCAATGCAAGCAACAATGGACAGGTCATACCCATGATCTCTAATGACACAGGATATATGTGTGTGTGTGTATGTGTATACACACACACAGAGATATATGTATATATATGCACATATATATCAGGTGTATCCTAATTCACTCAAAGCAATTAGGCAGCATATATCATGTGACTTTTGTCCCTCAGAATTGCCTTTGTATGATCTGCTTAATAGTTACTCTACTACAAATTATAATTTGCCTTTCAAAACATCTTGAGTCCGAAGTATTTCTAATGCTGTTATTCTTCTCCAAAAAATTACTTCCATTAATTTAATATTTTAAAATCACAGCTACAAAATTTTAAACTCATAAAGAACATTATTATCCATATAAAGATCTATCTACAACTAAAGCAGATATACTTCAATTATGGTAATTATCAATGAATGTTTGAAAGAAGTCAGCCTTGATGTTTTTGGTTAACACAAACTTAAGATATAATATCAAAACTTTATGTTTCTTAATGAAAGTACAGCTTATGAATTGCAAACAGATATCTATTAAACAATAGTTCTGCACTCAACTTAAAAAATACAAATTATTAACTTATAAAAAGTGAATGATGAGTTTATATGTCAGTAATCATAATTCATATACTTTTCTTATTACTCATTTTAGGACATCTAGAACTGCCTAAGAAAAGCATTATTAGGTCAAAAAGCAGAATTTTTGGAACAATTTAGCATTAAGCATAGTGTCCTTGCTCTTCTAACCCCTTGGCAGAATAATGAGTATCTCTTTTAATTTATAAAATAGACAGAACATCATAGTGCTCACAGCTAACATAGGACTGTGAGGTATACAGGAGCTAATTCCTTAAAAAATTTTCATATCTAATACAGAGGGTTCCATAAAGAAATATTAGAAGCATATGATCACTTTGGAACTGCATTAACACTAACAGAGTGACCATGGGCATGGGTAAGTCATGGCCCATCATTAGAGTCCATTTCTGCCAGGCAGAAATACTCCTGGAGACTCCGGAGCTGAGTACTCACTCTATCCCAGAAAGCAGGGCGAATGCACTGCTTTTCAAAGTGCAGATAACAACAGACTGTTAGTATAAAATGGAATGGAAAATGGAGTACATCACTTTCAAAGGTAAGTGTACTGTCTTGTGAAACACGTATGTCATATATATGTGTGTGTGTGTGTATATATATATACACACACATATATATGAGAATACAGGATCATGATGTAAACTGTATTTCTAATAATGTTTCCCAGTCATAATAATTTAAAAACTACTGCTCTCAGAGACATGGGCATACACTCATCCCAAACAGGACATTTGTGCAGTAATCACGCCAATGCTACCTGGAGTCTACAAGGCAGAATTAGGTGACACAAGCCATGAGGACACAGGGAGCACGAAGGTGTGAGCAGTGCATCTGAGCAAGCCCCTTTCAGGGAGCCCTGGAGGAGAGGATTCTGGCTCTGGCTGCAATGACTGAAATCTAAAATTGTGTTACCTCCTTTGGGGCGCAGAGAGCTGTACTGCTGCCAAGACTCTCCAAAGTGGAGGTCGGCTGTGAGGGCAATAATCCCTCCTACAGTGTGGTCTAGAACAGTGAAAGAATTAAATTTCTATGGGAGGCTGAGACTTCTATAATCCCAAATTTTGATGAGTTCTCTTCAAGAGTTAATTAAAAATTTAGAATCAGACACATTTGTGAGCACACACACTCATCCATTTAATGCAATCTTTATTCTAAAAAACATTTTCTAAGCTAAGCATATATATAACCAAAAAACAGTTTCAAAAATCTGAGAAAGCAAAGGTCATTTTGGATCAATAAATACCATATAATTTGTTGATAGAACGACCTATACACAAAAGCTCCAATAAGAATTTCTTAGTCCACAGTATTTGAAAGTCACATTTTCCTTTTAAGTTTCTTTTGACCTACTCAGAAATCTACACTTACAAAATACCTCATAATTTTGTTCAAAAATACTAAATATTTTTTTTTCTGCTAGAAACTGCTCTACACAATTTTGTGGCTCAGCAAAATTCACATGTTGAAACCTATTCCCTCTTATGATGATATTTGGAAAGAAATCCTTTCGGACTTATATGGTCATGAGGGTAGAGTCCCCATGATGGAATCAGGATCCTTATTAAACAAACAAAAAAAGTGCAGTGCGCTCCCTTGCCCCTTCTGTTCTGTGAGGGCACAGAGAAAAGACGGCTGCCTATGGGCCGGGAAGCAAGCCCTCACCAAATCAGCCTCGGTCTTGATCTTGGACTTTCCAGCCTGCAGAACAGTGGAAAATAAATTTCTGTTGTGTATAAGTAACCCAGTCTCTGATATTGTGTTATAGCAGCCGAAATGGACTAACACAGAAAGAAAGAAAAAAATTCCTAGACAGTGAATTTTCTGTCAACTTTTAAAAATCTAACATTCTGAACAACATTTGCATCACTATTCTGCAGAAAAAGAGGCCGCAAATGTAAAGATCGTCACAGCAAAGTCCCTATGCGAGTACACTGTGGGGTTTTAGTGACACCGCCTTACTTCACTTCTAGACAAGTTACAGGAACACTTTAATAGAATCCTCACATAGCACATCAATCACTGCCATGGTGATTTTCTATTAAGATCTGACCTAGAAAAAGCCCTTAATTTTTCTTTCTCTACTCTCTATCTTACAATATAGCCTTGTAAGAGAATCAAAATATTTTGAAAGATATTTAGGGGAAAAAATGGTCCATTTAAAGAGAAGAAAAAAATTAAGTATAAACTAGAGAAAATGTTGTTCCCAAAGCAGCCTCTCTCTCTCTCTCTCTCTCTCTCTCTCTCTCTGGTGGCCTGAAATAGTGTAACCCTAGAGCTTAGTTAAATTTTCTTTTTACCCAAATACTTTCTACCAATTTCACAAGCTAGCATCCCATTTCCATCTTTCCCAATTACTACCTCATTTTTTTAAATTTCCATACCATTGCTGGCAATAGATAATACTCTTTCTGACCTCATTTCCAAGTAAATCTCCAAACTTTTGTTCATATTCATTCACTTAATCTGCCAGCTAGTGTTAACAGCCGGACCTACCAGGCACTGTGCTAGGCATCGGGAGTACTAGGTGAACAAGTGATCCAGTCCCTACCCGGTACAGCTGACCACCACCCTGGGACCAGAGCAGAAAAGCACAGAGCCACGATTAAAGCAACACCTTTCATCTCTCTACCTTGATGCTTTCCCTTTCTGGCCATAATCATATAAAGCAGATTCTTATTCCCCTGAAGTTATGAAATCTGTGCTCCCATCCTCACAGAGACCTTCTGTAAGACCAAGTATCAGTGAGGATGCAAATCACCACCCATAACAGAACACTCACCTTATACTACCTTATGCAATGGATGGGGCTTATCAGCTAGCATGACTGGAAGCCCAAGGACAGGAAAAGCTCAGAATTTTTGTATTCAGCCATTTAGTAATTGCATCGAGGGTCAGGTTTCTCTCCACTCTCCAAGCTGCCTAAAGTAGATGGCTGACAAGAACGAACTCTGGAGCATGTTTGCTTTTTTATTTCCGTCGAGGGAGAGGAAAAAACCATGGAGGGCAAGGGCAGGAATGGGGGGGCGTGGCTGGGGGAGTGAGGTGCAAAAGACATAGATAGGTTTGATAGAGAACTCTTTCCCTGACATTGACCTCACTGGTCCAGAGGGTCACAGGAATAGGGCCAAGATACTTCTTTCCTAGGATCAGATGTGGACTAAATTTCTTCCAAAGCTACAGACTGCTGTAAGGTGGCCAGAAGTAGGTACCTAAATAGTAGCTGAAGGAGGAATCTCAGGGGAGGTCACCATGATGCCCACTACACAACTGATTTACACAAAATATTATTCACCTACTGTTTAGAGCCTTTAAAGTCAGCTTCGTTCATATTGTCCTCTCCAGAATCCATAATTGCCTGATTTTCCTTCTCAGCTCTAGATGAATCCCACTTTATCAGCCAACTGAATCCCTCACTGTGCCACTCAAGGATCAAGATTTGGGCCCACCAGTCTACATTTTGGGGGAGTACCTGCCAACAAAAATCTTCTTCCCGTGTCAGTCTGATCTCTCTCTCACACACACATATTCCATATCTACCTTTCCTCCTTATCTATCCAAATGGTCATTCTCCAAAGTGTGTTCTCCAATAACTGATCACTGCTGGATCAAGCCCCTCATTTATCTGAATATTCAGGTACATCCTATGGAGACCTCACAGTTTAGTAGGAAGAGTACAGAAGTGGAAATCCTGCAAACCTGGGTTGAAGTCCTGAGGCCACCACTTGCTAATGGTATGCTTTGAATAAATCACTTGAGAACTGTTTATGTCTGATCTCCTTTCTGTAACACAGGATTAGCTTTTTTGCTGGGTCATTGTAAAGACTAAATATAATTTCTATTAAGAACCTGGCATATACACTTGATAAATTTAAAAAAATGTATTACCACTGTCAGTACATGAAATATCCAGTTTGCATGCAGTCTCTGGGAGCTCTCCAGTGTTCTAATGTGCCAAATCTTCCCTGAACAACTAGGATCATGAGGCAAACGAGAGGATCCATCTCTATATCGGTGCCCAGTGAACTGTTGGACACTGTATCTGGCAAAACCTAGCTGCTGCTTCATGAGGGCTACATTTATCTTCTATCATCTTCTATAGAAATTAATTTATATTTCTTAAGTAGAAGACATTCATGGCTTAAAGTGTGCTGGGTAGAGATGGTGATAACACAAACTACCTTCTCTCCCAAGACAACAAGTAAAAAAGAACTAAATGTTTCTGAGAACCTATTATAGTTCAAAAAGGTGGAACGATAGTTCCAAACATCTGAGAAAAATTCTGGGTGTGCTCATTAACATCTTAAGGAAACAGAGCCAAGTTTACAATCATTCCGGAAGGGGGTGGGAAAATAAATGTGTACCTTGACTGGCAAAATGGATTTTAAGACCCCAGAGAAGCAACTCCGTGCAATGGGCAGAAATCAGAGGACAGCATTGAGACCACATTCAGCTACTTATGCATCTTCTGATTCTCTGTGAGTCACTCCACCTCTGTGAACTCAGTTTCATTATGTGAAAACAGAAAGATCCCACCATCCTACCTGACTCAGAGTTCGGGGCAGCTGAAATAAAATTTATGAAACTGCTCAAGTATAAAATGCTACACAAATATATAACACTTTAATAAGTAAGCGACCTGAATGCCGAAGGTAAGGCGTGTCCTACACATCTGCATGTAGCATTGCTGAAATGCCCACATTGTGAGTACCAGACATATCAATAATCACCAAAACACAGGATGAACCTGTTCTTAACTGCCTAGTTTATTTAAACGGCTGCCTGAAAAATAATAAATTATTATTTGGGATGGGTTAAGCTGCTAGACCTTTGAGAATGAGGCACTAATACGGATTGAGAATTCAAGTTATCTACTAATTTGTTAATCATTAGTGGAGTGACAATACCACACTCTGGCTTTATGAATTTGAGAAGTTAATATGAGATTACCTCATAAGGGACCATTTTCCTAGAATATAAATGCAACAAGATGCTTTAATAAATGTCTTCTGCAGCAACAGAATAGACAAGTCAACAAAATATGCTGCAGCAGACCTGTGACTGAAGGAATAAATAAATATTGTACATATATGCATAATGTATACAGGGTTTAATTTCTCAGAGAAATTAGGAGAACAAATATTCAGTCCTGTTGAGATTTTTCTCTGATCAGTTCATTAAGGAGGATCATTATTTTTGGCCTTCAAAACCATCCAGAAATTCTACAAAGAAATTTCTATAATTTAAATGATTACCGCAAATTATGACCACTTTCCACACTTCCAGAGCTAATCAGTGTTAGCTGGGCACTGGCATTTTCCAAGGCAATGCACAGCGACCTCTTTACACACAACGGAGAACAAGTACTTGTTGAATGAAGGTACAGAACACAAAATATTCCCCAGGCTCTGAGAATTTCCATATCAACACTTTATTAAATTCATAATACCTGCTAATCTGAGAACACTTAAAGTGAACTTCTGAAATGAAAGACAAAGTAATAATGAACTAGACCTTATTTGTAGGCCTTAAAAATGTAATTCAACAACTTAAATAAAGTCAAGTACCAGCATGAAAGGGGGACATCAGGAAGGCCAGTTGATTTCAGAGGAAAATCAAATGCAGTGTACCAGGTGCTCCCGCTCTGAGAGAACTGCCCTTGGTTAGAACACACACTCCAGCAGCAAGTAAGTGAAGAGGTCAGGAAGGAGGAGCTTTCAGCCCTGGGAATTAACTCAAAGTGGAACTTATGAGCCGTTTTCTTTGCTGTAACTTTTTTTTCCTACTAGGTAAATGAAGAGTCTTAATCTCAATTTAATAGCACTTATATTAGAGCTCACTAGTCTCCTTATTTGAGCATCTGGTGAAATAAATATTCAGATGTTTAAAAACAAACACATATTTAGAGTGTATACAAGTGTATGTTCTGATCAATCATTAACAAAATGTTCATTAATATCTATGTTGGATGCTGTAATACCTATCCAAAGATAAAGGTAAGGTTCCATATAAAAATACAAGAAAGAAGAGGTAATATACCACCTCCAAAGATCTATCTGGACTGATAGGGTTTGACTACCTAAACACAGAGGGAATGTAATGAATTTGACTTATGTTTCTACCATGAAAATGCATACTAAGACCAAATAGGTTAGTTTGGTGGAAGACTACCTTTATTAGAACCATATGGGGTTCACTTGTAAAAATACATATTCTTAGGATCCAGCCCTTAATATCTTGGATGAGCTTATTTTAATAAGCTCACCCCAAAGTAAGTGTCAGGAACCCTAAAATCTGAAAACCAGTGATAATGGTTTACATAAAAGAAGGTTAAAACTAGAGGACTTTGGAAGAGTTATTTCCTGTACTTTTTGATGCAGACACTAGGAACAAAAGTTAAAACTGAAAAGAATAAAAGCATATAGTGTAGACTATGTAACAGTCAATTTAAAAGGCAGTACAATGAAAATCCAATGACTTCGTTTCCTCGTACTAGAAGTTTTAAACAAGGAGAAATGGCGCCCTGTCACAGAGAATGACGGGCTTCTGGCACGCGGCACAGGGCAGGCATGTCCTGGTGTCAAGACATAGGTCTTCAAAAACTCTTGGCATGCTCAGTTACAGACTTGATACAACACAGAGTACAAATACTGGCGGTGAAGATAATTCCATTTATAAAAAGCATAAAATACATTTTCTTCAAAACAGCAGCAAAGGAAAGCATCCGTAAGAGAAACTCAGTCCACACTGAACAAGGAGAAATAATAGTTGGAGGTGCCAGTGACGTCTCCCTTACAAGTGAGCTAATCCCAGCCAGAGTGATCTACACAAGATTCAACAAGAACAATTAAAGAGGCAAACTTGAGACACCTGCAGAAACGCAGTTCAAAAACACAGTTACTGAAAGGCAAAAAAAAAAAGAAACAAAGCTCAGATCTCCACACAGCAGAAAGGATTCTTCTTTGTTCTATGTTCTGCCAGCTTAGGGGACAACTAGCTATTGACATAAAAGTTCTCGAGATGAAACGGAGACTCTGAAATAGCTAGAGATGTGCTTTAATAAGATATGTGCACTCTTGAAAACAGATCCTTTTTATTTTTTGTGCAATGAAATTCATTTTTCAGAAAGAATCTGAAACTACCAATCAGGATGATCTAAATCCCCTGTTATTTATACGTTCCCATAGCTCCAGTAGTTTACTCCGTCAATGTGACAGCTATGTCAAACTTTTAGATGTTACCAAATACCGCTTTGTCCAAATGAGGACTTAAAATGAGTGTTGGCATCGATTCCTCAGGCTACTACTACGTATGTGGGTTGCCAGTGGGGTCTCCTGATGGTATTGAAGCTATGACCTTTCAGGGGAAAAAATCAACTCACAGGTCTAACATGTGAGTACAAAAATCAATTTTACAAGTGCAAGATGGTTAGCAGTTCATCTGAAAAACACCCACGAGTTTTAGTTAACCACAACCTTAAACAGGGGCCAACAGAATGAGGCCGCAGGTCACATGCCTATGCACTCTGGGCTGCCCCAGAAGCGCTGCGTCCACATCAAACAGCCTCCGCAGCACGCACGGGACACAGGCAGCAGGGCTCAGCTGTGGAAGGAACCTCAGTTTCCTCTCTTTGAAAGGCAAAAGGAAGCCAGAATGCTCAAGCTCCACTAAAGAAACTGTTTGATGTTTAGCCTGCAGCAGGAAGGATTTAAGGAGCCAAGGTGATTATGTTCAGGTATTTGAAGATCTCTTAAATAGAAGTTCCTACTACAGGCATGTTGCCTGTCTTGTTGTCCGCCACGGCCCCATTCCTTGAAAACACCTGGCACGTGAAATTATAAAATAAATGACCCTGGAACATGAAAGAATATACTTGCTCTGTGTGGTGCCAAAAGATGAAACAGGCGCCAGTGGGTAAAAATTTTCGGAACATATGCTTCAGTTAAACTTTTTAAGAAACCACTTTTTAACAGTTAGAGCTCTCCAAAGATGGAGCAGACTTTGTAAGGGAGTGATATCCTCCTCGTTTGCCGGGAGAGAGTGGCAGTGGCTGGATAACCATCTGTCAAGGATGCTACAGCAATGAAAACACTGTTTACCTCATCGAACGCCACGAGGGCTTCCTTTTTATCCTAGCTACCATTTCTGTTGAGCAAAGCTTCTGCTGACATAAAATCATCAAGCTGAAATGAGAGATTTTAAACTATTTTAGGAGTGACTGAACAAAATGTGTTAAGAGTGGTTCTCAAATGCAGGTACATAAAAACATCTCTGGAGTTTCCCATAAAAACAGACTTCAGAGTCTCACTTGAACTTGTTTCTCTAGCCTACTCCAGGCTATTGTCCTAGCAATCACCTCTCTCTTCCACACCACCACATTTCCCCTGCCTACTGGGTTCTTTGCCATCATCATGCAAACATGTTACTCTCATCTTTAAAAAATACTCTTGGCTGACCCCACTTCCCTCGTCAGCTACCACTCAATTTCTCTTCTTCCTTTGAAAAAAAAACTCAACCTGTGTCTGGCTTCCCTCCTCCACATGGCTGTTGAATAAAGCCAAATCAAAGACACCAGTTACCTCCATGGTGCAAAATCAATGGTGAATTCTCAGTCCTCATCTGAGCTGACCCTTCAGTAGCATTTGGCACAGATGATCACTCCCTTCTTTGGAAACACTCCCTCACTTGCCTTCCAAGGCACCACACCCACTGACTTTACTCCTACCTCCCTAGGCACTCTTTCTCATTCTTCAGTCACCTCTTGACCCTGATTTCCTAACACTAGAGAGCTCAAAGGCTCACTATGAAACCATTTCTTTTCTGTCTTTAGTTTTCTCCTCCTCACACTGGGCTACTTAGTGATTTCTCCTTAGGTCATGACTTTGTTAGTTATACACTTAATGCTGCCCATCTGCAGCCCAGCCCACTCCACTGAACCCAGAACCTGTACTTAAATGTCTCCTCGGCATCTCTGATATTCACCTCTACAGACTCCAACCAAGTTCCTCATACTCCCCATCACAGTGACTAACATCATTCCCAGTGTGCACACAAAACATCACGGAATCATCATTGACTCTTCTTTTTTCACACCACCTATACAATCCATCAAATCCTGTTGCTGTTTTCAAACCATAGAGTATAAAGCTGAATTTCTATCTCATACCACATGGACTCAGATATGACACCAAAGAAGCAAAACGAGAAAAAAATAAATTAGATTTCATCAAAGTTAAAAACTCTTGTGTATAAAAGGACATTAAGAAATGAAAGAAAACCTAGAGAATGAGAGAAAATATTTGCAAATCATAAATATGACAAAGGTCTAGTATCTAGAATATATAAAGAACTCTTACAATTCAAAAACAATGACAACAACAAAAAATTTAACTAAAAAATGGGCAAACTGCCCTGTTTGGTGTGGCTCACTGGATTGAGTCCTGGCCTGCGAATAAAAGGGTCACTAGTTCAATTCCCAGACAGGGCACATCCCTGGGTTGCAGACCAGGTGCCCAGTGGGAGACACGCGAGAGGTAACCAATTAATCTATCTTTCGCACATTGATATCTCACTCCCTCTGTTCCCCTCTCTCTAAAAATAAATAAATAAAATCTAAAAAGAAATGGGCAAAGGACTTGAGTAGATACTTCTCCAAAGATGTACAAATGATATACATGACAGGATACTCAACGTCATTAATCGTGAGGTAAATGCAAATACAAACCAAAAATGGTACCACTTCACACCCAGTGAGATGTCTACAATCAAGACAAATGAAAAATAAGAAGGTTTAGTGAGGATGTGGAATACTGGAATCCTTGTACATTGCTAGTTGGAATATAAAATGGTTCAAGTGCTGTGGAAACCAGTTTGATGGTTCTTCAAAAAGTAAAACACAGAATTACTCTGTGACCTCTCAATTCCACTCCCAGGTATGTACCCCAAAGAATCCAAAACAGGCACTCAATAGAGTACACGCATACACATTCATACCAGCACTATTCGCAACCTTTAGAAGGTGAAAACATCCCAAATGTCCACCAACTAATGAATGATGGAACAAATAGTTTACAAACTGTAAATACACACACATACACACTCACACATATTGGAATACTATTTAGCCATAAAAAAGGAATGAAGTACTGACTCATGCTGCAATGCGATGAACTAAGTAAGAAAGTCAAACATAAAAGGGTTTGGGCAGGGGAAGGACTTGGGAGAAAATGCTTAATGGATAAGAGGTTTTACTTGGAAGTGATGAAAATGATTTGAAACTAGATAGAGATGTTAGTTGCAAATTATTATTATTTATTAAATTCCACTGTGCGCTTCTCTTCAAAATGGTTAATTTTCTGTTATGTGAATTTCACTTCAATAAATTACTTTTTAAAAAATATTTAGAATCCAACCCCTTCTCCTACCTCTACTGCAACCACTTTAGTTAGTCCCAGCCACCACCTTGTCTCCTAGATTTTCACTAGCCTCCTAACTGGTCTCCTCTTCCCTTCTTATCCCCTTTGGCTTTTTTTCTCAACACCATAGCCAGAATGATACAATTTTATCAGTCAAACCATGTCTTTCCTCTGCTGAAAGCCTCCCAATAGCTTCTTACATCTTCATAGTCCAACCAAAGTCCTACACGGTGCCAGCAGTATGGTCCATTACTGTTGTCACCTCATCTAATCTCATTCCCTACAATTCTACCCCTTCCTCTCTCCACTCTGGTCACACCAGGCTCCTTGCTGCTCCTTCAATAACCAGACAAACTCCTGCCTCAGGACCCTTGCGCTTGCTGTTTGCTCTATTTCAAATGTTCCTCTCCCAGACATCAACAGCTCTTGAACCATCTCCAACATCAATTACTCAGACATCTCCTGCACAATGAAGCCTTCCCTGACCACCCTGTACAAACTGCAGAACACACATTCTATTTTGCATCTCTGCTCTATTTTTCTGCATCCACAGTAAATTTTATTATTGTGTTTATTTTCTACTCCTCACTAGAGGCTTACTAGAGAGCTTAATGCAAAAGAGAAAAAGGGGTTCTGTGATCTTAGAAAGACAGATTTTTAAACCATTCAGGTGCCTGCTTGCTATTTGTTTTCATATGTGAATTGTGACTTCCTTAACCTTTAACACATATCTGGTTGCTGGTTTGTGACAGAGCAGACCCCAACTACTTCAAATTATGGAAGGCTATAAATAACTGCCAAAGGACTTTAAAAAAAGTGACCACTCAAACTGGCTTATCTTAGTTTGCAGCATTACATTAAGAAATCTAGCCCTGGCTGGTGCGGCTCAGTGGATTGAGTGCTGGCCTGTGAACCAAAGGGTCGCCAGTGCAATTCCCAGTCAGGGCACATGCCTGGGTTGTAGGCCATGTTCCCAGTGGGGGACCATGAGAGGAAACCACACATTGATGTTTCTCAGGAGAGAAACATCACTCCCTTTCTCTCCCTCTAAAAATAAATAAATAAAATCTTCTAAAAAAGAAATCTAGGCCTAAATATATATCAAAAGGGATATAAAAAAATCTAAGTATTAAATAAAGTCTATATAATTACAGTAAAAACAAGAATGAAATTTCTTAGTTCTTATATGATCAAATTATATACTTAATTCTCCTTTAAAAAACAAAACTGCCACAAGGTATTAATAAGGCTCCCCACACCCGAGAATCTACATGGCTGCATTTCATCTGTAAGTCCTCAGAAATGATCAACAATATCCAAGGGAATGCTCTCCATATTCAGTACCTTTTCCCACAATCAATCGGAAATCAGTAAAGTGCAAGCATGTGGCCAACATTATAAGTAAGATGTTTATAAACCTACCTTTCAAATATTTTAAAAAACACATTCAATAATCCAAAAGGATTTATCAAAATGAAACTAAACCCCGAATTTCATAACAAGTTATTACAAGCAAAACTTGCCCAAAATATATACGGCTTCCCAATTCAGGAGTACATATCACACAAAAATACTATTTTAAAAAATGAGTGTAGCTGTATAGTCTGTCTAAACTAATAAAAAATATTTCAGGACTGTTTTCTAAAGATAACTGCTTCCTCTGCGCATGTTAATGCCAACAAGACTTAATCAGTAAATAAACTAATCTAACTCAAACTCCATCTACTTGAAAATAATCATCATGTGTTGCCCAGAGTTGGTGAGCATGAATGAATTACTGAAAATATTCTCGGTAATTGCAGGTTGCCATTTATGTGCACCAGCGTTGGAGGAGTTTACTCAGGGAAGTGTCGACGCACGCAGACCACCAAGGCAGAATGCTGGGAAAGTCACTCTTGACATCCACGCTAAAAGCAGCCCAGATCCTCTCTGCACCGTCACAGTGTGGTAGTTATTTCACAGTGTCAGATACGCTGCTGGTGACAAAATGAAAATTTATGATTGCAGTTATTTTATTTTCAAGTAATGTGCTACCACAAGAGATTTTTCTGGTTCAGTGGAGTGTAAGCTAAGCATCAAGGGCTAAATATTCCTTTCCAAAGCCCTAAATTTTTCTGCTTGTAAACAGGTATGCACAAAATACTAATGGTGAACAATAATTGAACGTTATTTTTCAGTATGGAGGGTGCCTTACAGCCACCAATTCTCAAATATGTCTAGTAACCACAAGTCACAGTGTTAAGCAGGAATAAGGAAGACCAGCTTTGAGATAAATTTGTCCTAAGATGCCTATTAGGCTGGTCCCCATTAGCTCCCACTTTTCCCTGCATTACGCCATAATGGGTTTTTGTCATCACCATCATCAGAACTAAATTAGAAATCAGGGAACCTGGGTTCTAATTCCAGATCTGTAGCTAACAATCTAAAGAGCTATATAATCATGGGAAAAGCCTATAATCTCTCTGAGCTACAATTTACTTATCTGTAAAATGAGGGGGTTGGCAATAAATGCTTAAAATTGATCCTAACTTATAAAGGCAAGCACAGAAAAATGCCACAGGATAAAAAAGGAATGTTGTTCACCTGCGGGGAAACAGGAAAATGAAAAACATTATAAAATTAAACGGTAATGAGGATGTAGAAACAAACTAACATACTTCAGCCCTATAAAAAGAGTCCTACAAAAATGCAAAGAGAAATACTGCCATACTCGACATTCCTTTCGGCCTAGTAATTCTACTTTTGAACACAAATCCCCAAAGAAAATATGCTTAAAGAAAAATCAAAGTTCTCTTTTAAAAGGAAATCTCCATAGCAGCATTATATGTCAGAGAGAAAAGCTGGAAACAACCTGTAAGTACAAAAATAGAGGCATGGGTAGGCCAAATCTGGATTTGCTAACAGAATGAACAAAGGCCTCCAGAGCCATTTTTTAAGTACTGAACTATTTTCAAAAGACTGGAGATATTCAACATGATATAACATGAAATGTGAAAGTTAATCACAAAATACGCTTGCCCTCTTCAGGATTTTATAAAACAAAACATACTGATGAAAACCAGAATAGAAGCTGGAGGGATAGAGTTGGTTCATTGGGTCCATTCTTTCTATCAAAGTCATCACATGGCAAACGATAAAAGCGGGGTGGAGAGAAGGGAATGCTTTCGAAACTACAGTCCAGCTTTTCCATCTCATGTGTCTTCTGTACAGCTTTGCTAACACAGCTAATATGGCCTTATATATCCCCTTCTAATGTGAATGTTTTTTAAGCACCACCACAAAGATTGTTACTGAATTGTCTGAAAAACCATCAGCATTCATGACATCTATAAATCGAGATGTTAAACTTTCATACAAGATCTAGTATGCCAGGGATGTATCCTACGGAACCACACCAGACATGTGGTTGGACCACTGTCCTCCACTCCCCAACCATTGGCAACAGGAAATTAAGGCAAGCATCAAGAGTTAACAGCTGTAACTTCAACATAACTCTTGACTCTAAAGTCAACCTTAATATGTACGGTAGGACTTGCTATGAGGCTAACGTCTTAGAAACTACCACATATTTTTTAGGTACAATTAACCTCTTTCCTTAAATGTTGTTAAGTCACAAAATCACGGCAAAAGTGATCACTCTGGCCCAGCAGTAGACCCCTTTCGGCTTCAGTATGGACACAGTAAATGGCCTTACTGCCAGCGGAGGATTCATGACCATAAGTCACAGCATGGGTCCTGGGTTCTGTGTATAGATGCACCTTTGGGTTATCGTCCCACTAAAAACTACCGAAAGATACAAAAGGCACAAATCTCGAATTCTTCTAAGTAACAATTCTCCAAAAGAGACTTAACCAGTGACAAAACTCTTGTACAAAGGAATGCTGATTACCCTAGAAGCCTAAGTTTTCTTCCTTTCCCAAAAAACATTTTTGCTATGAATGACTGTTTTGAAGTTTATGTTTTAAGCTTTAAGATGCTGGTATCTTTTAACATATTCTATGAATAAATAAAAAAGTAATCATGTGTCATGAGAGAAAGTTTATTTTTTAAGGCTAAAAAGTAAAAATGATAAAGCTAGGCACACCCAAACTACAGAAATTCTGCCTGAGGCTACCACACACACTTCTTCAGTGATGGCTACAGCACAAAGTCAAAAGTATTTCCAGTCTTTCACATTTAGAACTCAAGCAAATTTCCAAAGGTATGATTATACTAAAAAGGCACTGGCATACAGCATGCCCACTTTCCCCTGCCACCAGCATTATCTAATAATTAGAAAACAGGCTTTCATTTTTGAAACTGTTTCTACTCACAGACCATATGCTTACTTGCAGCCAATAAATTCAAGCTCTTAGGAAAAGAGATTAGAAGGAATTATCCACTTAAAAATGAATCTAAAAAATAAATTCCAAAAATGCAACAAATTCCACGGACATTTTTTATCTGTGTGAATTATTCTGAAAAATCAAATCAATGTATTTTATCAGTATTCAAATAATATTTACAGGTCACATGGGTCTAGGATGTCACATAATAATTTACAGGTTTAAAGAAAATAACACATGCAGAAGTCCACGACTCACATTAAGCTAAACCAGATCTACACACTTTGATTTAAATTAAACCTCTACCCTGTCGACCATTACCCACTAGATGAGGCAGCAATTCAGTGTTGAGACAGACTGATTCAATATTTACTCATTACAATACCATGTAATGAGGCAGGGACAGGAAGATGTCTTTTAAAAAAAATCAATTTCAGAATAACCACATAGGTGTGAGCAAATCACAATCAGAATAGAAGTGAAAATAAAAAGATACCCTGCACCAAAGAGCCTTGGTAGCTAAGAGGCCGTGCCCATTTCAAAGTTCCCTGCCTGTGGTGTCAGCGTCGCAGCGCTGCGGCCTGGCCTGTCGGCGGCGGGCACCGCACTTGAGCCTGTGTGGGGCAGCTCTGTGCAGATTAACTAGCTGAGGACGCACAGATTTCTAAAAGCAGCTCTCTGAAAGAGCCTCAGAGGATAGGCACAACTTGTAGGGGACTGGAATTTAAATACGATTTACTAATCAATTCTTCTTGCTTTCACATTTCAATGACATTTTGTGTAGTGACAAGACCATGAAAATTCAACTAACCGATATTTTATTTGAGTTCAATTGGAGGTAATGGAGGGGGCTTCTCAATTTTGCTTTAGACATTCAAAATTTAGTTCACGTTTTATCTACATTTACTGGCAAGACTTTTCATATGATAACTATAATGAACTTGATCCATATTTAAATAGATGAGTCTATATTTGAAATTCACATATGCTGCAACTAAATTAGCCATCTAATAATTTCTATAAACAATGCCATAACAAAAATATGTATTTCATGCTCCTGCCTCAAGACCTTACCTGCCAAATCTGTTCATTATAATTTAGCAAAATATTAAAGTTTGACATGTTTTACCAAAGATAATTTTAGAGTAATTTCTTTAATTCAAAATACTAATTGGATTTTCGCTGTAAATAATTTTAAAACCATTAGAATCAGATGTTTGGTAAATATTATCCTTCAAAACACTTAAAATATATGCTGAAGAGTAAAAAATAGTTGTGTAATGGTTTCCACTGCAATTTAAAAATGGAAGAAACATGAAGTTTTCAAGAGATCAGGAGCCTTCTGATATTGTACATGAGAGATTCATGAGCTCTTCTGTAATCCTAAAATAAGGTCCCTAAAGCCTCATTATAGTGACGGTGAAAAATTCATACTTGTTATACAGTGGAGGTGACTTCGAGCCTGTTTAGTGGCTGATTTGTTTCAAGAGCATAGACACTCTAGGTGCAAACATATTCTGAGACAGTACCATTGAGAAGAGGCTGTCCTTCATGCACGTCCTGCGACAGGACCGCGCTGTAAGCGTCTTCAGGAAAGCCAGTCTTGCATAACGCGGTTTCAGCAGAAGCCTCTGCAGACGCCTGCAACACAAGAGAAGGAACGTGTGTGATGCCTGCTGCCCCTTCAACATCCCGCTTCGCCTCATGCCTCCTGTTTTCAACCATCGCGTACAAACACCCCCTTTGTTTCTGACTGGTTGCCATCAGAATGTAGGGGGCAAAGGGTTAATGTTTTTGATAACTGGAGTAGAAGAAACAAATCCCACTTGTTTTGTCCAGTAAAATCTAAATAATAAACATTCCAGGTTTTTCCACGAACTGAGTATTTCCATGAAAATGGTCACTGTGACTGAAGAACCAGCAGGTGGATCTGGGGGTGGGGACAGCCAGATAGCATGTAAGCTCCACAAATCAGCACCGCTAACTTAACTTTCAAAAGAATATGTGTACACTCAAGTATACAGACTTCTATATCCTCATCTAATTACGAAGTTTGTTTACCTATTTACTGTTGTAATTAAAAAACAAAATTGCAATACACTTACTGCAGGATATAGAGTATTTTATACCAAAGTAAAACCAATCAATGCAAATTGTGTGTGTGTGTATCTGTGTGTATACTTGAAGGACAGGGAGACATTAAAAATATAAATAAAGAGTAATACAACTATGTTCTTTTTTTAGACTTCAAATCGGCTTCCCTTGCCATCTTCTTCTCTGTCATCACTTACACAATTAACTACCTGGTGTGCTTAAAACCATTATACCAAGTGCTTCCCACCTAGTCCTCCCAGTTGGGTTCACCACTTCTTTCAGCCCTACAGACATCATCCCAGGACAGCCAGGGCTCACTAGAACGTGTGCAGCATTTGCATTAGTTATAGGAAGGTTTACCCCGTACTGATGAGGATCCAATACAGGAGGAGGAAGAGTGGATGGAGGCTGCCAGAGGGAGGGAGGGGTTTCAGTCGTGGCTGCGCCAGCATCAGAAGCAGCCTGCACTGGTGAGGAGAATCAGAAATTTCGAGGAAGGAGAAAGGGAAGCCCCAGAAATAGAGCCCTCAAGGCAGTTGTCTGAATGAAGTAACAATGCAGCTTCACAATTCAAGGACTGCCTGGATTATGCATGTGAACTTTCGCAAATATTAAAGTGGCAAAAATCCAGACTAATTGAATTGCCATTTAATATTCTGTTCTTTTCAGATATGAGAAAATTTTTAAAAAACAGTAAATTTGAACTTCATTAAATATATCACACAGTATATCTCAGAAAAGAATCAGGAGTAACAGTGAGATAATAGTTCAAAACATCAAATTTGCAAACAGTTTTAAGTCTTGTTATGAAAGGGTTTTGAGTATCGAGTCAATGATACAGAGCCACCAACCTCTTTACACAGGTGTTAGTGGAAGCTGGTACAGTCACACTGGGGTACAATTTGAAAAATTCTAGTAAAGGTGAATGTGAACATATCCTGCATGGTAAGCACATTCTTCGAGAAACTCTCCCACGGGTGCCCCAGTCCCCAGGTGCAGGAATGTTCACTGCAGCATGGTTATGGCAGCGGAATCTGCAGACTATCCAACGCGCACCAGCAGGAGAATGGACTGATAAATTTCCAAGAGCCAAAAAAAGAAATACTCAACAGCATTAAAGGGGAAAACCTGGAACGACTTTTGTCCACAGGGTTACATCTCAAAACGAACAAACAAAAAGTCAGTTTCTTTAACTTCCATGTAACACTGAAAGAGAAATTTAATCATAAAATCAAACTAGAGATGACTATTATTTTTAGTAAGTTCAGAAATCTATGCAACATTCCAAAATTCCAACTGGAGACAAAGCATACTACCATATTAATCTTGCAAAAAATAAAAATAAAAAGGATGATTGATGACTCCATTTTTATACGTAATATTTAAGCACAAAAGATAATGTACTGTTATTGACACATGTAGTAAGAATATAAAAATGTACAAGGCAGTGATAAGCACTAAATTTAGGACTGTGGCTACCCCAAAGGCAGCGAGGTAGGAAAGGCATCAGGAAGAATCGCATAGGCAGCTTTGATTTTATTTCTAATAATTCCTTTCTTTCAAAAAGAATTAAAGCAAACAGCATAAAATGTAAAGATGTACATAGGCACATGGTGCAAATTATATTATTCTCTGTATATTCTGTATACTATACATATTCATAATGAGAGAAAATACTAGGGATGGAGGAGTAAGGAGTTGGGTTTCTAACACTCCTCAATTTGGGACACTATGCAGTATTTTGATACTTGCCAGCGGTAAACATCCAGGCCTTTATCCTGGGTCTGGCACAGAGAAAGCACTCAGTAAGTGAAAGCTTTCTGCTTCTACCAAACCAGAACAAATAAAGGGAGCTCACTAGATCGCCTTATAAAATGGGCCAATGTGTCGTGAGTCTGTATCCACTGATGGGTACGGGTCTGCCTCTCGCCCTCCAGTGCAGGATTCTGCAGAAGGACACGGTGGCAGGGTTCCCACCCAGGAGAACAGGTGGGAGCGAGAGCTTGGCTGGGGCGGCAGGCCACAGGCAAGCGACGGGAGGCACTCAGTAAGCAGGAGTCACAGTCCAACTCGGTCATTTGGGTGAGGTAAGCACCCAAAGACTAGGGGAAACCTGTAATCTTTTCTTTTTTTCACTTTTTAAAACACTTTTAAAAATTGAGCTATAATTTTCATACCTTACATCATTTTTTAAAAATTAAGATATAATTGCTATATAACATTACATTAATTTCAGGTGTACAATGTAATGATTTGATATTTGCATGTATTGCAAAACAATCACCACAGGAAGTCTAATTAACATCGTCAAAATACACAGTCATCTTGAATTCCACCACTAACATCTTGTTTCTCAGTGGCTCTGCCCTAAGGCCGGGGAACAAGCAGCAACCTGCTCTTCACCCAAACTCACAGGAGTAGGGTTTCGAGGCCACATGAAGTCCATCAGTAATACTGCAAATGTTCACTTCTGAGTATCAGTCTCCCCATGTTTCAGAAAAGGGAACTTGTGCCCTTAGAATGCTACCTCTGCTCGTTTTCCTCACCCAGAAACGGGCACCTACCTGCACACAGCGGCTGTGAGGACTCCTGAAACGCTGTTTGTAAAGCACATCTCTGACAGATGCTCTCTCCCAGTCTCACCAGTATTTAACAACCATGGGAGTCGTGCATTATTTTAAGGGAGTTTCATATTTGTTTTAAAAAGCTGAACTTTTCCTAAATTCTTCTTCCCCGAGACAAAATGAATCCACAGAAATAACATGCTGTTCTTAACCTATACTATATTTCCTTAATGATGGGCTCCATAAAATTATTAAAACATATATTTCTATTAATTTAATACAATACTAATTTCCCCCCCTACTATGCAGTCCAAATTAACATGTTCAAAAAACAAACAGGAAGCACTGAAATGAATGCAACCTCAAAATTGGAGGAACTGCAGGCTGACATGCCTAGCACTGTGCCGCTGCATCGATATCTCACGTGATACGCACAGCAGCCCTCCACGGCTGGGCTGATGCTAGCTCTGAGATCATGGGGTGCCACAGAGCTGGGGGCATGGTCTACCCAGAGAAGCTGACTCCACCTGTGAAGCCTCTGGTGACAGCAGGTTGTTGGATACTGAAATTTCTCTAGTCCAACCTAAAGCTAATGCTGGAATGTTCTCCAACAGTGGTCCCCAGTCCGGCATGGACACATGCCTCTGGGGACATCTGACAATGTCAGGACGCTTTTTTTGGTTGTTGAAAGTGGGAGAGGGTTACTCTTGGCTCCTTGTGGCTAGAGGTCAGAGAAAGTCCCGACCATCACACCACAGAATTATCCAGTCCCAAATGTCAATAGGGTCAAGGGTGACACCCATGAAAAAGGGGTGTCTTTCTACTCTCTGATACCTCCAGTAGCGGGAAGCTCTCTGTCTCTTTAAATAGCTCACTAAACTCTTATTAGAATATCCTCCC
>CM052547.1:30979079-31027896 GCA_028533065.1 Trachops cirrhosus | reverse complement strand
AGGCAGTGAAAGACAAATACCATATGATCTCGCCTTTAACAGGAACCTAAACAACGAAACAAAGAAACCAGTAAAATATAACAAAAGACACTGAAATAGAGGACAAGTTGTCAGTGACCAGAGGGGAGAGAGGAGGGAATTTCAGGGGAGAAGGGAAGGGTTTACAGGAACAAATATAGAGGACACATGGACAAAACTGGGGGGTTGGAAATGGGAGGGAGGAGGGGAGGGATGGGTGGGTGGGCTGGAATGGGAATAAAGGATAGAAACTATACTGAATAAACTAAAAAAAATGTTTCAAATATGTAACTGTGTGTACTCTACATAAAGAAAAAAGAAAATAAAAAAATAAAAATAAATAAAATCTTTAAAAAATTAAATAAATAACATAAACTACAGATTCCTTGATCCCAACTCAAGACTCACTAAAACAGAATCTCAAGAGCTGTGAATACATCAGTACATTTAACAAATGGCCACACATTCAGCCCCTGTCTCAGTCTCTGAAATCTTTCTGAACTCCAAATGTGGCATATCTTATCTTTTTTCCTAGTCTTCGGGTCTAATAACTTAGCAACAACAAAAAGGACTGATGCAACAATTATTTTTTCTGCTCTTAACAATTCCATGCTGTCTCCTAGTTACTGTGTGCACTTGAACATGGAAACCACAGTCATCCTTTCCTAATTACAGGTACGGGAATTTGGCCCCAGGTCAACACAAGGCTATCCTTTTATTTGAAAATCGCTCCCTCTTGATTTTGCTGTTTGTTTTTAATTGGGGCATATTCCATCCCCAGTCCTTTAGTAATTCTCCTCTTCTCCACAATTCTGCACAGATTACAAGCAGTCAGCAAGTGCTCTTGGCCCATCAGGACGGAATTCGTGCTGGGCAGAGGATCTGAACTCATTTAGTGCCACCCCGCGCTCTCGCACAATCAGCTCACCTATCTTGAGTTTCAATTTCCTCCTACAAGTATTTGCTCTACTCTTCCCCGGCTGCAGATCGACCTTCTTGTCTAAAAAGGACAGAAGTGTAATAGGAGTTGAGGAGTTCTGCTTGCCTGTTAGTATTAGTCTATCTGTTCCAGTTCTGAACTCACGGCAACATCACTTTTTGTTCTGGTTAAAAATTTCCCGTAGTTTGAATACTGTGAGCTTTAAAGCCTGAGTCCACTACTCTTATAGGTTCCTGTTTTCATAATTTTTTTTTCACAGTCACCTTGGTCACTGGCTCTGCTTTCCCATTTCATCCAAGTCACTCCCAAATTCAAGCTCTTAAATATTCCATTGAAACCTCCATGGTCTCTTCAATCTCCATACCTCTCTCTCTTCTTTCTGATCGGGATCATTTTTTTATGATTATTAGCTAAAAGATTCTACATCTGAAAGTGGCCCAAACCTAATATGATTTTTTCTTTCTGGCTCTGAAGACCACCTAACTAAAACCTAGGCTCTGCTGGTTATCATAAACTCATTCATTTAACCAACTGGATGTTCTTCCCCAAAGTATCCATCTCTTCCTTTTTCCCCTCCCAGGTTTACTCTGGTCAGAATCTAGTAAAAGTTGGAGTACTGTCAAGTAGATGATCCAACACAGTCAATAAAGCTGAAAATCTCCTTTTCCTTTACAGTATGTTTATTCCCCTCATTCTTTTCGGGCATAAAGGCAGTCATGTGTTGCAGTGGCCCTGGGGCAGACCTGCATGACCTTGACAAGCTACATAACTTCACCAGTGCCTCAAGTTTCTTCCTTCATGATAATAATAATAATAATAATAATAATAACAACAACTAGTGTATCAGCCTCATAGGATTGCTGTGAAGTATATAAAGGGCTTAAAAATAATCCCTCGTTCACCACAATGCAATGGTTAGGTAATACATATTAAGATATTGTTGTTTTTGTGGTGGAGATTTTGATCTCTTTGCTATATGAGTACCCAACAAATATTTTTAAAGAATTTTGAGAAGTAGAAATACTGAAACGAAACCAGTAAAAATTCATTCACAAACATGTACAAAGGAAAGCAAGTGGAATTCCCTTCATAACACATGATTTGAGGAGTGAGGGTGGGCAGCAGTGGTGAGGCAGTGGGGACAACTACGATAACACCTTTACTATGTGGTTTTGTCTCCCAAGTGGCATGTGCACATAGAAACAACTGGCAAAGACATGTTTAAAGCAGTTAGTGGGGTACAAGGAGAAATAATAATGAAACTGTTCAAGAACCAAGTTTGCATGACTAATTTTTTTATTTCTTAATCCAATTTATAACCATACAGTTACATTTGCCAGACTCTCCACATTTCATAGGATTCTATCCATGATGTTGGAGACTATGTTAAGAAGATTATTCAAGAGCTACTGCTACTCTTGAAAGATTATTCTCTGTGTCAGTCATGCCACTGATGGCACTTTGAATTCCACATCCCTGGAAACATGCTTGAAATGTGCAGAAGTTTAACCCTAGATGTTGGTACTTTTGTTTTGTCACATACTGTTCTAGAGGGACAGCACAACATTTCAAACAGGTGCTTTAACTCTTCCTTGTCTTCATGATACGATCTAGACCAGCTTACGTGCAAAGTACACCTGACGAAGGCCGCACACTACCCGCCTGTTACCCACCTAGAGATTCCCATCTGACCTTCAATTGTATTATGAGGCTGGGCCCTTGAATATATCTAGCATCAGTACCATTATTTTTCTGATTTTCATCCCTTTTAACCAAGCAATGCCAAAGGCAATAGTCAGATGATAGCATCAATACTGGCCCAGGAACCTGACAGCTCTGCTGAAATTGAACTCAGAGCTAGAAGACAGCACCATAATACAAGAGCTTGGTGGGCAAAGTCTAGTTCCACATACAAAATGTGGTTTACAGTATCAGCTTCCAGGAGCTGAACTTATCAATGCTTAGGATCATACATAAACATTCCTCAAGTGGAATCCATGGAGGTGTGTGCAGTGCCCTATGTCCACAGCCCATATGAGAGGAGGCTTCCGAGGCACCTGGAGCAAAGTCCCAGAGCACAGATGGGAATTTACCAACGAATGTCCCGGATTTTTAACGGCATGAATAGCAACCATACACCTACTGATTGACTTGGCTTGTGAAAGTGTAACACTACCATGAGATGATGGCTCAGGCACTTAGGCAACTAACCTGTTTGAAAAGTTCCAGAAAGTGTCTAAAGCAATTCCAGTAGAGATGGCCAATCCTGGTTTTGATTGACTTTGTCCCATCAACTCATTACACTCATCAGAGACTGAAACATGTTTCCATACCATGTTCAAATCAAATTTTATAGTATTTAACATCAGACGGTGTTTATAATCAACTTAGGAATATATTTAACTAAATACACTGAATATCAGTGATTGCAAGTATTTACTGAGTGCTCACCATGTGACTGTGGTACAATGTTTCCAGGCATTATATCTCAACAAACCTCCCACAATCCAATGGGGCAAGTGCCAATATTAGTGCTATTTTGCAGCAAGGAAGCAAACTGAAACAAAATGGCCCTAGGTCACTAGTCAATTTAGTAATATTATCCAGCCGAGCACTGAAGGCCTTTAGGGACCACCCTTCACCGCTTCCCAATCACCAGTAAAACTACCTGGAAGCATCCCAGTGCACTAACATATATCTAACAGGCTAAGGAGAAGAAACTTGTCCTATGTAAATAAAGACCATGTGACAAACTTAACCCCTGCCATTGTGAATTTTTTCTAAATTATAATTCTCACATATGGTATGTGATATATATACATAAAATAATTTCACTATGGAAAAAAATGAGAGAAAAAGACAAGTCAAACTTTTGTAAATACCTTGTTTTTAAGTCACCCAAATCAAAGTCCCCATCATCACCCCCAACTCTTCTAAAAGTACACATCAAATGTGTTAATTTTCAGTAGGTGATATTGATGAGGGAATGATTACATCAGTGGCAGAGTGTGTTAATTTGCTATCATCCTGACTGCGTTGTGTTTATCCAATCAGGTCTGTTTCTTAAAACCTGAAGCATGGTTTCACTTTTTAAAAATGGTTGCAGACCTTTCCAGCCCCATAACCCTGATTTAATTTGAATAGCTGGCCATAGTGATGACTTATCTAATTCCCAGACCTTGGTAAGATAAACCCAACCCAATTATACCATTATTCTTGTGATAAAGCAACATTTACAGCACAGCTGGGAGAAATGTGCTGCCTGACGGGAAGGCACCGTCAACAACGTCCCAGTTCAAAGCCATTCCTGAGGTTGTTCCTGAAGCAGCACCCTGTCCAGTGGACTTCCAATAGGTTAAACAACAAAGAAGCAAATCCAAGCCCTGCATGCTAACTGAGAGGTTAGAGCTAATATCATCAGTTCCAGTTTCAACTCGGGGGTGGAAAACCAGCATTTTTTCCACCCATGGCTATCCTGAGTGATTTAAGTCTGGCATTTGGACGGTTCCACCGAGTGCCCCGTAGACGGGGAATGTTTCTCCTCCTCCTGAAGCTCCTTTCCTCGTGGAAGGACTTCTTCTAACTACAGCACTTCCACCCCCTTCCACTCCATCAATCAATCAGTAATACCCTGAATGGCAGTTCTCAAAATGTGGTCTGATCCTTCCAGAGAATCTGGAAAGGTGAAACTATTTTCATAATATAGTATTTCTGGCCTTTTCACTCTCATTCTCTCACCAGTATAAAGTGGAATACTCCACTGGCCTTGTGATCTGACACCTGAACAGGGTAAATACAGAAGCAGGTATGGAGAACCAACTGCCTTCTATGAAGCCAGACATTAAGCAGATTTGCAAAAATATAAAAGCACAACACTACTCTTCCCACTAATTAATTTTTTCTGTTTTGGAAAATATAGTTATCGTTCATAAACACTGGTATTTGTGTTACGTATGTAATTGGCTTAATATTTTTAAATGAATTAAATAAATGTTATGCCTATTCTCAGTTTAATTTCTAATATGCTACACATTGGAAATATTACCCACATTATAAAAGCTCATTAGGGCACTCGATAATTTTTAAGAGTATAAAAGGGTCCTTACACCGAGAAGTTGTGAATTGCAGCCCTAGAGAGAAGAGGGATGAGCTGAACTTCCCTGAAGACTGAATTCCAGAGAAAAATCTGGACAGCTGGTGGCCAGCCCTGTCCCCTACTCCTCCCCACTTGGGAGTCACAGGCCCATAGAAAACAAGCATGGTGATCTCATTTTCCATGCTGGCTCCATGCTGGGAGTTTGCAGGTGCCCTGCAGCATTTGGGGAACGGGGGTAGCCCAACACTGCCTGTAACGGAGTGAGCATGTCTGTGGAATTCCAGGGTTCTGTTTCAGCAACAGACATACCCACAGATAAATAAAAACCACGACCCCTCCAGCCCAGACTTTATCAGAACCTTGGCGGTATTTTCCTTTTCTAATCGTTGGCTCTTCTGGCTTATGTTACACTCGATTCAGAAGTTGGCAAAGGGGAAGAGAAGTGCTATTTATTGGGTTCCTTCAGAGACTTTGGCATTTGGTGTACTCTCTAGGGGCCATGAGAAATAAAAAAGGAGTCCAACGCTGGGGAAGAAAATACTCATGGAGATAGTGGGGCTTCAGCCAGGGGAGAAAGGGTGCTTTACTCAGGCCTTGAATATTCTTTAACTTGGTGGTTTGCAGTCTTGAATGTGCGATGTAGCTGGTTTTTATAGCTGGCAGGTGGCTTTTAACATCAAGAGGCTTTAATTCCTAAGCCACAGGGTATTTTGATCTCCATGTGTGACCACAACTTATGGTGGTTTTTCTCGAGGAAAGTGCCTGTTTACAGAGGTAGGGCTTGGAGCAAGGACAAGGAGCCTCAGGAAAGGCTATACGCCAAGAATCTCAGAAAGCAGACAGGACTCACAGTGACCTTGGCCAAATGTTTGATGAGCGCTGTTGCAGGTTGGCCTTGGCAAAGGTCTGAGGCAGGTCAGCACTTCTGGAGGTACCCATGGGCGACAGGCCTGAATAAGCAGAGACAGCTGAGGCACGAGAAAAGGGGATTACTTCAACAACTATTGCCTAATGACTAAGTAAGCAAAACAACGTTTGCTATTTTTCAGTGACAGTGAGTTCAAGAGCCCTAAGGATTCTCATAGCTTGACCACAGGCTCAAGGGTGGGCCTCCACCACGTGGTCTGGACTAGTCTTTACAAATGAAAGGGAAATCTCCCCTTGCTGATGGTCTTCTTTAGCCAAAGCAACCCCAGAGCAAATGGCATGGAAAGAGCCAACGTGACTCAAGGCGGAAAACACCTGCTCCCAAGGCAGCATGTCCCCGGTCGACCACCCGCCTGAGCCCACACTGGTGAGGCTACACATCATCTAAGACTCCATGAGGTTGGAAGCAAGACTGTCCTTACAAAAGCCCATCACCCCGTCTGAGGGCGATCACCATGCTTCCAGGGGAGCACACACTTGATGATTAAGAACATAAACTCATAAATGTTTAATCCAAGATCTGGGAAAGGTTTCGTGGAACCCTTATTTTCCCTACTTCCAGGTAGAGAGCACTACACTAGCCATACTACTCCTGACCTCTGTCGACCCCTCTGGCAGGTTTGGGTGAAATAACCGGGCCTACAGAGCTCAGTCCCCCACGCCCTCACCCCCAGTAACCTCTTCTTTGCTGGGGGTCAGCTTGCCCATGTAGCGCAAAGATCATTATGCTGTAGGTGAATTTACAGTGGCAGCATCCGCACTTGGGAGACCGGCCCTCATCCAGCATTGCTGCGTGGGGGGAATTCGTTCTGGGACCCAACACATTTAAGCCACATTCTCCAATCCTGTCTTTATCAGTAATAAAGGTTGTATTTTAGTTCTCTATCTGCTTACTCCCTTGTCTTATTTGTTCAGAACTTAGATGAATAAGAAAAACTATTTATTAAGTCCCTTCAAAGACACCAAAATTACCTATAAAGACTCACTATTACTAAATACTTAAAGGCCAAAGCTAAGAGATCAAAAAAGGAGCCAGATCAAAAAATTCTTATACTGCCAGCAGGGCCACAAGGCCACTAGGACAGCTGGACATTACAGGTCTGAGAACAAACAACCAAGATTCTTCCATTGCTTGGGGGGTCGATGGGCTGGGAACAGAAAGTCACAGGTACCTCTGGATTCCTGGCTAACTACAGTTCTGGGCCACGTTGAAATCAGGAAAAATAGGGTGATTCACAGAACCATTAACTACTCATCAGTCACTTTCATCTCTTAAAATCACCACCCAGGGGCTGCGTGGCCAGTGACAGAAATTGCCTACTTCCATGGTAGCCTATCTGTTAGACTGGCTCAATCTGTTAGATTTTCCCACTCAGGGCTAAAGTTTATTCCTTAAAACTGAGATCCTTTAAGTCCTCATTCTAAAGTCCAGATCCTCCTCAAGACTGCCATCCTGCAAAATCTTGAATAGACACTTATCTCGTTCCCACTGTTTCCCACCCCACTGGCCACCTCCTAGTGGTGTGCCTTTGGGTAAATGGTTTACGCCAGACTTTGTTCAGACTTTGGCAGAAGGGATGATGATAAGATGCCTACATATCTCAGGGGGCTGATGTGAGGACTGCATGAGACAATGCACGTGAAGTGCTTGGCCTGGCGTGTAGTAAGCTCTCAGCAAATAGTAGATTTCATCAAAAGAATCTGCTTTCAAGAAGGTTCACAATCCTCTGAAACACACCATACAAGCCATAACTGAAAAAGGTTACACAAAGGGAATGAGAACAAACAGCCAGAGGAAGAGACAGACAAGTTACAAACCTCACCCCCTAGGTTAGGGTTCACACAGACAGCTCAAGGAAGAAAAAAAGGCCAAATTAGCTAGTAAAGATGCACATGCACGCAGCTTGCTGCCCAGCAATGCTACAGTTCTGCTCCTTGGTACGTAGTTCAGAGCAGACCAGCATTCCATTACCTGGAGCATGCTAGACATGCAAATTCTTAGGGTCCACCACAGGTTTACTGAATCAGAAATCCAGGGGGCGGGAGTAGGGCCAGGAATCTGTGTTTACCAAGCTGTCAGGTGAGCTTTATGCAAGCTAAAGTTTGGGAAATGCAGCCCTGGAGTACTCCTGGCATTTATGCCCAGGTTGCACATACAGGAATGTTCACAGCAGCAAAATTCTGACCACACACACACAAGCCCATCAATGGCAAATTGAGTAAATTGTACCGTATTCAGAGCATGCGATGCCCTAGAGCAGTGAAAGTGAACAAATTATGGCTAAACAACTCAACTGAATGAATCCTGTAGACATAATGCTGAGTAGAAGAAAATAAAAAATTGCATTATATGTACACACACATAAACACACATATGAATTATACATTTATACAAATATGCATGATATACTATATATACACTTATGTAAATACCCCTATATATACATTAAAAATATACATAGAGATGGTAAAACTATAAAGAAAAGCAAGGAATAATTATTAGAAAAATAAAAATAGTGGTTATCTCTAGGAGAAGGAGAGGAACGGGACTCTGGAGGCTTCCAAGGCAATGGCGATATTCTATTTCCTAACCCGGATGGTGGTTAAACTGACATAGTCTGTATACTTTAATCATTGCTTGTACTGTGCGCCTATGCTTTCTTTGCTCCTCTACAGGTACAACATTTCACAGCAGAAGTTTTTTAAAAGGCTGAACTTCATACATACACAGGACAGAACCAGATGCCAATCCTGCCTTAATTTTTTTACCTGCACTTAAATAAATGTCAAGCCTAGGAGCACGCGCTCTGGCATCAGGCTGTGGGCGTATGAACGCTTGCTTTATTGCTTAATGAGTTAACACCTGTAAAGTACTTACAACAGTACCTGGCACATGTGTTACTGAAAAGAGAAGCACCAATATTAGGATAAGATGAAACTAAGTTAAAAGCATCGTTTTCTGCATCTATTTGTTAATAAGTCATCAGTATCTACAAGGACAGTGAAATCTACCTCCACTCTGCTTTTGCATATTTTGTGCGGGCAACAACCAGTACGATAACATTACCCTCAACCCTCAAGTCTATTGAGTCCTCTTCATCATAAGAAAAGTATTGACAAACTAAATAATCTAATCTGGTCCCAGGCCAATCTCAGCACACAACACACACACACACACACACACTGCTGCTTCCATACCAGGCCATTAAAATTGAATCACAGACCTAGAAGACCAGAACACCTCCTGTTTGATTACCTATCATTCCCAGATCAGATCTGTTAGAATTTAAGGAGGGATGTTCCAATAGGTGCCCTTGAATCGTGGCTTCCAAATGTGGTCTAAGGAGCACCGGTGGTGGCACACACAGAGCCAAAGTCGTCTGGCCAAATCACTGGGCAAAGCCTTGTGCACATCAAGTGCTCAAAATTATTCAAATAATTAAATTATCCTTGACTGCCTTTGTGTAAAACAATAGTGATGACTATGCTCCAAAATCTTTAAAGGTCTTAACACCTTGCTTAT
Source organism: Trachops cirrhosus (assembly GCA_028533065.1). NCBI lineage: Eukaryota > Metazoa > Chordata > Mammalia > Chiroptera > Phyllostomidae > Trachops > Trachops cirrhosus. The sequence goes on along the minus strand of CM052547.1, from coordinate 31,018,392 downwards.
TATTATGAAAGCACTTTTACAAATGCTTTCATATATTTATATATATTCATGTGTATATATGTATATATATGCACACACATATATGAACTCATTCATTCTTCATAACAACTTTATGATTCATACTGTTTACTACTCCCACTTTACAAATGGGCACACTGAGGGACAGAAATGTCAACATGCTGTCCAAACTCTACAACAACCAAGTGTCAGATCCAGGGCACAAATACAGGTCATTTAGAGTCAACTTCCCATTCCTAACCATTGTACTACACTGCCCCTCTAAGCAACTAAATCTCTAAAATTGAAGAGAGAAAAAAAGATTTAAAAATCTGCAGAAATGTTGTATTTAATAAATGAAGCATTTCAGTTCAGAAAAATAGAAATTTTATTTGGCAAATGATAGTCACCCATGTCTTATTATGTATATAAAATCTGGGGGAGAACCAAAATAAGACTCACTACCTCATACCATATACAAAAATAAATTTCCAAAAAGCAAAATATCTGAATGTGAAAATATAAACGGATAAATACAATGTGATATAGCATGAGGTATGGGAAGACTGTTTGGAGGCGGGTGGTTTCGATTTACATCTTGGCTCACCTACCAAAGAACAATAGTCCAGAGACACATTACATATTATTTTTAGAGATTTGTTTATCTTAATTATGAAAAACTAAGGCTCAGGGAAAATAAAGATTCGGAATCATGACAATATCCATTACTAATGCAAATACTAAAAAAATAACCCCTCTGTTTTCCAAGATGCTTATATTTTAGGCCATAAAATGTTGTAAGTCATCTGCAGATAACCCATTCTTCTCTACATTTAAATGTACCACTAGCCCCTTTTAAGCATGGCCCCACTGAGACTGACTCAAATAAAGGCAGAATCATAACCCCAACCATGGAATAACTCAGTTCATTTACAAGGTACTTAATTATAATTAATTTGTAAATTAAATCAATGGTTATAATATTCTCCCTAAATGTTCTTAGTTATCTGTCAAACAGAAAAACAGACCTGTAAATAAAATGTAATGCCAAACACACAAATACTGTGCTAACGATTACTTTTATGGTAGAAAAACTATATGTAGGAATGAAACAAAAGTAAATACAAATTACATACCAATAAGCTAAGGCCAACAATATGTACAACCTTTTTAAATACTTTAAAATAAAGTCCACATGTGTAGAACGTAAATAAATTAGAGCCGCCTTAAGCAAACAAATCCTTGGTGGGCCATGACTTCTGGAATGTGATTCCTTAGTCCTCATTCTGTATGGCATCCTCCACCTGGACTCTAGATCTACTCGGCAATTGTTGTAAATGGAGAGTCAGGACCTCTAGACAGAAAGACCCTGGGACAGGGATGCACTCAGCATCCTTCATGGCAACCTCTCAGATCCTTAAAAAAAAAACTACGCAAATACAAAAGCAGGTCAGCGCTACCCAAAGATGCACTGAACAGCTGAGAAAACTGGCAGTTTGTGGAATTATAGCCCCACAATTTAACCTTTTTTAAATTAAAAATAAATCCGGGTAAGGCCTCATTAAGAAGTGGGTCACTATTAAGCTCAGAGAAGGTATTAAGAAGCATCACTTAGATTAAAATCTGTTAACACTCAAACATTTTGATTGAAGACTTCAAGTCAAAAAGGCATTTAGTTCTTTGCCTCCGTCCTCCTCATAAAGACAGGCTGTAACTCACTGAATTCCGAATATATTTGGAGCAATATAGCCAAATTACCAGAAGTACAGGAAAAGATATCTAAGTAGGAAAACCCACAAAAGGTATTTTGTGACTCTACACCATAACCATGCATGTGAACTTTAGCTGCAATGAAACAATCCATCTATTGTTTTTTTTCTTTAAATCTTTTCGACTTCCTTAACTTTCCAGGTATTTCTATAGTGTCAATGAATCTTTCCTAATTTTGTGACTAAATAAAAATATGGCACAAATATATGAATGATTTTCAAATTGAGTGGAAGATGCAAGACACAAAAGGGAATACAGTGCGGTATATCACCAGATGAGGTATAAAAATAAGCAAAGCCAAATGATCCATGCTATTAGAAATCAAATACATAATTAGCATTGAGGGATGATTCAGACTAGAAGAAGGTAATGCCTGGGTGCGGCTGATGCTCTGACTGATTGGTTGCTGATTGAATAGTATGCTCAATTTGTGAACATTCAGCAGACTATCCACTGTATGTGCACTCCCCTGTACACAACCCATAATCTATAAACTGTAAGTATGTGTGTGTCAATGATGTTTGTGTAAACATCAAAATTTTAATTCCCTAAACTGTAACATGGGAAGCAAGACATTAGAAACCACTTGTGGAGATGCTGGCACCAGACAGACTTGACTGGGGGCGGGGGCTGTAAAAGGCTAATATTTTGGCTGCACGAATCACATTTTTCATTATTTACTGTACCAGAAAGTCATCAAGAATGAACTTCAGTCTCTGAACCATTGTGTTAACCAATTAAGACAAAAGAAAAAATTAAAGTGATCTCAGTCTCTAGTTTATTAAAAGTTTATGTTAAGTAGGAGTGGATTATATCCCCTCTAAACTTAATAAAATTCATGTTTTTTAGTCATTTATTTCAGGGTTTACTTAATGGCTCCCCAATCAACTAACAGTGATATTGTTGGATATTATCATCTAGCCAAGTGTATCCATCCACTTCAAAAAACCAGAATTGTCTTCTGGAGGGCAGGTCCCTTGTAGTACTGATTTCCCCTATTAGGTAATGGTTCTAAGAACCCATTTATATCAGTGTACCAGCTGGTGTTGTTGTGAGAGGCTGCATTCAGCTTCCGTTAATTTTTTTGAAAGACTCTTTCAATGTGTTTGCCCATTTCATGATAGGTGCTTTACAAGAACAACTGCCCACACCGCACTGAGTGTTCAGTGGTTTATGACCAAAAACCAGCATAACTCCCATGCCCCACCCTCCTTATTCACCCCATTTCACCCTAAGCAACTTTTTTTGGTTTACCTGGATAAAAAATGTCATCAAAGGAAAACGTTTTGCAAATGCATAAGAGATGAAACAAAAATTGGCAGAAATACTGAAAGGCATCAAAATCGACAAGGTCAAAACTGTTTTGAGCAGTGGAAAAAATGTCTCAATAGGTGTATTGCATTAAACGGAGAGTACTTTGAAGGTGACTGAAGTTTGAACATGTAAGAATAAATGCACAATTTTTATAAATAAATTCTGTTTTCGGGGTCCTCCCTTGTAGGTCAAGTTACAAACAACATAGTTCTAGGTTTTCAAAACAGCGGACAGATAAATCAGTGTCTGTGCTCAGTCATCCCACAAAACATTCACAGGACCCTGTCTGTACTACGTCCTTTTGAGGCGTGGACATATACAGGGTTTGTCCAGAAAAAGTCCAACCACTGTTAATATAATGAGAATGGTTTGTGTGACATCAACGTAACCTGGCAGCCAAGGAAAGTGGACTGGAATGTGCATGTGTGAACAATGATGACTTCACTGTACTAGTCAGTGAAGGTGGTAGACACCACTGAGTGAGCACGTGTACTGTGTGGCCCTGGCATTTAAAATAACGAAGCAAGTAGAGCAACAAATCTGTACCAAATTTTGTGCTAAGTGTAAGCATTCCTCTGTAGAAACTATTTGGATGATTCAGAAGTTTGTGGCTACAAGCAACTGGTGACTGGAATCACATCTCATGCAGAGTTTTTTGATGAAACATCAAACTATCCAGGTGACTCAGCCCTACTACAGTCAAGATTTGGTGCCTTGCTACTTCTTGCTTTTCCCAAAACTAAAATCACCTTTGAAGTGGAAGAGATTTCAGACCATCAAGGAACTTTAGGAAAACATGACAAGGCAGCTGATGGCAATTGGAAGAACTGTGTGAGGTTTCAAGGTGCCTACTTTGAAGGGGACTGAGGCATCACTGTCCTATGGACAAAGTTTTTTGTAGCTTGTATCTTCAATAAATGTCTCTTTTTCATATTATATGGATGAATACTTTCTGGACAGACCTCATATATTTTAAAAGATGCCAAATAATTTCACTTGTGGAAAAAAGTGATTAGAACTATTCAAACATGAAAAAGTTGCCATTAAACATGAAGGCATTTCAAAATGGAGTGATGGAAAATCTTGAATTTCATTTCACACAAAAGAATGTGGAAAAAAATCATTCATAGCCTTGAGAGTTTCTATAGGCTCTTGGGGAGTATTTTTTTAAGTTCCAGGATTCACATAAAAGAATTACTTTTTGAGCACTTATCAGTCTATTATTTGATGATCAAGACAACTTGAAGAGCATTATAAAACTGACCATGAATCATTTCCCTAAGATGTTTTTCATCTTTCTCTAAGAGGACATATTTTTAAAATAAGGGAAAGTCCTAACCAGCCATTAAATTTTTGCTTCAGATTCCAAAATAAATAAAAAATATTTAAGGTCAAGATTAAATAAAGCCTGTAGCTGAAAAATTAACTATTTTAAAATTTTTGAATCAATTCAGCAGAGAGAAATTTCAATTATGCGATATTCATTCCCAAAGTATTGTATTAAAAGGGTCCCATCCTGGGTAGAGAAAACCATGGGCTCTGAGTCAGGCTCACCTCTACGGATGTGGTTTTCCTCTGGATTCTCATATTAGTAAAAATGCCGGAATTCCAGTCTCATCATTTCTAAGAGGGGAATAAAAGCACCCACCTCCCAGTCACAGAAATAATGAACTGAGATAACATATTAGTTTCCCTTCCTGAAATTAAAAATATTTCATTTTGAGGTTAGTACTACCAGATATTATTTTTTAAAAAAGGACTTGAAGAGGTAGCAGCAAATATCTAAAGTTCCCATGGTTTGCCCTGGCATCTGTGCTCCTCAGAGTTATATGAATGAACTAATAAAATAAATTGTGCAATGTCTCAGAACTGCCTATGTGCAAAAAACCGAAAGGGCAATCTGTAGAACCCTTACTGAAAGTAGTAGTACAAGAGTGCTATGTATAATGCAACAGAAGAAACCTGAATAAACTCAAAAGTTATTTTAATAATGAAGAAGAAAGTTATTTCACATTCCAGTTCTAGCAATTTCTGGAATACTGAAGATTCTAAATCAAGCCGCTTTAGTTAGCTTTTTTTTTTTACTATTTCCTTAATCCACTAAAACATTAAAAAATATAGCAGAGTTGGGGGAGCGGTTCTGGGTTTAAATATTTTAAATTATGATGGTGAAGTAACTTTTGAAAAAAATTAACACAAATCAACATTAAAACTACAATATATAATTGTACACAAGTACACCATGGTCAATTTTTTAAATTACATGAAAACAAATATTAAAATTACAATATACAGAACTACATAAGTACATTATTGCTTCAGTATTTATTTGTTTTTATTATAGGTAATAATATTTTGTAAAAGAAAACCTAAGAGAAGATCATAGATCAAGCACCTCTCTATATTACTCTATTATGAATGCCATATGGTATTTATAATAGCACCTCCTTTTTAAATAGCTCACGCTGTGTTAAAAGCATTACACAACTAACCCTCCCAATGCTTCTTGGGAAAAACCCAGGTTAAATAGTTTGCTTCATCTAGGCAGTAGACCAGAACATCTTATACTAATGTCTTTCTGTACTTCAAGTTCTAGACACTAGTAAGGCCCACTAGACTACTTCCACACCTGAACAGAAGAAAAATTAAATATTCAATCAGCCAAGAGAATGTAAGAAATATCACAATGGTTCAGTCAACTAGCATAATCTCTTGGGCACAGATAACTCAGCACAGTGTGGTCATTCCATGATACAACATGGAAACTTATCTATTATTTAGCTATCCATTAATTTAGCCAATCTTCCTTTGGAACTACTTATAGATCACCCTGCTATAGACGGCTCTCAACACAACTTAAGAATGTTCTAGTGTTAGTTTAGGTAATCTTCATCTTTCTTCTACTCTCCCTAATTTTCTATTATGCAGGTACAGCTTCTGTCTGTGGTCTCTGTCCAGAGTCTCTTCATTCAGAAGCCCTGGAATCCCGCTGATTATTCTAACTGTCCTTCCTGGTAGCTTTTCTAGGTTCATGATTATGTCAAAAACATTGCGCAGTTTAACAATCATTTTCTTGATCTGGAACTAGAACTAAAATGTTTTATTCCACACAGTAATGGTTCTCAAATTTGACTACACATACCATTATTTATTAAATCGGTTCCTAGTGATGGATTTTCAGAGACCAACTAAGCCAATCTTGTGTAATTATTTTTGAAAAATGCCTCAGTGAATATCCTTACATATGAATACACAACACGTATATACCCTGGCACAGATACATCTGTCGAAAAATAACTAGAGCAGGACTTGCTAGGTCAAAGGGCTGTATTGTTAATGCTGACCCATATCACTGAATTCGGTGATTCTCATGAACGCTATCTCCTCCCAAAAAAACATTAAAGTAGAAAAAAATAACAAAATGAATACTTTCTATTCTTAATATTACACTTCCCTTTCTTTAAGCTTAACTGGCCCCTCTCCACATCAAGTTTACCTTTAGTGGTAAAAGCAATATAGCCAATGAAAAAAATATGTTTAGAAGGCAAGCATATAAAAAATACAGAGAACTTCTAACCCACTGTACATGATAAACTATTGTTAATAACCCTAAGGTCACATTCTACCATGGTGAGTACCTGAAAATCCCTGCACTTCAGGTTAAAAATTAAAGTCATTCCAAAGTCTTTGGAAAAGAAGCATATTTGGGCTGTTTTTAAGTCATCCGCAAGAGTCACTGAACTGAAAAGTCCCTTAGAGATGAACTAACCCAACCAAGTCCAAGATTTTAATACTGAGAAAAAAGATATTATGAGAGTTTAAGAGGTTAAACCACATCTGGACTAGATTATAACCCCAACTTCCTGCCCTTGACACTAGCTCTTGCCCTTGACCCTATGTAAGGGCAGCTCATTTGCAAAGACATTTATTATACTCTTGGTGCCCAAACCATGTTGGTGACACACATAAAGTTATCGATTAACTGTCAATTGACACTTAATGTCCACCTGAAATAAATGTTGGAGGCAACACACATAGCAGTCCTCAGCATGTGGCATATGTGTTGTGTATATACATGTACAACTCATGAAAACGGGTTGGTGCAGTAAGCATAGTCAGGAGCTCAGAAAAGAAAGTACACTCAGTACTGTAGAGAGTAACAAGAAAGAAAAACTGAGCAGTGTTTATGTGAACCTAAATTTTCATTTAAAAATTGTATTATAACACAAATTGTAATCTTTACGCCCAAATCTTTCCAAGTTCCTATTTAGCTCCTAAATTCACCTTCTTCCATCTGCTTTAAACCCATTACTTTATGTATGTAGAAGATATAGCTCTTACTAAAACATTTATCTGCCAGGCATGAATAGGGTTGTTTAATTAAAATTTATCTACATTTAGTTAAACACACAAAGACTAGTAGCTACTCAAATTAACCGACATAATTTGCTGAAAATTTAAGGCAAAACAAGTTTTAGTAGGGAAAAACAGAAATGTGAGGCATAATGATTTGTTTGTACAAATTATGTTTCAATTATAGTTCTTAACCCAACTTGAAAATATTTAGGCTCTAGAAGGTATACTGATGGAAGATATAAGATACTCAGATTACAAAACTCAAATTCCAAATCTATCACATTTTTAAATGGTTGATAAAATTCACCACAAGTCTCTGCAGTGCTTAAACTTGATTACTTTTTGTATTTGAGCCAAAAGAAAAAATTTGAATAATGTTAACTTGGGCAAAACGAGAATGTATGCACAAACACTACATTTCTTAAATAACAGCTCTGATTTTTCCTTTAAGAAAAATCACTCTTCTAACTTGAGATTATACCTTAGAAAACAGTATGGGGATTTGAGTTACTTAGGATTTTTTTAAAGGAATTTTAAAGCAAGATTAACTGTTGCTTTAAGGCTTGACATTTCCCAATTAATAACCCTAAAGCTTAATGAGGCAAAAAAATTTTGAGAACTGAAGATTTTTAATGAAAAGGGAAATTAAGGACAGTTTGGTGCAATGCACTGTCACCAAAATAATCTGTTCCAAGAAGACTTTAGTCTCTACATGTGAAAAACCATGAACTATCTCAAAAGAATTTCCTCTTAAAGTCTCAGCCCCAACATTTAGAAGGTCAAAGCAGACTTTAATAAAAGAATGAAAGTCAAAGAGTATGCTCTGTAAATAAATTCTGAACTCGCAACTGAGGCCTACAATATTATATATGAATATATATTAAATTTTAAAAGATGCCTATGAAATATTTTAGGATACACAAATTATTATTTTTCAACCCATACCTAGTGTGTTTGCAATTCTCCATCTATTAGTGATGACCACAAGGGCAAAGATACACATAACCATGTCCAATAAGTAGAATAAACTATAAACACCAACTATGTTAATTCTCCTTACTTTCACAAGAACTTGTAACAGACACATAAAAATCAAGTAAACATAAAGATATACTTTTTTATACTTCAAATGATTATTGCATCTTAGATTATCACATCTTAAAAAAAAGCTTCTTTTTATACAGGTGTCATGTATTGAATATTAACCTCTTCAAAGTCTATACCCAAAGAGATGAAAATCATACATGGTTAATGCAGTTTTTCTCATATGTTTTCATCTAAGGTTGAACGTAGGACCTATGTGATCAGACTATGAATCTAGAATATTTATGGACATTTAGGTGATGTCCTTGATGCATCATAACACATGCAAGTCATTTAAATAAAAACAACAGAGTTATGCAATTAAAATGTGAACTAGAAAACAAAACAGATTCCTAATCTATTAATTATTCGGTAGGTAGTAAAAGTAAAATTGATTTCCCCCTGATGATAAATCTATTCATGGATTTGAAAGTCACTTGTATAACTTAAAAGGAAAGCTTACAGTAACTTTGTGATATCCTTTGATAAGTGAAGTTTAGTGCTCAAATTCTTTTTTTAAATGTGAAGGACAATACTAATACCTCAAGTTAAAATGAGAAAGAACAAAGAAAATTTTAACATTTAAATCTAGGTAATTCTTTAACAAAACTAATAAAGAAGCTCTCAGAGTAGAAAAAAAAGTGTTCAAAGTAAAACAAGGTACACTTCAGGTGACAATTAAAGGCATAAAGTTCTTTTGAATAATCAATTATCCTTACTTAACTGGTCTGAAAAAATAAGGTTGCTCTGTATTTACACTAATAACCTACTCATTCTCTTTTCCAAAACTCTTGGCTCCTTAGCCTGACCTGAAGAATACTAGACTTTTAACAGCAGATGACTGCAGAGGGGCCATTTTCACCTTGCAGACTGATCTTTGTTACTCTGGTGTGTAAGGCAGACCATTAGCACAAAGTCATTTCTAATCTCAGTTGTACAATCCACATGGTGCACATAACCCTCAAACTCATGTTGCACAAACTGCTCTGCTTCCAATACTAATGACCTTGCACATCATTCAATGTTATTGCTTCACTTGCACCAATGAATTATAAGATGGCCAAAAAACTTGATGACAAAGTTATAATTTCCCCTTTCCTGAAGGTTTATAAAAGTCAACATATCATCTAGAAGACACTGAAAAGATCTTATAACGGAAAAGATATGCATGATACTTCACATTTATGAATGGTATTTAAAAATACCTATGGAAAAATGTAAATGACCTCCAAATTTCACACCTCACTTCAACATAAATGAGTACAAGAGGAAATGAAATTGACCCAGTGGTAGGTACCACACTAAAACCCAACGTATTAATTGTCTCCTCCAGTCCTAAATTCACTGTACTGTATTCAATTAAAACTTTCAGATCAAAAAGTTAGTGAACATATACCATCTACTGCTGGATTCATGCTCTGATGTTATATTACGTTAAAAAATAATACATCGAGAAATAAGATTTTTGGTCTATAACGTTTCTTTTCTTTTTTTTAAAGAAAATATCTGAGGTGCCCAAAATTCGAGTTTATCTTCCCCTTAACCTCAAACATTTGAAGCAGCACTTTTTTCCTTCTTCCCCTTACCTATTTAAGAAACCCCATTTTAAAAGAAAAAACGATAAATGAAGTGAGAGGAGGTGAAAGAATGAAGAGTGTGCTCCAAGAATAAAGGGCGGTTTTATAACAGGAGGTACTTTTGTTAGCAAGTGATTGGCAGGTCTCCTCCTCCAAGTTAAAAGAAATTCCATCCACTCCCCAAAACAGCAGAGGCCGAAAATGTCTAGTCTATCAGTTCTGAAACCCCAGAGTCTGGAGAGAGGCAAGGGGGGCGGACTGGCCAGTGGGGGAAGGGGAGGGAGAAAGACCAGCAGGAGACGAAAAAACAAAAGCAGAAACTCAAGCAGAAAGGAACGACGGGACCTGGGCCGTCTGAGACAGTGGAAGGGAGAGTGGTGGAAAGTGGGAGAGCGAGGCTGGTGGGAGGAGAGCAGGGAGCCGGACTGGTCCCAGCGTACCGCTCCTCGGCGCACCATGGACAGGGCTCAGTGCGGCCGCGGCCCAAACCCCTCTAGGGGGCGGTGGGAGAAAGCGCGAGGGACCGCGGGCGTCGGCCCTGTCCTGCTCCTGGTGCCCGCAGCCCCCTTTCCTCAGGCTGGAGAGCGCCAGGCCCTGACCCGTGAAAACCAGGACCGGGTGATCCGCACCATCTGTCCCTGCCCTGGCCGCCCCCAGAGCAGTGACACTTCCAAGCCGCTCCCGCACTTTTCAGAGCTGCCACCGGTTGGCCACCCCCAACAGCAGGCTATGTTCAAGGGGGCCTTCTCGGGCGGATTTCCCTGGAGACCCTAGCTCGCAATGAGGGTCGACACGCCCCTCTCCTGCAGCAGCTCCGGGACCCCACTGCTGGCGGGGACAGACTCAAGACCCCCATCCGGCCCCCGTCAAACATAGGGGTCGCGGCAGAGGTGCCCGGTGTCTCTTCCCGGGACTGCTAGCTGGCAGAGAGGAAACTCAGGTCATTCTCCGGACAGACGCCGCAGTAAAGTTGGGCGATAGGCTGGGCTACTGATCCAGAGCAGGTGCTTCCTGCCGCGTAGGACCCTCCTAGTACTGATTCCAAGAAGGGGCTAGCTGGCACTTTTCCGAAAGCGTGAAAAGTGCGAAGGGTTCTGGGGAAGGCGCCCCCGGGCGCATGCAGGGAAGAGGGCAGCCAGACCAGCGGAGAAGAATAATAGCCAAGTAACGGAACTTCTCCCCTCTAGACGGGATAAGGAGCATGCGGGTCAGGGCTAGGTGCTGAGACGGTGACCCATATAGAGTCCTAGAGGCAAGGGGTGAGGCTTTTTTCTCCCAGGTGGGACCGACATAGCAAATTGTGAGCGTAAAAGAGCAAGAATAGGAGGCAACTCTGGGCTGGGGTAAAGACAATAGGACAGTAGAGACTTAGGGCACCCGGAGGCGCGCGGGTGCCAGGGCGGGGTGGGGTGGAAGCAAGTCCCGTAACTAAGACACCAGAGTGATCATTGCTACTGCAAAGTCGAGACTCATCCCTGCAGAAATAAACAAACAAAAAATGGGGGCAAAGTGGAATTCGAAGGGCGAAAAAAACTGCAAAGCAGGACTGCTATCTTACCGCACCCTTCTGCGTAGGGTCAGCTCCGAGAGCTCGCCCAACCCCAAAGGAGGAACGGAAGGGGCCTGCGATCGCCTCTTCGTGACCTGCCAGGAGAGGCGCGAGAGACCAGCTGGCCCCGGCAGCCCTGACCCGGCGCCCTGCTCGAGCCTCCAGTCTGCGCAGCTCCCGGCCGCGCGGTGCCGCACCTCCCTTCCCGGGTGCGCCGCTCGGCCCCGCAGCAGCGCGGGGAACAAAGGGACCCGGTGCCGCCCGGCTCACCCCACCCAACCCGCGGCCGGCCCGAAGGACCGCTGCGTACCTGAAGGAGGGCCGCCAGCAGCGGCAGCAGGGTCCGCGGTGCTCCCACTATCCGGCACATGGAGGCGGAGAGGGGCCGAGCAAGGAGCCGGAGGCGGCGGCAGCGGCGGCAGCACCAACAGCAGCGCGAAGAGAAGGCTCCAGGCAGTTTCCACCCCCTTTCCTTCTCCTCCCCACCCCACCCCCTTCTCCGCTGCTCTCTTCTCCCCGCCAATGGAGAGCGAGCTGATGACAAATAGCGGGCCAAGGAGTCCGCGGGACTCGCACCAGGAGTAATAAAACAGACCGAGAGATCAAGGGGCTGGGGAGGGGGCGGAGGAGAAGGCGGGAGTGCGTGTGAGGGTGTGTGTGTCAGTAGGCGGCCTCGGTGGCAGCGCAGGCAATTCTGGTGTGGCCCAAAGCGCAGCGGAAGCCGGGAGGGATGCAGGCGGCAGCAGCGGGGACCTTGGCCGGTGTAGGATGCGGAGGTGGAAGTGGAGCAGGAGCTCCGCAACGCGAGGTTTCGGGCTTGTGTTTTTTTTTCCCCCCTCCGGGTACCCTCTCCAAGTCCGCTGGCCACGACTAAGACTCCTGGGAGAGCGCCGCAGGGAGGGCACTCCGTGTCCTGCGCGTTGCGCCTACAAAGGATAGTAGTCCCGCCGCCTGGCGTCTTCTCTGCGTGGGGGCTTCGGGTCGCTTCTGCGCTCCCCTTTCCGCGCCCCCCTCCGCGAGTTGGAGATTGTTCACCGCCAGGAGGTGAAATCGGAAGACGGCTTGGCCACTACCACCAAGGCTCCGTCCCGCGAAGCTGCCTGCCCTGCCGAACCTGCTGCCTGGGCGGGGGTCCTCGCCCTGCACCGCTCAATGCACGCGCCGCCCCACTCCCTGTTGCCACCGCGCACTCCGCTCAGCATCCGTGAGCGCGACCAGGCCACCGCCGCCACCGCGCTTTCACCGCTCTAGCCGCACGCGCTGCTTGGTTGCGCGGCCCTCTCCCCTCTCCTATCCCCGCCCGCCGCTGCCGCTGCCGCCGCCCGCCCTCTCCCCCGCCTCCCTCCCCCGCCGTGCTTCCCCGCCCGCGTCGTGGCCAATCGGAGGCCACCAAGCTGCGGTGGTAGCCGGCCGGATCCACCGCAGCCACCGCCCCCGCCCTGCCAGAGCGCCCCGTTTTTGCTGCAGCCCATGGGTGGGGGTTGTCGCCGGAGGGAAGTCTGGGGTTCGCAGAACACAGCCCCGGCAGGTGGAGGGGCTGTGGGAAATAACTTGCGCAGGAACTTGATTGGTGACAGGTTCCTCTTTGGACCGTAAGGAGGAATCGGTGAGAGATTAGAAATGAGGGTGTAGGGCGGGGGCCGAAGGGGCGGAGGATGCCTCGTTGGTAGCGTAATGCACGCTTCTGTTTCTGTTTTGTCATTCTTTGGAGCTAGATAATTTTTCTAGACCGGGGCAGACACCACGAACTGGCGACGCAGGCAAAGCCCATTCTGGTCATTGTTGTCTGAGGCGATTGCCACGAGCCACCTGCCGGTGATCAGGGCGGAGGCCAAGGTTTCTCTGGGCGCTCGCACCTCTCCCACCTTTGTGGCTATGCCGAAACAGTCTAAATTCCTGTGGTCTTATTTTGTTTTGTTCCCTCTGACAGTTTTAGAGTGTATATTACTTTATTGGAAACCTCCGTTTTATATTTCTGCTTCTTTGCGTACAGTTCATATTTTTGGCAAACGGTTTCAGAGGCTCTGACATCCTCCCTACAGCATCCTCAATAACAACGAGAAAAGAAAAGAAAAAGAAAGGGAGAAACAACCTAAAAGCCAGAACTTGGCGTGAGAATAGGATTATCTAAAGGGTAAAATAGACTGATGTAGAGTTCGCACCAAGCAAAGGACTTTTACTTTCTCCTTTAAAGGCACGAACTTGAGCACAAAAAGTGAGAGACTTTACAAGTTGAGGTCAAAAACTTTTGTGGAATGGATGGAAAGGTGAGGGAGCAATTAACTTGGCGAGGTAATAAAACTTTCCAGGACCTGTTTTTCCACGTTTTACAGGTAAATAAGAACATCGGTTTAATCAGTGTTTGAACACTTTGGATGTCGTTGAACTTCGTTGCAATTTATGACCAACTCTTCTGCTTTCCGTAACTAAAATATTAACGTTATTTGAATTTGAATTTCAGGATACTGATCACTTAAGAACTTAATAATGAATCTCTAAAAATCAAGTACTAATTTATTTGACATAAGTGATGCAGCTTTTGACAATATGCTATTTGCTGGTTAGGCGTTTAAAGTTTAATATTCCCGAGGAAGTTTATTCAATTTTGATTAAAACATAATATTGTAGGCCATTGCTTAATGAAACTCAAAAATTTTTCCTAGCTTCTCTAAAGAATAAGGAAGGTCATGTTAACTAATTTAAAGACCAAAGGCTCCACTTGTTCTTTTTCTTTCTCTTCCTTCTTTTGCTAGGCATTATTGTCACACTATTGCTAATTGGCATTAAAGTTGTCCTTGCAATAGGATATTTATAAGTTTCATTTTTAAGGAGTCATTCCTAATAATAAAACATTCCATCACAATATGGGAAAAATGCTTGTTTTACTACAAAGTAAGATTTATAGATCTCATCTCCATGCCTCAGATTCAGCTGTGATCCTGGACCTGAGGCCTTACCATCCTCACCACTCCCAGCAGTAACCATTGATATTTATTGCCATTCTGATTAATATAAAGGTAGAACAGCTAGCTTCCAGCATGAAAAACTATAACTTGTTGGTATTATACTCGAAGCTTTGAACATCTTGAACATCATGCCTGTAATAAATTAAACTCTTGTAATTTGAAAATTCACTTTGGAATGCCTGTAAGTGAACTAATTCTCTGATTCCAATTGTTTTTGCTCATACAGGTAAGTACGGTAAGCATTTCTTTTGGGGAGGGCAGTTATCCAAGTTGTATTCCTCTCACCCTTCAATGGTTGTGAATTGCTTTGGGATCTTGCATGAGCTTAACCTTATCACACGGTCAACCAAATTTTGCTAATCAACCTTTATCAGAGGAAGGAATAGCCTAGTCTAAAATCATGTTGTTGGAGACTTAGTGCTTTCATTTGGTGTTAATAAAAGTAGATTTGGTGTTGACTTTGACACCCTCCACAGCTTTACCTCCATTGCACCATACTTAGAATAATCTAATGAAGCCATTCATTTCTCTGGGCAAACAATGAGCAAACTCAGATTTTCAACCTCTGCTCAAAGCATCCATCACCAGTCTGAAGACTCCAGGACTGCAAGGAGTTTGACAGTGACCCAGAGAAACAGCCACAAGGTGGAGGAAGTGGGAGAAGGCAAGCAAATTAACAAAAACTAAGGTTGGACTTATACACAGAAAGTCAGTCTAATTCCTTGATTTCTTACCTGTGAATTGCTGCTGATTTTACTCCAAGAGTTCTGCAAATGAGTATGTGCACCAAGCATTGTGCTGAGTAAATGATGTCTTCTGCACACAGCCAGTTTTTGTATGTACATAATGCCATGATGATTCATTTACACACATTCATTACAACATAAAATCATAATAACTTTTGGTTCCGGTTAATTTTCTCAAACAGGACATGCTAAGTGTATACATACATCAGATGAGTGTTTGCATAAAAGGATCTTAACTTTGGAAACAAATGCCCAACAGTAGTAGCCTATCTGCAGCAGCACCCGCCTGCCACTGCCCCAACACACAGCTCCAAAGCAGAGACCAACTTGTCTTCACTTCTGACACCCAGCTAAGTATGCTTCTCAAATGTTGAGTGAAGACTGTCCTGTACTCTTCCTCCTTCTCTCCCAAACTCCAGGACAAGCTAGGGTTGTCCCTTCTTCCTTAGGAAGTGTCCCTCACTTTGCAAGTTTTTCCACTTAGCCTGATTGAATTAAATTTCAGGGTCCCTGGGTAATATACTTTTCACAGAGTTATGAAATTTTCTAAATGAAACTGACAAATGGTCTATGCAAACCCCCCATTTTATGGGAACACTAAGGCTTAAAGAGGTACACAGGGCTACCAGCTGGCAAGTTGGGGTCCACAATGTTACACAACTCTCAACTTAGTCTCTTTTAGTCCTTTATGTGAATCTAGGGAGTCTTCTTTAACTTTAAAAACTTCAACTGCAGTTGATTCTTGAACAACACATGTTTAAACTGCACAGGTCTACTTACACATGAGTTTTTTTCATTGGTCCTCCATGTCTGCAGATTTTCACATCTATGAATTCAACTGCAGATTGAAAATAATATTTTTGCATTCCAAACCACACTTTCCCAACCATAGATTCCCTACTGGATGGAAGATATTGCTCTGGATCTGTGGTTGGTTGAATCTGCAGATCCAAAGGGCCAACTGTGGAATCAAAAGTGACACATGGATTCGCTGACTATGCAGCAGTCACGCCCCAACTCCCAAGTTGTTCAAGGGTCAACGATATATGGAAGGAGAGGGAGATTTAAGAGAAAGAATA
Organism: Trachops cirrhosus; assembly: GCA_028533065.1. Classification (NCBI taxonomy): domain Eukaryota; kingdom Metazoa; phylum Chordata; class Mammalia; order Chiroptera; family Phyllostomidae; genus Trachops; species Trachops cirrhosus. Next base: position 31,001,955 of record CM052547.1, on the reverse strand, counting down.
AGAAAATTAATGATGTTAAGGGTTTGTCCACTGTTTCTCTGTTATTTTGTTCTTCAAAGTAAAGTAAGTCCTCCCCGTTATCTGTCAGGGATACGTTCCAAGACCCCTCGTGGATGCCTGAAATCTTGGACAGTACCAAACCCTGTATATATATTACACTTTTCCTACACATACATACCTGTTGTAAAGTTCGGTTTATAAATTAAGCACAGTAAGAGATTAAGAGTAATAACTAATAACAAAAGAGAGCAGTTATAATAATATGCTATAATAAAACTTGTGTGAATGTGATCTCTCTCTGATAACCCATCTGGCTACCAAGTGACTAATGGGCAGGGGGCACACAGCCTGGACATGCTCCTGAGTCCGGTACCAGACAGGACATAGTGGGAATGCTTAAGATCTCATCATGTTATTCAGAATAGGTCACAGTTTAAAAGAATTGTTTATTTCTAGAATTTCCCATTTAATATTTTTGGACCATGGTTGACCATGGATAGTTGAAACCTCAGGAAGTGAAACAGCAGATAAGGAGGACTACTCCGTGGGTGAGACTGGAGACAGCCCTGCTTTTTTTCCCCTTCTGCTCCCTCAGTTCTCATGTGCCTTTCTCAGTGCGATCATCTCGCTATGTGTAGTATGATTCTGGCATTTCAAGATCCATATCTTTGGTACAACCTGACTGTCAAAACCCAAGCCAGTCATTTCTCTGGTACTCAACCGGAGAAGTCATGGTCAGTTCCAATACTTGAAGAAAAATCTGGCTTTCTTTTTTAACCCACTCTTGCTTGGAGATGTTATTTACCTTTTTTCCTTTCCTTCTCTTTCTTTTAGTATTTGAAAAATCAAACTCAGTGTTTTCATGGGAAATATAAAAAAGTAAGAAACTTGAAGTACATGTGGTCAACGATGAATAGAGGGTGAGTTTCCGAACATTTCTGATGGTCTTTTTCCTTGTCTTCAAATGTGGAAAATATGCCAGTATTTCTTAAGAAACCTTGATAGATACAAGTGGAGCTTAGCATGGATGTGTATTAAATGTGCTTATTTCCATTGAGGATTTGGAACAGAGTACTCAGGAATCTCAGTAAATGCTCCTCTCACATCCTCTACCAGTTCTGTCCACGATTAAAAACACCACAACAACCCCTTGGAAAAAAACAACCTAGAGCTTTTAATCAGAGTTTCATTTGGAGGCTCAAATTTTACAGAACAGCACAAAGTAACTAATGTAGATAGTAATGGTTGAGTAAATGGTCTACAGACAGACACAACTAATAAAAATTTGGTGGCTTTATAAGATGCGTAAAAACAAATCTGAGAATATGAAAGTATTCATGGGAAACAAAATATTCAGTTTTAATGTATTGAATTCATATAGGAACACCAATTCATTTTTAGAATTAGCGCATAAATGAGTGAAAGCCTGACAGGACTAAAGCTCCTTTTACTCAGGATCTTTCTCCTGTGAACCTGGCTTTCGTCATTTGCCCAACCACTTTGTGAGTATATGTTCCCGGAGTCCAATTTTCCTAGTTGGTTTCATGAGTCCTCTGCCAAGACCAGCTGTATCGGAGAAAAAAGATTCCATGATATTCAAAAAATCTCCCTTCTACATGAGGAACATGGGTATTTATGGGGTAACGGCAGCACTTTGTGATACTTAAGAGTCAGAAGGCCTATTTCTCAAGATAAATATATCTTCAGATAATAAAACAAATCATATTGAAGACTTTGTAACATTTGTGCCAAACTTTTGCCCTCGGGTCCTTTTAAAGCAAAGATCTGCCTTCTGGATAGCTCTGAAATACAACTGTCAGTATTTGGAGGCCAGTAAAACATGTTTAGTATCTGAACTGATACTGCCTGTGTCCTTTCCTCCAGTGGAAATCGAGGCAGCGGGCAAAGTATTCCTCAGGCTCAGGATACCCGTGTTCTCTTCCCAGGTCTGTGGCTGGCTGAATAGCCTTAAACTTACCACTTAATTTATTTCCATGTCTTCTCCTCTGTTGAACAGGAATAATACCACCTTTTTCACAGACATGCTAAGATGACTAAGAAAGTAATGTTGGTAACACCTATTTAGTTCTTTAGAGTGAAACTCTCAATACATACATGGGCTTCTTTAAGGCTATGGATTCAGTTACCAGAAGAGGAATGATTATTTGCTTCCTAAAGTTAAATCGCATTTTAATGATGGGGCACAACCAAAAAGCCACTAAAGTGTTTACTAAATATTTCTTGTTTTTTTCACTTATCCACAAAATTTTTAAATAATGTATTTGTCTTTCCATTAAACAGTAACATATGTTTATGCATAGTTTGAGAGAATAATATTCAGTAAAATAATCACTGAAAGCACAATAACTATTCATATATGATTCATGGGTGAGTTCTTACATCACAGTACTTATGGGATAATGTAGTCCTAGTTTTTCTTTTAAACTTTGAATGTAGAAAAAAATCAATGATAGACCCATTTATTACAGAATTGATAATCTATATCACTGTGTTTCATTCTTTACACAGCTCAGAAGAGCTAAGTGATTACCACAGGTAAGCATTATGTTTCTAGGAGGTCTATTATTTTGAATTATCCTTGAGAAAAGTTTTCATAAACACATTTGCAAGAGAGGAGAATATTCTCACTTCTAAAATTGTTATGAAAGCCAATAATAAATATGTAGTTGCATTCCAAAACTACCTTCCCCAAGCTTTAAGAAATTTCAAACTCTCTGAGGCCCACTAGGACAAAGGAGGGAAGAGAACTTAAGAAGTCTGGTCATCAGGACAGTGAGGGAAGGGACGAGCGGAGGTAGGGACACAGGAACACAACTGGACGTGAGAAGAAGGGAAAGACACACACACCTGGGGTTTCTGGTCTCTAAAGAGAGAAAGGGCTTGTGATGTAGAGAGAATGTGGAATACGGCCAAACTACCCGATACAGGCAAGGTCATAATCCCAGTAATTGCTCAGTAAGTATTTGTTCAATTTCAGGAGTGAGTCATGCCAGAAAAAAACAAAAAAACAAAAACATGACGTGGAATTTGGACAAGAGCGTGGGATGACAGCCTTTGAGCATCCACAACACATAGGAATGTCCACAAACCAAGGCACCGGATAAGTCAGAGTCGATCGAGGGCCGTTCAGTCTGTCCTCTCCCAGATATCTGTGCATCTCTTCTGAAAAGCAGGTCATCACTGGCACTAGGGTAACGTCCCTCTGAGATGCTCGCCAGTGGGAATGTGGGCTAGTATTCTCAGTTCTCAGATTGTTTCCTCAACAAATATTAAAAACCCATCTACACTTCAAAAATTCCTGTCATTATTTTTATGAGGGTGGAAATGATGTAAAATGGCTCTTTCTAGTTTATAGCTTTTTTTAAGTCAAAAATAGGCAATACCCATATGTTAATGAGATAGCATAAAAGCTTTAGCTGAAGAAGGTATATATTATTTTTAATTTTTTCTCATTTTCTGGAACTCCTTTTTTTGCATGTAGAACTTCACAGATTGATTATTAATTTTCTTATCTCTGTTGCCCCTCCTTCTTTCTCTCTTTTAAATAAACTTTTTGGGAAATTCCTTTAGCTTTAACTTCCAGCCTCTTGCTAAATATTTCACCATATTTTTGATTTTCAAGAGTTTTTAACTGTTTTCTGGTGGTTTCTTTCATAGAAACTTTTTCTTGTTTCATGGATGTGAGAGTTTCTCTCTTTATATGTTGTTTAAAAGTTATTTTAAACAAGTATCTTGGCTTGATACCAGCATTATCTTGGTTTTCTCTCTGTTGCTTTCTTGCAGTGTTTATATCTGCCTTTCATGTTTGAGAGATACTTTCTTGGGGGCATTATGTTTAGTATGCACTTTAGCATTTCATTTAATCCTCCCAGTTTTAAATAAGCCACCCTACCCTGCCTGAGCTTTGCTTGGGTCAAGTCAGTTCAGAGCTGGTCTTGAAGACTTCTTCTCAAGATTGTCTCTTCAGAACGTCTTCTAAGCACTGCCCTCTCACACTTGTGTGAAATGGGTTGTTACTCCTCAACCTGTACCAGATGCCTGACGCCCATATGCCTCCTGGGACTAATTTGTGACCTCTAGAAGCTCCCCAGCTGGCCAAGACTTAAGCCACACAGCACAGTGCTGGTGACTTGATCTGCCTTATTTCTGTCCTGATTTAATCTGCTACTTTTTCATTGACAAAGGAAAGAAGGAGCGCTATGTGATTATAGGAGGCTGGTTGACTTGTACTTTTCCCCTGAGTTGCTCATCTGACTCTTCCCAAGGATGACACACACATCAGTCTCAACTGAGGCCCATGTCCATGGCAGCAGCTTAGGGCTCCCACTGTAACACAGCCCTTCCTGAAGGTAATGAAGGACACCCCATTTTCCATGTTCTATGAGAAATATCCTCCTCACAAATTGTAGTCCCAAATCATTTTCTTAGCCCCTTTAGCTTTTAGGTATTTTTTTAAGAATTCTAAATGCTCTATTCTTAATATAATATAATAATAGTTATAAAAACCATTTTTAAGGTTTTAACTACATTGTACTGAAACAAAGCATGGAAGCGTATTCACCCTAATCTGTTCACTTGCATTCACACTAGTTAAAACAATCCAGAGTGAAGTACTTTTCTACATAATATGGAGCGATTTATGTTTCCAATAGACAATAATGAAATATAAATATACAATATTGATAAGCCAAACCAGAAGTTTGGCATAGATGAGGTCATAATACCTCAGGAACTAGCACATTTAGTATAATTATTTTCAACCTTTTCTTTTCTGATGTCATTCTGATGCTGAGCCCAGGTTTGGCTGCCTGTTACCCGTAAAGCCAGTGATTGAGAGGCTAGGGCTGGTGCAAGGAAAGTCAGTTTATTCAAGAGCCTTCAGCCTGAGATGATGGCAGACTAATGTTGCAAAGACCATCAACATCTCAGTGCAGGTGGGGGCTTTTATGAGCCGGGAAAGGGAAGGCAGAACAAAGGAAACAGGAGGGAGGGAGGCGGTGGTGGGTGCTCTGTTGAGGGTGCTGTGCGCACAGTCTGCTATGCGCACAGTCAGCACAGTCTGCTTCAATAACCATCTCTGAGCCAGTTGAGCAATGGTCTGGTTTTCGTCATCCTAATCCTAGTTTTATGTCAAAGGTAAGCAAATCTCCCAGAGCAAAACTGCTTCCTTTGAGGTTAGTTCCTAGAATCCTTTAAGCAAACAGGATGTGTATCTGCAGCTACATGTGAATTTATAAGTCATCATGTATGGATGATAAAAGAATTAAAAGAACGGGAAGTTGGGTTACAATGCTGTACGTGTCTGCTAAAATGTCCTAGAGAAAACACCTTTCAGTGGGAGAGATGTACCCTATAAGTGTATGTGGATCAATAAGTGCTTCTACTAAAACTTTTTCTAAATATTGTGACAAGTTCCTGGTGGGGAAGTTCATTAATACCTTACCCATTAACACTCCTGCTTTTGAGAATCACTGATTGAACATTTAATTGTTCTTCACTTTCTCTTAGTATGACCCTTCTATTATTCATCTGAAGACTTATGAGGTTGAATTTTGTCATCTTTGTTATCAGAACTCCAATGTTTTCCTTTGGGTCCATCTGCCTGCACATACTGGCCCAAAGAATGCATGAGCAAGAGTTTGCAGTATACGAAAAAAAATAATTTAATGCTGAATTGGCCAATACAGAGACAAGGAGCTAATGTTCTAAAAACCTGAGTTCCTTATGGCATGCAGGTTACAGAATATATAGGGCAACCTCACAATATGCCGTGTGTTAAGAGGTTCTGGGTCATGATGGGAGCTGATTTGTTGGATGGGAGGAAAGGGTGATACATTGTTTCTTTAGGTTCTGAGGACTTTTCTGGCACTCCTCTGTCCAGTCTCATGAAAAAGTAGCCAGGGGTTCATTCTACCTTAGGGCTAAGACACTGAAACATAACTTGGGTCAGTTACGGGTCAGTAATATCAGTAAGGATGTTTGTTATCTTTAGCCTGCCAGAGGTCCAGACTATGTGACCATTAGTCAGGTCCAGATTTCTGTCTTCTGCTGCCTCCAGGGTTGCTGGTTATCGGGGGAAAGGTTAGGTCTCTGGGAGGGAATATAAAGAAAGAGTGATATGATTTCTAGAGCTAGGATTTAAAATTAAATTTAATCAAAGCTATAAGGACCCTCCATTTCACAAGTCCTAGACCAACCAGTATTCATTAGTGCCTGGTTTCTGCCTCAGTAAGATGGAAGTATTATATAGTAAATGACAAGGCTGGGTGAACTGGTATTCTAAGAATGCTGCTACCATTGTTTGGATTCCCCTCTTAACTTGTTCTCTTAGAGTTTTAAGTGGGGGGCAGTTACCCCTGCCCACCATAATTGTATTTGTATTAGAGTGGTGGTTTTTGCCTTTCCAGGTCTGCCCTGGGACCAGGCCTCTGGAGTTACCTTTTTTTAAAAGTCTCGATCAGAATTTCTATGCAGAGGTCATTAAAGCTGCCTGAAGGTATAAGTTTCATCCAGAGGCACCTAACTGTCCACACAGCCAAGGGCAAAGATTATTATGGCACTCAGTTTAGTTGAAAAGTTCCATCTTAAGAGTAAGCACTGGGAATTCAGGCACAGCATTCTTCCAAGTAAAAAGGTCGGAAGTTGTAGAGAGAGTGTACATGCAGACCATTTCTGCCGATTGTCCATGGACATCAAGTCCTCCTACTGGCACTTGTCTTAGTGGGGATTGCCCTGCCTGAATTGCAGGAACCTTCTGACCAAAGTTAGTGCCCATTTGGGTGTAGGAGGGGAGACCATCCCCAGGCTTGGTAAAGGCTCCCTCTCTTATGCAGGTTTTTGGGGAAGAGCTGCAACTGCATCCCCTCCATGAGGAGGTGGAGTGGTGGTGACCACAGGGTGGTTAAGCTGGAGTAAGAATAAGTCTTCCTCATTCTCAGGAGTCTCCGGGAAAACTGACCTAACCAGCTGACCTGCTCGTATTATTTTGCATTTCTTTTGAACAGACTTATTCTCATATAAAAGCATAAATGCTTCTGGATAAGGGGTTTCATCCCCCTTTCCTTTCCCTCTTTTATCAAGAACTCAAGTTGCATGATGGTAGTGTAATTTAAGGTCACATTTTCTGGTCAGTGTTTACCTGATCCTAAATTACACTGTGGCCATGCCACCTGGCAGAAGAACATTCTCTTTCTCTTCATTGGTTCACAGTTGAACATGACCCAGCTTTGTTAGAGGGCTGCATTGTAGGGCTGAGTTAGACATAAGGTTCTCCAAGACAAGAATACCTTTTCTCATAGTTACTTTCCACAGACCTTCTTCCCCTTTCTTAGTGTAGGGTAAATGGAGGCAGTCTGACTTTCTTACCCCGGTGTCTGGGTAACTAAGGGAAGCAGTGTTCCCATAACCTTGAATGGGCCTGATAAGTAGTGTTCTCATAGCCTTGAGACTGGATCTGATAAATGAATTGGGCTCGACTGCGCAGAATCATGCTATGTTATATAATTTTTTGTCTTTTTGCCAGCTTTGTTTGTCTCTAGTACTTAAGCAGATAGGATCTCCCTGCTGGGTGCCACAACATGTGTCACATCGGGGGACCAGAGACATGCAGAGGGATGTGCAGCTTGGAACATGCGTGGCTCACCCACCCGTGAATAAAGCCATGTCAAGCATCCCCGCGGCTCTGTGCATTTTCTTCTGTCTGCCTGAATACTGGAGTGACCTGCCAGGCCTTGACCAGCTGCAACACACTTAGTTCCTCTTAGTTTTATCCTTTATTATTTGTTTAGAGTCTACCAACCTGTTTAGGAGAAAACTACTATCCTCGATTCTTTCAAAAACTGTTTTTTCAAGCCTTATATTGTAAAGCCTTATATCGTAAAGCCTTATATCTGTTCCCTGACAAGTCAGCCACTATAGACGAGACAGTGGGGACCCTTGGGTGGTCCAAACTTCCAACTATACCTGGGACCCTGAGTAGTACAGATACCTTGAGTTCTGCTTGGTTACGCTTGAGAGTCCACTCCTTCAAGGTCTGCTGTAATGCAATTGTAATTGTCTCCCTGCCCTTCCCAGGAGACTAAACACAGACTCAACAAATAACAGATAGTTTTAGTAATGAATCCTACGTGCTAACTGTAACCTCCCTAGTACAACCAATAGGGGAATCCCTAAACCAAGTTAAATGAGTCCTTCAAGCACCCAACCAAAAGTAATAATACAGGGGAGGGTGTTCCTGGGATAATCACCATCAAGGTTACTCTCCAGTAGCTATCTCCAAAATAAAACCAAAGGGGATACCTTGACCCTTTGCATTTCTTCTACTGTAAACAAGAAGCGTTTATAGGGCCCTGGTGGGGTAGGTCAGTTTGTTGGGCATCCTTAGGATTCACAAAGGTTACAGGTTGATCTTGGTCAGGACACATACAAGAAGCAAACAGTGAATGCATAAATAAATGGAACAACAAATCAATGTCTGTCTCTGTCTATTTCTCTGTCTCTGTCTCTCTCTCACTCGCTCTTGCTTCCTTTCTCTTTCTCAAATCGATAAATTTAACAACAAAAAAAGTGCGCTAGAGGTCAACATTGCCAGCTAACAGTGTCTTGTTTCCCAGTCCCAGTTCCTGTCTCCAGACCAAATGGGCCCCAGCAGCTGCCAGGAGGGGACCTAGAGACCCCACCTGGGCTAGGTGCTGGTGTATCCACATGAAGAGACCACTCACGCTGGGCACCAAAAATCGTTACTGGAATGCCAATGTTCTTCCTTAGATCCACCTGCCTGCATGCACTGGACTAAAGACATGCACAAGCAGGAATTTTCAGTGTAGAAAAAACCATTTATTATTGGCCAGTATGGAGTTGGGGAGCTAATGCTCTAAAGACCCAACTCCCCAGTGGCACAGAGGTTACAGATTATATAGGACAAAATCACAAGACATCGTGGGTCAGGGGGTTTGGGTTGTTCTGGGAGCTGATTGGTCAGAAGTGAGGAAAGAGTAATAAGTCATTTTTCAGGCTTCAAGGACAGTTCTGAGGTCTTTTCCATTGTCCTGTTGTCCCATATCATAGAAAATAGGCAGCAGGTCATTTCATCTTAGGGCTCAGGAACTGAAACATAACTTAGGTCAAGATGTGATCTTTGGCTTACCGGAGGTCCACGCTGTGTGACCATTAGTCAGATCCGGGCTACTGTCTTCTGCTGCCTTGGGGGTTGCTGGTTATCTGAGGAAAAGGTGAGGTCTCTGATGGGTATATCTGAATATACAGGGGTGGGCAAAAGTAAGTTTACAGTTGTTTGTATGGAAAATAATTAATACATAATCATACGAGAATAAACTCTGTCTCACCTACTCACAACTATAAACCAAGTTTCCTTCAACCTTGTATAGAGAGGGTGGTGTGATTTCTAGAGTTAAGATTTAAAACTAAATTTCATCAAAGTGATAAGGACCCTCAGTTTCATCTTGTTACTTGACAATGTGCCATCACTTCACTTTTTAAGGATTTATGACATTTTATACACAATGAGTTCAAGCTTAGAGTTAAAAAGGGTATTAGCATCCATTTAACAGATGTACAGTAATCATTTACCATCTCACCGGAAGTTTTATTTCCACATAACCAGTTTCAAGAAATGTATTACTCCTGGTTAGAATATCCAGTTTACCTTTCAGTAAAATTGAGTAGGTTACTACTTAGTAGTAACAACGAATTTATTAACATATGGGAGGATGAAACCTCTTTTTAATTATAAAGGAATATTCTTTAAAATGGCGACTTTTTAAAAGATTATGTTTAAATTGGAGAACTGGAGAGTGAGAACAAAATACAAGACCGATGCCACTCATTTTTTTCTTTTAATCTTAGCTCTACAGAGAACAGGCAGACGCTAGATCAGCCCTGTATGGACTGATGAGTTTATGGGAAAAGGAACAAGGGGTAACCGCCAGGCTGGCGGGAGGGAGAGCCCTGGTGAGCAGGAGCACGGACACTTGCAGGCTCCAGCGCGGTTTTTATGCCTGGCAAAAGCTAGCACTGGGTAGATGACGAGTTCACATAGTTTTTGCCTGAAGGAACGCAGGTGCCTTGGCTCTGCATAAACAGGAAATTCTTCAGTGTGGTCAGGAGAGCCTAGAAAGTTACCTAACTCAAGACTGTCTAAAATCTTGAAGGCCTTATGACAGTGATTAATTTTCATTTTAAAACCTAGCTCTAGAAATTCTCTCTCTTTCCCTCTCCCTCTGTCTCTCTCTCACACACACACGCACACTTTCACACGCACACACTTTCACATGCACACATGTACACACACATACACTCAGACCTAGCCTTTGATCCGATAATCACCAACCCAGAGCTACATGTTTTTTGTTTGTTTTTAAACATCACAAAATAAAGCCTGTTTATTGCATGTTGTACACCTTTAGGAAATTCCTTTAACATTCCTCTATAAATAACACAGTCCAGGTTGTGGGCTACATCTCCTAAAATCAATACAGCAATATCAGATTATTATCAGAGTTAAAGTAAAAAAATGTATGTGTTGACTTTAGTTTAACAAAATTATTGTTTTAAAATATTTGCATGTAAAAATATCTTCACTCTCTAAGAGTGAAAACCACATGGTCTTCCAAAATGGTGCGTTCATATCAAACAACGGATATCATGGTTAACGTTTTTCCAGAAATCGAATTCTTAACTCTTTATGCAAAATTATGAACATGAAAATATTTTGTATCCTTCGTTATCATTTTCCCAAGCTCTATTTTTAATTAAAAATACTTGCTTTTGACCTAGTCTTCTCTACTCAACATTTCTCCAACTTTGTCCTCCTTGGATTCAAAACTCATAGCTGATATAATTTCTTAGCCCTCTGTGACTGACGTTAAAAAATCTGTATTTATTCTGAGTCAGTTAACAACATCGTAAAAGTAAGCGAACAAGGGAAAAGAGTAGGGAGGCAGTAAGTGGGGAGGAAAGAACAAAAAGATAGTGAGTTACCCACATTTTGACTTTTTCTCTGCATTATTTAAATGTCTGATCTTAAAAGCAGTGAGGTGTGGCCCTGCTTTTTAAGAGGTGCCATTAGGATGTGCTCATAATTTAGCTTTTATGTGGTAGAACTTTAATTTCAGAAATTTTATTCTATTTGAACTTAAAAATTGTCAAGCTGACAGCTCTGAAAACCGAAGTCATCCAATTAGTCCAAAAACACAAGTGTTTCTGTGGCAACGATCGCCACAGAACACCAGCAGGCCCTCAAACAAACACATCAGGTTAAAAGGAAAACATGTATTTGAGAAGGAACGACTCAGCAACTTTGCCTTCAGAAAGATACAGCTGATGATGGTTGGTGTAAAACAGTGGCCTTCAGGAAGCCTTCCCAAGGATTGCATCTAATTTTGTAAAACAGGAGGGTACATTCGCATTCGGAATATGCCTCCAGGGTAGAGTCTACTTTCATAATTCAGTTTCACAGCTGTTTATTATGGACAGAATTCAGAATGTTAACTATTCATTTTGTTTCCACCATTATTGTATTTTATTTGCTGCAACAGACCCAATCTGGCTACTTGACAAATGTTTGGCACGAATGTGAACTTTCATGGAACAAAGAAGACTAAAGGACAGGTAAGGCCATCGGAAACCTTGGGTAGGTTTCCAAGGTTTTCCTCTGAGGTGCTGTTTGGAGGAGAGTAAAAGATTTTAGGCTGGTTATTTGTAATAGACATTATTGTTAAGGGGGTACTGTATAAAAATTTTAAAATACTGTGCAAAAATTACTTAACTGATTTAACAGTGGCTCCAATGATCAAGTTCACTGTGACAATCAAACATCAACACTAAGCATTATTTTTTTAAATGTCCACATTGAAGGAAACCAATGCACAGAATTTTAAAATTGCACAAACTTGCAAATTGATGAACTAGAGACCTAATTTTAGAAAATGTATTATTACTTGGAGTTACCTCCTGGCCAATAAGAAAATTTACCTTACTTTTACATCTGTGGCACCCAATTCATACTTACTAATCTTAAATCTAGGTATTTTTAGCCTTCACTGCATCATGGAGATCACGACACCTACTGGCAGCATAGGATTTTGCACCCTAGTTCCATAAGACACTGAAGCCCCTTGTTACCTAAGATAAATAATTTCAAATTTAGTCTTATAGTATGAGTCAACACTAAAGTTTACTGGAAAAGTTATATCTTAGAGCATGACTATCAGTCAGGATAGGCTAACTCATGCTAGGCTAACAAACACTCCCTAAAACTCAGTGGCTTAAATTCAGTTCTAATTCTTTTTTTTTTTGTCTTTTTAAAAAAATTTTTTTTCATTTTAGTTTCTTCAGTACAGTTTCTATCCTTTATTCCCATTCCAGCCCACCCACCCATTCCTCCCCTCCTCCTTCCCCTTTCCAACACCCCTAGTTTTGTCCATGTGTCCTCTATATTTGTTCCTGTAAACCCTTCCCTTCTCCCCTGAAATTCCCTCCTCTCTCCCTTCTGGTCACTGACTACCTGTCCTCTATTTCAGTGTCTTTTTCAGTTCTAATTCTTGTACACACTACATGTATATTGGAGATTTTGAGTGATGAAAAGTGTGAAGATTCAACTCCATGTCCAACCCTACCATTAATTACTAACCTAGTGTCCCAAGTGTGTTTACTAGTTGTTTTGGAATACCATTTATTTTGTCCATTAATCAGGGTATTTCTGTATTTCCATTAAGTCCACCTTACTTTGTTACAGCTTTATGATACATTTACTACATCAGAAGACTTATTTTTCTACTTTAAAAAAATTTCTTTGCTATTATCACCTGATTATTATTCCAAGTTTAGTATTGTTTTGTTAAATTACTGCAAATCACATTAGCAATTAATTTGGTAGTAATTAATATATGTAAAATATTTAGCCTTCCCAGATAAGTCCTTTATATCTCTCAGAAATATTACAATGTTCTCCACATGTTAAATGCGTGTTTAGTAAATTAGACCCTTGGGCTTTTATATTTTTGTTGCAACAATGAGTAACATTTCTTTATAAAATTTTATTTCCACATTTGCTATTACCTGAATATAAGCATGCTATTGTTTTTGTACTTTTCTCTTATAGTAAAATAATTACATTTTCGGTGGGGTACCATTTTTTATTTTCTTTGAATGAATCACTGTTCTTTATGTCTTGTATTGATACCTCTAACATGGACCAGAGCCTTCTAATAAGGATATTATGCATCACTGTCTTTCCTTTTTTCCCCACATTTAATACCAGTCTCCCTTGGGTTTCAATATTAGAAAAGTATGATAGTGACTATTTTTTAATCATGTTTATGGCATATGCTTTGCTCAAGGTATTTTTAATAATTATAGCTGTTAGATTTTTCAATGCCTTGTTAAAAATTATGGTAATTATAATTTTCTAAGTTGACCTACTGATTGAATGTGTTATAATAAATCATGTAATATTGACTGATTGGAAATCCTGAAATAAATTTTCTTGATGAATTCTTTTATGTGGTGTCAAGTTCTATTTCTAAGTTTTATTTCTGATTTTAAAAATTATATTTTCTGTGAGACATGTTGACTTATTATTGGCAATATTTGATATTCTATTTTTATAAGTACTGTTATATTATATTTATCAATTATAATTGTATTTGATATTTGCTAATAATGTCCTTGGACATTAGCTTTTATTCTATTTTTAAATTTTTGGATATATTTCTTGGTTAATTTTCTGTTAATTAATTTTGTTCCTTAATTCCTCCTTTATTATAAACTGATATTATTTTTCAAAAATTTAAGTTTGTTTGCATCCTTCATAGTACATAGAAAAATATTTACACTTATGAATTCATTTTGTACATATGTTTTGCCTTACCATTTTTCTATATTTTTAATCTCTTCTTTGGCTCAATAGTTATTTACAAAAGTGTCTATGTGGATGAACTTTGTTTTTAGTAACAGAATATTTATACTTTTAATTCCATGGCTGTTAGTTAATACAGTGCATAGTTTTGATTTCTTTAGATGACTGGCTTTGCTTTTGGTCTGGTATCAATTTTCTACTATGCTTCTTGCATACTTTACATGAAAAAAGCTACTGGTAATGCCAATATCTGTGAAAGGTTGAGATTTTACCGTACTCGATAGCTTCCATTGTTGTATGGTTGTTGGAGGAAGACAGTCCCTGGATCAGGGAAAAAAGATTTTATTACTTAATGCAATAGCAACGCCTGAAGTATCATCGTGTGTGTGTCAGTTCCCCAGGCTGTGATTCTACACGATGAGGTGAAGAGGACCATGTGGCACCTGGAGTCGCAGTGCATATTTACAGGGGAGGAATCCTGAGCTTGGGAAACCTCCTTCTCTTTTAAAAGACACGAATCATACCTGTCCTTTGTTCCAGAGGGAGACTGTGTCCATATTCCAAGATTCTAAGCCAGCCAACTATTTGCTTCAGATACAGACTGTCTCTCTCTTCCAAGGTTGTTTTCTATAAACAACATCCTTGGAAATACAGTCTGGAACAAAGGAATATTGTACTTCTGCTCATACAATGTGCAGAAATGCAAGACACCCCTGGGGCAGTAGAGGAAAAATTACGTATTTCTATACCAATTCTGCTTTGTCAGATCAATATAGACATTGATATAAAAATAGAGCTATTTGTTACATCCATCCATCCATCCATCCATCCATCCGTGTCTATCAGAATATTTTGATGTTTAACAGAATAGATGAGATAGATTAGATACAGAGAGATTTGTGTGTTTAAAATGAAATTTCCTATGATTTTAATAACTTTGTTTCATGTGTTTTAAGCTATCTATTCAGCTTCAGGTACTCAGTAGTATCATTTCTCTTACTGTTGATGATCTTTTTCTCTAACTAATTACCCTTTTTAGTCCCATTTGTCTGAGTTGCCAACTCTGCTGTAATTATTTTTACTATTATTTAGCTCTCTCTGAAAAATATTTAGGTCTCTCTTAAAATCACAGGATTATTTTTTTACTCAGTCTGATACATTTCACCTTTTTTATGAGGGGAATTTAAACTGCATTCGTTAATTTTCTTGGTCTGGCAGGTAATTGTGTCACCTGTTTTTTGTTTGTTTGCATTTGGCCCGTGTTCTACAGGCCATTTTGTTTGCCTGTATCTTCTCAAGAGTTTTAGAAAACCGATTTCCTGTATTTAATTCTGTTAGTGGTTATCTCATCATTATTAAGACATACTCATAACTATTTGTTGATTAATCAAAATAGCAACAAAGAGGCTCTTGTTTATTAACTGTGCTTCCTTAATCCATTTCTTTCCTCTTCCCAGTTTTAATAATTAATCTGGATATATAAAATTTGTCATTAATATACCTATACATATTTCTATTTTCAAGAAATTTGACTTTTTAAGCTGTAACCTGAGTGCGCAGTGTGGTGATTGCTGGAGGGAGGGGTGGAGGGAGGTGAAGGGTATGGGGGCGGTAGATGGTGGTGGACAGAGGCTTGACTTGGGGTGATAAATACCCAACACAGGGTACAGATGATGTGTTGCAGAATCGTGCACCTGAGACCCATATAATTTTGTTAACCGGTGTCACCCCAGTAAATTCAATAAAAAGGAAAACAAAAGTAACCCAAGTGCATGAGAGTACCTTCTCTACTCTTGTTGCCATAACAAAATACCGTATACTGGGTAGCTTGACCAACGGAGATTTAATTTTCTCATAGTTTTAGAGACTGGAAGAGATCAGGGTTCCAGCATGATTGGGTTCTGATGAAAGTGAGCTTCCTGTGTGCTCACATGGCCTTTCCTTAGTATGTGTACTGGGGGGAGTGTGGGGGGCGGCGAGAGAGAGAGAGAGGGAGAGGTGCTTTCTCTTCTTTTATCCAAATACACTCATATTGGGGGCTTGAGCTTCAACATATGAACAGCACTATATCCCTGGAAACCTTCATTTATGCTATAACCTGGGCCTAAAAGCCCTTCCACTTTTCCTTGAGTGGCCAGCTTGCCTTCATCTTCATCTTTCAATACTAGTTCAAGGTAATCCCCTCCAGAAAGCCTTGATGGAATCCTGGGTGAAGCTATAGGCTCTGCTGCTACCTGGTCCTTCCTTGCAGAAAGCTCTCCCCTTGTCTATTAGTTTTGGATGAATGTCAGTTTACCATAAGCTCTTCAAGTTCAGGGCTTATTTCTTATTTACCGTGCAACTCTTTGTGACTTAGGCAGTGTCCAGCTCAGAGTAAGCTTGTAATCAATGTTGGATAAACTTAAAGCCCAGAAAATAGACCATCTCTGTCCAATAAGACACCTAGACATTTTAGGAGAGCCAGAAAGAGGAATGACTGGTGAGAAGGATGGGAATGGTACCCAGTAGGAGCAGGGACCTGAGTCCTGGGTGACTGAGCTCTGGATCCATGCCAGGATTTCTCAGGCAGCAGGCAGGGGAGACACAAGTTTGTACCAGATGATGACAGTCCAAGCTGCTTCCAGAAATAAACATTTTGTAAATTCTTAAAAATTTGCCACAAAGGGTGTTAGTCTGCAGTCTGACATTTGGGAAATTCTGTTGCATTGCCCAGAGGACACACATTTCATACAGTGGTAGAAATCGGGATAACCAAACTGTCAGGGCGCTTTAGGAGATAATATTAATCTCAACATGCAGTCTTTCTTCATAAAATCTCTTTGCAGTACTGAAGGCCTCATGGTGATAGGCATGTCCTTTATAGATTAAATGGGGATTGGCGACCCTTAAATTGAGCTACAAAATTATATAATAAATTTTTAATTTTGGTATGATCAAAAAGATTTGATGTGCCTTTTAAGAATATAAAGATGGGAGAATTATCACCAGCCTAATTATTTCCACCATTGTTTTGCATGCTATACATACACATCACAGGAAAGGGGAAAGTTTTGGGGTCAAATCCTTTAACCAGACTCTTTTCTGTCTTTCTGGAACATCCTATACCCAAACTACATTCTCTTCCTGATTTAAAAATAATGCTAGACCTTTGATCAACAGATTTTTCACAAGATGTTAAACATTTGGGGTGAAAGGAAATGTTCTTGCATTCACTTAACAGAGCTGCTCTTTTAGTTGGTTTTGCATAGATTTATTTTTGAAGCCTGAACTGCTTGCTAATTTCCCAATTAGAAGCTCACGTAATTGCTACATTAGCACTGTCTTCTTTTCCTTCTCTGTAATGCTGTCCCAAAATATAACCTGGCTTCTGCACCAATCTCCCTAACACTTCCGGTGGTGGGACCCAGGCCACCTTCACCAGGTTCCCACTGTATTATTGCCAGGATGGCAGTGGGGTTGTTGGTGTGTCAGGAAGCACAGACAGCGGCAACATGAACTCTTGTGATCCTCTCTGCACACTCTCCCTCCTTCCCCTTTCCTGATTGACTACAGCTCCATTCCTGAGCAACTGGGGCTGAAAGCACTGCAGCTCTTTCTTTACCACCAGCGGAATGAAGAAGGCTTTGCCCTGGGTCCTTGTATTTCACTGACGACTTAAAGACTTAAATTGCTTTCATGTAAAGTACCCTAATCTTCTAAAAGTATATTTTAGTACTTTTATATTTCAGTTTATTGCTATAAATATCTCATTTTGATTTATTTTAAAGCTGATTACCTAAAAAATACTTTCTTTAAGAAAGGGGGAGATATATTTATCTACATTATAAAGAAATTTTAAAAAGCCTGATTTCACAAATAAACCTCTATATAGAATATAATTTATGATTAACATCATTTAAAACATTTTCCTATAGTTGGTGAATGAAATGAATGTGTTGATTGCAACTTTTAAATTTACAAATATTCTGTTGCTTTAATACATTTTTCTTGGTGCTGCTATAGTAAATAAATAGGAAGGCCTTTGGGTCGGAGGGCCACTCTCAGTTCAGGCACTGATTTCAGCTAGGCAGTAGATGGGGTGTTGTGGACACAAGAGGAGTTTTAAATGTGGTTTTGATTTTTTTAGATTTTATTTTAATCATTGTTCAAATACAGTTTTATGTCCTTTACTCCCATTCCAGCCCACCCACCCATCCCTCCCCACCTCCCTCCCATTTCCACCCTTCCTAGTTTTTGTCCATGTGTCCTTTGTACTTGTTCTTGTAAACCCTTCCCCTTTTCCCCTGAAATTCCCTCCCCTCTCCCCTCTGGTCACTGTCAGCCTGTTCTCTATTTCAGTGTCTTAGGTTATACTTTGCTTGTTTGTTTGTTTTGTTGATTAGGTTCCTGTTGAAGGTGAGATCATATGGTATTTGTTTTTCACTGCCTGGTTTATTTCGCTTAGCATAATGCTTTCTAGCTCCATCCATGCTGTTGCAAAGGGTAGGAGCTCCTTCTTTCTTTCTGCTGCATAGAATTCCATTGTGTAAATATACCATAGTTTTTTGATTTTGCAAATAAAAAGCACCAACTTCCACAAATGTTTTTATCACAATATTAGTTATATTTTACTATTTTTATAACACATCTGACAAATGATTTTGGTAATTTCCTTAATAGAGGATTTAAAAAAATGATTCAGGTGCAGGTACATGTTTTTTCTAAAGCATTTTAGTAATGACAAAAATCTAGAGTATTTAGAAATATTTTAAACTATGAATGGATGCCATGGAAAATTGCCTTTATTGACAACTGAGTTAGTTATAGCCATTCTATTACTCAAAGCCCTATTCTTTGCCTGTAAAAAATCATCATAGGTTAAAAATAGACTCACATTAGCTTCTCTATAGGTGTAGTATTTTACATACTTTAAAAAACATCTTGACTCTTTTCAAAATCCACTGAGTATAAATACTCTAAAAATATGTACATTCAAAATGGTCATTCTGTAACATGAAATCTGAGTTGTTTGTAATTATTTGTATACCCTAATATGTTTATATCAGTTTTTAAGAGCAACTTTGTAAGAATTAGCATGATCATAATAGCAAAGCATTAGCTACACATATTTGAATGCGTGTTTCATAAACTATATTTATAAAAGAGTGTCAGCTTATCTATGTCTTTAGTTTTCCATGCAGCTCTCTGGGAGACCAGAATGTGGCTGTCATGGAGTCATTTGATTTTAACAGAGATCCTTTCTCTATAACTAATTCAACGCATGGCTATATGGGTAATTTTGAACAAGTGGATCTTTCTCCAAGCTGAAAGACTGCCAGGAGGGAGAGTGAGTGAGAAAAAGAGGATTTCAAAGGAGCCACAGAGAGCCACAAAGCAATCACGAAGCACCACTGTATTGCTACGATCCCTTGACAGAAGTGCATTGAGAAATGGTGATACAGAACAGAGATGACACCTCATTACAATAAAATACTCTGTAATACCTGGGACAAGGGTTGGAAATGATTTTGTCATCAAATGGAGCACCCGAAATTGTAGAAAGTTTGACTATGTGTGCTGCGGGGAATTTTTAAAAGACTATTATAGTTCCCCCGTTATTTCACAGAAGTTCACATAGCAGTGAAATATGAAATACAGAAGATGAGAAATGTAAAATAGAAACTGCCATTGTAACCTTATATATCACATTTAATGAAAAAAAAACCTTTTAGCCAAAGATTACATAATACAAGTGTATAAATTATGATTAGTTACTCTAAATTTAGCTATCACTATTTTATTAAATCCTAAGTGTTGGAATAAATTATTAATGATGGCTCAGTCTTTTAGCCTGTGAAATCCTGACAAATGGAATCTATTTTGGGTCATATCACAGCACTAGTAGTAAAGTAAACGGAGGAAAACTTGACTGTGCAAAAGTCAGTGGAAATATTTCAATAGTACCAATAAAATGAAAAATTCAAAGGAATAAAAACAATATCAAATACTTAACATTGCTGTTGTTGAATTTCAGTAGAAAGAAAGTCAAACAGATAATTACCAGGACCATGGTAAAGACTGATGCTTGAAAATAAAGCAGAAGCTTTATTACAGCAGAGCCCAATGGCCCCTAAGTGGAACTTATTTCTGAGTCTAGAGCTTTGGTCTCACACTGCCTAAATGATCCTCAACCTTTGTTGAGGATCACAAGAACTGATGTTAGATCCTGGAGTCAGGCTGAGCCCACCAATGAGGACTACGTTTTAATATGGTCTCTTTATAATGTAAATTAGGCTGAGTATAATTGGGAGTAAGTGATATATTAGAAATCATGTTTCATATAAGAATCAAGACCAGGTCAGGGATGGTTTGGAATGTGCTCATTCATTTTCAAGTATTTCCTGTTCATGGACATATTATTTTTAAGTCAAGATTTATTTATAAATTATATGGAAAGGGGACATTTTGAAGGAACCCAAGAAGGAAAATGATATGTTAAAAGGAGTATTTAATAAGAGTCAGTTTGGTCGCAAAAAGGTTTTTCCATTAAGTGATTTGGATCAGATAGTATACATAGGAAACTATTACAGTGTTTCTAAATCAGGTTTCAGGTACGGTGCGATAATACCTTGAAATTTTAATTAATATGTTTGCTTTTCCACACAGCCTTTAAAAAAAAACAACCTCTTTTTGACTCTTTTGTTTCTTCCACAACCTCATCTAATCCATTTCCACACATTCTTATACTTCATCTTCTTCTATTCAGGAAGAGGTATCATTGATTATCTTAAGGAAAATTAGGATTTTAAGGCAAGAATGCAAAGAATCAGTCGATGCTAAAGTTTTGCAATGTAAAACAGATTTTGACTTTTTATGAGCCCATAGAATTGCAAGTTAAGGTTTTCAATGACAAAAGTAGATGTTACTAGAGAAAAAATGATTTGTATAAAGAACAGCAGGAAAATGGAGACAACTGTACTTGAATATCAATAAAAAAAGAAAAAAGCAGGGGTCCTTTCAAAAATGGTAAGTGTAATAGTCTATGTGGCTAATCAAGTTTTCTGTTTGTTTGACAGAAAACCAGACGGAAACATAACAAAAAAAAACAATGTCCTGACTGTGGAGAACAAGTGAGATGAGAGAGAGAGAGAGAGAAAGAGAATAGCAGAATAGGGAAGAACTGAGAATTTGGCCTTTCACCCTGTGCTCTCCAAAGATCAATCCCTGATGAGAAAGGATGATCAAAACTCCAGGGATGTTTGGGGGATTCCTGAGAAGAGATGCATTGCCCAGGTTCCATATATAGCAGAGAGACCTTGACCCTTTAGAGAAGCTCTGTGTTGAGCATCAAATTGTTCAGCTATAAAGCAGAAATGACTAGGCAAGAGTATCCCAAGCTCTGAGCAGGCACGGAAATAGAGAGGAGCACACCAAGCCTTCTGGTCAGGCCAAAGAAAAAGGAAAAGACCACAGAGGTAACCCATGAGCGTGAAGACATTGCAGTAGTGCATGCAGTGGGGGTAGGTGCCACAAATCCGGACACCAGTGGTGATCATAGGTCTCATCAGAAACCAAGGGTGGATGCTCGTGGCTTTGGACCAGTGCTTCTCAAAGGTGAGCGGGCATCAGAGTCACCCAAAGTCCTTATTAAAACACAGATTCCTGGGTCCTCATCCAGAGTTTCTGACTGAGTTGGTTCATGTGGGATGGGGTCCAAGGATTTGCATTTCTATCAAGTTTCTGGTGGCACTATGTTTCTGGTTGAGGACTTCACTTAGAGAAGCACTATTCTAGACTAAACCAAAGATGTTGTATGCAGCCTCCCCAACACAGACACACAAACACACACTCACTCAGGATTTAGATGGCCTCTGGAAGGAATGAAAAAAGAAGGGGATGCATTCAGATAGCCTAAGAAATTACCCAAAAGAAAGTGAGTCCACACCTGAAAGTGCTAAGTAATCACAAATTGGATTATTTGTCTCCCTCAGCAGAAATTAAGGATGAAGGGCTACGTTCACTTCCATTGTAGAGAAATAAAGACCTCTACCATTTGTATGACCTAAGTTTTGTTCCTGTGAAAAGCAGTGCCCTGTTTGCCCGCACTTAGTGAAAATTGTGTACTGAGGTTTAAATACAACTTTAGGAGTCCTAGAGAGGAAACAGTTTGAAAGGACACTTTGCTTTGTTGTTGCTATTGTTGTTATACAAAAACAGTTCTGTTGTACAGTATTTTGCCTTGGTACCTCCCCTGTGCTACAGAAACAGGGAAGATGTTTCTGTAGCACAGGTGACCATTCTGTGGCTCGTCCCCTGGGCCTCCTCCAAGAACAGAGAGAACAGGAGCTATGTCTGAGCGGACAGCCCTTCCGAGAGCTCTGAGGAGGCAGAACATCTGTGGGCTCGGAACACTGCTCCCACAGTCACAGTCCTCCATCTGGGCCCTGCACGAGCACACTCCCTGCCACATCCATGACGTGCTGCGAGGCCCCATGCACTCATGGCAAATAACAATGTTTAGTCTCCAGTGGAGCGGGATCCTTGCCTTCCAAGGGTCCAGCATAAAATGTAAAAGCCTGTCAGATGGCATTTACATGAAGGCAGCTGATAGGGCTTGTCCCTTCAGTTGCACACGGCTTTGGTCTAAAATAGGACTGTGTGTGCACCTTTGCTGTTTGCGTTTTCCCTTTGCACACAAGAGCTAGGTCAGTAGTTCATAACTCACCAAACTGAGTTCATATTCATGAGATTTATCTGATATGAATTTATTGCACATTACCTAACATCCCACGTCCACCAGCCTCTTGTAGTTAAACTTTCCTTTGATACTCATACACCATCACATGAGCCTCCATCCCAAGTAACTAATGGAAAACCCATGCCCTCCTCAGTATTTCTAAGGATTCTTCAGTTTGTGGAGGGTATATGTGCCTAATTATGTGACATGGTCTCTCCCTCTCACTCTGAACTCTCAATCACCACTTTTCTTTTCTTTTTTTT
>CM052547.1:30849999-30978579 GCA_028533065.1 Trachops cirrhosus | reverse complement strand
GGCAAGAGTTAGAAACAATTTAGTGTATCCTGCATTAGAGTGCACATACATCTAGGTGTCCTGGTGATTACTTGAAGCCCCTTTTACTGAAATTGGGATGAGCAGCTAATGACTCCCAACCTCTACCTGGGGGGAAACAGGGCTCACAGTGCTAGAACAGTTCTCTCCTTTTACGCCCTCTCTGTGATTGAATTTGAGTTAAATTACAAGTTTTAAATATTTCTGTAAATGTTTACTGAAATTTATATCCTTATCAGGCACCTCAGTTTAGAATTTCATATCCGTTATTTTGGTGCTATAATATGATTCTAATGGAATATTGTGCTATTTTTCTGTTTACTAGCTCAGGGGGATGCCTTTTTCTTTATATTTTTATATACATGGATAATTACTAAGGAAAGTTTTGCATGCTTAAAGGAGAAGTTATATATCCATGTGTACTTATGTGCAAAAAAAATAAAGCCATACATTTCTGGTTGGCTGTCTTTTGGGGATCAGTGACTCTGAGATGCCTAGAAGATTCTTACAATTTCCCCATCTGCCCTGGTGTCCAAGGTGGGAGGGATGGAAGGAAGGCCTTGGCACTGGTTTGGAATTTCAGTGTTGGTAAATTCATAAGCCCCACTGGTGACCCTGAAGGGATTATTTTTTGTGCACCTTCTCTTTTCTCTTCCTGGCTTCATCCTTTCCTGTTTGAAAAACTGATTAAGCCTACACTCTCTTGAAACCTGGGGAGTGACCAAAGGCACAAATTCTCAGATGTTCTAGTTATTATCAGCAGCGGGGCTGGAAGGGAACATAGCTATCTGTTCTCAGTTATTTTGTGGAATGCTCACTTTTTGGTACAAAGATTAGTACTGGTGGAGCAGAGCAGTGTGAGAAGGAAGTAGGGAGGCCAACTTCCAAATTGACAGTGGCGTCTGTTTTAAGAGAATGTATCTAGATCTGCTAGGACATGATGGGACTTTGATTCATTGTAACAACTTTATGTGACAACCTAAAGCAGAGTGTCTGCTTAGGTGACAGAGACTGAGAGAATGCAAATTGGCAGTTCAATATGTTCAAATTTCCCAGAGGATCATAAATCAGAGGGTATACTGCCCTTAGGACACTGTATGTGCTGGGTCAGTAATTCTTAACTCTTGTCTTGGGAAATAGAAAACATGCCCACTGAATTTAGCTGGGTTCTGGATGAACAGACAAGGCCATCCTCCTGCTTCAGTTCAGAATGCTTTAGGTTGCAACTAATTGGCTTTAATACTGAAGGAGGTTAGGTTAGCTGTGCCCTGTAACTGAAGTGTTCAGAGTTAGAGGACTACTCAGGCATGGTCTTGATTTTCTCTGACACTTGTGTCCATTCTCTGCTGTGAATTGGGCGAAAATACTGTGAAAGGACTCCTCGCACCAACTAGGATGCGTGTTTCCTCATTCATGCCTGCAAGAGAAAATATCCAGCTGAACCATTTTAAACCACATGGCCGCCCTCCCTTTAAGGCTGTGCATGACTGCTGCAGGAACTATGCAATATCCTAATCAGTGAAGGCAGGGTTCGGGTCTATCTATTCCAAACAACACTCCCAGCCAAACCTCAAGGCTCCTAACCAGCGGAGGAAACAGGCAACTGCCTTGCCTGATAGTTCCCAATCGTAGAGGACTTTTTTATTTAATGAAGTGAGGAACTGTACCCTAGATTTCCACAAAGTTTTTGAGAATTCTATCTTAGAAATTCAGGTTACCTCTTATTTAAGAGATTGCAAGTAACTGATCTTCATTTCCATATGAATTTGGGGGCATGGAGCACATATACACTCAAATTTGGCCCAGCAAGTCTTGGGCTAGAGTGATTTTTCCCTGAGATTTTATAATATTTCTTTGTCCCTTTCAAAAACATTGATTTGATCAACATGTCCTATGGGATCCAAGATTCAGAGTTTATATAATATGTTATGTCAGTTTTATTTATGCATGTCAAATATTTAATGATTATGGCAAAAATCACAAGCAATAGAATCTTAGGTGATGGTTTTACTGGTGGTAGTTTAATTTTCATTGAAAACACTTTTTACAAAGGCTGTGGATGTGGCTAGAAGGAATTGTTACTTAGGCCATAGTGCTCATCAACATAAGTAATCTACTTTTTTGGGGTTGGGTTAACTTGGCTTTAAATGAGTGTCTGGTTTAAACAGGTGTGGTAGGTAGCCATGAAGCTTAGCATTAACCTGGATTTATATAAAAAATTGCTATTATAATTTCTAAACATGGCAATGTGAGCTTGATCTAAGAGTACTAGAAGCTTAAACATACATTCACATTTCCATATAGCTATTACTTTTAGTGATATAAAATGTAATACTTGAACCTTGCTTTAATGATATAATTGAAAATAAAACATTTCTTTTAATAGTTAGTGCTCTTGTTTTTTAAGACTGGGTTCTCCAGAAAATGGCCCTCCTTTCTTTTATAAAAGCATTTTTTAGAGGGAAATTCACTTGTTTAATGTTTTATGACATCCCCGAATTTTGTTGTTCTGATTTTCCTAGACTATTCTTATTCTTAATATTGGTTACAAGTCATTTTTTCTTTTTTCCCTTAATACATTTTACTGAAAGAAAAAAGGAAATAAAAATAAGTACACTAGAGCATTTCTAAACTAAAATGGAGTGCAATAGAGATCAGAATAAATTTAATGTAGGCAAATGTAATCAGCCACAGTATAAGAAAGCTTAATTTATTATATCCCTACGGGGAAACAAAATCTAAGTCTAAAGATCATTATAACTGTATGAGACATGAAGAACAAATTAAAACAAGCAAACAAATAAGACCCACTTTGCAACAGATTATTCCTCAGAAAAACCAATCTATTAAAATTTGTGGCACCCATAGTCCTCTCCCCCTTAAAGGTAATACCAAGTGTTATCCGTGAATCTTAGTCAGTTACGGTATTTCACACTCCTCTTTTGCTTCCATTCATGGTATATCAATGAATTTTTACCATTGTATCTAGAAATTAGCTTCAAAATTATTCAGTATTTTGTTCAATGTTTACTGTTTTCATACCTTGGTATGCTATCACAAGAGAGATATTTGGTGATGTCAATGAGGAAGGAAGGGAGCATCTATTCATAGGATTGGAGAGAAGCTGTGCCTTTAATACTAACTTTGATAACTTGCCTGATTGCATGATTTGATAGCCTATAAATCTTCACTTATTCTACTAGGGGTCTTTTTAGTGAACAGTTACTATGCCAGAAATTGTGTTAAGTGCTACACACAAAATCACTTTATACAACCCTCACAAGAACCTGGATTATTCTTATTTAATAGATTAGATAATTGACAATTAAAAGATTAAATTTTTTGTTCATCTTTTGTATATAGCACAGGGCTAGAGTTAAAACCCAAGGATGTATAATTACAAAATTATACATGTGCTTTCTGCAACACTTTCCTATTTCTTCTTACTTCTTTCAAAGTAGATTATCAACTAATTTTTACCAGCTTTAAGTTATACCATGTCATATAGCCCGATTTTTGCTAATCCCTAGTAGATTTTCAGACTAGACTAAGGTGAAGACCTAGATGACAATTGGATGATGTAATACTTCATCTATTAGACTATGCTCATTTGTTGACATTTTAACATATTTGACATCAGGATTACCTTATAACTGATGATGAGTAAGTATTTGTCATGGTTTGATTATGAGAGTTTAATTTTTTTAGTGTCATTTAAATGAATGATATGTTTTCAATTGATGGTTTTCTAGATTAGGTAAAATATGATACTGAGTTCTTCAATGAAGAGAAATTAGACACAACAGAGTAATCCTGATTCACCCACAACTCCACTTCATGCCCTCTCCCAAGCAGAGCTGGGGAAAAAGATGCTCCTTCTAGAGATGGGGTGGGTTTGGGGAGTTTACCTCCCATTGCCATTGTTATCATTTTTCTCTCCCATGGCCTGGTTCTAACAATGGAATTTCTGCTTCTTCAGAGTTTTCCCTAGATCATTGTAAAAAGATGTAATTTTATTATGATTTTTAATTATTTACATTCTCTTTCACCTGCCTTTTAGTCATGTTAACCAAGACTTGACTCTTTTATTAAGGGTTCTTTCCATAATTCCTACGAAACTAAAGTAAGTGACTTTTTTTTGGCCTATGCCCTTTACATATATGTAAATGTAGGACGTTAAGTGATGATTATTTAAACTGTCTATTCTTTTTTTTTTCCTTGTTACCATCCATTTGTACATAAAGGTACAGAATTTTTACATTATGTAAATTCCCAGTGTTACTGAGGGGTCTAAAAACTATTGAAATACCATATATATATATTTTTTTTTTACATGAACCATTATACATTTTAAAACCTCCCCAAAGCTCTGCCCCTCTCCTTCACCACTTCCAAAAATCTTTCACTAATGCTCCTAGAAGTGGATCTTTTCATCCTCAGAATATCTTCATAGCTTATGCTGTAGAGAAGTCTCTCAGTTTCCTCTCATATAAAATGGGTAATGATGTTACCTACCTACCTTGTTTATAGTATAAATTAGCTAATGTATGTACAACTTAGAGCAAATATCTGACACCAAATAAGTGCTCAATAAATATTCACTCTTATTAGAAGCCATTTAGTACACATTATAACTGCCACTCTAGTCCT
Organism: Trachops cirrhosus; assembly: GCA_028533065.1. Classification (NCBI taxonomy): domain Eukaryota; kingdom Metazoa; phylum Chordata; class Mammalia; order Chiroptera; family Phyllostomidae; genus Trachops; species Trachops cirrhosus. Next base: position 30,973,911 of record CM052547.1, on the reverse strand, counting down.
TTTCCTGTGTAGTTTATAGATCATCAACTAGAAGACAAATTCCTAGAAGACAAAGACTGTGTTGTACGCATGCCTAAAATTGTGCCTTACATATTCTGAAAATCCCATTTTTTGAAAAATTGATGAGCAAAAATTCCTATTCAGCACCCATCCTAATTGGATCTGTGAGGCTTACCCAGTCAATGCTTGTGGGAACCAGGGTGTGTAGCTTTCCCCATTTAAAATTGGTATAATGGGAATAAAATAGATTTCAGACTCAGACAAACCTGCTTTTAAATCTTAGTTGCCTTTTACTTTGACTTTAAACTCTAAGCCTCAATCTGCTTCTGTAAAAAGTGAGTAATATTTACCCTATGTGATTGTAGTTGAAGTTAAATTATATAATATATGTAAAGACCTAGCACCATGCTTGAGATATATTAAGCTTTCCATAAATAACTATTTATAATTATTATTGTTGTTATTTAAAAATATTACCTTGAGCATATTAGTCAATGTCATTAAATCTCAATTTCTTCATATATAAATAGTGCTAACATTGCATTATTCATATGCTTACAAAGAGGATTAAGTTATATATGTAAAAATCCTATCAAAACTTTTTTATGTACTAAGTACTCCACAACTGATTTTTATCCTCTGTTCCTCCTTTCCCACATCTTATTCCTTGATGTAACAAAGGAGCAGTTTCCTTGTTCTTTCAAAAGGCATATTTCCAAAAGTTCCTTAGCTCTTGAGTATGTTGTGCCACTGTGGAAACTTTAGCAAAATGAAAGCCTAGGGACTTTGTGTCTTTAGTTTAGAAAAATTATGGGGACATTTGGAATAACCTTTACTATCTCCCATCACCATTACCAAGCAGCATTCAGTCTTAGGCATCTCCAGTCTTAGGTTTTCAATGGTGCAGGGAGAATTGACCATTAGCGCATATAAACAGTATTCCTGAGGAGTCCTATTCTATTAGGTAGTTTCTATATTTGTTCCTCAAGGAATTTTTGGAGTTAAGGTTTCTTTCTCTGAACAAAGTGAAATGATCCTAAAACAACAACAGAAACAGACTGATGCACCCCTCTTCTAACCTCCTGAAGAAGACGCTCTAGGCAAAGTCCTAAATGCTGTGTTTCTATCAAGTTCCACAAATAAGACGAGAATGCTTGTATAGGCCTGCAGGGTTGCACTGGGGGCAGCACTCTTTTACGGGATGGCATTTTTTTATTGATGGGGTAATTTGATGGTAAATTGTCATTATTATCTCTTTATTAAAAGATCAGAATTCAGAGCACAATTTTCATGCTTGCCAGTTTGACCATAAAGTCATTAGCAATACTGACAGTCCAATTACAGTTGTGCTTATTTCTTACTGATCGGAATCATGGCGATTTCAGAGGAAGTGGAAGCACTGAGATACCTATAAATTGAGTGGGGCTGGTAGCAGTCTCCCACATTCAGGAACAGGGAAGTTGAGGGTCCATTTAAGACATATGGCAGAATCATTGCAAACAATATTTTATATGCTACTCCTGTCCTAAGAACTACAATGCATGACACACATATACAGTAAAAAGCTCTAACTAGAACCATAAGACCAGGATTTCTTTTCTGTGCTCTACTTAAGGAAGAAAGAAGCAAAGCACAATGAAATAAACCAATATCTGGTCAGTTCAGACTCAGAGTTCAATATACTACAGCTTATTACCTCAACAATTCATACTGACCCCAGGGCACTGCAAAGTCATCAATCATAAAAGAAATATTCAATTAGCTTTAGTATACTGTATTTAGTAAGACTGTGAAGTGGACTAATGCATTTTGAAAAGATTTTTTTCAACGACTTAGGTTGAAACAAAACAGGTTTTTCTATTTAACCCCTCAGATATCCAGAGAAATTGGGGTTCCCTAATCACACTACTAACTGCTGCAAATGGCCCTGTTGGGATTTTTAATACTACCAACAGGTATAATATACATTAAGAAATATAAAGAACATGCCCAAGATGGTCTCACCTTGAAGCATTCACTACGATGCCTCTAAGTCACATTTGGATCCTGAAAAGAATGTCAAATACCCATCTCCTACATCATTGCTGCTAATGTCAGGGGAAGACACATCATTAGAGGAAAAGTAACCCCAGCTCCCCTTGAATCCTTGTAGAGAGAATATAATTAGTCACTCCCAACTCTCCCAACCTTGCATTCATAGTTCCTGACTTCAGTGGACTATGCCTACCATTCATCTTCATTACTGGCCAGCAACATTAATAAAGATCAGCTTAAGATCTGAGTATAGAATCACTTCCTATAGATTCCAGTTTAATTTAGGAGTGCCGACATTGAGGGAAACATCCCCTCTCTGTCTTTGAGAAATGAGTTGGTTTTTCTGTGATATCCAGAGACAGCAATAAACAAAGATGATGCATATTTGAAGATCCACAGCCAGCTCTTTCATTGATTACCTACAGACATTAATTTTCAGCCTAATTGCTTTGGTTGGCACTTTCACCTCAGTGGTACTTACATATGCCTACAGATCTGTTTGATCACAACTCCTGGGTTTTGAATTATTTAATACCCAATCAGTTGCAGAAATGTTGTCCTTCATACTCTGTCCAGGATTTCTGCAAAGGAATAAATATAATGTGATATTTAATAAAATAGACTTTTAAAGCACAGATCTCCTTAAACAGTTTATTATCTCTGTAAACCTAAGTTATTTTCTCTGTTCATGAAACAATTACTTAGTAAAATTAAAATCACAAGGAACTTCCACATTTCATCTAGGTTTAAAGAGGTTATACAAAAAATCTGACAACAATGTATTTGTCTCATGAAAATGATGGCTTTGCAAAAATTATGTTCATTCTGTTTAGCTGCAATCTTATGATTTTAAAAATTCCTAACAGTTACTTTATACATTTTAGAACAGTCCATGCCAGTTTTGTGTTTTGTTTTTGCATCAGTGCCCTACTCATCTCAGGCTGCATACGAACCACTGGTTTTCTCCTCAGCCCCGCGTAGACCTGGGCCGCAGGCGGCCCAGTCCTTGCGCTCCAGGTCTGCTCATCAGCATCCCCGTCTCAGCTGTGCAGATGAGGTCTTCTCAGCTTCCTGTTCTCTTCCCAAGCTACTTAATGTTGTTTTAATGACAACATTCAGTATTAGTTTCATGATTTTCTGTACTTAGTTCTGAGATGATGTTACATTCATTTAATGTTTTTAAAAAGGAAGACTCTGAGGAGAGCATATGATCTTAGTTGCTGGGCCAGTTCTTATGAATCGATTTGAAACAGCCTTTTCCTTCTTTTCTAATAACTGCTTATTTTAATTGAAGTATCAACTATTTTATCAAATGTTGACTTTTCTACCTAAAAATTTTCTATCTTTCATAAAATAATACAACTCGAATATGTATATATACACACCTAATGCATGTACTGTATATATAACCCTAATATATAAATACATACATATATGCCTTCATACAAATTAAACCAGACCTTTAAAAAATTTAGACATGTTGAAGAAACCACATATTTTTAGATGTCTAAACGAACATTATTTATACAAATATGATCAGTTATCTAGTTTAAAGAGGACAATGCAATGTTACTAAAGTGACTGCTTCACATAGAAATTAAATGGAAAATTATGTAAAGAACTTGTTAAACATTTTCAGATAAGAGAATTGTCTTTTTTGGCTGTTGAAGCTACTACACACTCAGTTATCCAAATAATTTTTAAATTCTTCACTTTACCATTCCTTGTAGAGAGCCTCGTATTTTAATCAGTCTGCTTTGATAGTCCTTTGAAAGTGGTATTTTGATGTGTATTTAAGTGCAATAAATAAACTTGACATTTAGAGGAATAAAGGAAATGGATATGAATTAAGCTGGAAAATGCAGTCTGTAGCTTAGCAGCCTCATGCCTAGCTAACACACAAAGGCAGTTTCTCCTGTTAAAAAGAAGAAACGAAGAATATAAGAATATACTTAAAGACAATGCTATGTGCCCCAGTTCGCAACTATGGCCACCCAGTCTGCCTGTGCACCCTTCTTCCCACAGAGACCATGTCATCCTTACCCCAAGTATGAAAGGCCAAATTTCCATCCAGTAAACTGCATGCAACTCAAAGTCCAGCATCTCTGAGTGATGGGCCCTGCATTCCAGCAGGCTGAGAAATGGCTCCTAAATATCCACAAGCTACTAAAAAATCATTTCTCTACCTTCCATACCCTACCCACTAATGAATAATGGAGCAGAATCAGGGTAGCCCTAATAAATTTTTTCATGTGGGGAATGGAAAATAAAGAAAAACACAGAAGTCACGCATTGGTCCATACCAACAGTGAAGTTCTGTAGGAGAGAAATTGTGAAGACTGCCGTGGCGATGTAGAAAGCTTTTTGTTTAAACCCCGGATCCACTCTCTGTGAGAAGCTGCCTTGTTTGTTGTCTTCTATGGCTCTCAGATTGCCTTTTTGGAAGATTTTTCTAAGTTTTTGCGGGGATTGCATTGACAAGGAATACAAACCGCAGACCTGAGTGACAAAAGCTTTAGGATACAATTTATTAACTCCCTCAGGCAATCCTCAGGCCTCCAGCCTGCTCTGTGAGGAAGCAGGCTGGGAAAGCTGTGTGGCCCCCGCCAGGCACACTTTTAATGCCAACTTGTCTCTGGTACCTGACCTGTAGTTAAATGCTAAAGAACTTTTGTTTTAGAGCTCTCTTAACTTGGATAACTGACCATTTGGGTACTTGTTTTTTAACCCTCGAGCTTTAAATTTACACTCTTATTTTCTAAATTCACCAATAAAGAGTGATCCCCAAAACCCTAGACCCCCACCTTCAACCCAACCCCAGGCCTGTGTGCCCCCGATGTATCTGCAACAAACTATTTTTTCTTCAAGTTTCCTAATGGTTATTGCTGAAGGGTGTCTTGAAATCACAATAAGAACCATAAAGAGCTGTCCAGTTGTTACATTTGTTTAGCAAGAGATGCCTGCAGAAAGCTTCTGGGGCCCAGATGAGGCCCCCAGGCATTTCTAGAAGATAGCAATGCTATCGATGGACTGAGACGGGCACAAAACAGTAATGCCTTGCATTACTATGTTATGATGTCAGGACTACTGGGATATCATTGGAAAACAGGAGTTTTTCAGCTCTCCTATATAATTTTATGGGACCACTTGAAATATGCAAATTCCACTGTTGGCTGAAACATCGCTATGGAGCGTGTGACTACTGATATGCCACAACAGGGATACATTTTAATTTGATCATGGTGAGTGAAAGAAGCTAAGCAAAAAAAAAACAGTGCATTCTGTATTATTCCATTTATGGAAAATTCTAGGAGATGCAAACAAATCCATGGTGGCTGAGCAAAGGTGAGTGACGATGGAGAAATGAGAGGAGGGGGTGGAAGGGAAGGGAGAGTGAGATTCTGAGGGGTCTGAGAAAACTTTAGGGTGTGATAGATAGATATAGTAATTCTTTTGGTTGTGGTGATGGTTTTGTGGATGTATACAGAAGGCAAAGCTTATCAAAGGGTGCTTTAAACATGCATAGACTATTGTAAGTTTTTATTTCTCAGTATAACTGTTAACAAAAATTTAAAAAAATGTAAAGGTGTCTTTATGAAGTTCTTATAATACATAATCTAAGCAAGATATATACAAGACCTATGCAAGATAATGTATTAAATTGAACAGAATTGTAATTAAGAACAGTTTTGTTTTTGCAACTTCTTGATGTAAAGCTTGACCATTGCATTCCTTATAAAATGTTTTGCCAGCTGTCACGTTAAAAATATGTACACAGGACTCATTTTCAAAAAGTCTTCTAAGACAACAAAGAGTTGCAAGTATCATGAGATAATTACTAACTCAGGTGAAAGTGTATTCAAAGCTGCCAAGGTCACACAAATCAATTTAAAATAACAAACCGATTTTTTTTTTGCCTTTACAAGTATTATATTTCTTCCATTAGATTTGGTGTCATTCTACATTAAATCTTTACATTTCTTTACATTTTAGAGTAAATTATTTTAATAGTTAAGGTTATAGTCACAGAATTATTTTGATATTACCAATTAACTTTAAATATGTGTTGCTTTTACTACTTCTTGCTCCTTAGAAACAATCATTGAAAATTTATTTTTTTAAAAACTGTTTTAACAACTTAAAATAATTTTTTAATAATGTAAATTGTAGCCCTTCCTTGCTGCCTTCCTCCCTTCCTTCTTCCTTCCTCCTCCTCTTTTCTTCCTCCCCACCCCACTCCTTTTTTTTTTTTTTTGGCTTTACTTTCCCTTTCTTGCCTCTTTGTTACATTTTTAAATGTATTTATTGAGTACTTAAGATTTGGAGTTCTGGAGATGTGAGTTGTAAGCCATAGCCTTACTTTTGGGACTTATTTTCTTGTTGGTGAGAAAAGAGTGCATGACACATGCCTCCAGGAGGAGGTTTATATGTGAGAGGGGAGGGGAAGGAAGGGTGGGCACCACAGGCTTTGGACACTGCAGGTGCTTGAGAATGGAGTGGGCACAGACACTACAGCAATCACGGAAGGTTCCGTGGCCTTTCAGTGAGGAATGCAGTTCATCATTCTGAGCCAAATAAGGTTATACTTAGATTAATCATGTACAATGATTTTATTGGGTTAAAAAAGTAACCACTTTAGTAGTTTCTTGTCCTCTTAAAATCTTGTTGCTTGTAAAACATAAAAGGGCCTAAGTTGCTATAATTTGATTTCTCATAAGATCCATTAGAATAAAAATTAGGTTTACAGAGGCCTTTTTCCTAGGGAAACCACATCTACTAGTTTCCATGGATTTAGTTCTATCAGCACTCATTTCTTTGAGTAATCATTTGATAATTATGTTACCTTGGAAAAAATTATTTAAACTCTCTGAGCCTTCATTTCCTCATTATATGTAGGGATACTTTGAGTAATGAATTGAATAGTGCCTGGCCCCTAACAATAGCCAAATAAATAAAAGCATTACTCATATCATTAATTACTTTGGGACAGGTGGTTATCGCTTAGTACAATTTAACATCATTTTATACAGTAAAGAAATATTTTGTGCAGATTTCACTTTAGTTGTTAGGGTTATACATTCCCATTATATCAATTGCTTAGTGCAGTGATTTTCAGCTGGCGTGCTGCAACAATGTTTAAAACATGCAGCACCTGACTATTTAGTCAGGGGCACAGACCTCTTTTCCCTTAGATTGTCAAATAAAAAATGACAACAGCCAACACAACAATAGCCATCCCATTTGAATGAATCAAAATTATACTTGTTTTTGTCAGGTTGGCAAAAAATATATCTTTTTTGGTGTGCTGCAGAAGTTTAGTAATTAGTTTATGTGTGCCATGAGATGAAAAAGGTTGAAAATTGCTGGTTTAGTGTCTATACCACTTAGTGATACTCATTATTACAAATTAAATTACTCTCAGTAATTGACTGACAAAGCTGATCTTTTAGATATAGATAAATGAGGGATAAGGCTTGAATAATATTTCTAGACATTTTACTTTCTGGAAGGCCTCATTTGGAATATAAGACATTTGGAAGATGCAAACAAATGTATCAGGTCTCCCGAGACAAACAGGTTGTAGACTCTTGCTGATTTAAATTTCAGTTCTATTAATTTGACATGTTGTTTTTATAGTTAGAATAGACACATACTTAGATCTTCTAGAGAACAATCTTAGTTTACAATGTGCTGTCCCATTGTGCCTCTTAAAGAACACTCAGATTTGTTACATGGTGTGTTACGCTTTTTGGAGCATGAGCTCCATGTGTTGATACTTCTTAGCTTTTCTGGCTTCACCGTTGCTCCGTATTATGACTTCGTTCCTGGAGTCAAGGTCTTGACCCTGAATGCTCTGTTGTGAGCCTTGATTTGATTTCCTGTCTCAGTTTTTCCATTCCATTTGCTTTTGTGAAATATTTTTGGAGTTTAGTTATAAATTTTCCCTTTATAATAATAAGTTCATATCTGCTTTGTGAATAGTTTGTCTTTTTTGTGATTTGAAAACTATGCCAAAATACTCTGAAGAAACCTTATGAACCTTCATGAAATTACATGAGAAGATATATTTGATGACTCAGAATAGCCATTTGAATCTCCATGACAGAGCCAATTATTTTGTAAAACTAGAAATTTAATTTCTTACAAAAATCCAAGCAGGTTTTTAAGCAGGTAGTCTGTCACCAAAAGGATGTCAACTCCCTTTCTCCTTAAAGTCCATCCATCATGTCATAAAAACACTATACTTAAATATTCTATCATGAGGGTTAGAAATTAGATCTGGAAATTCTTGGCTATAGTGAAATAATGTTTATAATGATCTGCAATTACCTACCATTTCGGTCTTAACACCTGTGACTGCTTAAGAAACAACTTAATCAGCTTCTGAGTTTTCTTTTGCATTGGCACCAGAGACTGATTTATACATATTACAACTGATTGTATGTACCATGTGGCAATAAAACCATCAACTGGACCTACATCTGATAGGACATTTCATTTATTCAAGGCCATTTAATGATGCTCTGCATTGAACTTGGAGCTGGGAATAAAAAGACATGAGGCTAAGACTTTGTTCCTAAATTAAGGAGACTTCCGTTTCAGATGATAACTAGATGATTTTTGCTATATGGAGAAATAGCCATGCTATTCACTGGGAAAATCCATTATTTGGAGTTGTATATCTTCAAGATAATTATTTGATTAAGTTATTTATTTTTAACTGGCTGCCTTGGCAATGTGAACAAATAACCTAAGACAGCTGACAACAATGAAAATGGTTTTTTTGGTTCATTCCTTTCCATCACCCAGATATGGTCTGACTGTTGACAAAGAGAACTTATTGAAGCAGTTTAGGTAAGAAATGATGATTGAATGAACTAGGGAGGCAGCAACAAAGACGGAGATGAGCAGACAAGGTTGGAATAAATGTTGGAAGAAAGGATGTTAAAGTTTGCTGATGGATAGGATATGGAGATGAGGAAGGGTAATTTTGAGATGTTCATTAGAAATCCAAGTGAAATGTTAAGGAGGTAGTTGAACATATAAATATTGACTTCAATGGAAAGGTTTTATCTGGATAAGTGATCAGGTTCTTATGGAGACACTTTTTATCTCAATGATACTGACATCCATAGTAAACCTACAGTGCGTTTGTTTTATTACTTGAAGGACATAGGTTTTTGCTTCTTATTCTTTTTTGTGACCTTGAGGGATTAATTACTTTAAGTCTCACAATCTTTCTCTGGTAATAAAATATCATATTTGTGAGGTTTAAATAAAATAATGAATACAGCCATTAGCATAATATTAGGTATATAGTAACTATTGAATAAATAAAGTAGTAGTAATCTGAGAGCAAGAAGTATAAAAATCCTAGGGTAAAAACCAAAAAGAAAAGCACTTGTTGATAGTGGTTAAATTAAATAGGACTGTTTTGCATTAAAAATGCCCATAAAATTCTGAAAAACTTAGAAATGAGCAAGAAGTTATTTCTGCACATCTTCTTAGATTAGCACTAGTTTAGCTCCACCTTTCCCTGCCATGGAGTGACTTTGTAGCTATGTAAATTGTAGTTTTAGTAATACAAAATGATTCTCGTCCATAGACATGCCAAAGATTACTCCCAGCAGGGAAACGATCTACTAGTAAATTCATCTCGGTATTTGTGATTGCCTCTACAGATGCATCCTGTGAACTCTTCTTGGAACTGGATGCAGCATTTTACAGGTTCCCTCACTAATTAATGAGTTAAAAAGGATATTGAACATGTGCTCATTTATATTTGCATAAAGGTTATGACTTTGTCTTTAAAAAGTATTCTTGAACAAGAGTCATTCTTATTTATCATTTGTCAATTTGATAAAGAAAAGTTATAAGTGATATGGATATAAAAAGGGAAGTAACTAAAACAGTTCATTGGAAGAGGGATGTAGGTACATGCTTTGATAAATGTTATCGGATTGGACCATATTTTCAATCCGATAAAATAGTATTTAAATCTTGGAATGCTTTAAGTAATAGTCCTCGAATGTGTCCTGTGAAACGTGAATGTATTAAGAAATGCTGATAGATATTTTGGAATAAAATAAAAAGAACCCCAAGATCAAATTAATTTGGGGAAAAAACTGGATTTATCTAAGTTAGAGTCCTGTACTACAGCTCTCAGAGAATCCACTCGGTGAAATGCATTGTAAATATCTGGGAGAGAATGGATAGCATACCTCAACATATTTTGATTTCATAAGACACATGTCTAAGCAAATGTATTTGTTTAAAACCTGATTTAAAGGAAGGGTTTTGAAAATTTCAGTAAAGAAACTATAGGAAAAGATAAATATAGCAGCCTAAGAGCAGAGAAGGGGAGGGGTGGAACGTTCCCACCAGTCATCTGGTCTCCAAGGACCTTCTCCATCCATCCTGAGAGGCCTCTGCCTGAGCTCAATGGCGGCCCGGAACCGGCCATTTGAATCTATCTGTGGGGTTCCCTGAGTGCAGCCTGATTCTGTCTGCAGTGGCGAGATACAAACGATACTAAAGACCTTTTAAAACCTGCTTTTAAAAGACATCATGTTCTCACATTTCAAACAGTATTTGTGCTTATTGAATTGCTCTATTATAGATAAATTGTATCAGTTGCTTAATAATTAAATCTCATATGCCTCATGTAATTTAGAGAAAAGTGTCATGACCAAAGAAAGAGAGTGGGAGAGTTGTATTTGATTTGGGGATTGAGGCCCTAAAATGTTTTGCCTCAGAATCCCTAAAACACATCAAGATATTTTTTTTTTATTTTTTCCTGGCCAGGTGGCTCAGTTGGTTTGAGCATCATCTTGTACAACAAAGGGTTGTGAGTTCGATGCCTAGTCAGGGCATATAACTAGGTTGTGGGTTCGATCCCCAGTCGAGGCATGTAAGGGAGGCAACCGATGGATGTTTCTCATATCAATGTTTCTCTCTCTCTCCCCACTTCCTTGTTCTCTAAAATCAATAAACATATCCTTAGGCGAGGATTAAAAAAAGAATCCCATTTTGTAGGCAGTCCTATAACTCTCTGATAGTACTTCTGGAGATCTTTATTTAGACCATTAATTTGATAACTCTAAAATGTTTTAGTGTTCTGTTTTTTAAATAATTAAAAAATATTTGGATAGTGAAACAAAATAATCTAGATCTATTTCTCATTCTGTATATCATTATAAAAGAATAAATGAAATAGGCTGACTTGTTCATTAATGCAATGTTTGAAACAAGATATTTTTGATTAACTGAAGGTGTTATGGAATGTGAAAGCAAACTGTAGGCAAACCGCTTTTCACTTAAAGTCATATCTAGTCTGACTGATGATTTAGTGTACATAACAAAAAATAACAGTTGAAACATAATATGAGAATTAAAAAGTGAGAAGTTGTTTGCATAAGTATGTGTGAGGAAAGAATCCTTGTAGGTTAGATTAGGGAGAATGAGAATGATGAGCTTTTTAATGTTTATATCTATTTATTAAATTTATTGGGGTAGATTGATAATAAAATTACATAGGTTTCAGGTGTACAATTCTATAATACATTATATGCATATTGAATTGTGTGTCCACCCCAAGTGAAGTCTCCTTCCATCACCATTTATTCTTCTTTTACCCTCTTCTACCTCCCCTCACCCCTTTCCCTCTGGCAATAACCATACTATTGTCTATGAGTTTTTGTTTTTTAGTTTTCTTTTTTTCTTAATCCCTTCATCTTTTTTGCCTAGTCTCCCAACCCTCCTCCTCCCCTTTAGCAGCTGTCAGTCTGTTCTCTGTATCTATGGGTCTGTTTCCTTTTTTATTTTGTTTTTAGTTTATTTTGTTCATTAGATCAGATTCCACACATTAAGTCAAATCATATAGAACTTGTCTTTCTCTGCCTGGCTTATTTCACTTAGCACAATACTATCTGGGTCCATCCCTGCTGTCACAAAAGGTAAAATTTCCCTCTTTTATACAGCCCAGTATTCCATTGTGTAACTGTACCACAGCTTTTTTATCCACTCATCTACTGATGGGCACTTGGGCTGCTTTTAAATCTTGGCTACTACAGATAGTGCTGGATGCATATCTTTTACAGATAACATAGAGGTGTGTATATTCTTTCAAATTAGTGTTTCAGGGTTTTTTGGGTGTATTTCCAGAAGTGGAATCATTGGGTCATAAGACAGTTTCATTTTTAATTTTTTGAGAAAATTCCATACTGCTTTCCAGTGGCCACACCAGTCTGTATTCCCACCAATGGTGGATGCGTTTCCCTTTCCTGCACATTTTCAGGTACAGTTGTTTGCTGATTTGTTGATGATGGCCATGCTGACAGGTGTGTGGTGATATCTCACTGTGATTTTAATTTGCATTTCTCTGACGATTAGTGATATTGAATGTCTTTTCCTATGTCTGTTGGCCATCTGTATGTCCTCAGAGAAGTGTCTATTCAATTATCTTGCCTGTTTTGAATTGGATTATTAGTTTTTTGGTGTTGTTTTTTTTTTTTTTAAAGAGGAAAGCTCCAGGAATATCAGTCTAGGTAAGTGACTTAATGGTTGTGGTGTAAGAGGGGGGTAAAAGAAAAAAAAAAGCTAAAAAAAATCTTTGTAACTAAGGGTTCATGCTGAAGGGTTAGTAGCAAAAACTCAGATAATGCATCGTGAAGATAGATAAGAAAGTTTGCAGAATTTTGACATTCATACTATTCTTAAGCCATTAAATTTTATGGATTTTTTTGGTAAATTCTGTAAGTTTTACAAGGAATATCTTGTATTTATATATATATATTTCTTTTTTTATTATTCTTGTTTATTCTATTACAATTGTCCCAATTTTCCCACTTTACCCTTCTCTGCCCAGCCCACCCCCTGCTCCCACAGTCAATCCCCACACCATTGTCCATGTCCATGGGTTGTTCATAGTTCATACAGGTTCTTTGACAAATCCCTTCCCCTTCTTTCCACCATTTACTCCTCCCTCCTCCCCTCTGGCTGCTGTCAGTCTGTTCCACATTTCCATGTCTCTGGATTTTGCTTGTTAGTTAATTTTGCTCATTAGATTCCTCTTATATGTGAGATCATATGGTATTTGTCTTTCACTGACTGGCTTATTTCACTTGGCATAACAGCCTCCAGTACCAACCATGCTGTCACAAAAAGGTAGGAGTTCCTTCTTTCTGCTGCATAGTATTCCATTGTGTAAATGTACCACAGTTTTTATATCACTTCATCTACTGATGGGCATTTAGGCTGTTTCCAACACTTGGCTATTATAAATAGTGCTGCTATGAACACAGGTGTGCATAAGTCCTTTTGAATTGGAGTTTTGGATTTGTTAGGGTATATTCTCAGCAATGGAATCACTGATTTTTGATATGTTTTAAAACCTCACTAATTCAGATAAATTGAAGGAGATGTGAGTCTGTACTAATTAGATAATATGGATTTATGAATGTGGAGCACATACAAATCAGTTTTATTTCTTTTCTATATTTATGACAATAATAACTACCTAATGAATGTGTTAAGCTTCCTGAGATAATTACTGTATTCTTAAAGATTGATTTATAGTTGAATTATTTTCCCCTGAATCATGCTTTCCTAAGAAGAGGTACTTTAAATGATTCTTTTTAAGTGCTAATAATTGTGTAGGTATCTAGTTTTTACTGTTAATTGGATAAACAGACCTTTCTTATTATGTGGGGTCAAAGTGAATTTCATCCTAGCAGTGCTGGATGTTTGAGGTTTGCTCCTCAGAGACACATGTTAGGGTCTTGCAGCCTGCTTCGTGCCCTAGGAGGCTGGTCTTTACGGCCTGCACCAATAGGTGCCCTAGATCTCCCAGCTTCTGCTATGGTTTTGCCAATGGGAGGTGGCAACAGGAACTCTGCAAGGTGGGAGCAGGGTGTGAGGGAGTGTATTAGCCAGCTCCCTGCCTGCCACACGTACTGAAGGCCACAGCTGCTCTTAGGGTATCTTTATCCTCTCTGGGTTCCAGGAACCACTTGCTCCCTTTTGTCTTTAGGCCTGGAAAGTAAAGGCTTTCTGCTCTTCCTAGTCCAGGGTCCTGCGCCATCTCTTGTTGCTTGCCATTAGGAGCAACTGTACTCCTGAAAGGAACTCTTTTTTAAAACTGCCTCAATGGCCGTATTTGAGTGTGCCAACTGTTTCCTGCTGAGTCTTGGACAGATAATATAGCTTTAGTTCAGATTCATAAAAAACAGCAAATGGAGTCCAAAATATAATGCTCTGCTGAATCTATAAACATATTTCAGATGTGTTTAATAAGATGTTGTAAGAGTAGTTGTGAGAGGGGAGGAAGGCTGGGGGACAGGGTGCAAGAAGTAAAGGGACTGAAGCACAAATTGGTCTTACAAAATAGTCAGGGGGATGTAAGTACAGCATAGGGAACATAGTCAATAATATTGGAATAACTGTATCGTGTCGCATGGGTACTGGAAATATTGGGGGGAACATTTTGTAAACTAAATGATTATCTAACCACTATGCTCTATAGCTGAATTCAATACAAAATAATATTAAAAGTCAACTATAGTTGAAAAATGAAAATGCAAAAAACAATTAACTAATCCAATTACTTCTATTTATTAACAAACCGTTGAATGCTTGCTATATGCCAGGCATTGTTATTTGATAGGAAAATAAACAGTTTAAGAATCCTTGGTACTTATGTTACCATTATATTATTAATAGTAAACAGTATATCCTACTAATATTAATATTCATATTCATAATATAAATATACTAATCATATTAACATTAGCATTAATAACATATGGGTTTGGCATATTCTCAGCTACATAGAATATATTGTTTTAAGACAGATATCAGTTAATACTTGATGTGTTTTCATTAACACAGGAAATCAGAACATTTACTATATGCAGAGTATTGGGCTTATGATTCCTAAAAGCATCATTTCATTGTTTTTTCATGTTTGAAATAAAAGCTTACTAAAGCTTCTGGTTCATAGTTTTAGATTATTTTATGTTTATTTTACTTCATAAAATGTGGGATTCACAATCTATGCAGTAGTATGGTGTTATTTGCATAAACACTGACTATATAGTGTGGAAGGGTGTATAAAAGGAGACAAAATAAAAATAAAAATAACTAGTAAAAAAGAAATATGGATTTAGATTGCACAGAGCATTAGTTTCCCTTTGTTAAGGTATTTGGGAAACAGTTGGGTCCTTTTATGTGGGGAATTTACCTCTTTCAGGGTGTCAGAACAGCATGCTAATTACAGCCTCCCTGGGTTAAGTTGCAGGAGTCATTTGGGTATATATAATGTATTCTTTGCATACTTTATCATCATAACATTTCTCCTGACTAAAAGTGATATACTTTAAAACCTTTGTTTACTAATTTCTTACTTCAGAAATATGCCAAATAAAAATCAAATTTTACAAACATTTACTCCTAATGACATTTTTTCTGTCCTACATTGAACATTTTTTTGAGGAAAAAGAAGTAAAAATGAGAATTAAACCAAGTATTTTTTTTAATTTCCAGTAGATCTCTGACATCATTGCAAATGCAGTTCAATCCTCCATATAAACACTATGGATTATTAGCTTCAATGAACATTGATTACACTTGGCTATATTATTTGACATTCAACTATACAGATGGAAAGAAAAATAGCTCTGTGATTAGTTTAAAAGTCAGCCAGTGAGTTAAATTACCCAAACATTCAGTTTCCTGATTATTCTGTTTCCAGGATTTAGCTCTACTTTGCAATTGCACAAAATAGAGTGAATCATAAGTTTTGCAAATATCTATTAATGGCACCATGAGATTTTTGTTTTCTTTCATGAAACCTCGAAATGGAAAATACAACAGCATTGAAACTTGGTGAGGATGATGAGTACTCAGACCTTCATTACAAATATATCGTAGATAGTCACACCACTGTTCTGTTTTAACAGAGCTTCGGGGGTGAAGAGGAAAGAATATCTGGATTCTCAGATCAAGACTGTCAATTGGTATTTCTTCAGATTGGTAAGAAGCGGATTAGCCCTGGCTTTTGTGACTAAATGGATTGAGTCATGGCCTGTGAACCAAAGGGTCACCTGTTGGATTCTCGGTCTAGGACACATGCCCGGGTTGCAGGCCAGGTCCCCAGTAGGGGGTGCATGAGAGGCAATCACACATTGATGTTTCCCTTTTTCTCTTCTTCCCCTCCCCCTCTCTAAAAATAAATAAATAAATCCTTTAAAAAAATAAAAAGAAGTGGTTTAGATAAATTAACATTATCCAGCATTCTCATAAGTCTTCTCACCATTGAACTAAATATAGGTCACTGTTTTTCAGAAACTTTAAACATGAAAGGTAGCGGGTCTCATTTTCCACACACACACAGATTTAGTATTAAAAACATCACGACAATAAAGGCAGCAGCAGGACACAAATGCAATTAGCAAAGGAAGCATCGGTAAAACATTTAAACCTATATAACATTATGCATTGGTTCAACAATTCATTTTGAATGCAGCTTTCAATTCAACTGTCTCCAGGTGTCCTCTATTTCATATCTGGCTCTAATTTTTAATAGAATTATGTGTCACTGGAATAGCTGAGAAAAGAAAATTTCACCCTCCCAAATTGTTTGCAGCTTCAAAGAGCATAGTAAAGTGTTTTGATACAGAAAGTCCTGTCTTTTTCCCTTCAAGAGCAGTTTCCAGACTTTTAATATATTTTTACTGTTTTGGGTCTTACATAAAACTTAGGACTTGAGGGGTTTGTCATGTGCCGCCACATTAATTCTTACAATAGTATTTTGAGATGACGATCACTATTATCACTTAAAGGAAAGAACACATGCTTCTGATTTCCTTGAGAATTAATGTTCAGTAAATGACCAATTATTACTGGGTCCAATGATCAGTTATTCCTGGCAACACCACATTCTCCCAATCTATTATTCTACCCAGTAGAACACGGTAGCTCTTCTTAGACATAGAGGCTAGAAAACAGTAAAGTAATAATGTCCAAGATACCACTTTCTGTACAAACTCCGGAATACACTAGAACAAACAAAATTATTTGCTTCTAAACTCCTAATATCAGATTAGTGTTTTAGACCTCCAAAGGGTTATAGAAGCCTTCTCAAATATGTATTCTGGATCCCCAAGACCTCTTTTATGTGTAGATTGTTGAATTTTAAGTTTTTAAAACTCTAATTCTCATTTTGCATTTTATTTTATGTACTGCATATTTTCAGCCCTCATATCCCTGAAATTCATGAGGCAACATTTTTCTTCTGCTTTTTTGTTTTTAAGCCTTCATGATATCATGGGAATTCTCATATCTTATCCAGACACCGTTATCAAATAGCAAGAAAGGACAAGGAAAACAAAATGCATCAGTCCAGCTAACTTGGTTGAGCATATACTTAGATATTAGTACTTCTACTATAGAAATTATTTTACATATAAAATTTGGCGCTATCCTTTTCTGTTTCAGTCAAGCAAATACTTTCGTAAATACTCAGAAAAATTATATGTGTTTAAATCCATATTCCTGCTTATAACTTTATTTTGTATCATTTGAGAGGAAAACAATCCAAACTAGCATCTATTAATCACCTTTTATACTCTAAGGCATTGTGCTTTTTAAACAATACTCATGATTTCCTTTGACTATAGTCTACTTTAATGTAATAAGTATTACTATTCTTATTTTGCAAATGAGACACTTTTCCAAAATCATGTGGAGGTTAAATACCTTATCTGAGATAATAGAGTAACTCATGGAGAGGGATTCAAAATCTACTCTAATTCCAAAAACTATTTCTTCTCCAATATTCAATCAAACAGGCATAGTATTTTCAATATACAGTTTTCTTAGCATTATTTCAGAACCATGCCTCTACAAGACAATGCTTCTTCAGAGCTACAGAAGAAATGGTACGGCATGTAATGAAGGAGGACTAATATAAAAGGCTAAATTTGGAAATTGAATATGCTGATTTGTTGTTTGAAAAGCTGTTAATCAAGTTTAGTCCACCAACCATTAATATGGTGACTTGTACAAAAGACATTAAGAAGAATAGTAGAATTATGGGGACAAACAATTAAGATATGAAATATTTAAATGTTTACTTCATGGATTTAATTTTTCTATATATCTTGAGCTCTTCATACACACTGGGAAGCATATATTTTATGCGTTGTAACTATGAGAGCATCCCAGAGAATATGTGCAATGGGATGAGTCGTGGGAGATGATAGGGAAAGGGAGGGGCAAGAGAATATTCCTCTTAGATGTTTTGCCCTTGTCACTTTTCATTTTTGTAGCATTGTTTTGGTATAGCGCTCTCCACATATATCTTTCAAAATATGTGTGAAGTTTGAATGCACCCCACATCTCCAGTTATTGTTTTAGTAAAATGGAAAATAAGAATATTTAAGTTTGGAACGCGAGTTTGGATTTAATAAAGGCCATATGCATAGTTTTGTAGAAGCCATTTTAACCACAATATGTGCTTTAAAACCAATAGATTTTTAAAAGGAGATTGCATGACATTCAAAAGAAAAATATGTTTTCTGAAAACATAATTATCCCATCTGGGTTTTACCTAGAAAAGAAAGGTGATTTAACTTTGGAATATACCTTTAGAAAATGGGTAAGACTTCAATTTCTGTTTCTTAGAAAGTTTACTTTTTCTGCACATCACATTTGTTTCTACTTCTAAAAATTACTCTGCTAGCATCTCTTCCTTCTCCTCCTCATCAAACATATTGCTCATTAATTTTTTTCATGAGAATATAAGGAAGATTAAGATCCAGTTTTTAATTTGTTAGGATTTAAAATCTTGTGGTAAGGCCAGGGCATTTACAATTAAGGTAAATAGTAATTGGATATAATTAGACAACAATAAAGATAATGGATCTTAAGAGCTGTGACTTGGATGGCAACGATGTGACTTGAGGTGCTCCTTCTCTTTGTGCTGGTGGTAAACATGGATAATCCGTCTTGGTACTTCCCTGCTGTGTATGGACATGGGGAAGTGTGAATCTTCTTTGGTACTGAGCTCTGGGTTGGTGTTACCTGTAAATCAGCACATTCATTCAAGATGAAATTTTCTAACTATTTCTGTACTATGGAAGTGATACAGTGTGGTATGTTAGATATTCAGAGGAAGGAGTGATTAGCCACATGTCTCCAGAAAGTAAGTTTTGAGGTTTTACTGAAAGGAATGGTAAGATATAATAATTTAATGGAATAAGGGAGTAGGGCATTCTAGATTAGAGAACAGCTGGGAGCAAAGAACATAGATGTCCTCATTTGTGGTGTGTCATAGAACAGGCACGTACACATGTTGGACTGACAGTGCTGTAAAGGGTTGCAAGACGAGGCAGTGCCTAGCTGAGGAAAGGGAACTCCACCTTGTTGCTCTGTGCTCTTCTCAGAGGGAGTCCTGCGCCAAAGACATAGATTCGGAAGTCACTGATACAAAATAATAATCAACAGGAATAGATGACATCACATGGGCACATGTGTAGAGTAAGAAAAATGTACCAGCTTTTGAGAGACAGGAAAGAGCCCTATAAAGGAGACCTAGGAGCAGTAACCAGGAGATTAGCTGCACACAAAGTGTAGAGAAGGCTTCCAGAAAGAGGGACTAGTCAACAGCATCAAGTGATGCTCAGAGACCTTCAAGATTAGGGTTGAGAAGAGTTGTTGAATTTCACAGCAAAGCAAGCAGTACTGTTTTAGTGCAAAAATGGAGTAATATTGATGGGATAATGGTGGTGGATGGAAATGAAAGGCAGAAGCCAGACTTTAGAAGGAGCTGAAAAGAGAACATATAGGCAGTTCTATTAATAAGGGGGGATATAGGATGGTGGCTAGGAGACAAGAGCTTTGCTTATTTGCTTACTTGTTAAATACATGCAAGAAGCTTTAGCATATATAAATGATGATGGAGAGGATTCAGTAGGAAAGAGGAAGATGAAAATAATGGGGTAATGGATAAGATATGATGACATTCCTGAGCAGGTGTGAGCCATTGGGATCTAGCACAAAGGTGATATGATATATAAATAGGAGTAAGAAGAATAAAGATACAGAGTTTTATAAACTCTGATAAATGTGTAGATTAAAAAAGCTTGGTAACCTCTAAAATTTGTTACTTCTCCTACATATCTAGACATATATCTGTCTAGACCCATATGGAACACTTATACTTGATTATCACAAAAACACGTGAAATTCAACATGTAAAACATTTGATGTTTGATCTTCTTACCTTCACACAAACCAACGCCTCATAACTAAGGGAATGGCAGTGCCATGCAACTGGTTGCTCCAAGTATAAATCTGTTTGCATTATATTGGACTGTTCAGCCTTCTTTACTAAAACCACATCTAATCAATGACTGGATTCTGTTTATATTTTATCAGTGTCTCTGTTACTTTGTCTATTTTTCTTTTTCTTGCTGGTAACTTACTTCTATCCAACATCGTCTCTTGCCTTGATTACTGCAACAACAATGATGGTCTTCCTGCTTCTGGTTTTAGCAAAATCTTTCCGCTAATTCATTCTCTAGTTCAAGGGTCTCTTCCCAGGATAGGAGATCCCAATAGAAGAGGGGCCAGGGATAAACAGTAAGTGGTTCATTGAAATCTTTAACTTTGACAGTTCTATTGTATTGCTAAGTAGGGTAATGGATCCCTTCTGCTCCTGAAATGGTTTACAAGGTCAAGGTCTATGTCTTTCACACCCGACCCATCTTTTTTTTTTTTAAAGATTTTACTTATTTATTTTTTATTTTTAGAGATGGGAAGGGAGGGAGAAAGAGAGAGAGAGAAACATCAATGTGTGCTTGCCTCTTGCGTGGCCCCCACTGGGGACCTGGCCTGCAACCCAGGCATGTGCCCTGACTGGGAATCAAACCTGTGACCCTTTGGTTTGCAGCCTGTGTTCAATCCACTGAGCTACTCCAGCCAGGGCCCGACCCATCTTTACATCTCCTTTTATTTCTCAAATCTTCAGGATCCTCTGGGGACATGTTCCATCATCTTCACCTGCCCACCCATTATATGTTCACTGCTGTGCATCTTGAAAACCCACCTCCTTTGGTAAGCCTTCTCTGCATCCAATAGTCTATTTCAGGGGGCTCTTTTATGGGCTTCCTATTGCATCTTAAGCTCCTCCCATCATAATGTAGTTCCTGTGTCCTTCTGTGTTTTCCCAGTGAATGCTAAGAATTTGAGGCCAGGATCTGTCATTCATTATTATATCCACAGTGTCCAGTACACTGTTTGGCACATATTTATTCTATAAATATATATGTAATTACATAGAATCTGTCAATGATGTGCATATAAATAGAGGAAGGGATGGGAAAGAAACTGAACAAAGGGCTGTCAGGAAGCCATATTTGTTTCATAGCCTTCTCTATATCTTTCACACGCAAATTTAATTACAAAAACACCCAGGCAAATGTAAACGTTATCATATCAAGTTATTGGTGTTATTATTTATCAGGTTTTTCCTCCTCAGGTTCTTAATTATTGTCTGTAATGATCAGTTTATCCGTGTGCAAATACAATGATACATGAATGAATTTTTATCTCAGGATCTTATTAAGATGAAGACAAAATTACTTGAGAATGAACTGAGGCTCAAGAGTTGATACCATGGATACTTTATCATATAGTAAACCTAAGCGTACTTTTAAACGATGCAATATAAGTGAAATACTGTATATTTCTAACATAAATTTAAAATGCTTCTCATTAAGGAACCAGTTATAACACAGACAGATATGGTTACAAGAACACTTTTTTCTTCACACTTTCCTCTCTCTGGAAAATTCTGCTCATCTTTTTCTCTGTCACTCAATATTCGTTTCCCCCAAGGGTCTGTGGTAGGAGCTGCCTTTCTTGATTTAAGACTGTTTTCACTATTTATAGAAAATTATTAGTTTTTTTATGAGGGTTCACTAAATTAATTTTAAATACTAAGTTTTAATCAATGGGTGCTTTTAAGGAGGTATCATCTCTCAATTACACTCTATAAAATGCTAGCCCTAATTACTTATTATATTGAAATGGTTTCTTTTTCTGCTGACATGATCTTTTAGCACTTTGGGCTTTGCTCCTGGGCCCTTGACTGCTCAGAGGGAAAAGGGTTTTTTATCTTACACACGATTTTGGAAGATTACTATTCTGAGTGGAGTCTGAGCTGAAAACAGTGTTCCCATGGTTAGAATGAAGATGTCTTGCTGTATCCTGTTAACTCCCTTAACCATGCCCATTCCCTCCACATTCTCCACCTTGCAGGTTGTAAATATAACTGTTTAATTTCAGTAGTGTGGTGTCACTTACACAAGCACAATTTTTGTTCTAATCATTTACATTTATGAACAACCCTTACACATATATGGGAACCATAATGCACAAATTGCCCCAATCTATTTTTTTTAAGTGAGATGAATTTAGGTTGATGGAAAATAGAAAATTGTAATAAAGTATGTTGGACGCATCACAAATTTTTCTAGATAATCTTTAAATATCTTTATAATAATGAGCATAAAGCACCAAGAGATTTCCAACCCTACTTATGAGAAACTTATACTTGATCATCACAAAAATACAACCTGTTATTTTTTTCCATAGCTCTGCCTCTTAGGTAAAATGCATGGATAAAGGGTTAATATTTAATTTTTTTATTTTTAAATTACAGTTGACATACATTATTATATTCATATCAGGTATACAACATAATGGTAGACATATCTATAATTTAACAAGTGACCACCCTGATAAATCTATTAACCATCGGATGCTATAGAGAGTCATTACAATATTATTGACTATAGTCCCTGTGCTGTACTTTGCAACCCCATGACTAGTTTTGCAATTACCAATTTGTACTTCTTAATCCCTCTACCCTCTTCACCCAGGTGACCCATGTCCCTCCCATCTAACAACTATCAAAATGTTCTCTGTATCTGTGGGTCTGTTTCTGTTCTGCTTGTTCATTTACTTTGTTTGATGGATTCCACATATAAGGGAAATCATCTAGCATTTGTCTTTCTCTGACTTACTTCACTCAGCACAATATCCTGTAGGTCCATCCATGTAGTTGCAAAAGATATTTCATTTTTTTACATAGTTGAGTCATTATTCCAGTGGGTATATGCACCATTTCTTCTTTATCTATTCATCTCTTAATGGACACTTATTTTACTTCCATATCGTGGCTGTTATAAAAAATGCTATAGGGAACAAAGGAGTGCATATGCCTTTTTGATTTAGTGCTTTGGGTTTCCTCAGATAAATACCCAGAAATAAAATGTCTAGGTTCTTCTTCATCTTCTTATGGGCTTTGTTTTAAGTCTATTTTATCTTGTATAAGCATTTCTAACACAGTTTTTTCTGTTGTTTTTATTTTCATGAAATATCATTTTCCACCCCTTTACTTTCAGTTTGTGTGTGTCTTTTGATCTGAAGTGAGTGTCTTGCAGACAGCTTATGTAAGGGTCTTATTTTGTTATCCATTCAGCCCCCCATATAGACCATTTAATCCATTTTCATTTAAAGTAATTATCAATAGATATGTATTGATTGCCATTTTATTATTCATATTTTTCATCTTTTTTTCTTCTTTGTCTTAAAGAAACGCTTTATCATTTCTTGTAATACTGGTTTGGTGGTGATGCACTTCTTTAGATTTTCTTGTCTGGGAAGCTTTTGATCTGACCTTTGACTCTAACTGACAGCTTTGCTGGTTAACCTTGGTTTTAGGTTCTTTTTTCACCGCTTTGAATATTCCTTGCCAATCCCTTTTGGCCTGCAAAATTTCTCTTGAAAAATCAGCTGACAGTCTTATGGGAGCTCCCTTGTAGGTAATGTGCTTCTTTCCTCTTGCTGATTCTTTCTTTGTATTTAACCTTTGGCATTTTAATTATGATGTGTCTTGGTGTGGGTGTCTTTGGGTTCATCTTGTTTAGGACTCTCTGTGCTTCCTGGACTTGTAGGTCTATTTCCTTTGCCATGTTAAGAAAGTTTTACATCATTTTTTTCAAATGGGTTTTCAATTCCTTGCTCTCTCTGTTTTCCTCCTGCCCTTTCATGATGTGGGTGTTAGTTAGCAGGCTTGAAGTTGTCCCAAAGGCTTCTTAAAAATGCTCAGTTTTAGATTCTTTTTTCTTTTTACTGTTCTGATTGTTTTCTTCTTCATTGTCTTCCAAATTGCAGATTTGATCCTCTGCCTTATCTACTCAACTTTTGATTCCTTTTAATGTATTCTTCATTTCAGTTATTGTTTTTTCATTTCTGACTGGTTCTTTTATTATATTTTCTATCTCCAGTTTTATGTTACCTATATGTTTGTTGGAGTTCTCATGAAATTCATCTACTCCTCCTCTAGGTTCATGGAGCTTCTGTATAACCAGTGCTTTGAACTCTTAACCTGGTAGATTGCTTGACTTCATTTTGCTTAGCTCTTTTTTTAGAATTTTCTTCTGTTCTTTCACTTGAAACACATTTTTGTCTCCTCATTTTGGCTGCCTCCCTGTGTTTGTTTCTATGTATCAGGCAGAGCTGCTACATCTCCTGGTCTTTGCTTTGTCAGTGAGAAAAGCCTAACTCCTTCCCTTCACGAAAAAATAATTGGGCAGAGAAAAATAGCTGTTTTCTAGGAGGATATAGCAATGTGTAACAAATTTAAGATATTAGTGATAATTGGACAAACACAAAACAAACAAGGAAAAGTCCAAAATCATGTTTTGGATCCTGAAGTACTTAGAGGACAGTGTATTTAGAATAGCTGGGGAGTCCAAGCAGGAGAGGTTGTTGTGGTTACAGAGTACACTGAACTTAATGTTCCAGTGATGGGCAATATGTGCGATGATCAGGTAGTGCCAGGCTAAGCCACAGGAGGGATGCCTAAAGCATTGGTGCCAGAAAATTAGAGTTGGATTTGAATCCATATCTCTCCTATTCCAAGCCTGCACTCTTTTGTGATACCATGTTGTGTTCACCTTTTCAGTGACAGACATTTGAGAGGTGTTCAGCATCATAAACACTAAAGTACTTCGCAAGCTTTCTGGAAACCTCTCTTATACAACTTTGTAGCAAAGCAGGGACAAAATTGTGAAATATGAAATGTTCATCTTTTGTGTCTCTTTATTTTTGCATCTCCTTCTCAGTTTTCTTCCTGCCTCCTCTGTTTTGTTTTACCACATCATGGTCCAAGGGTCTCATTGTTCCAGGTGTGATCTATACAGAAATTAGAAATGTAAGTAATTTATTAATTCCAAGTTTCCTACTAAAACACAACTTCACTATCTTATCATTTAAGAGGTACATTCTAACGTCTCCAAACAAGTGTGTCAGTGGGACAACCAGATGACATTTTCTGAGGAACCTAAAGCGATTATTTCAATAGTTCAGACAGAGAGAAAGGTGACACTGAGCTAAAGATTAAGAAAATGTGAGATTTGTCACACAAACCTTTAAGTCACCTTCAGATTTTAATTTTTAGGAAGATATCTTATTTTCCTTTGCTTAAAACAGAAACTTGTGTTGACAGAAAAGTCCAAAGATGGGAACAGTGCTTGAGAAATGACTTCAGCATAGGGAGAGCCCCAAGGTAGATCTGGCCTCTTCCTGCGCTGTGCTCTCTGTGTGCCTTTGATTGTATTTGCCTAATTTTGGATGGGGATATAGACTCCTGGAAGAGATTAGATATAGAAACCATATTTCCCATCTTAAGCTATTTGCTAAAATTTGACTTGAAATAATGATTATAAAATAACTTTAGTAATAGTTACTGTGCCTCATGTCAACTGTTGATCATGTCAATCCATTTTCTGGTGACCAGGGAACAAAATCCCGATGATTAACAATGATGAATAATCCATCAGTCAAATCTATATTCACATTTTAAATCAGTCAATACACTCTCAATGTTATCAATGTTTGGTTGATTATTGCTTCCAAATATGTGTTTTTGAGGTATTAGGAACATTTAAATATTTAGTAGTGGCCATTTGGCACTCTTTAATACTAAATTTTATTGAAGAGGGTTATTTCTGACAAAGATATGTATTTTAATCAATCATAATGATGCAGCTGTCATTACTGGGTACAATGTATGATAGTAGTTTTCTTTTCATCATAGTTTGTAACTAGGAGCAAATTTACCCTGCCACAAATGGAAGGGGGTTATTTACTCAACTATAGAACTTAAAAAAAAAACCCTTTAATATGCTAATGCCAGTTTTGGGTTTCTAAGAGGGAATTCTCCAAACTGTGTGATTACAGGAATCTTTTTAAATAAAACATCTCATTAGATCACCAAAGTGAATAGATTTTGGAGAGTGCTGGATTAAGCAACCACTCATTCAACTTCCAGTCACTTCAGTATTTCAGGCTGACCTGCCCCCTGCATGCCTTAGTAGCTTGGAAAACTGTTAATATTTTTGTATTCTTTAAAATGTTATGTCTCTACGAAGGTGATCTAAGATCAGGAACCTTGACAAAATTGTGAAATTGGCCATATTTGCCTTTTGCATGGTCTCCTTGCATTGTTTCCTTCCTTTCCATAAACTTGTCTCGATGTCGTATGTTCTTGTTCTTGCTTTAGAATGTCGTGAATCACCTACTTACAGCATTTCTTGGTATATCTTCCCATTGAGGTACATCACGTAGGACATAAATGTCCGCTGTCTTCATCAGCACAATGAACTCCACTGTGGCCCTTTGCAGCCCTGCTCTCAGTTAGCTGCCCCCTGTCAGAACTGACATTTGGCTTAAAGGTGGACATTCAGGGAGAGGGATCAAGAGCATATGAGTTTATAATTCAGTTAAAACAAACGGGTCTTGCCCTGTCTGGGTGGCTTAGTTGGTTGGAGTGTTGCCCCATACACCAAAAGGTTGTGGGCTTGATTCTCAGTCAGGGTACATACCTAGGTTGTTGGTTTAATCCCTGGTTGGGGAGTGCACGGGAGGCAACCAGCTGATGCTTCTCACATTGATGTTCCTCTCTCTCTCTCTCTTCCTTCCTCTCTCTTTAAATCAATAAACATAACCTCAGGTAAGGATTAAATTAAAAAAAACAAATAATAAACAAATTGGTCTTGAGGCTGGGACTTCAAGCCTTCAGCAGGGTGGGAGATATTTTTAGCACTGATATATTAAGACCTCTTAGTTCATATTACAAAAATTCATGGCTTGAAGAAAAACAGAACTCCATTTTTTACTATATAATTTAATAAATTTAAGGCCACTAGGATTATAATCAAGTAAAATACCTTAAATTTCACTAAGTAGTGAAATATCAATAAGAATCTAATTATAAAAGAATGTACTAGAAAACAAGTACCTAAAGAATATAAAATGCATGGCAAATACAATATCCTGCTAAAATTGAATTTTAGAAAATGTTCTAAAAGTTAGGATCAAATATAAGCAGGGAAGTTTACACATATTCATTTGCATATATGATCACCGAGCAAAATTAACCTGAACATGCAAATGTTTTATGCTAAGGCATCCATCATCAAATTGTAAACCAATACCTCAAGATGCCTTTCCAGTTGGCCTGAGAGTACTAATTTTACTATCTAGCTAGAAAGATATCCCCAAACAAAATTATATCCTGGATGTTTTTTGACTTCATAATGGCATGAAATGTAATAACAGAGTCAGTAGTGCCAGAATACTTCGTGTCTAGCAATAGTACCAGTTTATCATTGTCCTTCAGCATCCACCTTGGGGAACATACAGGGAAATAGTTATGAATCCATTAAAAGTGATGCTCCCACATTTCTCACTCTGGAAATAATTTTGTGTTTTGATGGGTTGCTTTGTGTTGTTTTTTAAAAAAACAGCGAATTTATTTAAAGATAATATTACTAAACATCTCTTTTTCCATATATACTCACTTCCTCCAATGAAATGCCTTAATTAAAGACAGAAATATAAGAAACAGCCCTGTATTTACATTATGTATATGGGTAAAACAATATAATTAATAAGTTAATGTATATACACATATATGCTCATCTTAAATGTTATAATATTAAGTGAATTTATTAGTCCTTCTTAACTACCAGTGACCCACCTAGTAAAGTGGTTTATTTGAAGAGGTTTTTTTTACATTTCTGTTGTTTAGGTTTTGCTGGGATTTCTGAGACTTTGGCAGGCTAGGAGATATTTTGAGTAATACCTAGTAACTACCTTACTTTAAATACCTACCTTACTTTTTGGGAAGTTAGTAGTTACTTCTGAAAACTAAAATGAATTTCTACTCAATATTATAAGTTTACAGAAGTGTGCCACTGATATGTGGGCATTTTAAAGCATTGTTGACATAATACCAACATGCCATGGTTGCTAGCACCAATTTCTTTCCTTCATTGGAATCTCCCACAGTACTTTAAAGAATATCTTTATAATTTTTCTTATGACATAGCTTCGTAATTTTTCTGTTTAAACCTGCATGTGTATTCTTTCTTACATAACCCATGTTCAGCTTCATCTCCAATGCTGAACACCCTTCTGGCACACAGTGTTGAATTTTAAAAAAGTTGATGTGGCAGTAATTTGTATGGAAAAAATCATGAATTGGAATGTCATCTGAAATATTTTGATGCAAATAGGTGTCATTTCAAATTACAGCAATAACATTCACCCTCTAATCTCATCCTGAGTCTATCATACTATAGCAGATTGAACTTCATACTATATCTAAAAAAATTTTTCTTTATGTTCCTCCTGTGAAAACAGTATCACAGAATAATTCTCTTTCTATTCTGCTTCTTCTTCCTCCTTTTATTTTTTCCATTTGCTTAGTAAGATATCAGTATAAAGTATAATCAATACCTTATGTGTATAAACTACCTTACAGTGTATGCAATACTTTCATGCATTAGTGCCTTGGCTTCACAGTAACCAGCGGCACTGCTGTGATATCCAAACAGCACAGTGGCAGAGGCTGTTGATTGTCTCCCAATATTCAGTTTCCCCTTGTTCTATCCAAACAGAGGTGTTGTTTTCTCGGTATGTGGCTGACCAGTTAATGACTACATTTTTCAGACCTTCATACAGCAAGGTGTAGTCATGTGACTAAAATCTGGCCAATGGAAGAAAGAAAGACATGACGGGTTCAATTTCTTAATCATATATTTACCATAAAGGGATGACTTTCTCTCCTCTTCCCTTCCTTCCTTCCTCCCTTCCTCCCTCCCTTCTCTCTCTCTCTCTGATGACTGGGATGCAAAGTTGTCATCTTGTACCATTTGGGTAAGGGCAAATCCCTCAGAGCAACAAGATGGAATGACACTCGGCCCCATGTGACTGCAGAATCACTGTGATATCAGTTCATATTTTATGTGTAAGAGAATAAACTTTATCTTTTAAAAGACATTATCATTTTGTGTCTCATTTACAGCTGGTAAACCCATAACATAACTGAAATAGTAACCAAATGAAAAAGGCATTTTTAATGAATCAATTACTTGTTATGGTGCTTTGTTCGCCCAGCTTATTTTGCACAGCAGTTAATATCTTATCGACCAAGGAGCTCCCATATATGGGAGATATGCTTAGTAAGGGACTGCCTTATAGAGTTTGTTTTTACTTTTATATTAACTGAAAAAGAAATATTCGTTTTTGTGTTTTTCATATGAAGTAAAATAGTGAGGGTTCTTACAAACATAATCCTAATACACAGCCTCTCAAAAATGGATACTTTTAGACTTCTTCATTTTTGCTCATTACACTTCTGTTAGAGTCTAACAGTCAGCACAAAAGGTGTTCACATACTGGTACTCGTTTTGTCTTATTCTTTTATGTTTGTAGTGACAACTCTCTGGTTTGAAAAGTAGTGGTGAGAACTTATTGGACTTTCTTCTCTCGGCACAGAACAAGGAGTAATCAAACACGACTGTTTGGGCAGGATTACTGCGAGATGAGTATCCACCATCTCACTGCCAACTATTTGCTGGAAGATTTAACCTGGCAAATAAAAATGGAATTTTTGTGGGTTCATTGTAGTCACATATTTGACAATCTTTTTAATCTTAAATAATCTTAATAATCTTAAAGCCTAGAAGTTTTTCTGGAAACAAAAGTAATATTTTTGCTAGTTTAAATATTTTAAATCAGGTAAAAATGTGTTGGACAGCTTGGTTTTCCTTCGGCTTTGCAAGGTTAAACTTTAAGGTTTATTTAAATTTGTGCTACACTTGATATGGACTCAGTCACTGAGAACATGTTTTTATTTGTGTTCATTAAGACAATATTTTTTTAAGTTGTAAATATAAGGTTTTATAAATAACCAAGTGGATATATATTGTGTGGATGCTTATTTTTCTTAAATCTACAGGTATTATAATGGATGGTATTGAAACTTTTCCACACCATGGTCATACAATTTTTCAGCAAAAAAACCAAGGTCTGGAAAAAAGGTTCATAATTGGCATTGCATTCACAAATTAAAAGAATTAATGTTTTAGTGGAAAGAATAGGAAATAGAAGTGTCCTTTTTTTCCTTGGTCCTCACTGAAGACATGGTCATTGATTTTAGAGAGAAGGTAAGGAGGGGGAAGAGAGAGAAAAGGAGAGAGAGAGAGAGAGAGAAGTCCATTGGCTACCTCTCTACACTTCCTGACTGAAGATCGAACCTTATAACCTTTTGGTGTTCCAGACCACACTCAGCCAACTGAGACATATGGCCAGGATGAATGTTCTTATTCTTTGTCAAATCTTAGTGATTTGTTATTTCTTTCAAGGATGTATTCCTTAGAAGGTAACTAAAAGCTTTCTTTTTCCAGGATATAATTACAAGACCACATTCTCCCTCCCCTTCATTATTTGTACTATAATATTTAGTCTTAAAGATTTCCCTATTATGACTGATTATTAATTCATGGAATTTATTACTAACTGATTTAAATAATTCTAAATCACCCACTTTTTTACTTTATTGGAGCTTAGCAGAACCTAAAATGTGCAAGCAGAAGATAGATATGCTTCAAGAATAAGGATCCTCTTTTGATTTTAATATGCTTTTAATCATTTTATTGCAAGTACTTAGGCTTGATATAATTTGTATATTTTAAGCTGTTTAAAGAGATATTCTGACATTGCAACAGAAAAATGTAGCTATGTAAGTACAAAACAGGTTTCTTAGAAAGTTTCTCCTAGTTTCAAAGTTCTATTTTTCTTTGTTAGTTATTTTATTCTCTTTTTTTCCTATGTGTTAGCCTTAGATGTTTTATTGCTAATCTAATCTCCAAACAATTTTTTTATGTAACAGGTTTACTTTGGTGTAATTGATATACAGAAACCTGCATATGTTTAATGGGTATAATTTGATGTATTTGGGCATATGCAAAGTCATGATATCATCACCACAATGTCATAGATAACGAATACTTCCCAAAGTTTGTGCCTCCCCTGTCCATTTTTCATTTGCTTTGCTGGTAGGAATGTTTGACATGAGATCTACCCTCTTCAATTTTGAAGTGCGCAATGCTGTGTGGTTAACTACAGGCACTGTGTTGTACAGCAGACCTCCAGAATTTTTCCATCTTGCATAGCTGGAACTTTATACTCATTAAACAACTCCCCACTTCCTCCTGCCCCCAGATCCTAGTAACCAACATTTGATTCTCTGCTTCTGTGAATTCAACTATTTTAGATACTTCACATAGGTAGAATCATACAGTATTTGTTTTTTCTGTGGCTGGCTTACTCCAATTAGTCTAACATATTTCAGGTTTATGCACATTTTTAAGGTTTAATACTATTCCATTGCAAATGTACATATTGATTGTTTTTATCCATTAATGTGTCAGACACTTGGATTATTTTCATATCTTGGCTACTGTGAATAATGTTGTGTTTTATTCTTTTTTTCTGAAAGAATTAGTGCTTAATTTAATAACTGTAATTAAACAATATTAGAAAAAAATTAGAATTTTTCAAGTAGACGATTAGCTGTCATTATTTTCTTTTTTAAAATTACTTTTATGTTCTTTTCTTACTCTTTTTTATTGTTATTCAAGTACAGTTGTCTCCATTTTTCTGCCACCACTTTCCCCTGCCGCACCCACCCCTACCTCCCACCCTCAATCCTACCCCCTGTTGGCTTTGTCCATGGGTCCTTTACACATGTTCCTTGATGGCCCTTTCCCTTTTTCTGCTGTTATCCCTTCCCCCCTCCCCTCTGGTTACTATCAGTTTGTCCTTTATTTCAATATCTCTGGTTATATTTGTTTGTTTGTTTGTTTTGTTGTTTAGGTTCCTATTAAAGGTGAGATCATATGGTATTTCTCTTTCACCACCTGGCTTATTTCACTTAGCATATTGCTTTCCAGTTCCATCCATGCTGTCACAAAGGGTAGGAGCTCCTTCTTTCTTTCTGCTGCATAGTGTTCCATTGTGTAAATGTACCACAGTTTTTTGATCCACTCATTTACTGGTAGACACTTAGGTTGCTTCCAGCACTTGGCTATTGTAAATTGTGTTGTTATGAACATTGGGGTGCATAGGTTCTTTTGGATTGGTATTTCAAGATTCTTTGGGTATAATTCCAGCAGTGGAATTGCTATGTCAAAAGGCAGTTCCATTTTTAGTTTTCTGAGGAAATTTCATGCTGTTTTCCACAGTGGCTGCACCAGTCTGCATTCCCACCAACAGTGCACTAGGGTTCCCTTTTCTCCACATCCTCTTCAGCACTTGCTGTTTGTTGATTTGTTTATGATGGCCATTCTGACTGGTGTGATGTGGTATCTCATCATTTCATTCTTTCGATTAAGTTTTCAGCTCATCTATTAT
Organism: Trachops cirrhosus; assembly: GCA_028533065.1. Lineage (NCBI taxonomy): Eukaryota > Metazoa > Chordata > Mammalia > Chiroptera > Phyllostomidae > Trachops > Trachops cirrhosus. The sequence goes on along the minus strand of CM052547.1, from coordinate 30,941,043 downwards.
TGAATAAAACACATATTTGAAAGCTTTCTGTCCTACTCAAAAAGTACCAGCAGCTTAAGCATCGCCTGGGAACACGTGAAAGGCAGAATCTCAAACCCATCAAAGACCCCCAGGGAATGGTGTTCAGCTGCTATGAAAGACAAGCCACCAGACAAGCCACCAGGTGGATGTGAGTTGTGCATGTGAGTGCTTTTAAATGGGATATTGTCTTTGTTTAAAGAAGTGTCAGTTATCTTTGTTTTCATATTGTGATAACTGACTTTAATGTGTAATCAATAAGATCAGATGTGAATTGACTTATACAATTGATACAGTGTTTCCCTTACTCTTGAAGTGAGAATAATCAAAAATTCTCCAGTAGACCTTCCTCAGCTGTTAGCCACACTCAGTGGTGAATTCTGATTCCTCACAATTTGTTTTGAGGGAAAAACTTCCCTAGGTGACTTCAGTTAGAGTAATGGCAGGGTGGTAATAAATTTGGTGGCAGTACATACTTTATATTTGGGAAAAAAACAAGCTTAAGTTAAGTTGCTTGCCTTTGTCCACTTTCAGGATTTAAATAAGCAAGCTTTTTCGGGGTGAACTATTTTATTGAAGGATAGCACAGTGGAAGGGGCATTGCAGTGGAATGGCAGGGCTACACTGCAGGCAGACTTCCTGGGCTGTTTCTGACAGTGACATCGTGCAGCTTCAGCACAGCCTAACCTTCCTCATTCGGACAGACAGTGATGTATGCCACTTTAACTTAATGGTATGGCCAAATGAAGACTCAGTAAGGGATAAATATAAAGTTTATTTGTTAGCTTTTTAACATTATTAAATGATGAATAAAAAATATTAACTCTCATTTGAACCTATTAACACTGCTCACAGAATTTCAGAACAAATACAAATAATGATTTTCAAGTGCTGTTATATCCTGAACAGGGACAACATAGTTCCTAAGTACATTTTTAATGTTGTATTTTAAAGAAATTGATACATATATTTCATAACACAGTCAATACAGTAGAAGAATTTGTGTGTAATGAAACATCACCGCCTTCTTCCCTTTCCTTCTAAACTCTAAGAGCTTTTTTCTAAAGGCAAATTCTCTTACTGTACATAATTTTGCTTTTGTTTCCTCATTAACTAGGTAATATACTTATTTTCCTATATCTTGAATAAAATTTAGATAATATTTATTGAATCTGTGATATAAAAGATGAGTATTTTTGTATGCTAATTTTCTACTCCCAAATCTTACTTTATTATTTTTAGTGTATTGGATAAATTTAAAAATATACATACATTCTAGTTCCTGATTTAATTAATTTTTGATAACATCTCTTAGGTTTACACCTTTTAAGCAAAAATGTAGTCTTAATCTTTTCTTCCACCTTTCTCGCTGCCTCCCTAATCCCTCCTTCTGTCAAGTACATTTTTATTTTAGTAAAAGTCAAGGTCTTCAATATTTACATGATATACTGAACCGCAAACAGGTGCTGAGGGCTTTGCCCATAGTTAACAAATACCTCTAATCAGCATATGATGGCCATGAAAACATTGTTTGGTGTGGAGTCAGGTAGTTGCTGAGTTTACATTTGCTTCTTCCTAAGTATAGTACCATTGAGGGAAAATGTTCTCACTAATGATATCAAATGAATTATCTTTTCTTATATTCTACCAGTTGTTTGAAATCATGCCACATTTTAGTTAGCTTCATAACTGTACTGTTAAATATTTTTGTTGCATTTCTGTTATTCTAGCACATTTACCTTTATCACAAGCTCAATATTTTTAGATTTTTATTATATGCTTTATTATTTCAAGTTGTCTTCTTTCCCCCAACCAATGATGACTCTTATAGACTATATCCATCCCTCTGTTTTCCTGCTTGAATCCCATAGCACAGAAATTATCTTTGAAATTTCTTTAATTTTATTGGGTGGATCTCTTGTTCTCTCTCTCTCCCTCTCTCCCCCTCTCTCATACATACACACACACATACACAATTAACTTTCTTATTTGTTACAGTAGACTAAATAGTTCTTTAAAATATTGTGCATAAAATAGTGCACCTAAGCACCTTTTGAACATGTCAGAAATTGACTTTATTCTGACTTTACAGTTGATCGGTGCTTGGGTGTATTGCACAATTCTCTACAAAGTCAGATGCTAGTTCGTTGGCTTGTTTGGTTTCTCTTTGGAAGCTTTATGATTTTCTTTTTCTCCTTGATGACATGACATGTCTAGATGTGTATCTGTTATTTTCTTTGCACTTGGTGTTAAGTGAGGTTTTTCATTCCAAAAACTTGTATCTTTCAGTTCTCAAAAAATTATATTTATTATTTTGTTTTTGTCCATTACTCTCTTTTTTCTGTCTTGAATTCCTGTTAGTATAATAATGGGCATTCTGACTTTGAGAAGTGAGCTGCCTTGGTAGAACTTGAGAGAGAGCTCTAGTAGCTGAGAGTGAACCTTGTCCAATAGCCAATAAGAAAATTGAAACCTTAGTCTTAATAACCACAAGGAGCTGAATTTTGCCAACAACCAGAATGAGCTTGGAAGAGGAACTGAAGGTCAGATGAGATTGTGGTCTGGAAGAAACCTTGACTGTAGACTTGTGAGGTCCTGAGCAGAGAAACCAGATGTACAATGAATGCCTGGATTTCTGATATAAAGGAACCATGAGAAAGTAAATTGGTGTTGTTTAAAGCTGCAAGTTTGTAGAATTTGTTATACAGCAATGAGAAATTAATATACTTCCCATTTTTGCTTTTTATTCTGGGCATTTTTTAAAAAGATTTATTTATTTATTTTTAGAGAGAAGAGAAAGAGAGGGAGAGAGATGTCAATGTGAGAGAAGCATCAATTGGTTGCCTCTCTGAGGCTTCCTGACCAGAGACAAAACCTGCAATCTGGGCAAGTGCCCTGACTGGGAATCGAACCAGTGACCTTTTGCTTTGTAGAACATTGCCCAACCAAGTGTACCGCATCTGTAAGGGCTCTGGGAGTTTTATTAGATATTATTTTTCAGTGTTTACATATTTTATTTTTTCTTAAGAAATTGTTTTCTTACATCTTGAAAAGCTCCTCTTTTTCTGTGTTTTTTCCCTTTTCACAGCATTCTTGCTTTGTTTTAAGGATGTGATTCTTCTGTAATCACTCTGAGAATACTGAAGTTTTTTCCAGTTCTCTCAATACCCTTAATTATCTCTCCTTTACAGAGGTCAGTTTGATATTTCTCTTTCATGTTGTTAGGTCTCCTCATATGTCTGGGAATGTTTGGTTTTTACACTTTTGAAAGACATGGGTTGCTAATGTGGGTTTCATTTAATGTGGAATTGCCTTTTCTAACACTTTTTAAATGGCCTCTTCAAGGTCTGTCTCTTAAATGAGAATTCTGAAGCGGAATTCTGTGTGGAGTGAGATGGACTCCCTGTGCCTTTAGAATGAGGATGCTGTGAGCCAGCCCTCTTGCTCTCGCAACTAAGATTAGCTGAATGTGAAGAGCTCTGGTCTGGAGCGCCACTATTTACACCAGCTTTTCCAAACCCTTTTCAATTGTGTTTGAGATCATCTTCTCTTTTTATACCCTGGATTTAAGTGTGCTTTTTGTGGAGTTAGACATGAGTGGAATGGTGTTGAGGGTGACTACTGGTGCAGTTCTCTCATAAACTAACCTCCATTTTCCTCCTTTGGGTCTCCTTCCTTCTCTTCTCCTCTCCTCTCCTCTCCTCTCCTCTCCTCTCCTCTCCTCTCCTCTCCTCTCCTCTCCTCTCCTCTCCTCACCTCTCCTCTCTTGTCCTCTCTCCCCTGTCTTCCCTCCCCTTCCCATCCCCTCCCTCCCTCCCTTCTTTCCTTCCTTCCTTCCTTCTGTTCTTTGCACAATTGAAATTTTTTTGGCATAGCTTTTCCTTGCATTATTTTACTTTCCTTTTCCTCATTCATTCCTTTGCCCACTTTTGTCTCCTCCTTTTTATAGATACCTAATATGCTCTATCTATCTATCTATCTATCTATCTATCTATCTATCTATCTCATCTATCTATCTATCTATCTATCATCTATCTATCTATATCATCTATCTATCTATCATCTATGTATTATCTATCATCTAATTTATTCTTATAAACTATGTTTTTGTGATTAATTTATGCTTATGTTGTACTGTAGATGTTATTTTCTTTTTGTCACTCAATATGATTTTTTTTAAGATCTTAATATATATTGCTACATGTTCATCAGTTTGCACATATAAGAATCTCCTCACAGAGAAGGTAGGCTTAGAAATGTTGGCAGAGGGTATCCTGCAGAGAGAGCTACTGCTTCAAATGCAGGCCGCATGGTTTAAATGGAGTCAAGAGGTAGAGCAAAAGTAAATCCTGAAAACCCAGCTTGAGCTCTGGAAACAGCCAGGCTTAGAGAGATCCACAACCAGACCATTCAGTTACGTGAACTAACACATTCTCCTTTTGTTTAAGAAGTTTGGATGGGATTTTTGTCATGAAAACCTGAAGAGTCCATGTTTAAAATCCTATGTAATACAAACATGAAGGATCCAAATATGTTACTGGCTTTAAAATGATACATGCCATATTGTTGCTGTACCTCAGTTGCTAAATAAATGTGATAATCTCATATTGGTTACATTTTGTATTACAGCTTGTATAATTCTTGGAAAGCATTAATGTAGTCTTAAATAACTTAAAATTATTTTAAGATACATTATCAAATAGGTGTGCATGTATTTATGCTCCACATATCTATTCAAAGAATAAAACTGTTTCTCATTTGTGGTCATATTCTTAATCTATGGCAAAGATTGAGTTTTTCTATTATAGGCATTTAATATATTACTTTTCTTCAAAATATGATAGCTACTCTAAACAAAATAACCATGTAACAATCTTTAAATTCAAATTAATATTTGTTTTTGCTTGTATATATATCTCCAAGGAACTCTGTGACCATCAGGAAGGAGAAGGAAGTGTTGCTTTAGTGAAATGCCATTCTTTCAATCGAGTCAGTGTTGAATTCATTTTCTGTAGAGGTTTTCTTGTGTAATTATAAGTTTTGTCTTCAGAAAGCAAAGAGGAGGGGTGTTAGCACCTGCCCTCCTGGGAATTTTTCAGTATATTTTGAATGTAAATTTTATTCCTTTAACTTTATTATTTTTGAGTTAATACCATTTTATTTATTTATTTTGGAGTTTCTCTCCACTTGAGCCACATTATAGGCTGGCATATTTACATATTCATAGTTGGGGGATGTCCATTTATAGAGACTACCAGTCAATGACTTAGGGATAAAATTATCCATATATATTAACATTTATTTCTAAAGTATAGTTTTAAAGCATGCCTACTTTGATTATGCACATGAACTCTAGATGTTGTTTATGCACACTATGTTGGATTTAATATTATTATTTAATATAATTGTAGTTCATTCATTACCTTGGGTTTTGGATACAGTATTTTTTCATATTGTCATGTGAATATTTTTCAACGTGTACTATTATATAAGTACAGGACAGGCTGGAAAACATGTTTTCTGAGATGTCTGTGACAAGGATTGGCCAGTGTGGTGGACAGAACTCTGCAAGCCTATTGTATTTCTTTTTACATATCTCTAGTGTGTATATTTTCACTAAAAAGGGGGGTACATACTATCTTTTAAGGTAATATTACTGTTCTTCTGAGTTGATACAGAGTTGTGCTTACTATTATGTGGGTTTCCTTTGTATATTTTAGGAAAGTTACAGTTCAGGGTGAATCAGATTGAGACAGGTGACATCATGAATGGAAACAGGCTGAGCAATACTTGCACCTAATCTGAGTCTTCTACTGGGTTCTTTCATTCCTTGCTCTTTTAGCATGAAAACACGCTTTATTAGTGGAAGATGGAGCTCTCCGGCAGGCGGAGATGAGTGCCATTGCTACTTGACTCTCTGCTGGAAGCACTGGGGCCCTTTTGCCACCATTTTATGAGTTCATAATATTTTAATTACTTCTTTTGCTTGAAAAGTAACCATTCCTCTTTTTCACCTAGTTGAAATCCTAGTCATATTTGAGGTTACATTCCTATGTATCATTCTTATAAAGACCCCTCCTACCTTTGAAGCACATGCAGATCATTGAAACTTTACAGTCAAGAAATAAGCAGTTTAATACTAAATATGCCTGAATCATTAATATGTTGTTGACTCACATAGCATGTAAGTTCCAGAAGGATGTGGAAGTTACTCTTTATTTCTGCTAGCACCAGGAAAAACACCAAGCACATAATAGGTCCCTAATATATATTGATTTCTTAAAATTTTAAATACTTTTATAAATATTTAACACCATAAAGAAACTAAAAATCTGTGAATTTCCCTGTTTCCGTGAAGATAAAAATTTGGGTTCAGAGAAAACTAATGTTTGATGACCTTCAGAACCATAAGGGTCAACAGAAAGTGTTGTTTTAGCTCATTTTGTTAGCTGAGTTCTATAATTGATTTATAACATTGGTAGCCTTATATTTAGAAATAAAAATGGCACCATTGTGTTAGTACAACATAAAGATCTAGCCAACTAATTTTAGTCAAATAATAAGTAAAGTTCTTGAGCTTCTTGTTTTTCTGTAGATAATAAAACTATAGAATATATTGCATTTTATTTTTTCTTTTAATGTGTTGTTCTGGGAAATAGCCAATTATTATGTAACTTGCTTAATTCACACATTGAAAAATGACTGGCATAACTATTACCCACTGTGAAATTTAGCTTATATTGTTTAGAAGTTTGAAAAGATTATACCTATTTATCAAACCTCAACAACTACTACCAGATGTTTAAATTAACTTAGAATGTATTTCTTCTTTTTTTAAGATTTTATTATTTATTTATTTTTAGAGAAGGGAAGGGAGGGAGAAAGAAAGAAACATCAATATGTGGTTGCCTCTTGTGCACTGCTCCCGGGGACCCGCCCAAAACTCAGGTATGTGCTCTGACTGGGAATTGAACTGGCAACCCTTCGATTCACAGGTCGGCACTCAATCACTGAGCCACACCAGCAAGGGCTAGAGTGTATTTCTTACTGTTGATAATCATGCCCATAGTTTAGAGTTAGTGTTTTATTGTAGTATATTTTGGAATAATAAGATTTCTTTTTAAATGAAGACTGCTGGAAGGTATGCTTGTCCTTGCCATCTGCTCAGTCTATCAGGCAGTGTGGCGGAAAGCAAGTGGCAGCAGTGTTGCAATTAGACAGATTTGGATGTGAGTTCCAGCTCACAGCCAACAGAGGTTACCAATTGGCCTCTGGATCAGCCTGTTTAACTTTGAACTTCTGTTTGCTTTGGCTTCTGGTACTGTCAACATGTGGACTCATCCTACTGGCTGTGTCTTCAGGTGTCTACCCTTCTGACCATCTATTCCTGTTAGAGGTCATAACATAGTGCAGCCATCATTTTTTGCTTGTGAATCTTTTCTAGGAACTTGAATTAAATAAGCTAAGTCTCTGCCCCTGACTCCACCAGTTTATAATAAGGCTGAAAAATGTTGGTGTGGAAAGGTTAGCAAGGTGGTAAGAAAATTATTTATTTATGTGAAAGTATTCAAGTATTTATATTATATAAACATTAGTTCAGGCAGAAGGAAACATGATCCAAGCTAAAGTTTTCATGCTCTGGATGTGTTTTATTTACCTGAACATTTTTAAAAAGTTAATTTCAGATCCCAAGCACAATTTGAAATGTTTGAAATTATATCAATAATAGCTGGTAACCTGATGTATAAGAAAAATGGGTATGACATCATTAACATGCTATTCTTAACATAATAGATATTACATTTATGAGGCTTAATCGAAAAAGCAGCTAGGTAGATTAGGTGTAAAAATGAAGTCATGGCAACTATGGAAGGTTCTCGAATCAGCTGATCTATATATTTCATTAAGATTTCTATTCTGGTTAGAATGTTGGAAGCAAGGAGAGCCATTGAATGTATTGTAATTAATCCACCAAATATAAGCAAATAGGAAAATTGGTTACTCCTTCCGGGTGGCCATCAGGCCTTTTAGATAAAACATACCTGCGGGAAGCTCCAATACCTGGCATGTCTTTCTCAACCTCTCTATACCTACACAGGGTTTACATTGAGAATAAGGCAAGGAAAGGCTTATAATACAGGAAATTATATAGAAAGATAAACACTCAGAAAAATACAAATAAGATAATATAATATTTTAACAGCATAATTATTTTGGAAGGAGGTGAGAAGGTGATTGAAGACAGTCCTTCTGACAGTTATTTTTATTTTGTTTATTCCCATCTTATATACAGGCTTTGGACAAAATTCATTTTGACGTGTTTGAGAGCACTAGGATATGAAACACTGACTGCAGCATTTGTTGCTTGGACAAGTCAACAAACTATGGCACTTGGCACTGTTCCTCATTGTCTAAGTAGATTGTAGTATAGTGGATAAAATAATAGCTCAGCATAGGGATATTTCTGTAAAGCCTGGATCACCTCAGTTTGAACACTCTTGACAATGTGATTATTTTGCAGTTTTGAAAAATATTTTTTATAAGAAAGACACTAACTGCATAATGTGTTTTTCAAATATGTATTTTTATACATACATAGACAAGCATAGAGATACATACATACTTGTATCATTTAGGAGAATTGCTTTTCAATATGTTATTTAATGACAGTTATTTTTTAAAATCACTTCATTATGGTATGATTAACATATAAAAAGTTGTGCATGATATGATTCAATGAGTTTGGAAAAGATATACATCCATGAAACTACCACCAGACTACACCATAAACATGATCATCAGCCCCCAAAGTTTCTTCCTAACCTCTATTTTATTATTATTACTATTATTATTTATATAATAAGAACACAATATAATCCACCCTCTTAGAAAACTTTTAAATACTCAAGTTTTCTTAACTATAGGAACTATGCTGTACAGTAGATCTCTAGGATGTGTAAAACCAAGGCTTTGTACACTTTGACAATGCCTTCCCATTTCCCCTTCCTCAAAGCCCCAGGCAACCACCATTTACTCTCTGCTTTTATAGGATTGACTACTTTAGATTCCTCATATAAGTGATATATGGTATTTGTCCTTCTATGTCTGGCTTATTTCACTTTGTATAATGTCTTACGGGTTCATCTGAGCTGTTGGAAAAGGCCAGATTTTCTTCTCTTTGAATACTGATTAATATATATCACATTTTCATTCATCAATAGGCATTTGGACTGCTTCCTTGTATTAGCTGTTGTGAATAATACTGCAATGAACATTGGAGAGCAGGTATCTCTTCAAGGACTTGATTTCAATTCTTTTGGATGCATACTCAGGAGTGGGGTTACTGGGTCATATGACAGCTCGATTGTTAATTTTTTGAAGAATTTCAATCTTATTTTCCTTAGTGACTGCTCCAATTTATATTCCAATTAACAGTGTAAAAGTGTTCCCTTTTCTACACATCGTGGCCAGTACTTGTTTGTTTGTTTGTTCACGTTAAGCATCCGAACTGGTGTGAGGTAATATTGTATTGTAGTTTTGATTTGTACTTCCCTAGTGAATAGTGATGCTGAGCACCTTGTCATGTACCTGTTGGCCATTTATGTATTTTCTTGAGAGAAATGTCAATTTACTTCCTTTGCCATTTTTTAAAAATAAACCTTTTTTCTTGACTTTCAAGTTAGAAGAGTTCCTTAGACATTTTGGATATTAGCCCTTCATCAGATATATGGTTTGCAAATATCTTCTCCCCTTCTGTTGGCTGACTTTTCATTTTATTGTTTCCCTGGTGTGAAGAAGCTTCTAGTTTGATGTAGTCCCACTGGATAATGTTGGCTTCAGTTACCTGCACTTGTGGTGTTGTAGCTAAGAAATCACTGCCAATATCAATGTAAAAAAAGGTTTTCTCATTTTTCTAATAGGAGTTTCATGGTTTCAGGTCTTATGCTTAAGTCTTTAATCCATTTTGAGTTAATGTCTTTGTAAAATAAGGTTTTGTTTTCATTCTTTTACATTTGAAGTAATTATTTGAAGATCCGTGGCCATGGCTGTGTCCATGATCACTGTGCCATGCACGTGGTGTGCGTGGCTGTGATCAGATGGGTGACAGCTTCCTTGAGAAGCTCCATGGGCGTGGTTATGGGCATGGCTAAAGGCACAGATGCTAGTAAGGTTTACTGTCAGTCCTCAAAGTGAGACTGGTGTTAGTGTGTGTCTAATTCCAGAGTTGATTCTAATCAATTAATCTAGCTGCTGGCTCCTTAACCACACAAAATACACTATTACCATTTTTTAAAAAGTATATTAATAAATCCAAAGAGAATTTCCATTCGGCCATATCCATGGGAGAATATCTGTGTTGCTTTCCATCTACACATGAAAGCAACAAAAAGTCCCAGGACCAAAGCAGAGCAGTCAAAAAACATATGAATCTGAGGTCAGACCTAGACTATTGGTCAACACACCATAGAGTAATTCCTCAAAGGTAAAAAGCATATTCAAACACAAGAAATAAAAGATCTGCATAGAACTGTTCTTCTCAAGGATTTGTTTTAGTGATTTCTTAATAAACTTAGGGATTGATTGGGGAGTATGCCGCACATCACCCATGAAGTTATAAAGAAATGTTCCTTCAGGGGAATATCCAATTAGGCTACGTTTCTGTCCTCTCTTAGAGGAAGACGGTAAGATGTTAGCAGACAAAATGAAGAATACAGCGCTCCCTACCTCTCCCCCAGACAGGACGTGTTCAGTGTTCCCCTGGCGTGCTGCTCTGTTCGTAGCCTGAAGCTGGTCTGTTATTGGATGTGTCCAAGAATTTCCAAAAGGTAGAGCACTAACAGAATTGGGGAAGGATCCACAAAGGGCATATTTGGAAACTTCCATTTTGACTAAGAAATGGAATTGGCATGGCAATCCAGCATGAAGATAAAGCAGATAACCATACTTTCAACATATGTCTGGCCTAAGTACTGAGTGTCATGATAAAACAAATGGAGTCCATGAAGTACCACAGAGATGGTACTTACATCAGGTGAGATAGCCCGGGAATACCTCTGGGGTGCAAACAGTGAAGAATAAATGGCTAAGTATTTACCATATAGCCAGAAGGAAGAAAATTATGTACAATTGTACAAAAATGTTTTGTCATATTTGTCCCTATTATTGGTCATTATTTACTTTGTCCCTATTATTTTGTCATATTTGTCCCAACAGTTCCCTATTATTGGATCAAGGGATCTTTATTAAAGGAAATTTAAACACAGAATGAAGCATTCATTATTCAGGTATAATAATTATTTGAATTATGCACATAACAAATCTTAAAATTGAGTGAACATGATGTATTACATCATCTGTGACAATGAACGTGTAATGGTGGAATTGAATGAGGACCCAGAGTACTTCTGTGTTTACTTTCTGTCGGAAAGCACCTCCATTGTAAACAGTGTATTTGCATGTTTATTACAAAGACCCAAATAAAAACAGTTTAGTAAATTCTTTTGCATAGCCCTAAGATAAAATAAGAATAATAGTTCTGTAAAACTGGTTTCCAATTATAACTTAAATCTAATAAGTAACATCTGTATTGTTATTTTAAATGTAAAGGAAATTATTTGGGAGCCTCTTCAACCACTGATACATGACAAGCAGTGAGAATAGGGAAGAATAACACCACAGTTTTTGATGTATTTCAAAAACCAACCACTCTGTAAAATATTTTTTTCTTTTGGATAAACAAATAAATAAATAATCAAGTAATTTTTTGTACGCAGGGATTTAATAATGCCATCGTATTATTTTCTTACTGTTTTGTAGTTCTTTGTTCCTTTCTTGCTGTGTCCCTTTGTGAATTAATGATTGCCCATGGTGGTACGCTTCGATGCCTTTCTTTTTATCTTGTGTGCATCTATTATAGGTCTTTGTTTTACGGTGACCATGACACTACATAACCATTTTCTAGATACAGCTGTCTGTTTTTTTAGGCTGATAAATTAATTTAGATTACATACAAAAGGCACCCCTCTACTTATACCCTACATTTTATGTTTTTGATCTAACAATTTATCTCTTTTTATATTTTGTATCCACTGACAAATTATTGTAGCTATAGCTATTTTTTATCCTGTGTGCCTTTATACTAGAGTTAAGTGATTAATAAATCACCATATTACAGTATGGAAGTATTCTGAATTTGGCTATATGCTTACCTTTACCAATGAGTTTTATATTTTCAATATATTTTGATGTTACTATTCAGTGTCCTTTCAGCTTAAAGAACTCGTTTTATTATTCTTCTAAGGCAGGTTTAGTGGTGATGAACTTCCCCAGCTTTTGTGTCTGGGAAAATCTTTATATTATCTTTATTTCTGGAAAAGAAAACTTTGCTAGATAAGGTATTCATAGTTGGATTTTTTTTTTTACAAAGCTGTTTAAATATATCATTCCACACTCTTCTGCCCTGTAAAGTTTCTACTGAGATGTCTGTTTGTAGACTTTCAGGGGTTTCCTTGTAAATGATAAGCTTCTTTGCTCTTGCTGCTCTTAAGATTCTCTCTTTGATTTTTGACAGTTTTATTACAATATGTCTTGGAGAAGTTATCTTTGAACTAGATTTGGTTGAGGACATAGAAGCTTCATGAATATGGATGTCCAAATCTCTCTTCATACTTCAGAATTTCTGAGCTATTATTTTTACTTTTTAAAATTATTTTTTTTAATTCTCACCTGAGGATATGTTTATTGAGAGAAACATGAATCAGTTGCCTCCCCTACGTACGCTGACTGGGGGTCAAACCCACAACTTAGGCATGTGACCTGACTGGGAATCGAACCTGCAACTTTTTGGTGCAAGAGATGACACTCCAATCAACTGAACCACCCTGTCAGGCCTAGTTATTATTTTTAAAATAAGCTTTCTGCCCCTTTCTCCCTCATTTGCTGGAAATCTAATAATGCATAGTTTGTTTCTTTTCACAGTATCTCATGAGCTTTCTTTATTCCTCTTATTATTATTATTGATTTTTGCTTCTTTTGATTGGACATTTTTCAAATGCTATGTCTTTGAATTCACCGATTTTTTAAAATTTTGCTTGATCTAGTCAGCTGTTGGATTCTCTATCAAATTCCTCACTTCAGTCTGTATTGTTTGGCCCCAAAATTTGTATTTATTTTTTTCATTTTCTATCCCTACGTTGACCTTCTCATTTTGTTCTTGTATTGTTTCCCTGGTATTATTTAATTGTCCATCTGTGTTCTTTTCTAACTCTCTGAGTATCTTCAGAAAAATTATTCTGGCCTGGCTGGTGTGGCTGAGTGGATTGAGCACTGGCCTGTGAATCAAAAGGTTGCTAGACTGAATCCCAGTCAGGGCACATGTCTAGGTTGCAGGCCAGGACCCCAGCAGGAGGCATGCAAGAGGCAAACACACATTAATGTTTCTCTTTCTCCCTCCCTTCCCCTCTCTCTAAAAACAAATACATACAATCTTTAAAAAAAATAAAAATTATTTTGAATTCTTTGTCAGGCAATTTGTGTATATCTATTTCAGATCAATTACTGGAAGTTTACTGTGTTCTTTCGATGATGTTGTGTCTCTGATTCTTTATGATTCGTGGATCACAGGTGCCTGTATACTTGAATAAGCAGTCACATCTTCCAGACTTTATGTAATGAATTCAGTAAATACTTTTACCTGAGGGTGAGGGCATGCTGGAGCATGTTATTACCCCAGTCTAGTCAAGCAGGAGGCCAGGTGGGAACCTGTGGTAGCTTGTGGCCTGGGTGTCATGATGTTGTGTTGTCCATGGTCATTGGAGTTCATGACATCAACAACTACATGATCCTTGGTGAGAGCTGCAGGTGTCCATAGTTGCTACTAGAGCTGTTGGGGTTCTCAGCAGTGCCTCCTTCCAGAAGCTAAGTACTAGGATTGGTGGGGGTGGTGGTTGGATCTGGTGGTGTGCATGCATTTGGCTGTGAGGGCTGACTAGGTGCATGTGTACTGGCATGGGCTAGCTTCAGATACACACATAGAAGTAAAAGCCAGGGCCAGAGGCAAAGGCCAGGACTAACTGTGAGCACGCCATTAGCTGTTGGACTCTGGATTTTGATGTGCACTTCTTTGGTGGCAGTGTCTTGTCTTGTCACAGGTGTGTTCATGTCTGTAGAGGCTGGTGACAGAGGTTAGACTGGCAGGGTATAGGTACACAGCTGCAGAGATAATGGCAGGTGAGCCCAGTGGTACAGGTCAGTGACAAGAGTCATGGCCTGATATGGCCTACTCATGTCTGGGCTGCTGTCTCACACATGTACAGCCTCAGAACTCAGGGCTGGCTTCCCATGTGGATCCAGGGACTTAAGGGGATTGGGGGGTAAGGGAACATAGAGGGACTTGAATGAGTCCTTCTGGAGAAGTTCCATAGTTATTGTGCTGCCTATTGACCTCTTCAGTGGGAAAAGCTGCTGGGCTTCTTTGCGGGGCAGGCCCCTGGGAAATGTAGTTTCTCCCACTGTGTGGCTGATACTAGGAGCCCATGATCTTCTCCCTTCATCCAACATGCCTCTAGATGTCTCAGTTTTGCCTGCCTTTGAGTGAGGTGAAAGCAAAGTTGGTTCTTCACATAGTGTTCTGAAGGATGGGGGGGGATGGGGCGAGTACTTACCCTGTTCCGCCTTTCCTGGCAAGGGGAACTCTATTTGTATTGGGAGTTTCCTCTTGGTGCTGAGGGGTGTTAGTCTGGAGGAAAGGATGATGCAGCAAAATAAATCTGTTATTTCTACCCTTTTTATGCAATTATTCTCAGGTTTTTTGTTTAACTGTATTGCTGAAGCAGTTTTATATTCCAAAGAGAATGAGAGAGAAAGGAGGAGAGAGAGAGAGAAAGAAACATCAATGTGAGAGAAACACTGATCAGATGCCTCCTGCACGTGTCCCAACCGGGGACCTAATGCGCAACCTAGGTATGTGTCCTGATATCAAATTCATGAACTTTGGGTGCTCGGGATGACACTCCAATCAACTGAGCCATACCAGCAGGGCCTATAATGTTTTATGTGAACTTCTTAGCTTTCCCAGAAGTATTTTCAGTCATGGAAGCTGTGTGATTGTTGATCTCTGTGTGTGGGGAGGTTGGTGGGGGGTAGGGTGGGGTGGAAGCCGATGTCTCCTACTCTACTATCTTGGTAATATCATTCCACTATTTCATTCCATTGTAGTTGGAAACATAATGGGGATTATTTCAATCTTAAATTTGTTAAGGTTTGTTTTGTGCCCTATTATGTCATTCATTCTGGAAAATGTTCCAAGTGTGTTTGAAAAAATGTGTATCTTGCTGCTGTTGGATGGATGTCCTATATGTTTCTGTCAGGGGCACTTGGTCTACATGTTGTTCAAGCCCGCTGTTTCCTTACTGATTTTCTGTCTGGAAGATCTATTCATTATTTAAAGTGGAGTATTGAAGTATCCATCCATTATTGTATTGCTATTATTCCCTTCTGATCTGTCAATGTTTGCATTATATATTCTGGTGCTCTTATGTTGGCTGCATTGCCTATGTATTTATAATTGATATATTTTCCTGTCAAATTGACCTTTTTATCCTTCTGTAATGACTTTCTTTGTCTCTTGTGACCATTTTTGACTGAAAATCTGTCTTGTCTAATATAAGTATAGCCATCCCTGCTCTGATTGGTTACCACTTCATAGAATTTTTTTTCATCTTTTCACTTTCAACTTATGTATGTCCTTAAATCTAAAGTGAGTCTCTGATATACAGCATATTTTCTGGATCTTTAAAAAAATCCTTTAAGGGGATAATGAGGAGAAGATGGGGAAGGGTTTTCAGGAACAACTATAAAGGACACATGGACAAACACAGTGGGGGTGGAATCAGAGGAGGGAGATGGGGATGGCTGGGGTGAGGGGAGTGGTGGGGGTTAATGCAGGCAACTGTACTTCAACAACAATAAAATAATTTAAAAAAAGTATTTTACTACCTTGAAAAAAATAAAAATAAAAATCCATTCAGTTTTTCTGTATTTTTTTGATTCATGAGATAAATGTTTTCTGTTTTGAATTTTTTGCTCCCTTCTTTTTCTTGTCCTTGTGATTTTTTTATAGTGAAACATTTTGATTCTTTTACCTATATCTTCTATGTATCAACTGTAGGTTTTTAAGTACATTATCACAAGGCTTGTGGAAACTTGTATATTTATAATGGCCCTTTTTTGAAAATGGTAACAATTTCAATACCATATAAAAACTCTAGACCTCACTCCCCACTTTATGGTATTGATGTCTTCATTTATTTCTTTATATATTGTGTATTCTTTAACAAACTTTTGTGTTTATAGTTATTCTTAATTTTTTAACTTTTACAATAGGGTTAAAAGTTTTTTATATACCAGCATTACAATATTACATTATTCTGTATTTGCCTATATAATTATCTTTACCAGTCAGATCCTTTCCTATGCTTTCATGTGGCTGCTCAACATTCTTGCATTTTATCTTGAAGGATTACCTTTAGCATTTTCTTGTACAGCTTGGTACCAGATGTGTGGGTGGGTCTATTCTCCCACCCATGGGAGGACTTGCAAGCAAGGGTTGTAACCTCTCAGCACTGTGCTGTGCTGTGCTGAATTGAGGAAGGGGTGCTATGGGTAAAGCAAAAATATTCTTCTGCATCTTTTCTTGTTTCTCTTCTTCACCTTGGTACTGTAACCTCTCCCTTGGATTCAGGAACTCTCATAGAGAATTTTTCATCAATGGGTGGTCATTACATTGTTGTTTCTGTGGGGTATAAGGGCTGGGATCTCCATGTGTCACACCAGTGAGAACTACTGTTTTTTTTTAACAGTGATTATGTTTGTCTTCAGTGTGCAGGAAAGAGCAATATAAAAAGTAATTTTTTCCTAATAATGATGATGCAAATAATTTTCCTTCAAAATTAATGTAACAATAGAAATCCCTGCTGATTATCTTATCACTTTATATGTTTTATTGAATTTACTTCTTTCCTTTCTTCTCATGTGATGGTAGTGATGGCCATGTTTTACTAAAAATAGCAAGAGGAATGAGACGTTACATACTAGGGGACAATGATCCAATTAATGGTTAAATTATTATTGGAAACTGGGGAGGCCTGAAGATGGTTGGTTTATTTTTGCTTTTCTTCTTTTTATTTATAGACCATATAATTATTTAAAGCTAAAGTTATTACATTGTCTTTCAAAGTTATGTATATGATTGTAATGTATTTATATAAGCTATAAAGTAGTAGTGGGGCCATATTCACTGCAGACTTGTAAGACTTTTATGTCTAACACGAATGGGACAATATTAACTGTAAATGGACTGTGAAGAGTTGAGGATAATATGTTGCAATCATTAGGACAATTACTAAAGGATGATTTTAAAAAATATAGCTGAAATGTCTAATAGGGAAATTAGAATGGAATTCAAAAAATTATTTAAGTATATAAAAAGACATTAAAAGAGAAACAGAAATAAAAAACAGAAGAGACAAGTAGAAAAGAGTAACAGAAGTATATACACAATTTCAACCATGTAAATAATTGCATTAAGTATTAATGGTTTAAACATTCCAATTAAAAGCAGAAGTTGTCCAAATTGCTAGAAAGATCAAAATCTAAAAGTACTCTATCTATCAGTCTTCCATTTAAAGTATAAAAACAGTGTGTTGGGTAGGCAGGCCCAAAGGTGCTGCCATGATTCCTGACTCTTCTATTCATGCCCTTGCATAACCTTCTACCCTTAGGTGTGGGCAGGGCCTGTGACCTGTTTCAAACCAATGGAATGTGGCAAAACTGACTAGATGAGTGTTATTGCATGTACATTGTCACCCTCTGTAGGATTGTAATGTCCACCTTGTTAGGAGACTGTCCCTTGCTGGCTTTGAAGAAGCCTGCTGCCGCATTGTGAGCATCCATGAGGAGAGGGTAAGACAGTGCAGACATTAGGGCATCTTCTGGCCCATAGCCATCAAGAAACTGAGACCCTCAGTCCTACAGCTGGAAAGCATATGGATTCTGCCCCAAAGCACATGATCTTAGAATGATATCTTTCCCCAATGGGGTTTCGGATGAAAACCCACACTTTGTGGCCACCTCATAGGTTTGTAGAAGATATAGCTAAGCTATGCCTAGACATCCACCTGACATAAGGTATGAGGTGATCAATTTCAGCTATTTTAAGCTGCTGAATTTATGATAAGAATATTACACTGTAAGAGACAAGTAGTCTAGGTTTTGATGTATGTAAGTGAGTCTATTAGTTTGCAAGGGCTGCATTCGCAAGGTGTAGTAAGCTGAGTGGATTAAACCATAGAAATTTATCATCTCGTAATTATGACAATTTATCGGCAGCATGGTACCTCTTGAGGACCGTGAGACAGAATTTGTTCCTTGATTCTCTCCTAACTTCCAGTGGCTTACTGGCAATCCTTGTGCTATAGAGGCATCACCTTGATCTCTGCTTTCATCTTCACGTGGTGTTCTCTCTGTGTATGTCTGTCTTTGTGTCCAAATTTTACTTTTCTGTAGGTTCAGTCATATGGATTAGATCCCACCCTAATGACCTCATCTTAACTTGATCATCTGTGAATGTCTTATTTCCAATTAAGCTCACATTCACAAGTCCCCGGGGCAGGGATTATAGTGTCTTCTTGGAGGGAAATGAGTCAACTTAGAACAGTAGTTGCTCTCTAAAAATGTGAAGTTGGCTTTGGATCCAAGCAGTGAGAAAATTAGAAGAATTTTTTTTAAAGATTTTATTTATTTATCTTCAGAGGGGAAGGGAGGGAGAGAAATATCAATGTATGGTTGCTTCCTGTGCATTCCCTACTGGGAACTGGCCTGCAACCCAGGCATGTGCCCTGACTGGGAATCGAACCGTGATCTCTTGGTTCACAGGCCCGAGCTTAATCCATTAAGCTACACCAGCCAGGGCAAATTAGAAGAATTTTGAGGGCTATAATAAAGACATCCTAAATTGTCTTGAACACTTAGTAGAGATCTAGACTTTGAGGACACTTCTAGTGAGGGCTTTAAAGAAAGAAGGAACATGTTTTCAGAAACTAATGGAAGGAGGAAATCCATGGTATGTAGTAGAAGAAAGATTAGTATGATTAAAATATTTTTATTCATTTATTTTTAGAGAGAGAGAGAGAGAAACAACGATGTGAGAAACATCGATTGACTGTGGGAATTGAACCCATGAGCTTTACTTTACGGGGTGATGCCCAAGCAACTGAGCCACAGGGGTCAGGGAAGCTTAGTTAATTTTACCTGTAGTTATATGTAAAGAAAACATGTAAATAATAAAATTTGTTATTTAAATAAGCATATATTCAATCAAAGTATTAAAGGTACTGACTGTTCTTGCTGCTTATAAAATGTGAGAAAAGAGAGCTGAATTGAAAAGAGAATTGTTAAGCGAAAAGGAACTAGGACTAGATAATTAAAAAAAGTGAGGCCTCTTAAAATGGCAAAAGATTCTACAATTAATGATTTCTGAACAGAGTCAACAACCGTAAGGAAAGAGATTCTCTTTCCTTAACTGCAAAGAATTTATAAGCTTGATGAAATTACTGTGACTGACCACATGGAGAATGTCCATAAAGTAAAAAAACACAAACAAAACAGAACTATGAGATATATAGTTGGCTAATGGTAAAATAGTTAAATCCCTTAATCATGTCAAAATTGTTCTATCTGAATTTGTAAATCAACAAATGCATTTATTTATTTAAACTACTGTGAGCTGTGCATTTGTTATGTAAAATTTAAAAGAAGGATAACTAAAATTAAACAAAGAAACAAAAAGACTAATAAAAAAAGAAAAAACAAAAGAAATAAAGAGTAAAGCTATGTGTGTATGTGTCCATGTGGATAAAAGAAAAGAATGGTATAGTACTAAACACGTCTCAGAATCTGAAAATTTCTATGCAGCAAAACATATTAGGACTAGAGTAATTACAACTGGAGCTAACATACAACTCTCTTTTCTGACAGCAAAGAGAAGACTTATGTTAAGTAATCAGAGAAAATTTTGACAATATTTTCAGTATCCTCAAATTCGAACAAGAGCCCAAGTACTGGATTAGGACGGCAACACCTAGCTGATAGGTCTTTGCTTACCGATAACCTCATACTCTTGCAGCACTGCTGGAAGACACACTTCATTTCTCATTTTTTCTTTACATACATCATTTTTGGCTTTCTTAGTTTTGAATATTGCACTAATCATGTTTTATCATAAATGAATGACTCAGAACAGGGGTGGCAGGATTCAGAGTAGACTCTAGTAGAGACAATGACTTTTCCATAATGTGACAGAAAAAAGAGAAAATGTGGAACTGGATGTGCTGAGGAAGAGACAGTAACTTGAGGCTTGCAATAAATATGGAATGTTTTAGGATTCTCCAATCAATCTGAATGAATCAACTTCCTTGGAAATTTCTTTCTTGAAGCCAAAGTTAACTTTTGAAAAGAACTCCTCCCTGCCGCCATAAATTCCACAACAGTTGATAATACCCCAGTGATAGATCACTGGTACATAGTCATCAGAATCTGAACCAAACAAGAGTCAGATAAGCCATTACCAAGTGTGGTACACACTGCAAACACCTGGTCCAGCTTATGCATGCAGAGTTTTAGTTCTGAGGTGGTAGTTTTGTGTGTGGATTTTTAGTTCTATGCATTCATACAGGAAGGCATCTTTAGTTATTTGGTTTCATATGGGAAAGCTTTAATGAAAACCATTCCTTTGCGGTACTATAATACAAGGTCTTATAGTGTGCAATATGCAGTATCTCCTTCCCTCCACCTCCAGTCCCTAGGATTAGTTTAAATCTATTAGATCATCCCTTTTTAAGGAAATAGAAATTGGCTATGAAATAAACATATAGCACAAGACTAAAAAACTCTCATAGAGTATTCAAAGAGTGTTTATAAAGTGTTAGTGTTATTTCAAATGTTAGATTTATTTTTCAGAAAGAGTTTTTAAAAAACCTATAAGCCACTGTATTCCAGTGTCTTTAACAAAACCCTAATTTTATGTCATGTTATTTCTAAGAAATATCATTGTTCAGCTTGCTATTCTGTGAAAGATTTACAATATCTTTTTATTTAATATGTTGCTGTTTTTTATTCTAAATGGTTTCTTTTTATTTTTACTTAATAAAGAAAGTTAAAAGAGAAAAAACACAAGAAAGATTAGTATCCTTGGTTGGAGTTAATACTATCAGTGCAATTCAAAGGCAAGAAGTAATCAGACATTAGCTTGCAGTCAAAGAAACCGTTTTATTTATAATGGGAAGAAACAAAAGCCAAAAGGCAGGTAATACATTAGGACCTGAAAGAAACACATGGAGAAAAAATAGGATCAGTCTTACCAGTTGCTTTATACTTTCACTTGATACATTCGAAATATTATACTTAGCACAAAGGTAATGTGATGTACTATTGTAGTTAGATAATACATAGCTAGACATAGGCAATCAATCAATCAACCAGTATTTTGATAAAGTAGGTCAAGATTCCTAGTCTGATAAAATATCATCCTGTTTGTGCTGTGCTAAGTATAAGATTTCATTTACACAAATTAGAGTATAAGTATTTCCAGATTCTAGAAGAAACTTGGTCTCTTTACCTTGTTCATCCATTAAACATTCATTGAGTACATAATATGTTTTGGGTAATTTTCTACATGTACATTAGTGAATAAAATAGAAAAACCCATGGAACTAATTAAGTATGGAGTCTGTTTTCAAATATAACTGATTTGTGGAATAGTTTAGGTCTCAATTAAAAAGTATTTAGGGCCTTGTATCTCACTCTTTGGCTCAAAATCAATTGTTCTTGCAGTTGCTCTATAATTGTTAAACAGATCGTGGCTGGGATTTTGACCACTTATTGCTTTGAGTCTTTGAACTGGGATATGGGATTAAAATCCAAATCTTTTGTTGTGTTTTTGTGTTTTTGTTCCCTGTATTCTCTATTCCTTTCTTCCTAGACTCCACTAATTGACCATTTGAGTTCTAGTCCTCAGTCATTCATTGCAAACCACATTTCAGTCTTGTTTTCACAAAATGCATTTCTTTCAAACAGAAAATGTAGGTTATGCATTAGATACAGTTACAAAACTATTCCCATATTACAGATAAAAAACCCAAGACTCTGATTTGTTAGATAGTTTGAGCTAGGTTATGTGGCTAAGAAGAGAAATTGTTAGAAGTTAAATTTAATTCTTTTTGGTATTCAATTCTGTGCCTATTTCATACACCTCTATTGTGGTTGGATTGTACATATATTCTCGGGGAGATTTTCTAGCTCTGTGTTCTGGACCTTATAAATACCTCATTTGGTTGCTTGTGAATTTAAAATTTGCAGTGGTTTTTGTCTATAGAAACAAAACCAAATCTAACAAAATGCATATAAGTTCTCTCATGAAAAGTACAAAACTCTGATAAAAGAAATGAAAGAACTCAGTAAATGGAGAGATATTACACTTCATGGATAAGAAGACTTAATATCGTCAATATATAAGTTCTTCCCAAAACTTGATCTATGGAGTCAGTGCAATACCAATGAAAACCCCAGCAAGTTAATTTGTGGAAAGTGATAAAATAATTCTAAAGTTTCTGTGGCGAAGCAAAAGACCTAGAATAGCCAACCTCATATCGGACAAGAAGAACAAAGTTGGAGGACTGATGCTACCCAACTGTAAGACTTACTGTAAAGTTACAACAATCAAGACAGTGTGGTACTGACAAAATAACAGGTGAATATATCAATGGAATAAAGTAAAGAGCTCAGAAATAAAACCACATAAGAATGGTCAACCAATCTTTGACAAAGTACCAAAAGGCAATTCAATGGCAGAAAGACAGTCTTTTCAACAAATGGTGTTGGGATGACTGGACATCCATGAGCAAAAACATAACTCAGACATAGTCATTTTACTTTTGACAAAAATTAACTCAATATGAATTACAGACCTAAAGTAAAATTTTAAAAAAATCTATAAAACTCCTAGCAGAAAGCATAGGAAAAAAATCTAGACCATGTTGAGTTTGATAATGACGTTTTACCTACAACACAAATGCTGAATATATGAGAGAAATAACTGATAAGCTGGACGTCATACATTAAAAACTTGTGACATGTAAAAGAGAATATCTACAGAATTAACAACAAGCCCCATTGAAGGGGAAAAATTTGCAGGCACATCTGTAAAAGACTGTTTTCCAATACACAAAAAGAACTCTTAAAACTCAATAATAAGAAAACAAATATCTTGATTGAAAAGCTAGCCAAAGACCTGAACAGACATTTCATAGAATAAGATATACAGATGGCAAATAGCATAAAATACATGAAATGATAACACATAGGAATAAGATAAAAGGATGCTCAGCCTCATATTATAATTAGAAAATTGCAAATCAAAACAACAGGATGCCACCCTCCTATAATAATGGTGAAAACCCCAAACACAGACACTGCTAAATGCTGGTGAGGATGTAGCACAATAAGAACTCTTATTTGTTGCTGGTGGAAAAGCAAAAATGGTGCAGCTACTTTGGAGAGTAGTTTAGTAGTTTCTTACAAAACTGAATATACTCTAATTAGGAAATCTAGCAGTCACTCCCATTGTTATTCATCCGAATGAATTGAAAACTTAGGTGTACATAAAAACCTGCACATTAATGTTTATAGCAGCTATATAAAGTATGGTTCAGATATATAACATTCTGGAAAAGGCAAAGCAATGGAGATGGTACAAAGACCAGCGGTTGCCAGGATTTAGGGGATGGGGAAGGAAGAATAGACAGAGAACAGAGGGTTTTTAAAGGAGTGAAACTATTATATATAACACTGTAACGGTGGATGCATACGAACAGGGACCCTTAAAATCAACTATAGACTGAGTGCTAATGATATGTCAACATAAGTTTATTGGTTGTAGCAAATGTTTCACTTTGGTGAGGGTAGGTTGTGTGTGGGGACAGGGATTTTAGAACTCTGTACCTTCTTATTAGTTTTTCTGTGAGCCTAAAACAGCTCTAGAAAATAAAGTTTATTAAAAAAAACAAGAATATGCTATTTTAAAAAACATTAGTGTGAATACTCTTGAAGAGATATTCTGCAATAAAAACAGTATAGAAAAAAAAAGAAACAAAAATACCACAATGCATATTGGTCTACATTTCATCTTATTTCTTAGAAAACTATGTTGTCATTTAAGCATTTTAACGTGTGAATACAATTGAGTTTAGGTGAAGATTTGGCATCTATTTTCAGAAATTGTTGAACCAGTGTGCACTTGACTTCAAAAATGGCAAAATGATATAAATGCCTTCATAAAAGATACATCCAAACTACCATTTATACTTACATCATATAATTAAAGGAAAGGCACAATGGGTATTGGTTAAAAGCACAGAGAAAGAAAAAAGGTATAATGAAGGTATGTGGTGTTATGATATAGAAGCTTTATATTTAGAGGCTAGAGAGAAAAAGTGTTGGCTTACATGTGATGAAAAACATCAATTCCTGTATAAGGGCTGAGTAAAACTTATTTTGAAATTGTTTCATGAAATGGCCCAAACAGTGCAAACAGTTTTTTAGAACTTTGCCTTTAGATTATTTTTTCCAGCTGAATTGAGATAATTGACATATAACAATCTGTAAGTTCAAGGCAGGGATTTTCAGCCTTTTTCCTCTCATGGCACACATAAACTGATTGTTAAAATTCTGCGTGACACACCGAAAATATATATTTGTTGATCTGACAAAAAGTAGGTGTAATTTTGATTCATTCCCATTGGATGGCTATTGTTATGTTGGCTGTTGTCATTTTTTTAATCTGACAGTCTAAGGGAAAAGAGGTCAGTGCCCCTGACTAGTCAGGTGTTCCATGTTTTAAAAATTCTTGCAGCACACCAGTGTGCCTGCTGCGGCACACCGGTTGAAAATCACCGGTTTAATGTTTGCAGCATGTTGATATGATACACTAATATAATGCAGTATGATTGTCTCTGTAGCGTTAGCTAACATCTGCATCACATCTCATGATTACCGTTGCTGAGGATATTTAAGATATGCTCTTAGCAACTTTCAGGAATATAATGCAGTATTATTGATTGTAATTGTGGTGCTGTGCATTTGATCCCCAGTACTCAATCATATTCTAACTGGAAGTTTATTATCTTCCACCAACTGTTCCCCATGTCCCCAGCACTGGATAACCACCACCAGTCTGCCTTATTTCTCTGACTGTGGATTTTATAGATTCTACATGTTACTCAGTATTTGTCTTTCTCTGTCTGACCTTTTTACTTATCATAATGCTCTCAGGGTCTATTGTGTCACTGCAAATGGCTGACTTTCTCATGGTTGAAAATATATATATTCAGGTCTTTGCCCTGACTGCCAAGTTCAAATATATATATATATATATATATATATATATATATATATATATATATATATCACATCTCCCCCTGTTCATCTGTTTATAGACACTTAGATTATTTCCATACCTTGGCTATTGTGAATAGTGCTGCAATAAATTTGAGAATGAAAATCTCTCTTAAATATCTTGTTTTCATTTCCTTTGACTATGTACCCAGAAGAGATATTATTGGATCACATGGTAGTTCTATTTTTAATTTTTTGAGGAATTTGTTTTCCATAGTGGCCATACTAATTTACATTCTCACCAACTGAGCTGAAACATTTCTTGTCAAGTGAGATAAAATCTTTGTGGAAGTTGAAGAGGCAGTTGACTTGTGGTTTGAATGCTCTATGTGTGTATTGTGATGTAAACAGTGGAGCAGAAGAGACCAGCCTGCTCCAGAGAGCTTTGCTGAAGGACAAAGATCTACTGAACTTGACCTCCTTCACCTGAAACCTGCCCTGTATCCCAAGGATTGATCGTTCACTTCAGTGGTAAGAAAGCCTTGATGCAGAGACTTTGAGTAAACTGCTCAAAGCCACAATAAAGAATCAGTGAGTCAGGGTTTGAGCCCAGTTCCATCTCACTCCAGTTATCCCAGGTTTACAAGTTACAAAAGATCTATAAATTAAAGAATATTAGCATCTAAGGGACAGTCACAATACAAATGTAATGCGAGGCTTTTCACCAGTTACACAGGAATATCTAAGGGAGTGATGACCAAATTGCTGTATAGATTCCTATGATTTCGATGATGAATCTTCCAACAAACAATGTAGAATTCAACTTCTTGAGAAAACAGTTTATCTTATATGGCATGCTGGGTGCCTTTAACAATTGTATTTGAAAAGAGCATGGATTTCACTACACACAATTTGAAAACCATGGGCCTAGCTTGGAAGAGAACAATTGACATTTCAAAGTAAAAAAAAGATTGTATTAAACAGGGAAAGAAAGCTTCCTGAGTAGAATTTATGTAATTTCCAAAACGCACTTGCAACACGCAATGCCAAATGAAATCCTTAAGATGGAGCAGAATTGAGCCATAAGGAAAGAACATGGCTAAGCTGCAAGGAGATGTTTACTGTGGGCCCTATTCCTTGTGCTGCAGACAGTGTTCGCCATTTCAGTAAGAATAATAGCTGCTACAGTTCTCCGTAGTCACGTGTTTGGAAAACATTACAAAAGTGACTTTGACAAAGTGATTTGGAGGGAATATTACGTCCAGGTGAAGTCCTGCAAGCCAAGAGAAGTAGAGTCAAAGAGAAGCATATGATTAAACCTGGCTCAGGAACTTGGACGTGGCTAATCCGAAAAGACAGTCTAATAGAGCCAGCTAAGTACTTCTCACTTACGCTTTCTCTGGTACTTTGGGACACTTTGAATTTTCATCTGTGTGACATGCGAGCTCATGCTGGTCAGAGCTGGTTAGCATTCCAGGTACTGTATCACTTACGTATTTCAGTTTATAGATGAATTAACTGTAGATTAAGTACTTTCTGAAAGATTATTGATGAAAGCAACATGCACACTCTGTAGCGTGTCTATTTGTTAAAGACATTGCCTTTTAGAGGTAATAGAATAAAATACTTTGCAGGTCAAAATTTCTAACCGAACACAATATTGGTGTTATATACCTCAGGAAAAAAAAAGGTTGGGCTGATGATTTTTTGTCGCATTTCATTTTGGATTTTGGAAAAAGTTATTACAATCATTATTTATATTTCCAAGTAGGTTTTTTGAAAAATAATAACATTTTATTATAAGAAACAGCACAACATGATTGTTTATTCCTGCTAAATTGTGAGCCTCTCAAGATCTTAAAGTGTCTTAATTCATCTTTGCCCCGAACCCAGCACAGTCTCTGGCATACAGTAGTTACTCAATATTTTTTGCTGAAATATATCAGCAATATATAGACATATATGTCAGCCTTTCATAAATTTAGTGTGAGTGGAAATAAAGCCCATCGAAATGGTGTCAGTTAATTAGGTTAATGACCTTGCATAAGAGGAGTGTAATGGGAAAGTTAAAGGCATAATGGGCTTTGGAATTAGACACCTCTTAGGTTAAAATTCTTGCTCTGCTATTTATTGGCTGTGAAATATTAAGCTTCTTAGTTCATCTTGAAGTTTTAGTTTTTTTATCCATAAAATAAGTTAAAATAATGTTAGCCTCATAGCATTGCTGGAATAGTAAGTACTATATTATAATAATGTACAATACAGAAAAGAGTACCTGTCTTTTTGTTAATTAACAGTATAAAAAATAGGTGTTAAGACCCTCAAAAGGCTGGTATAGGAGATTCTTTGACTTAAGTATGTTTGCATATTTGCATATTTGTCCTACATAACTAAGGTGATTTAACTCCTTTTGTTCCACATTTTTCCTAAAGCCCACTTTACAATTCTCCTTCAAGACAAAAGAACATTTTAAAATCCAAAAAGGACAACTGATATTTTACTTATGTTTTCAGAGGAAGATGGAGAAGAGAATCATACAACATCCTGCACAGTATAATTTCAAAAACAACGAAAACGCAAGACAACAATAACCCTCCAACCACTCTGCTTTCTCCAGCTTTTTTCTACCTAGGAAAGCTTCCCCATTCTCTTCTTTGTTTCCCTCTACTCTCCCAGTTCTTCAGTTTCTCCAGTCAAGTTTATTTCGGCCCCTCTCCCCACTCTCCAAATATGTTTCAAAATCATGTCAGCTCAACTGCATGCAGAAAAAGAAAACTAAGCAAAATGAACAAGACTAAATACTGCTCAAGAGAATCCTCAGGCAGTGGTAGTGGTGAAGGTGCGGGAAAGAAGTCGTCACCTTTTTGTACAAATAGTTTCTCAAAGGTAAACGCATGGATGACAGGGACTCCCAGAGCCCACTCTTCCCATTATCCTTCATGTCAGAGCACAACTTGTGCAACTCTATGCAGGGCCCTACTTTTTACATTTTTTTAATCCTCACTCGAGGACATTGTTTTAAATTGAGTTTAGTGAGAGAGGAAGTGAGAGGGGAAAGGAGAGAGAGAAACATCAATTGGTTGCCTCCCTTATCTGTTCAGATAGGAGATCAAACTCACAACCTAGGTATGCACCCTGACTGGGAATCAAACCCCCATTCTTTTGGTTATAGGACGACATTCCAACTGAGCCACACCAGCCTGGGCAGAGACTGCTTCTAATGAGCACTCCCCCGGGTGATAGTTAGGCCTGTGGATTCCCAGCCAAAGGCCACATTGCCTTGCCTGTGTTTCAGTGGTTGTGGCATTGATACTGAGTGTGGGCCAATGAGATGCATGTGGAATTGAGCATGGGAAATCTTGATCAGAAGAACACTTGAGGTAAATAAAGATACAATTGTTATTAATTAATACAGAAATGTATCAGCTAGACCTTGAAGAGAAGGAGTTAGATCTCAGAGAAGGATTAATACCAGAGCAACAGGGGAAAGCTAGAACTGTGGAATGGTTTGTGTTGTTTGACATCCAGAATGAGAAGTCTGCATTATAGCAGAGGTCTCCCCAAGCTGAGTTGTCTTTGGGATAATCCTGCTTCACGTACAGCAACACACGCCCTGCCTAACTAGAATGGTACAAGAATGAGAACACTCATACACAAATGAGAAATTGGCTCCCAGTAGGTATAACTGGTTTGACCTTTCAGAGAGGTCTGGGAGGAGTTTGTGCCACAAAAAGTTGAGGTCAAGGAAGGGAAGTTTTGCCTTAAGCATGTAAGATTTTAATCTTGAGTTTAGGGGTTGGGATAACTTCTGGGTCCTGCAGGTCTGGCCAAGATTGGGAAGATAAAAAACAGTGTACCCCTGGCTGGGTAGCTCAGTTGGTTAGAGTGTCATCCCGATAAACGGAGGTTGTGGATTTGATTCCCAATCAGAGCTCATATAAGAATCAACCAACTAATGTACAAATAACTGGAACCAAAAAAAAAATCAATGTTTCTCTGTCTCAAATTAATTGAAAAATAAAAAAAATACAAATAGTGTTGCTTTACTTGTTAAACTTATCAGTATTATTGCTTGGAGGAAAACCTAAGAACAAGAAACCAGGACTGAGGAAAGCAGAAAAGCAGAGGCTTCTTATGTCCTATGAAGCCTGACCTGGGATCCATGGTAATCTAGGCTCTCCCTCTGTGGTTTTGTTTTCTGGGTTCCTAGCACCTCTGAGGGGTGAGCTGCTGAGGGGTAGGGTGGGGTAGAGAGGAAGAGGACTATAGGGAGTTGACAACTGGAGCATCAAGCAGGGTTCACACTTGTGTGGGCAACCCACAACACGATTACAGAAATATATATTGAAAATGCTCCTAGCTTCCTGCTGTGTTAGTCAGGGTAACACTGCAGGCAGACACAGATATACTCCACATGTCAGCGGTTTATCACAAGACAAGTTAGTTCTGCATTTGTGTGAAGTCCTGTTGGAGGAGGCATGGACAGTGGGGGCGGGGTTGAGGAACAGACAAAACAGGGTGCTTATGGGCTCTGCCATCAGATTTTCTGGGTTCAAATTCTAGCTCACCATAGACTAATTCTGTGACCTTGATTAATCTTGCTATGCTTTGAGTATCTATCCTGTAAAAGTAGTAAGTTTACATTATAATGTGAGAAAAGTGTAAATTAAATCGCAATGGGATAATAATAATACATAGTTCATAGAACTGTGAATACTAAATGAGACAATTCACGAAAAGGACTTAATGCTGTAACTGACGCATAATACACAGTCAACACATGTTAGCTACTTTAATTTTTATTAGAATAGATAATTGAATTTTTAACCTTTTCTATAATGTCAATATTTCTGTCCTTTTATTACTGAACTCTGATTGTAGGTAAGAATTACTGAATACGCTAAAATATTGTCCAGGAATAGATTTTGAGCAACTGGTACATTTATGGCTAATGCTATGACAGTCTTTTATGTTCTGCCTACTTCCCTAGTCAGTGACACACAGTGTGAAGATTCCCTTAGGAAAAAATAGAGAAGACAACACTAATTAACGATACTATAATTTAGTACTTCCACTCCTTTTTCTAATAGGCAGGCATCCTCCTCCCCACTCCCTAGACTGGATGGCATAATATTATTTTCTCTTGACATTGATTTAATGATATTTTGCTAGTGGGTACATGTTCGGTGGTAAAGATAAACTTTTATTCAATTTCATTTGACAAATTTTAAGACCTACTATGTGCCAAGTACTGTTCTAGGAACAGATCAGTGAACAAAATAAATGATTCCTATCTTTGTGGAGTTTATATTCTAGATGGGGGAGGTACCCAGTAATAAGCAATATAGTGAAAAATAAGTAAATTATGTAATATGCTAGGAGATGATATATGCAAAGGAATGAAGCAGACATTGAATGAGGTAAAGAAGATGTGGAGTAGGAGACGGGAGTTGGTTGGAAATTAATACATGTTCATCAGTGTGGTCCTCTCTGAGAAGATGATAGTTGAGCAAAAGACCTGGAGAAGGTAAGAGAGTTACCCAGACAAATCACTGATGGAAAAGGGTTCCTGACAGCTACCAGCTTGTGCAAGGGCCCAGAGCAGAGCACATGTATGGCTCCCTGTAAGGTTAGTGTAGAAGTTAAAAGAGAACCAGGTCATTGAAAGCCCTGTGGTCGATCTGGAGATGCTGTGCACAGCTCCTCTTCCAAGAAAGAACTTGCTGCCCAATGCACGGAGAGTGTTCAGCAGGCAAACCTCAGCTGTCTGGTCTTTCAGAGTTGCTTTCAGTTAGAGAGTTGATTCGCCCAATGTCACATCCTTCCTGGGGCAGCCTGCATCCAACAGCTGAGTGGTAAAAAAGCGCATCCACTGCAGCTCAGGGAGGGACACAATGATAGGTTCCCTAACAAGTTGGCTGAGGCTTCGCAGGGCTTGCATCACAGGTCATTTCCCTCTGTCAAATCCTGCTTCCCCCTTTCTTTTCACAGGTTGTGATCTTCTAGAGTACATAATCTGTGACAGCATTGAATTATTGTTATCACAACTTACTGCAACATAAATTAGATCTAAAATTTCATATGCATTTCTCTTGGGTATTCTCTAGCAGTGAAATTGCTGAATTGTATGTATATGCCTAGTAAATAGGACCAAACAGTTTTCTAACATCACTGTGTCAATTTGTCATTGTGCATGCAAGATATGAGAATTCTGCTTGCTCTGCATTCTGGCCAACACTGAATAGCATTTTATTTTTAATTTAGCTATTCTAAGTTATTGTCCTTTTATTATCTATTACTGGTGTCATATTGTGATTTTAACTTGTATTCCCTAAACACTAACGAAGTTAAGCAACTTTAATATACTTAGTGGCATTTATATCCTATTTTATAAGTGCTTTTAACTTGTATTCCCTAAACACTAATGAAGTTAAGCAACTTTAATATACTTAGTGACATTTAATATCCTATTTTATAAAGTCTTTATTCAATTCTTTTGTCCATTTTTTTGGTCAGGTTTGTTTTTTTAGAGAGGAGAAAGGAAGGAGAGAGAGGGGGAGAAACATCAATGTGTGGTTGACTCTCATGTGCCCCCTACTGGGGACCTAGCCCACAACCCAAGCATGTGACCTGACTGGGAATTGAACCAGTGACCTTTTGAGTCACAGGCCCATGCTCAATCCACTGAGCTACACCAGCCACAGCATTTTTTCTCAATGTTTTTAGGAGTTATTACACATTTGAGATATGTCCTCTATGTAATATATGGGTTAGGAACATCTTTCACTTTCAGGTTGGCTTTATTTCTTCCTTAATGGTGTCTTTTGTTGAATATAGGTTCTGAATCTTAATACAGTGCAGTTTAAAGTCTAGACATAAAGCTTTTATGTCTTTATGTTTCATTTAAGAAATCTTTGCTTGTGCTAATTTCATCACCCGTTTTTCTATGTTTCTTCTAAAAACTTCAACATTTTACCTCTTACATTGAGATTTGTAATGCCCTTGGAATTGATCTGATGTTAAACAAGGGTCAAGGCACTTAAAATACATGCATCCAACTAATGCATGGATTTTTCCATTTTTTAAAATTCTATTGATGTTTGCTTTGCATATTTTGAAGCTGTGTTATTGGGAGAATATGGATTTAAGATTCTGATATTTTTTGTGGGACTGACTTTTAAGCAATTGAAATTGATTGAATGATTTAATTTTTACAGTATTACTAAGTATATGTTCTATGCTGCAATTTATATCCCCATGACTGTTTTGTAACTACCAATCTGTACTTCTCAGTCCCTTCCTTTTCCACTCAGTCTCCCAACCCTCTTTTTCTCTGGCAACCACCCGTCTCTTCTTTCTATCTATGATTCTGTTTCTGTTTTGTTTGTTCATTTATATTCTTCCTTAAATTCCACACATAAATGAAATTATGTGGTATTTTTCTTTCTCTGACTGATTTATTCCACTTAGCATAATACCCTGTAGGTCTTTCCATGCTGTTGCAAATGGTAAGATTTTGTGTCTTTTTACAGCTGAGTCATATTCCATTGTGTATGTGTACCATGGTATTTTCATACACTTGTCTGTTGATGGGCACTTGGGTTGCTTTCATAGTTTGGGATTGTAAATAATACTGCAATGAACTCAAAGGTGTGTATAGTCTTTTGAATTAGTGTTTTTGGTTTCTTTGGGTGTATATACCTTGAAGTGGAATTGTTGGTTCATAAGGCAGTTTCATTTTTAATTTTGTGGGGAACCTGAATGCCATTATCCACAGTGGTTTCACCAATCTGCGTTCCCACCAACAGTGCAGGAGTGTTTGCTTTTCAACACGTGTGTGTTGATTTATTGACAGTGGCCATTCTCTGATGATTAATAATGTTGAACATCTTTTCACGTGTTATTGGCCATCTGTTTTTTTTTTTTTTTGAGAAATGTCTGTTTAGGTCTTTTGCCCATTTTTGAATTGGATTTTTTTTGGTATTGAGTTGTATAATTTATTTATAAATTTTGGATATTAAACCCTTACCAGACTATCTTTTTTATTTTTAACATCTAACAATGCTTCTCCCTGAAAGCTACTTTGATGTTAGTTTATCTAAACCAGCTAAACCAATGCTTTTCATTGTTGTGAGGTTTTGTATGATGTTTTATCTTTCAATCTTTTACATCGGTCTTTCTGTGTTGTTGTGTTTAAAGTGTTCCTCTTGAAAAGTAACATGTAGTTCCTTTTTATTCAGCCTGGTACTTCATCTTTAATTAAATATTAAGCTTAATAGATTATTAAGCTCATATGCACTTAACGCAAAAAAAAGGTAGAACATACCACCTTATTATTCTCTTACTCTTCAGTCCATCTTTTTTATGATTCTATTCCCCTTCATTCTTGGCTTTGCTTTGTTTAACCAAAACACTTAAAATACAGTTATATTTTTCTTCCATTAACTTGCTAGATGAATATTCTAAATTATTTCTCTCTTTTCCTTTTTCTTTATTTTTCTTTCCTTTTTTGTTACATGGAGATATCAGTGTGCATCTTTAATATACTGAGACTAATACTAATTTTTAACTGCCTTCAGATCTAAAACATAATTCTGTTTAACTCTCATATCATTTGCATTATTCTGTCATATAATGTTACATTAATGTATTTTTACCTCTAGACGTCAATACAAATACTGTTTTTAGTAGTCAATATAGCTCTCTCTTTAGTCACATATCTGTGCTTTCTGGATCACTTCATTTATGTCTACATGTTTTTCTGCATTTTTTCTTTTGTTTAGGGAAATTTCCTTTCTTTTGAAGACCTTTTTAATGGTCTTTTGGTAATTAAGTCTCGCCTTTAAAAAATTCTGAAGTATATTTCATCTTTTTTAAAGAATATTTTAGTTGACATAGAGTTCTGGTTAGTACTTACATTATTTTAACACATAGCTGTCATTCCATTGTCTTTTATTTAAAAAAATTATTGTTGAGCAGTGGATTACTTTTGAAAGTAATCAGTTTTATTACTGTCCTTCAAAGGTTGCTGCCCGCCTTAGAGGTTTTTTCTTTTACTTAAGTTCTTAGCATGTTTACGAAGATGAGCCTAGGTGTGTTTTCTCTGTATTTATTTATCCTACTTGGAATTTGCCGAGCTTTATGATTTTGTAGATTTATAGCTTATATTTGATATTTTTAAGAAGTCTTGGCTATTATTTTTACAATGATTATTCTGCCCAATTCCTCTTTCATCTCTTTCTTGTACTCAAATTTTATAAATATTATATCTTTTCACTTGGTGTAGCATACCCTATAGGCTCTGTTCCTTTATTATTACTTTCTCTTTGCTTCATTTTTGAGAATGTATATATATACACATATATTTTGAGTTTACAATCTTGTGTTCTGCTGTGCCCAAACTGCTATTGCATCTACATGTTGAGCTCTTAATTTTAAACAAATTGCTTCTAGCTATGGAATAACCATTGTTAATTTTTTATTATAACTTTTGTTTCTGCCTTATGATACTTCATCTTTCATGATTTGTCCATCATTTTCTCTACTTTCTTAAATTTTGGATTTATTCTTTTCAACTTGTTTCAATATTGGCCAGTGTGTGGGTCTGCTTCTGTAGTATGATGTTTCTCAAAGGTCCTCTTGGTGTTATGTCTCAGAACATGAGTGCTCTGTGTCACTTAAAAACAAGACTGAATGACCTCTATGAAACTACACTGGCTCTTAAATGTTTTCTTCTTCACAACTCAATTCAGTGCTTTCCAGATCAAATTATTGTACACTTATTCTTTAAGACACTGTCAGGGACTTTTGCAACTCCAGAAATATAATCCATGATCATGGCTTTTGCAGAGATTGATCTAATCAGTAAGACAAAGCAGCATATATAAAATAATTATAAAATAATTACATGGTAAGTTATGTAATAGTAACTGTAAAGACAACAGCTCAGGGAGAAGAGGCATTGGTGTGAACTGCAGTAACAGTAGTAATTGCTCTACTAATCTGAAGAAAGAGCCCAATTCTTACATAATATCTGGCAATATAACTTATGTAGAACTGAACTGAGAGTAAATTGACCCTTCTTTTATCAAGAATAGATTTCTTGTTATCACACTAGAACAGATATTGAGGACATTAGGATCTTTAACATTCTGCAATAATTCACATGCCTGATTTTTAGATTTCTACAATTGATGTTAAAATTAAATTCATACCGGGGCTGCAGCCTTCCTTGGTTCTACCTTTTTCTATGTCTGTCTCTAGCTCTTTGTCTTTATATGTTGGCTCTCTCAGGACTGGAATGTGATTAAATTAATTGGTTTAAAAATACATTGCATGTCATACTGTGAATATTAGGTTTAAATACAATTGCAGTAGGTCGCACTAATTAATTAATTGAGTTTTATCTTACAACGTTTAAGTTAAGGATGCTTGAACATAATATGTAAATTTATGCAGAATGTGCAAATTGGTATTTTGATTTAAGCATCCTGTCACATAGGAAAAAAATATTGAATGTAAAAAGTATGATGTAAGCTGGATTTATTTATCTTGTGGGTTGATTTATTTTTCCTGTGGTTGACTTATCACAAAAGCAACACCAAATGCTTGCTGGGTTGGGTGGGGCTGATCTAGAGGGAAGATAGACCTAGAAACTTAGAACTCAGAATATTTAAAGTTAATTTATTTCAAAATGCATATGGCTCAAATATCTAAAGGTAGGACAAAAAGTATTGATTAAATGAAAGGTTTTCTGAGTTGGCTTTAAAGAACCTGTTTATACCTTAACTGATATTTCCTCTTAGTGTTTTCAGTCCTATGCATTCACTCAGCCAGCATTCAACAAGCTGCCGTAGTATACCTTGTACTTGTGACAATATTGGAGGCAGGCGTACTAACAGAATGCAATTCTTCTTGGGGCTCTCAGAATGTGGGAAATATACATGTGCAAATAATTATTATATATTGTGATTATATGCTCATAAATTTCAGGGTTGCTACAGTCTGACTTGAAGTGATATTCTGTTCATTCCTTGAGATACTGTTATAA
Source organism: Trachops cirrhosus (assembly GCA_028533065.1). NCBI lineage: Eukaryota > Metazoa > Chordata > Mammalia > Chiroptera > Phyllostomidae > Trachops > Trachops cirrhosus. Next base: position 30,904,529 of record CM052547.1, on the reverse strand, counting down.
ACCAAAAGTGGGATCTTTACTTGATTAACTAAGAATGCATTCAGTGATAGGTAACAGAAAACCCAACAATTGTGGTTTAAGTAGATAGCAGTTTATTTTTCCCACACTAGAGAAAATCTTAAAGTAGTGGTCACTGGCATTAGTTCAGTGACTCAATAAATAGTTGATGATTAGTCAGTGCTTAGATCTCTGAGACTTTCTTGGCAGAAAAAAAGTGAAGGGAGGGGGAGAGGAAGGAGTTGTTTCTTTAATAACTTTGCATTTTTATTCAGGAATGAGGACCCTTTTCTTCTCTTGGTTAGACTTTCCTTTATACCTGTCAGACCTAAGACACAAGTTCAAGTTTCAAGCAATCACAAGCCAAGACCAATGCTAGTGCAGGGATTGATGGTCATGATTTGTGACTTGGGGTTGGTGGAACTTCTCTCTTTGATTAAGATCTCCCTTCATTGTTATCTGAATTTTTTTTAGTTAGAGAAAAAGAAGAACAGTAATAGCTTTTACGAAAGTAATGACTGTATGCCACAGCTTTCATCTCTTAAAGAATATTAGTAGAAGTAGCCTTGTAACCCATGGCAACATTTCTTCATACCCCCTTTCTTAATTTATTCTGTTCCTCAACCTCTTGAGGCTCACATAATTGTTCCAAGGTCTTTCTATTTATTCTTTACCCTCACTGTCCTACCAAGACTCACTTTTCTCTTTGCTGAAACTCTGAAACACAGTTCTGCTCGCTTGGCAATTGCCCAAATTCTGTCCCTCTCATTCACCCGCTCTACTATACTGCTATCTCCTATTCATATCTTTTCTTCACCAAATAATTCTGTCTGCTGCCTCCTTCTCTTTCTGCTGCCTCATTTGATATTCTTAACTGTGCAGAATCCCTGAGCAAGAGAATCAACTCTGACAGCCTTCTTCAAGAAATTCAACCTATTCCTTAAATTCTGCACTACAAAGGATGGTCCAAGAAGTAGTCAGAAGGTATCCTTTTTCTTTAGAAAAGGAGAAGAACAAGAGAGAAAGGAAGCAGAAAAGAAAGGAATACTTATATATGAATAATTTGGTTACAGTTATATGATAAATTCTGTAACAGATGTTCAATATTAATTAGTCTGTACAGAGAATAAAGTGATACATTGAGAAATAAGTGATTAACACTTTTTGTGTTGGGAACTGCCCTGCCTGGTTTCAGAAGCTGTAACCCCTCTCCACTCCCCCGCCACGGCTAAGGTTGAGTGAGCGACCTTCGGACCAGAAGCCGCTAAGGAGACAAGGCTTATCTCCCTGGCAGGGGGCTGCTTCTGCTCCTTTTTCTTCATGCATAACTGGCTCCCAATGTTTGATCGGTTAGCCAATGATAGGTAAGATTCCCCAAGGGGGGAACCACTTAATACAGGCATGATCATGTGGAGGCCCTCAGGGAAGAACTTGAGGGGGTATGGAGAAAGGGGGTGATGGACCCTTTCCCCTCGCCTTTGACAAAGCCAGAGTTCTCATTCTGTCTGTAAGAAGTCTCCTAATCTCTTGGCTGCCTTACTACCCCTGCCTGACTTAAGCCTGAAACAATGACAGAGGGTGGTGCAGCCCTGGACAGGAATGGGCGGTTCCCGGGGCAACCAGGCCTAAGAAAGAATATATAAAATCCTGTGAAACCTGCTTTGTTTAGAATGCTCTTAATTAAATGATAAAGGTCGGAGCAGGAAATGAGTTTGTTTCCCAAAGTTTTGTAGCCCTTAAGCTAACTGACCCTGACTTAGAATAAGCCCTCAGAGTTCCTTGTATGTTATCTATTGTTTGATCCTTACTGCCTGATAATGATTAATGAGCTTTACCTGTATTCCTGTGCAAAATGAACCCAATAAAAGCCCATTGAGGAAAAGGCTCTTGGCCCTTCTGCTTTGAGAGATCTGTCACCTTTCCTCCCCAAGCAGATCCTGTATTGGCAGACTTATTCTCATCCACGGTGGCCAGGGGGGCCCTGTGGGTAGAGCCCTTCCCCCCCCCCACACTTTTGGAGTCAAGAAATGAAAAGGAGTTCAAGAGGTGTGTCAGGAGGAACAGATAAGGGTCACTGAAGACAAGAGTAAACTTATGGTGCATAGCATTCCATTGTGTAAATGTACCATAGTCTTTTTTTTTTTCCATTCATTTACTAATGGGCACCTAGGTTGCTTCCAGCACTTGGCTATTGTAAATTGTGCTGCTATGAACATTGGGGTGCATTCTGTACAGCCGAAAGAAATAAGGAGCTCATACCCTTTGCAACAGCATCAATGGAGCTGGAAAGCATTATGCTAAGCAGAATAAGCCAGGCGGTGAAAGACAAATACCATATCATCTCACCTTTAACAGGAACCTAAACAACAAAACAAACAAACAAGCAAAATATAGCCAAAGACACTGAAATAGAGAACAGGCTGTCAGTGTCCAGAGGGGAGAGGGGAGGGAATTTCAGGGGAAAAGGGGAAGGGTTTACAAGAACAAGTATAAAGGACACATGGACAAAAACTAGGGGGGTGGAAATGGAGAGGAGGTGGGGTGGGCTGGGTAGGTGGGCTGGGATGGGAGTAAAAGGCATAAAACTGTACTTGAACAAGAATTAAAATAAAATTAAAAAAATGCAAACACCCCCCCAAAAGAAAAGAATAAAATTATGGGATAAAATATCATAGAATAATTTATATACTATTTTCCACTCAAATTTATTTTTTCTTCCTTCTTTATTTTACCTCTGATTTCAGCCACTCAGTATTTCTAACTTTGTTTTCTGATTAACTTAACTTTACTCAACCTGTAAATCTTTTCTCACTAAAAAGAAAAAAAGGATTATATTTCATAAATCCTTCTCTGCCCATTTTCCCATTGCCTATATCAGTTTTCAGTGAGATAGTTTTTCATTACATACTTTGTAAGAAAAGGCAGAAGAGTTGCATAATTCACCTGTGTTTCCTACATCTCACACTTTGAGATATACCCCCTCTTACTTAAGGAAGTATACTCATTTAATTGTGGCTCTATGAAGACATGATGTCTTTTTGGCTACCAGGTCTATAACCATTCCAGTTTTGTAGGAATCTCTGAATGAGTCTTATTAGAATCTGACTTCAATGATTTCCACATCAACAATACCCGAGTCTTTAACTGAGACTTAATTTATTCATGCATGCTGTCAGTCATCAAACAGGTATCGAAGACTTCTAACAAATACATTGAATTTGTGGGACTCAATACATAGTGATAGTAGTTGACATTTTTCCCATGGCCCTTTCCAACCCCATTTATAGACTAGAGATTTCCTACCCCATTGGTTGAAATGTCAGGGGGTTGTGTAGATTTTTCTAGTCATGCTGATATTGGAATTAAAAGCTTCTATTTATCTTCTGAACCAAAAACAGCATCCTAGTAATGCATTCTAGTAATCGATGCAAAACAGCATTCTAGTAATCGATGTTTTTGGTTTAGTGTCATTATTTAAAACTGAATTCTTAACTAATTTGATTTTCTCTTTTGCCTCAGCTTACTACTTTTTAGGTCTGGAAACCTATAATGCTTGTTTACAGTGGTTCCTAGTACCTCCAAAGTTAAATTGGGGTGAGGGAGACAGAGGAAGGGCATATTCTTGCATATGGGCTTCTTTGTTTTTGGGTTTCCCCTCCAAGATTTCTGTGATAAGCAGGTCCAGTCTAAAGTTTCCAAAATGTGGCTTTTATCTCTCCTCTGGTTTACGGCTTATGACATCTTACTTCAGTGTACCTCACACAGGTGTTCCTTATTGGGGTGTCCCAGGCCCTCTAAGATTCCACTTCCATCTTAGAATAAGAATGCATATGTCTCCTTGTCCTGCCATCTGTGAAAGTGCAGTTTGCTCCCAGTGCAGTCCGCTGATGCTCTACTCTTTGGCCAGGTGGATGACAATGGCAATGCATCACGTAGTTTGTAAAGCATCTTCTTCCTCCTTTCTAGTGAATGTATTGGGGTGACACTGGTTAACAAAATTATACAGGTTTGAGGTGCACAATTCCACAAGACATCATCTGTACACTGTATTGTGCATTCACCACCTTAAGTCAAGTCTCCTTCCATCACCATTTATCCCCCTTTTACCCTTTTCCACCTCTTTTTTGTTGAGGTGGAGATAAAACACCCCCATCACTCCCTCACATCCATTTAACAGTTTACTCTAAGGAGTCTATTCTCTTCTGGAGGAGGCTGGAGGTTTTCAACACATTGAGGAACTGCATGTGAGTGGTGTGATCAAATTCCTAAGCATGGTTTGCATGAGACCTGTCGCTGTGCGCAGGAACATTGCTGCTCTTGTCGTGTACTGTTTTGGTGTAAGTATCAAGGACTCAGACAAATCTGAAATAAGGTGCATAGCATTTGGACAACCTGTTGTTTTTTATTCTGTAGCCTAAGCACCACATTGGAGACATGAGTTGAATAAGCCTCAACACCTGCTTTTTAAGAGCCTGCATTTTTTGTTGTTGAGTCAGACATCTAAACAATAATGGAAATGTAAATTAGAGCTGAATTGTGTCATATTGTGTCATGGGGCACTTCTTCAGGACCATATCATATCTTCTTGGCTCCAATTCTTACCTCCACCACTCCTGCATCAACCAGCTCTGTGGGGCTTTGACCAGACTTGCGCAGGGACAACGTGGCAGTGCCCCACTGGGACCACGGTGTGCACCGATCCTGGTTTCTCTGACGCTCTCAGGACCCAGCTGGATACAAGGGCATGCTCCACAGAAAGGAAGATAGTAAATCCTGGGGGCTGTCCCTGACCAACATGGGATGAGAGCCAATAGATACATGTTATGCTTTTTCTAGGAGACAGTTCATAAGACTTCCAGGGGGTCCTGTGGGATGAGCATTTGCAATTGTGCCATAGGCAACTTGACAATACATCCTTGTATGGGGCTACTGTCACTCCTGGCTGTATCCTCCAGGCCCTCACATAAAGCATGCACACAGTCTTTGCCTCCGGCTGGGAGAGCAGGGAAACATAGGCTGAGACAAGTAAAGAGAAATGATAGTGGAGAAGGAACAACTAACTTTACAAAGTAAGATATTACTTGGAAATAACTAACTTATGTGATCAGTAATCTTTTTTACAGGTTCACTAATGGGTTAACTTGTAACTAATTCTGGAAATAATTTACACAGGACTGGCTACATCATTTGTGAAGCCAGTGAAAAGGGAAAATGTGGGACCCCTTTACAATAATTATTAAAAATTCTAAGATGTTCATAGCAAAGCATTAAACAAAGCACAGGCTGCTTTAGAGGGAAAGCCTTGGGTAATTGCACTAGTCACACACTTATGAAACTGGCCTTGAATGCCTTACATGTGTTTTCATTAGAGCCCCCAATTCTGACCCATTAAAAATTAGTGAAACATGTATAATTACTTCTTTTTTATTGTTGTACTCGCCCTGACTTCATTGTACTTTTAGTAAACCCTCTCTGTCTTCCCTGAGTGGGCTGTGATTCCCTTTTCTACACACTGTTGCAGTGTGTTTTTTAGAGGAGCCGACTCCCTGCCCTACCTATCCAGTGGCCAGAAACTTCTATTGTATTTTTTAAGATCACTGCCTTTTACATTAACCTTTTGAGTGTCTGCTAAATACACGTCCCTAGGCTAAGCACAGGGGGTTAAAAAGGTTCCTGCATTCCAGGGGTTCACAAAGCAGTAAAGAAAACACAATGAAGGTAATCAGAGGATTATAAGAAGCATTTGTAGACAGGTATGCAGAGGGGAGCACACAGGAATAGCCTGAGATAACGACCAACTACAAGAAGGGAGGTGTGAACACGAGGCAGTCTTTCCGGAGGTTCTGGTACCCACTTTGGAAGGTTAATTGGAAATTTTCCATCCTGTGAAGAGGTAAGAAAATAGATAAGATAAAATGTGATAAAAATAAACAAACAAACAAAAGATAACCCAAACTGAGGCAGTGGCAGTGTTGATGGAAGGGCATAGATTTGGAAACTCCTAAGGAGGTGGAATGAATGGAACTCTGACAGACTGGGTGAGGGAAGTGTTCAAGGTTGGCGTCTCTTGGAGCAGAGCCTGAGACAAGGAGTCAGGTGCCTCTGCTTCAAGAAAGTACTCTTTTAGCTGGGTGGAGAAGGGAAAGTACCCAACAAAGACCTGGTCTCGTGAAGTTGAGACTTAGCCTTTCGTGCATAAAATGTACCACAGCACTGAGGTAAGAAAGGTGGTTTTTTCCCTGTAGCAGTCGGTGTTTGATTGTGAGCTACCCTGGTATGACTAAGTTCACCGTGTGGTGGCTCTCCTCAACTAAGGATGCCTTTCCAGAAAATGGTAGCAGCTGTGAAATACAGTGGGCACTAGTCCCAGCAGTTTGGGGATGGTCACACTGTTGGTAAAGGGATTTGAGCAGGGCACTTGGTGTCCACGACAGCTGTGTGGATGATTACTTCTGGAGTTTTATCTGGGACAATTGAGTGGATGTCGTGCCATTTCTTCAGCTGAGGAAGGAGAAAGTCTGGCAGGAGAAAATTCAACTTTATATATGGTGCAATGCGTGGGTCTGGGATCATCCATTGGACACATTTATTTAGTAGCAGGCTATATGGATCTGGGAAAGAACATACAGATTTTAGAGTTAAGAGTGAGCACCTCCTAGATGAAGTCATGGGTAAAATTACCTTGGGAGGTTATATAGAATAAAAAAAAGAGGCCAAGAAAGAAGATGGAAGAAACCCAACATTAATATACAAAGACAAAAAATAGCAGTCTTCAAATGAGAATGAGAAGGAGTGACCCTTGGAAGAGTCAACAAATGGTATCACAAAAGCAAAGCGAAGGGAGTTTCAAGAAGGATGGAAATACCAACAGAACAACATCTTGGGGAAAAGTCAAGTAAGATGAGAATTATTATGCATCTTTTGAATTTACAAACTAACAGATCTTTCTCTTCTTATTTAGCACAATCTGTACAATGCTGATTCCTTTGACTTCTAATGCTGATGAGGATATGGTGGAAGGAGAATTGCTTTGTGTTTATCCTCATAACTTCTTCATGTATGCCACTTCATTATAATCTTCTAGGCTACTGTTCTTCTCTAAAACCAATTGAACCATGTCTAAAGGCTGCATTTTTTGACTGAATAATTCTCACTGGTAGAACTAAAACCCTTCTCCAGAAACTGAGTCATCTGGCCACCAAATGAATGACTTTTTTATTTGTCACAAATTCCTTTTTCATAGATTTGGCCTCATGGCATTGATTTGTTGTCACTTGTCAGCTGTCAATATTTTTTTTTATGTAATTTGGCATCAGGAAACAAATTAACCCATCTCTCCTAGTAAATTTTGTTTTCTACTTCACCCAAACTATGATTCATAAAAACTAAATCTGAGCTCATGCTCCAGGCTCTCAATCCCTTTTGGCCTTTGCCTTCTTTTGAACATTGTAGGGCATCTATGGGTATATTGGCATCTAACCGCAGCAACAAAACTGTACTTAGGGTCCAAATGTTTCTACAGACTTACTGTCTGTCCCATCTTTTGTTAGGAGTTCACATATTTGGACTCAAAATGCTCAAATGCTCAAATGATTTATAGAACCTTCTTTTAAAACTTCTAGTTTATTTTTATAAATTAGAGCCATATATACATATATAAACTATGTTTTTTAAGCATGTTAACATTTTATTTACTCTTTTAAAGATTTTATTTTATTTTATTTTTAGAGGGGGAAAGGGAAGGAGAAAGAGAGGGAGAGAAACATCGATGTGTGTTCCATGTTTCTCATGCGCCCTCCACTGTGGACCTGGCCTGCAACCCAGGCATGTGCCCTGACTGGGAATCGAACTGATGACCCTTTGGTTCACAAACTGGCACTCAGTCCACTGAGACACACCAGCCAAGGCTATGTATAAATATGGTTAGAATACTTGGTACTGTGCAGTACCTTACTTGAGATTCCTTTGGAAATAAAAAAAATATTATGTGATACAATGTGCTAACCTTTGGTGAAAGAAAATTTATATAATCTGAATAATTTTACTAGAGTGAAAAAATATACAATTGGAATGCTTAAGCCTCAAAATAATATAGAACAAATCATCATCGAATTAGTAGTGCATATAATGACTGTAATTAGAATTCAAAATAGCAATAAATGATTCCAGGCTTCTAAAATAGGGGAAGCACCCAAAATTAATTAGAAGTTAGTGCCAAAAATTTACTTGCGCCTTTCAAAGAAACTCCACATGGCTTTTTCTTAGACAGTTTATTTACCTTAGATGTGGGCATTAGATGACTGTGGCAAATAAAACAAACCCAAGGTTAACAATGTTGGTACTGAGGTTTTAATTAGGTTTCAAATTTAAATTTAATTTCTGTGTTGTCATTTTTCAGTCTGGCAACAGCATGTAGGAAATAGTAAAACATGATATTATTCACCGGGACTAGTGACCCACGGTGTTATTGTGACAAGCGAAGTCTTGTTTTGTAGGGGGAAAACTTATTTCACAGCTCATTTACACGCTTACTTAGTTGAGGCTTTTTTTTTTTTACCCCCAGTAGAATAATTCTACATTATCAACTGACTAGTATGTAGGTGCTTCTGTCCAGTGGGGAATCACCACATAAAAACCTGTACTATTGAAAGAGTTTTGTACTCTTTCAGTAAAACTTGTAGTAAGTATGTACTTAACTGGCTCACTAGCAACAGTTGTCTTAGAAGATTTAATTGGTTATTTGATACCGTAAGGACTTTTGGGAAAAAATGTGGAAGATCCAAAACAATGAAAAAGAAATGGTCATTTTATGTGTGATGATCAAGTCAGGGTCAAATTGGTACTATTTTTCTGCTGTCCATTTTGGCCATCTAGTTTTTTGTGAGAGATACAGAACTATAACACTGTTCTGTGATGCTTGCTCTCCCATCACTGCCTGACTGGAAATGCAAAATTAATACATTTGTGTAACAAACAATAAAAGATCATATGTTCAGGCAATGCAACTGATTTTTATGAATCTACCTCCCCTCAAAAAAAAAAAAGTAGTGCCAGTACTTATTTCCATGTCTTATATAAATTCATGAGACTTCAGAGATCAGTTGGATCTGCAGTGGGAAGGAAAATTTTCCTGGGCAAAGGGAAGTAAGAGGAGGACCACTTAGAATACTTGGATAGGAGAGAATAGAGGATGAGGCATTGCAAACTAAGAAAGTCATATGGCCCATTTTTTAATTGGATTGCTTGTCTTCTTAGAGTGGAGTCGTGTGAGTTCTTTATATATTTTGGACATTAAACCCTTGTCTGAGGTATCATTGGCAAATATGTTTTTCCATATGGTTAGTTCTCTTTTTATTTTAATACTGTTTTCTTTAGCTGTGCAGAAGCTTTTTATTTTGATGAGATCCTATTTGTAAAAAATGGGCAAAGGACTTCAACAGACACTTCTCCAAGGAGGACATACAGAGGATCCAGAGACACATGAAAAGATGCTCAGTATCACTAGCTATCAGAGAGATGCAAATTAAAACCACAATGAGATACCACTTCACACCAGTCAAAGTGGCCATCATAAACAAAGCAACAAACAACAAGTGTTGGAGAGGCTGTAGAGAAAAGGGAACCCTAGTGCACTGTTGGTGGGATTGCAGACTGGTACAACCACTGTGGAAAACAGTATGGAATTTTCTCAGAAAACTAAAAGTGGATCTTCCTTTTGACCCAGCAATTCCACTGCTAGGATTACATCCTAAGAACCCTGAAACACCAATCCAAAAGAACCTATGCACCCCAATGTTCATAGTGGCACAATTTACAACAGCCAAGTGCTGGAAGCAACCTAGGTGCCCATTGGTAAATGAATGGATCAAAAAGCTGTGGTACATTTACACAATGGAATTCTATGCAGTAGAAAGAAAGAAGGAGCTCCAACCCTTTGCAACAGCATGGATGGAACTGGAAAGCATTATGCTAAGTGGAATAAGCCAGGCAGTGAGAGACAAATACCATATGATCTCACTTTTAACAGGAACCTAAACAACAAAACAAACAAGCAAAATATAACCAAAGACACTGAAATAGAGAACAGGCTGACAGTGACCAGAGGGGAGAGGGGAGGGAATTTCAGGAAGAAAGGGGAAGGGTTTGCAGGAACAAGTATGAAGGACACGTGGACAAAAACAAGGGGGGGCGGAAATGGGATGGAGGTGGGGAGGGTGGGCTGGGATGGGGGTAAAAGGCAGAAAACTGTACTTGAACAACAATTACAATAAAAAAATTAAAAATTAAAAAAGTAAAATAAAAAATGATTTAAATTAAAAAAAAAAGAAAGTCATATGGTCAAAGGCACTCTGGGAAAATGAATAAAATATGTACCTGAAAGGAGGAAGGTGTGACTAGGTTCCCAGAAAGGAAGCCATGGTGGGTGGGCAGGTCAGGAGGGCCATTCAAAATGTCATTGATGTTAAGAAAGAGAGAGCCACAAACGAAGGCCTGGCAAAAAATCCTTTATAAAAGCAGTAGTTTCCAATGCATTCCTTTCAACATAATGTAAGAAAGAATCTAACCAGGTTGACACTTGATTGATATTAATTTTGATTTTGACAAGGTGTGATTTGTTTACATAAAGCTTGGAAGCAGTTTGAACAATTGAGTAATGTTACCGCAAGGGGAAAATAGACTTTTAATTCTCTACTACTGTATATGAATGAAGCTGCTAGAATGCTTACTTCTGCATACAAGTATAAATACTGCATCATATTCTAGCAGTGATTAGTAGGTATTCACAGACACATGAACTGATTTGAAGCTTCATCTCTCACTAAGATAGTTTTTTGATAATATTTTTCATTGTATATTATTTATTAAAATATCAAATGCATTTATGTTGTATTTACATAATGCATATGTTACATCATGGCTAATTAGATACTAATGATGACAATATTAATTTAATTAAAATATTTAGAGTTTTATGGTCCTGGATAATAGAAATATATGGATTGATTACTAATACAAGATGATGAAATACAAATATAGATTGATTACTAATACATAAAGATGAAATTCTGCAGTAAAATGAAATGGAAATATTCACTCAAAAAGAAAAAGAAATGATATACAAAACAGTTCGGTTATGTATTTTTTTAGATGGATGTCAGAAGGTATCAAATTGCTATGTTTATTTTCCATTAAATATATTTAAATGAGCTAAGTAACAGTTTTCTTTAAACAAGTCAACATTTACAATATGTCAAAAATTACATCCTTTGCACCTACTGAAAAATGTGTTGAAAAGATTTAGATGTCAATTTAAAAATGTGAGAACTCTGTATACCTTTTAAGAACTATATTTGGAAGTAAGTGAGCAAAATATTTGGAGGTGTTTGTCCTAAAAATACATTTGCATATCATACACATCATTTTTACTTAGACTGTATGTTTTTCATTATTAAAAATAATAAAGTTCCTAAAACTGCCCATGTTCACTTTTTGCACAAGATTTAGGCAACATTAATTACTGAACGGGGTGGGAAGAGAGGAAGGGGGCCAAAGGCGGCAGAGGTTACGGGATCTGTGTCAGTCTCTCTCTGGGAGATGAAAAGGCCTGAGGGCGGCAGAACAAGGAGGGGGGCGCTAGAGTCAGGACACACAGGGGCTGTGAAGAGCATCTGTGCGCATCTCTGGGGCAATTTCAGTTCATTGTCCTTTTCACTCATTTGTCAGTCCATGACTTTGTATTTTGATCTTTCCAACTAAATGTTTTGCTTTTTAATATTTTTTTTTTACTTTTCCTAAACATCTATTTATATACTCTCTGGCACAGAGGTACAGTACTATAGTATAATCTCTGGCACAGAGACATAGTAGCATACTACATGTAGTATACAACCTATCTTTATTAATTCAAATCCATTGAGTCAAAATTAATTGCTCAATCTTAAACACATTGAGGATGATGACTGTCATTTGTTAGAAAAGATAGAGGCATGGGATGGAGAGCCTATCTGGCTATTCAGTTAACCATTGAACAATACAGGTTTGAACTGTGTGGGTCCACTTACATGTGGATTTTTTTCCTAATAAATATACAGTTGTTCCGTAGGTCCTCAGAATCCCCAGGTTTCACACCTGCAGATTCAACCTCCCACACAGGGAAAACAGTATTTTTCATCCATGGCAATCTGCAAATGTGGGGGGTGCGCGGTATGCATTGATATGTGCCATTTAAAAAAAAATAAGGGCCTTCAGCATTCATTGATTTTGCTGTAGATGAGAACAGCAAACCCTGTGGATACAGGGGACAACTGAGTTTTAGGGGGAATGAAAGTTACACACACGCTTTCGACCATGAGGAGTCAGCACCTCTGCCCCCGTTGTTGTTCTAGGGCCAACTGCACTGAATTTGAGGTGAGTTTGAGGTCGGGGCTGCTGCAGCATATAAAAACCTCTCAGTAAACTGAGAAAGGTTTCCCCTCTGGGTCAACCCCTTCTGAGTCCATGAACTACACCTTTGGGTGAAGAAAAAAGACAGCCTTTCTTCAGGTACATGCAACCTCACACCAAGACTCGCATTTAGGTGGAAGGGTCCTGTGATGCCCAGGCTTGATCAGGTGTCTCCGTGTAGCACACCGACAGCTCAGCCGTGCTTGCACCTCTGCACGGCCAGCAAGCGATAGCTAACCCAATGTGCCGATGTATGATTTCTTTCTTTCAAACCAGAAAACTTTGTTCTGGAGAAAAAAAAGAGTTGTACTATAATTGTAGATGGAATTGTGTATAAGTGTTTCCTGCTGAATTCATGCTAACTTTTGTATTCAAGTAGAGTAAGCTCTGCTTGACAAGCTAGCGAACACCATAGATATTCCTTCCTCCAGACAGATACAGTATATATTTTATCACCCTGCCATAAACTCCTCTTTCTCTTTTCTCTTGCTGCGCCTAAATTTCACAATATCAGAGCAAATCAGTTGGTATTTGACAAATGCTGAAGTATTACCTATAGAATGCCATGATTAAACAACACATATTTTATCGGGAAAAGAAGGAAGATATCATGAATTAGTTTATCTGTGAAAGGATTGTTTATTTAAGAAGTTTGCTGCTGAGCAGTGGAGTAAAGGTGATCGGTCATTTATCTGTTCATTCAGCCAGCATACTGTGTTTTATATTTTAGGCACTGTCATTGGTGTCAGAAAAAGACAAGCAAAATGTTTCTCTCTCCTTAAGGCACTCAATACAGTGAAAGAGAAAGACACATACACTGAAATACAATACAATATGTGCGTGTCTTTCACAGAGGGATGTACAAAGCATTGAAGCATGGAGTAAAATATAGGAAGAGTTGATTCTGCTACATGAGTGTGACTTCACTAGGAAAATACTGTCTGCGTTTGTCACGGACTATTTGTATCCCCATCAAATTCATATGTTGAAACTCTAACTTCCAACGTAATGGTATTTGGAGGTGGGACCTTTGGAAGGTAATTAGGGTCATATTATGTCATGTGGGTGAAACCCTCATGACATCAGTGGCCTCAAGAAAGCAAGCTCTCTCTCCAAGTGCACTTGCCGAGGAAAGGCCATGTGAAGATGTAGTGAGGATGTGGCCATCTGTAAGACAGGAAGAGAGCCTTCAGCAGAACCTGACCATGCTAGCACCCTGATATCAGACAGCCTGCCTCTGGAACTGAGAGAAAAGAAATGTCTGTTGTTTAAGCAACCCAGTGTATGATATTTGCTATAGCAGCCAGAGCTGAGATAGAGTTGTACTTGATTAGTACAGAGGAGTTTTCTCCTGGACTATGCACTGGGTATCTTCCATTTGACCCCGTGGGTCTGACCTCCATTCTTTTCTGTCTTATTCCTAGTCCAAAAAGCAAACCTGTATGGGCTACCTCTACAGGTCTCCCCTGTGCTCTGACTTCCTGTTGCTGAGCCCTGGATGGAGATACGAGGGAGAGCCAAGAGTGCAGTTGTAGTATTTATTTCACAGGATTCCCTCTGGATGCCTAGCTCTTAATTAAAGGCCCACTCCTCTCCTTGGGGTGGCAAGTCCTCCCCATTCTCTCCTGGCTTCCACTTACTGCTCCCATGGTCTGTTGTCCCTGTCTCTTTGGGTCCAGGGGTGGTAACCCTCCCAGTCCATGCCTCACCCCAGGGAACTGCATTATTTCTTTTGGTTTATCTACACTCTGACCAAAGATTGGCAAAATCAAAATTATTCCTCTATAAATCCTACTCCAAGATCCTTAATTTGAGTTACCATCTGTTGGCTGCTGAGACCCTGAGTGATGCAGACTGTACATTGTGTGAGGCCATATCTGGCTGACTCAATAAATGTTAGCTATTTTTAATATTGCATTGTGACAATATTTTGAAGTGTAAATATTTTTTCCAATATGCCTATTGTCACTTTATTATTCCCAATTAAAGCAGGTAGGCTGCTGATTTGACTGCCTCATCAAAAGGTTTCCTACAGCCATCAGCAGAGAAAAAACTGAAATAGATTCCAGAGGACCTACGGCTTAGAATACACTCTCATGAGTCAGACTAGAAAAGTTAAGAAGGAGGATATATGGAGTTTCAGTTGGAGTGTCCTTTAGAAGCAGTATTGCACTTTCTCCCCACCTCTCAGCACCAGGAGGGGTAAGTCTTGGTAGGAGAGGGTGGGCAGGGCCTCCACGGAGGACCTGCGGCCTCCATTCACAGACAGGGTGAGGTTCAAGGAGATGACAGGACCCCAGGCATGTCAGAGACTGTCTGACTATTTTAGAATGAGTGAGAAGTAGCAGAATGAATCCTTCAGTGGCCAAGATGGGCATGGAAACAATAAGAGTTCCCAGGACCGTATGATCGATGGCCAGAGCTAGGTGAAGACAGCACAATTATCAAGGATGTAAGCATGGTAACTGTCACTGAACAGCCTCCCTTCCAGTACCCTGGTGTTTTGTCAGTGGTTCAGAACGCAAACACAGTCCTAAGGGCATGTAAAAGGGAGGTGGACTTAAGAATTGATTGATAGTAAGTTTCCACTTCCCCAAAAAATGGAGCTCAAAATAGAAAATTAATTTAGTTATTATAAAATAAGTTTTCTTGCACGCCCAAGATCATGGGCACTGGGTTATATTTGCTACATGTTGTTAGTATTATCGATGAAGTGAGCAGGTACACAGTCCTCTAGGCAGAGGTAATGGTGTGTTCTCAGGAGAAGAAGTCTGGGACATGGGCGTGGTGTTGAATGGGGAAGAGTTACACGAGGGCAGAGCTGCAATTAGGGGATCGAGTTATGAATAACAACTATCTGTCTCTGGATTGGAGACCTCTGCTAGTCACTGTAAACTCATTATTGCATTTAATACTCCCGACAATTCTCACTTTAAAGAGGCATGTGGAAGCATGTAAGTGCCTCAGCACACAGATGGTGAGTGAGTGGTGGGGGCAGGCTGCAGGCCCAGAGGGTGCAATTCTAAGACCCAAGCTCTCGGCCCCAGCCCAAACCTACCTTCTCAGGCAAGAACATGCAATCTCATCCTAGAATTGGATTTTATTAAGTCGATAAAGGAGAAACAATTTACAAATTTGGTGTTATGGTGAGATTTTTGCTTTAAAAAGAATATTCTGTTAACAGTTGAGGGAAAAATAGTGCAGTTGCAGGCCAAGAGGCAGGAAGACTAATTGAGAGGTGTTTTGATGGCCAGGTGAGGAGTGCCAGGTCATGAAAAGTCAGGAAGTAAGGAGTGGCAGAGGGAATAGACAGTGGGTGGCAGCTGAGGTGACTGCTGGGCTGAGCTGTGGCTAGAAGTAAAAATGAAAACTATTCTTAACTTTCTGGCATGTGTAATTGCAGGGATGCCAGATTTGTACTAGTTTGTTAATCACGACTACTGCAAAAAAATGTGCAACTACACTGCACCAACACTGATAAAGGAGAGAGGAATTGCCTCTCTTGGCTTCATGGAAGAGGTGGCCTTTGAGCTGGGACTTGGAGAATGCATCGAAATAGGACTTTTAGTAACGAGAGAAGGGCAAAGAAGAAGACAAGAGAAATAATAGGAAAGGGGAGACAGATTTTATCAAAGATTTATTTCCTAGTCTGTTTAGAGTACCTTTATTCAAACCTACTTTGCACCATATGTACATGTTTATCTATACTTTATTGGTACTCTTTAGATATAAATTATGATAAGGTTTATCAAAGAAACACTGCATATTAAAAATGTATTCATGGGCAACAGGGTGGGGGTTGACTGTGGGAGCAGGGGTGGGCAGGGCGGGGAGAGCAGTGGGGGAAATTAGGATAACTGTAACTGAACAACAGCAAAAAAGAAGTAAAATATACAAGAAAAAAATCTACTGGAAAAACTGGGAAATGGTCTTTGTGGATCTGTTGGTTGATGTGCCAGTTGTTAGTTTTCATTTATTTCATCTTTGTGACTATAAAGTTCCAATGCATACCTCAAATGACAGTGAAAGCAGGCTTCTTCCTTGAGGCAGAGTACAGAAAACTAGCAATTACAATATATACCATTGATGGTTCTGGGTATCTCCAGATCCTGGAGGGTGCTGGATAAAATCTATTTGTTGGCATGCTAGTGCTGTTTCTATAATACCAGCAATGAAATAGGTCTCACACTGATGACTCAGTACAACTCAAAAACTGTGTTTCTAACTTTATATACATTTTTCTGACCCTTCCAATGCCCATTAAATCTAGGTATTATTCACATTTACAGAGGAGAAAAATGAAGCTTAGAGAGATCTTTACTTGTTAGTAAGCATTAAAGTTGGAATTCAACCCTGATTCTTCCAAATCAAAACCCTGGTCTTTTGCTTCTATATTACATTGTATCTATGTCAGCAAGCTGCTGCATACATTCACTGCGCTGACATAAAGATAGAATTGTCACAAAAAATGTGAATCTGAAATTATTTCATGATTCTATATTTTCTGGTTTCAAAAAAGAGCATTCTGTGAAAGAATGAAGCACATGTACTCCTTTCAGAGTTCCCTTGCCCAAGGCAAAAGACTCTGTATATGGTAATACAAGGGGGGGGAATCCCTAAAAATGGAAAGATATAGTAGCACAGAAGAAATGTCCTCGATTTTTCCTGATCTTAACTGTTCTAGTAAATGGGTTTATCTCCAAGCTTTCGTTTTGAATTTTATGATATATTGCATTAAAAAGCTGTGTTTCTTCTTATTTATTTTAGGTTTCCAAAAGTAGAATATTTGGTTCTTTTCGGAATTGATAGAAATTCCATAGCATGTGCAATGAACATTCTCCATGGAGCAAATAAACCAAAATTACATGCTTTTAGCAGATTTTGAACCTTCATTTTGTCTTAGTCTACAGATTTCTTAATCCAACCAAACAGTTCTGGATTCTAGGCTCTATTTTTGAGTTTTAACTCTCATCTGGAAATCATTTGTTCTAAACTATAAAGAAATATATTTCAAACATAATTTAGGTTCAGTGTATAATTTAAGGTCTAGCTTGCAAGTTTCTTAAGGCTTCATTATTGAATTGTGCTCCTTCCAAAAAAGTAGGTATAGGTTGAATGCCCTCTGTCACAAAAAGACTGCAGCAATGCCATCATGTGGCATTGACAAAAGGGAGCTAATTCATTATATATTTGATGACTTTTTCCCATGACCCTGGTGACATTACTTGTGTGACAGGGACTGCTTGAGGCATATTATTGGGTTGCAACATTAAATTTTTGGGATTACCTCAAGGAGGAGACAGAGAGGAGGGGACAGAAAGGAGTGGGCAAGAGCTGTTATCGGGAGACAAGGGTTGCAGTGAGGTGAGCTGAAGTTTTACCTGGAGCCAAAGGAGCAATAAGCCTTTCATCTAAATTCCTTTTCCATTCACATTTAAATAATGTATACATATCAAATGATTTTGTACATATGTACATATATACAAACATGTACATATATATGTATGTATATACCTCATGTGGTATTGTTTCAGTTCATTTAGGGTCACTGCTTAAAATGTTAAGGCTTTTTAAAAAAAATAAAGCACAACACAACAGCCACTTGCTACACTATCCCCCCATTTGTTTTTCAGAATATCCATAACATTCCTGTTGTACAATTTATTTGAAGTTTGATGTTCCCCAGATTTTGACTGATATTCTCCTGCAACCATTTTTTAATAAATATGACTCACATCGTTATATAAACAACAAGAGTCAAAAAGATGCGCAGACACAGGCATGCACCTGCTGTGATACGAGCCTGCATTGACACTTCTGAACAGACTGTAAGTCAGAGGCAGGATGCAAATAGAAAGAGGCCTTCAGAGTATAAGACTTGGATGGAAGGGGGTAGCAAAGTCAGGAGAAAATTACTGAAGTATCTCTACAAAACTATTGGGATAGTTCAAATAAATAGGCAAATTCCTGGTATTCAGGGACAAGTCCTCCCTTGTATTTAAAAATCCACATGTTAAAGTGTGAGCATGTGGTATGTTTAAACTCAACAGGAAAAGGTCTGCAAAGTTGGTAATCTGTACTGCTTTGGAAAACAATGAAGTTGAAGAAACCCCTCTCTGTGTTGCTTCAGTCTTTTTTGGTATCACGTTTTCAAAATCCCCGTACAAATTTGTGTAATCTGCCTGATACTAGGAGTACATTAATTTTTTGTATGGCACACAAGTATTGAAGTGCATATCTCCTAGTAAACATCAACCAAAATTGTTTTATCTTTTGTACAATGATGAGAAAGGATTTTATACTATCTAAAATATGTCTTTCCAATATAATATGGAATGAGAGTAATCAATAAAATGGGATTTTAAAGATCAGGTTGCAGTTTCGGTGTTAAAAAGATTGGCAATAGCAACTGTTTCCTAATAATGAACCCAGTTTGTCTTTTTTAAAATGACAAATAGAGGCTATTACCGACCAAAGGGACTTCAGCAAATTTTCTTCTTTAAAATTTGCTGTTGTGACAGAGTAGTTTTTCTATGCAGAAAAAAAGTTGCTCGGGTGGAATTAATGTCAAGCCTGTGGGATAGGCATATTAATTAGGTTGGAATTAGAGTGTGGTCATAATAATGGATTCATTTGAATTAAAAACTCTAATTTGACAAGGAAAGACAAAGGAAGGGTCAGATGAAGATTTGGAGAATGGAGAGTAGGAGCAGGGTCCACAGAGGAAATCTCTGGACCTCAAGGTGGATAAAAAGATGGTCAGAGATTAAAAAAAACAGAAGAAGAAGTCTGTATATTTTACCTCCTTTGCTTCCCCTTTCTTATTTCTACTTTTCCATTTCTTGAATCAGTTAATATTCTTTTCACTGACTCTGCTGTGGTGGCCTGAGAGGCTGGTAGAATCCGCCTGCCCGAAACTATTGATGCATAATACATTATATGGAATAATATTCTCACTGTCCTTTGAGCCTTGAGTTTCATTATCACTGGAATACTTTGATAGCATTAAGGTACTTGATGGACATTGAAAACTCTACACACACTGCATATGATTGTATATATCTGTGTCTGTAGAGAGGTAGCTAAGTTTCCAACTGCTAACAAAAGCATAGTCCTATAAAATCAAGCTATATATTTTTCTGTTTACATGTTATGTCTGGCTTCACTTATTCTGAATCCATCAGCCAAACTAAATATATACAATTATATATAAGCCAAATCACAAATATCTATCTCCCTCTATTCATAAAAGTGAGGGTGTGTATTCTTCATTCAGCAATGACCTTTTTCTGCTGAATGTATGGCATTTTTATACTAATGGCAGCACAAAGCCCTGTTCATGAGAAGCTGATTACCTTCACCTTTGTAGTCAATTGAGAAATATCAAAATGTTAGAAAAGGGACCTTTGCAATGAATGAAATTGTATAAAAATGACCTGAGAAAAATTCAGAGATTGTTATAAATTGGAATATTGCAAAGTTAGCAATAAGAAATCAGTAAATCAGGGTAAATTAAAGATAAAATAATTTAAATGAGCAAAAATTGGGTCATCAAAATTCTGTAATGTTTTATTATGGTGAATAAAAATAAGCTTTTTCATCATATACATCATGAATTCATTAAAGGAATGCACTTTAAATAGTTTGATTATGCTGATGGCTTTGTGTTCATCTACCTACTCTTTTGCATGCTGCTTTAAAATATTCTGCATACGTTTTCATGATGATTGGCTTTGGTGTAGGCTGTAGTTATAGTTAAGGATTAAAATGAGGGAAATTTCATCAAAGGACAGAACTCTGTCTTTGATCCATGGTAATCTAATAACTTTATTTATCACAGGATTGGTACCAGAAATCAAGACCCAGTTTCAAGGGTCTGGAGCATAAATTCTAGGACCTCAATGACTAAGCAAAATAAGAAATTTAAATTAAAAAGAGAAATTAGCAAATGAACCTTCTTATCCATTTCTTCCTTCTTCCCCATTTTATTGTGTTTTCATAGTTTTGTTGATGTCTCTTATTCAGGGTTAATGTTGTTTGAGTTGGAGAGTTATGAAGTAAAGAATTAAGATTTGCTTTTGGATTTCATGACCAAAGAAATTTAGAGGGCTTAATGGGTGCTCAATATAGGTTTTCTCTTCTGCACTTTTACTCAAAGTGGCTAAACATCAAATAGTCTAATTAGGGTACTAACCACATAGTGGTGGAACAAGCATTTATTTTATAGTATTACGTGGTTTTGAACACATATTTAAAAAATTCTAACTAGTATGATCCTTGAATCTACTCTCTACGGAGACTCTGCCATTATCTACAAAATTGAGGGCTTTAGCTTTGTTTTATAGAATCCTTAGTAGGAATCAAAATGTTGATGATAAAATTGTTATAGAAACTTTTTTATAAAAATGGATTTATTTCTGAAAATTGATTCTAAACTCATAATCTCTATGAATATTTCAGACTCAGACTCTAGATACTTCATATCGCCAATATTGGAGCGTATCCACAACAGATGGGCTCTGAGTTCCCTCAGAGGTGAGTCCTGATGTGAAATCACGGTGTTTCTCAAATGTTGGTGCGCACTGGGAGTCAACAGAAACCTTGCTGAAATGTGGATTTGGACTCATTTGGTCTGGGGTGGGGTCTGTGATTCTTCACTCCTGATGAGTTCCTGGGTGGTGTGGATGCTGGAAATCCGAGTTCCACACTTTACATACTGAAGGAAAAAGGGCATAACAGTTTGTCTTAATGGAGAGAAGCAGATGATTAGTCCAAAATTCATTCATAACTGGTTTTAGAATATTCTTTTGTACTTC
The DNA here is from genome assembly GCA_028533065.1 of Trachops cirrhosus. Lineage (NCBI taxonomy): Eukaryota > Metazoa > Chordata > Mammalia > Chiroptera > Phyllostomidae > Trachops > Trachops cirrhosus. The sequence goes on along the minus strand of CM052547.1, from coordinate 30,883,272 downwards.
TCTTATTATGAGTTTATACTATACTTAAAAAATTAGTACACTCGAATTAAAACATTGTAAGGAACAACTATAATTGTAGCTTTGGGAAATCCTTGAAAATGGCAATCATTCCCTACTATGATCTTTCTGATAACTGAGATTTTTTTGAGAGGCAATACAATCCATTAATATGTTTTTTTTGACAACATAGAGTTGTTTTGTTTTTCTCTTGGAACCTTGTCTGGTTTCGCTGTCAGTACCTATTTAATTTCTGTCTTAGGGATGGAGTATGCTGCATTGTTTGTACTTTATATGTTTTCTTATTGAAGTAATGTTAAAGATAGATGGATTCCCACAGCAGCATATAAAAGTGATTTTGTCCATGTGATGTTGGACTATGTAAAATAGATTTCAGGCCCTGAGAGAAGAGACTTTTGTAGAAGATGAGCAGGAGGAGGGGAAAAAAGAAGAAAATGTGAGGTTGTTGCTCTCCTGGGTGGAGAGCCAAACTTTGATGAAATTTTGAACTGACAAAGTACGCCTTTGGCACTGAGTCATTTTCAAATATTCATCTGTCATTCCATTTTTGCCCTTTTCCCATGATCCCCGATGTTCCATGTATTCAAATAACCTACACCCTTATCAAAATGGGTGATGCACAGGGTCCTGTGTAGGAGGCAGATTGTTCTCTGCACACCTCTACTGGGACATTTCTGGGAATTGAGCAACATGCATCAGAACTGCCTGGTAAAACTTGTTTGAATGCAAATTTCTGTACCTTTCTCAAATTACTGATTTAGAATCTCTGAGGGGGACCAAACACTTTGCATTTCTTCCAAATTCTAGAAGTTGATGTTATATACACTAAGATATAAGGACCACTAGCCTACATCTGGCATGCTGTATAGGTCTGCTTTGCTGCACATAATTGTTTTGATGCACCTGCCCCAAATTAAAAGTCTAATTTCTCTAACAGCTTGATGAGGAACAGAGCTATACCATTTTCAAAGATATTTGGATTTTGAAAGAGGATTATTCTTAACTAAAATGCAATTCTGGCAGAATTTTAGGCCTTATGACAAAGAGAAGGGATTTCTGATATAAGTATATTTAGGAAGAAAAGAATTTGGGGTAGGTTGAAACCACACAGAGAAAGATATTTTTAACTGAAATTTTACTCTAGAGTAAAAATCTTCAAAGATGTTTCTCAAAAGAAACATGCCCACCCAATCAATCACACACCATCAAGTACAGTTTCTTTGCAGTGATAAGGCGGGCTGGGGAGGTAATAGAGATATTGGAGCAGAGGCAGCCATTTTTGTGTGTCGGTGACTTCTAAATCATGTGTTGTATGGTTCCTATTTTCCAGGTTATTAAACCAGGGTGAAGGAAGGAGTAGCAATCCCCTTGTCTCACAAATATCTGAGTTCCTCCCATGGAACCAGTCAATAAAATATTTGATGATATTAACAGCATATAACAAACAGTTATATGGCTAACAACAAAGTCTTAAGTTTCTTTGTTTCTTTCTTCCTGGGAAGACTGTTTGCTGGTATGAATTTAGATTTATTATATAAAATATGCTCACAGTTAATTGAGGGGGATTTATGGTTAGAACCTTAGAGAGAGGACAGTCTGAGGCTGAAATGAAAAATCACAGACCTTAAAAGTTTAACTTTGATTCTGGCTAGGGCACCTCACAAATATTCTTCATTTAGTCTTTTTTTCAGTTCTTCCTCCCACTCTTCATCTGTAAAATTGTGAAGTAATAATGATTGTGCAGCAATGTTCTCTGGGAGTAATCAATGTTTTTCCCAAGATGAAAAATAGTTTGTATGCAGAACGAACAGTATTACTTTAATTTTAACCACATGCTGTGCATAAAATAGGTCATTAGGCAAAAGTTATTTTTTTAATCTCATAAGAAAAATTTGGTAAGATGCAGTACAAATGTACTATTTTACAGACCCAGTGAAATTAGAAGTTGACTGCTATAGCAAAACACCTCAAACTTGAAACACCCACCTGAGGTTGAAGAGTTTGTTGTTATGAGGACAGACCTTGCTAGTCTTGGGGAGGGAAGTGAGGACTGCCAAGATCAATGATGGTAGACTCTTTATAATTCTTCCATGAAATGACTCCAGAAGGGGAAGAAATGACTGCTAAGGTAAAAGAGCCCTGTTCCTTCCTAAATCCTTGTCAATCTTATAAGTGTCCCTGACTTTTCCAGCTTATTTGACAGTAAGTTGCAGCTTAGCTCTGACACGAGGCTCATAGCACCTGGAGGGAAGGGTTTAATGCTTTCTTTAACCTTCTAGACCTAATACACAAGGTCCTTTAAAATCTGAAGTGATATATTTAGGAAATATGTAAGAAAGACAATATTTGTTTCAACATCTCCTTGAAATAACCCAGTGGTTCTTGGGCAAACTAGAGAACTGGATTTAGGGGGGAAGTTTAAAAGACAAGTTAATGTTTTTACTAGGTATATGCTGTATAATACATGTGACTAAGTTAAAATGAACTAAAATTAAGATTTAAAAATATAGTTTCTCAGATATTCTGTCATATTTCAAGTGCTTGATAGCCACATGTGGCTAATGGCTACTGTATCAAATGTATAGATGTAGAATATGGCTGTCATTGCAGAAAGGTCTATTGGCCAGTGCTGGACTAGATTTTATGGACCAAATGACCCATAATGAAAAGTTGTTTTGTACCCTGAACAGGCTTCAAATCCTACCTGCTGCCCATACTTCCTTCTCTTTTTAAGATAATGTTACAACTTATAACATATCCCCAACTCATCACTTGCCGTTTTATTACCTTGAATGAGGTAGAGTGAAGTACAGATCTTCCTTGATGGGACAGAAGAGTTGGGATTTGTATTGATACATGGATGTCATGTTCTTTTTTTTACTGGTATACTGTAATGTGGTTAGTGTATTTTGCCATATATAGTGTGCACTTATTTACCCAAATTTTTGAGGGAAAAAAGTATGCACATTATACATGGGTATAATGATTACATACCATGGGTATAATAATAAGTACAATATCTTGTGTACAATGTGCACAAAAACGTGGGTTCACATTATACATGGCAAAATATGGTACCTCTGTTCAAAATTTTAGGAATATCTGTGATCAGCAGTAAGGATGTTTCTTTAAAATTGGGTCCCAAACACTAGACTGCTTGTAGTAATAGGGGCTCCTATAATAAATCTATCAGTCATGAAGGCAAGGAAGCAAGCTAATACTGAACAATGATTATGTGTAGCAATATATGGGCACAGTGGAGATAAAAGACAAGATTTGATCTTTATTCTAAATGTGTTCATGAGAGTCTGAGAAGCAGTTACCTGTAGTGGGGAAAAAAACATGGAAGTGGATTACACATAAACTTAAATGTGTGATCTAGTGCTTTTTCTTTGGGAAGAAAAGGGCATTTGCCCAAAGCTTCAGGACTCCTCTCTGATGTAGTTGATGGCAAACACTTGAAGGGGACCAGGTATAAATTTCTGTCATATATATGACAGAAAGCCTGAGCTTAGGTGGAAGGTAGAGGTAAAGGTTGAGTGACAGTAGCTTTTTTTTTTTTTTTTTTTGAGAAACAGAACTTCTTTCTTGAGGCAGTTGGTTACAGCACCAGGATACTGGACCTGCTGTGTAGCATAAGATATTTTTCTATCTTTCTATTTATAGAAACACTGAAAGACAGTTTTCCCACTGACCATAATTCTTTGTCCATATTCCTTAGGCTTCTAAATGATTGAAAAAACAAGCAATTAGCTAACTTTCCAACTTCAGGCCAAATGAGATGAAATCAGTGGCGTTCAATTGGAGAATAAGAGACTTTCAAAATCATATAGTTCTCTGTTTTGTTGAAAAATAGATGCCTGTGTAGAATTATCACCATCTGGTAAATATGAAGAAAACTCAAAATGATGTGGAGCTAATGAAGACATTTGGTAACAAAAAGAAATGATAAATAATACTTACATGATAAAAATGCTTATTTTGTTGTACTGTTAGTCAGTATAAACTTTTGAACCCAATCAAACTTTATAAGATGTTATATATATGATAATATAGAAAAGAGAAGTCATGAAATAATAAAGATAAGAAATGTGTGTATCAAGAGATATAAAGTAATGTAAAGGTTGTTAAGTACAGTAAATAAAAATGTTATAAAACTTATTAAATTGAAAATAAAATTTTTAACTGTTGAAGACAAAACAAAGAATAGGGCTGACATGGCAGAAGGTCAAGAATTACATACAAGATTAACTTAAGATGTTGCCTAATGAACAACGTAACCTACATCTACAAGAACTAGAGGAACAACAACAAACAAACCTCAGAGCAAGAAGAAGGAAGGAAATAATCAAGATCAGAGCAGAATTGTATAATATAAAGACTAAGAACAATTCAAAGCATCAATAAATCTAGGAGCTTGTACTTTGAAAAGATAAACAAATTTAACAAAACTTTAACCAGACTCATCAAGAAAAAAAGAGAGAGTACTCAAATAAATAAAACTGGAAATTAAAGAGAAGTTGCCATAGAAATACAAAGGATGGTAAGAAATTACTATGAACAACTATATGCCAAGAAATTAGACAACATGGACAAAATGGACAAATTTCTAGAAACATACAATATTCCAAAACTGAATTGGGAAGAAGCAGAAAATCTGAATAGATCAATAATAGCTAATGAAATTGAAGTTGTAACCAAAAAACTCCTGGCACACAAGCTCTGGACTGGATGGCTTCACAGGTAAATTTTACCAAATATTTAAGGAAGAACTAACTCCTTTCCTTCTCAAACTATTCCAGAGAGTTCAAGAAGAGGGAAACCTTCCAAACTCTTTTTATGAGGTTAGTATCATTCTAATTCCAAAACCAGGTAAGGGTACAACAAAGAAAGAAAACTATAGACCTATATCTCTGATGAACATAGATGCTAAAATCCTCAACAAAATATTGGCAATCTAGATTCAGCAATACATTAAAAAGATCATACACCATGACCAAGTAGGATTCATCTCAAGGATGTAAGGATGGTAAAATATTTGGAAATCAATAAGCATAATACACACCATAAACAAAATGGACAAAAATCACATGATCATATCAATAGATGCTAAAAAAGCATTTGAAAAAATCCAGCACCATTTATGATAAAAACACTCAGCAAAGTGGGAATAGAGGGAGCATACCTCAACATAATAAAACCATATATGAGAAACCTACAGCCAACATCATACTCAATGGGCAAAAACTAGAAGCTTTCCTCTTAAGATCAGGAACAAGACAACGGTGTCTTCTTTCACCTCTCTTATTCAACATGTACTGCAAGTTCTAGCCACAGCAATCAGCAAGAAAAAGAAATAAAAAGCATCCAAATTGGAAAGGAAGAAGTAAAATTGTCATTATTTGCAGAAAACATGATAGTGTACATAGAAAACTTTTTAGTCTCTACCAAAAACACTCAACCTAATAAGTGAATTTGGCAAAATAGTGGGATGCAAAGTCCATATTCATAAATTGATGTCATTTTTGTACACCAACAATAAAATATCAGAAGGAGAAACTCAGAAAAAATCCCATTTATTATAGCAACAAGAAAAAATAATGTACCTAAGAATAAATTTAATCAGGGAGGTAAAAGACATATACTAGGAAAACTACAGAACACTGAGGAAAGAAATTAAAGAAGATACAAATAAATGGAAACATGTACACTGTTCACGGATTGGGAGGATTAACATCACTAAAATGTCCATACTACCCAAAGCAATTTATATGTTCAGTGCAATTCCTATTAAAATACCAATGGCATATTTCACAGACCAAGAACAAATATTTCAAAAATTTATATGAAAACAAAAAAGATCCCAAATAGCCTCAGCAATCTTGAGAAAGAAGAATAAAGTTGGAGGGATCACAATACCTGATATCAAACTGTATTACAAGGCCACTGTAATGAAAATGGTCTGGTACTGGCATAAGAACAGATATAGGTCAATGAAACAGAATAGAAAACCCAGAAATAAGGCCAAGTATCAATGATCAACTAACATTTGACAAAGGGGGCACAAGTATCCAATAGGGTAAAAATAGCCTCTTCAATAAATGGTACTGGGAGAACAGGACTTGGCACATGCAAAAATAAAAATAAAAAAAAAACTGACCACCAACTTACACCATATACCAGAATAAACTCTAATGGATAAAAGACTTAAAAAAAAAGTTCCAGAGGAAGACATAGGTAGGAAAACTTCAGATATCCCACATAGCAATATTTTTGACGATGTATCCTGAGGGCAAGAGAAATAAAGGAGAGAATAAACAAATAGGACCACATCAAATTAAAAAGTTTCTGCCCTTTTAAAAGCATGGATAGAAATGGAGGATATTATACTAAATGAAATAAGTCAGTTAGTGAAAGACAAATACCATATGATCCCACATATAAGAGGAATCTAATGAGCAAAATAAACTAATGAACAAAATAGAACCAGAGACATGGAAACATGGAACAGACTGACAGTGGCTAGAGGGGAGAAGGGAGGGGGATAATGGTGGAAACAAGGGGAAGGGACTAGTCAAAGAACATGTATGAATGACCCATGGACATGGACAACAATGTAGGAACTGACTGTGGGAGAGGTGGGTGGGATGGGTGGAGGAGGGCGAAGGGAGAAAATTGGGACAGCTGTAATAGACTAACAATAAAAAATGATTAATGGGAAAAAATTAAAGATGTAGCCTAGAATTTGGAGGAAAGGAAAAAGCTGAAAACAATTAATGAAAAGATGATAATATAAAAGACTAACAGCAAAATACAGAAACTTCTTATTTTTGAAGAAGAATCAGAACAAATGACTTAGAAGACGTGCAAAATTTTATCAGACAAAATATTCAAACTGAAGAATAAACTTATTCTGTAAACTCAAATAGCTCACAAGTTGTCAAATTTAACTAAAAGGAGCAGAACATAAATACATTCTGATATAAGTCAGAACAGGCATTTAACAGTGAAAAATAAATGGGAAAGACAAAGAAGCTAGCATTTATTATCTTCTGATAATAAATAACTAATGAACACATTAAAATCATACTCAAGTGAGTGAGATACAAGTAAATAAATATTTTAACAAAGAATTTTGTCAGTGGTTCTAAGAAAAAACTGATAGAAAATTACAAAATTATAAAATTAAAAAATTACACAATCATTACAAAATAGTTTATAATGATAGTCAAAGTTTAGATACAGATTATAACAAAAATGAAAAGCATAGAAAGGTAGAAGTAGTATTTTAAAAAGTTTGGCAATTTTCTCATTCTACATAGAAGCCAGGATATGCTCTTAAATTACTGATATTCATAATCAGGGACATTGAAGTTCATTATTTTAAAAATGCAAACTCAACATATTTAAAAACAAGACATTTACCTTTAAAATTACAAAAGAAAAATTAAAATATAAAGAAAGAACAATAAGTAGAAAATACAAGACTCAGACCAGATATATCAATCATGAAAAAAATTTAAAATAGTTGGAAATTTTCTATTAATAGGCAACTCTCAGACTGTGGGAAAATATTAAAACACAGATGTTGATATACAGGATCCAAGATGGTGGAGAGCAAGAGGATACTACACTAACTTCCTCTCAGGACCAATCTGGTACAACTAAATTGTAGAGAAATCCAGAATAAGCAACTAAACACTTGCTAGAAAGAAGCCTTACAACCACAGACAGACAGAAGAAACCACTTCAGCACAAGTGACTGGTAGGGAGTGAGGAGGAGGTGCATGAGGGCTGGCTGGGCTCCCAAAGGTAGCAGCCGAGGTTCCAGAGGGATATTTCAGTGGCCATGGGTTCCCCCTGAGAAGTATGGGGTCTACACCCCAAGCTGTGCTCCCCAGCCTATAGCACCAGACCCAGAAAGGAATTCAGCTGTGAAAAGCAGCAGGGTTTCTCTCTGCTAGGAGAGAGAGCTGGGCACACAGAGATTCTTAAAGGGCCAAAGCACAAAATTTCATTTGTAGGCACTTACCCTGGGCACCAGCAAAGGGAGGACAGAGTGGGCTAGAGATGCTTGAGGAGAGTCAGGGACTGGTGGCTTTGAGAAGAGGACTGAAGGAATAACCGCCAGGATCCCTGTGCTGAATCATTCCTCATACGACGGGAACCAGTACTCTCAGGCAGAGCACTCCTCTCTGAATTATTATTCAGGGACAAGTGCTCTGTAACCTCAATTTAGTTGTACCAGATTGGTCCTGGGAGGAAATTAGTGTAGTATCCTCTTCTCAACCATCTTGGATTCTTTAATGTGTACGCCCACAGGAAGTACTCTGCCCCACCCTGGGGTGCTTGAGCCAGGATGCAGACTACAGTTTGATTAAATTAATAACAGATTAAGTTAATAAACCAGGTTCTAGGAAAGTAATTAAAAAATGATAGAATGGAGGAATTAATACAAATAAAGGAAAGGATTAATGATGTAATCCTGAGTCATACAAATAAAAGCTGATTCTCTGACAAGGACAATAGAATAAATTCCCCGGCAAGTCCGCTCTAGCTAAATATAAAATACATCTACTGAAAATGAGAAATTGGGGAAGTTTTATTTATCACATTTGAAGTGATCAAAACTCTACAAAATAATGGCAAATTTTGTGGCAAGAAATATAAAAATAAAAAATGGATATTTTTTTCTAGGAACTATATAAACACTTGAAAAATATAATGTGTTAGTCAACAACAAAAGTACTAGGAGACAATAATGCAACCATTTTTTTTAAATGACAGGGATAAAACTTCATATAAAAATACAAATCCTGAATGCCTTAACCAATGACTAGTGAGTTTAACTTCATAAAAATTTAAAAAATTTTACTACAAAGAATAGATATCATCAACAACAAAGTAAATTTAAATTTGTCCATCATCAACAAAGTAAATTTAAAAATATGAAGAGAAAATGTTGGCAATGCATCAGCAGATAATGGATACATTGTATAAATATAAAGAGCTACTATGTATTAAAAGGAAAAATAAACAATTAAATAGATGAAATAGATATTGGATATGAACAGGCTATTTATCATTGTAGATATAAAATAATTTATAAGCATTATTACACTTGTAAATGCAAATTGAAACACAAAGGTACTTTTTCTTCTATAAGATTGATAAAATTTGAAGTAGCTGCTAAGAACTATTTTTGGCCAGGTTGTGAACAAATACTTTCGATAGCATAAAAATTGGTGAAGGCCTTGAAAATTGGAAGTGGTTTACATGAAGGTATTATTGGATTGTGTCTGTGCATGTATTCATAATTATACATGTGTCTAGAGTTTAGGTCCCTTGTAACGACTTGATGGAAAGTGGAATGGAAGGATGCACGTGGTGTTTTCCTCTGAGAAAAGGAGTGGGAACTGGGGTGGTGGTAAATGAGGCTTTCTTTTTGTGCTTCGTGTACTGGGTTTTTTTCTGATTTTTTAAAAGGAGAAATGCAATGTATTACTTATAGAAATAAAAATATAACCTCGCAAAAGCATGAGTAGAGGTGATTTGTATTCTAAGGGCACAGAGAAATCATCACAGGGATAACCCGATGGGTATTTGGTTATGAAACAGGTAGCTGTGGAATATTCTATATTGATTAAACTAAATTGGTTAGCACAGCAACAAAAATTTTAGAGCTGTCTCACTATAACTTGAAAGACCCTGAGGGCTGTGGAGCGTTTTCCCAAGTCATTAAAAATCTTTCTATATTTAATTTGAAATTATCATTTAATATTAGGTGATATGTTCCTGTCATTTAATTTTAAGTTTTTTTTGTTTTTACAATTTATCTTTTAAAATATTCTAGCCATGAAGGGTTGTTTTCATGAGTATGTTTGTTTTCTTAGCCACTTATTTTTTATATTGGAGAAGTATAGCCTATAAACATTTTTATACCTCTTGACACATATTACCAAATAGCTTTCCAGCAAGACTGTGACAATTTGCCATTTCATCAGCACCATAACACAGTGCTTACTTCATTCTTAATTATGAGACAAACAAAAATAGCAACAAGAATATCTTTAATTTGCATTTTCTATAGATTTTTATTTTTTAATATTTGTTTGAATTCATTTGAATTTCCCTAAAATTTGTAGCCTTTTCTTGTATAACCTTAATGCCATTAGCTTATCTAATACATTTAACACTATTTCTTAGAGGTACTGGATAGTCTGTGCACCTCATGCTTGTTCTCAGTCTTTCTCCACCCTGCTCTGCCTGGTGGGAAATTTTACCTCCAGAAATGGCATCGTTAAGCTAGGTTCCTTCTCCTCTGGCCCCTATTTGTGGAAGACTGTATGTTTAGAAGACTCAAGTATGTATTCCCCTGGTCTCTCCTGCTGGGCTCCCTGCCTGGCTGTGCCTCTTTACCTGCAGAGATGGCTCTCTCAAAGTGGTGGTTTTGCCTTAAGTTATGAGTCTTGGTTTCTGGGGTTCGCTCCCTCCCTGTGTCCTTTGTAACCTAATGATGCTCATTGCCCATTGTTGTTAGCACTGGGGCGCATCACCATTTCTTGTTTTTATCTCTCAACCCAGTTCACACTTTTTAAATCTCTCTTCCCTATTATATCTCAATAGTTTTTTTTTGTGCTATCATTTCCCCTTACAAGGATCTTGACTGATACAATTGGTTTCATGTATTATCTAGTCTAGAGGTGATTATTTCTCATTGTTTCAAGAAAATTTTTGTTTGTTTTCACTTTTAAAGTGGTTTTGCTCAATTCAAAGTTCAAATAAAATCAATATATTATATCCGATTGTCATTTGGGTCACAAATATTTTTAGTAGAATTTATACCCGCTGCGTATTTTTTCCTTCCTATCATTGTATGAAAACAAGGTTAGTTATCCTGAGCAATATCCCCAATTTTAGATTTTTCTCCATGGGAAAGTCACAGACTTAAATTTATTTGTTTAAATATATTTGTAGCTTCTAAGGTAGATTTTTCTTCATCCAATTTATTTGTTTATTATTAAATGCATGAAACATGAGCTCCTAAACTTAATGCTATATATCAACACATTCCAGGGAAATCTTGTTTCTCTCTGTGTCTTCTCAACAAGGTCCCTTATATTTCTGTATCGATTTTTTTAAAAATTAGTTGTTTGTTTCTCCTTCCAGTGACTTTTCCCATCCCCAATTTTATGATCACCATTTATTAAAAGTCTGCTTTTCCCTTTCTAACATGATAGGTTATTATTTAGTACATTTCCACATGTACTTGGATATATTTTGGACTTTTGTTTTTTCCACTGGTTTATGTGTTATTACATTTTTAAATTATAGAAACAGTAATATGACAGCATATGGTAAAGAAATATCCTTTGCATTATGATATTTTTAAAATTATGTTCTAGATATTCTTGTTTATTTATGTTTCCATATTAATTTTAAAATCAAATAGTCTGTTTCCAGAAAACAACCGTTGATACTTGTAGTGTTTTAGAAATGTTTCCTCAAATTTTTTGATAGTTCTCCTTTCAAAAGGTGGAACTTAGTTCTTCTTTTGAGTGTGGGCTAGACTTAATGATTTGACTTTTAGTGAATAAAATACGGCAGAAGTGGCAGAACAGCAGAGCAGACGTCTGCGGCCTGGGCTACGTGTTCGGGCAGGGCCAGGGCCTGTTGGCTGGGCCCCGCCTCAGGCTACAGGGTCAGGCCTCAGGCGGGGCTCTGCGTTCAGCGCCTGCTGGCTCTACTCCGCTTTCAGGTGATGCTTTTCTCCTGGTTCCATGAACCTGGCCACATGCCATGCTGCATGTCAGGGTGGGGTCACTGGTTGTCCTGCCTGGGTGAAGAACAGGGCCGTAGGCCCTGACAGGTACTTTAGGCTGGACTATTCCAGTGGGGGGTTACTCTTTGGGCTCCCTGATGAGAGGAAACGATAGGGTGTGCTCAGCAATGGATGAGGTTGCTGGCTTCTCTCTCTGACGGAGCTGAGCCCTTGGGTAACCTTCACGGCCGCCCAGTTTCTCTGGCTAGGCTTCCTGACCAGGCGGACTGATGGCTGTGCTCAGCAGTTTGCTGGAAAATTCTTTTAGTTTCTTCTTTTCATTTCTGTTTAATTTCTTATAGATTTTCTTTTCATTTTGAATTGACTTTTGTATATTCTTTGGTATATAATCACTTATATTTTTTGTATTTCAGTTTTTATTTTAATTTTTTCTTAAATTCTATTCATTTTATATCTTCATGATGGCATCATGTAATTTTTGATTTTTTAATTAAGATATGTGCTTTTATTCTAAAACTGCCATTGTTTTCTTAATTTTCTTAACATCTATTAGCTCATTTTCATTTACTTTGTTGACACATTTTTCTAGTGTATTCTCTTTGTCTATTGAAATGTCATTGTGTTAACTTTAATTATTCTTCTTACTAATGACTGTTTATGGTTTACATCGTACAGCCCCCACACCCCGATATTTCAATACTGTGGATTTTCTTAGGCTATTAGAAAGATGTTCTTGTGGAGAGCTTCTTGCATTGAGAATTTCCTTTCTGTTGTTATGTGAAATACTCAAAATAAGGCTTCTGTGTGGTTGCTTTTCTGTCTTTTATACATACAAATCAGAAATATTCTCTTCTTCAGCGCTGCGCTTTAGCCCTCAGCTATGTAATGCTTTCGAAGGTAGTGCTCTCAGACTTAAACTTGTAATTTTGCCTGTATACTACTTTCCAGGATTTCCTTCCTTTGGGTCCTTCCTCCCAAAATCTGAAGCTTCTCTTCCTTTTTTACTCAGTGTTCCTGTTCTCCTGACTTTAGCATCTCTTACAAATAGTGTTCCTTGAGAATAAGGCTTTGAACTTCTGAAAATGCTTGCTCTGTATTTCTCAAGGGCTTACTCCGGCAAAGCTCTGTTTGATCTTCTTACATTCATAAGCCATGTTTGCTCTGAAACCTGTGGATCACAAGGACAGTCAGGCTCTTCCCAGATCCTGTACTCTTGGCTTCCATAGGGTCATCTCATTTGGCTGTAATTATTTTAGAGTAAAGTTTGGTCTTCACGGCTTATAGGATAAGTGGGTGTCACTCTTTCACTCTTCAGTATTCCATCCACACAGTTGTATTCTATGCAGAGCACACACCTGTTGGTGGTTTGAACACATTCATGCCTGTGCTGAAATTCATGGGATTCTTGTTCCTAGTTTTTTTCAGTATGTTGTTCATAGTTTTGTTTTGTTTGTCTTCTTTATTGCTTATGATTTATTATTTCAAACAATTTGGGGAGTACTTATTTGTTAAGCATTTCTTTAATTCTTATGTATCTGTGTTTTTTTTTAATCTTCACCCGAAGAAGTGTTTCCATTGATTTTAGAGGGAGAGGAAGGGGAGAAAGAGAGAAACAGAAACATTGATGTGAGAGACAAACATCGATCGGTTGCCTCCCCTATGTGCCCCAAACAAGACCAAACCCGCAACCTAGGTAGCAGCCTAGGTATGTGCCCTGACCAGGAATTAAACCGACAACCCTTCACTGCTTGGAACGATGCTACAACCAACTGAGCGATGCTGGGGAGTATTTTAAAAATACTTCTGCCATCATCATATTGTTGGTTGTTGGTTTATTTGCAAGAAGCTTAAACTTTTGTTTATGTAGTGATTTTTTAAAGGAACACTGCATTTATAATTTTCTTGAGACTGGTATTGTGTTTTAATCACAATATTTCAGGTACCATGGCAGGTGGTGTGGTTCCTGAAATTTGGTATGCACTTAGTAAAAGCTTATGAAAAAACCTAATTTTCATTACAAGTCTTTATATCACCCATGTTTTAAATGGATTGAAGTCAGTGATTTGGTCAATCTCTTTATTTGAGCCAGATTGAAATGTTGCAGAAATACACTTATTTTGGTGGCCATGAAAATGTACCTATCATACCTCCTTCTGGAGAATCATAATTTACTGGCATCCCTAGGGTCCCACAGAGTGCTGGCCCTGAATCTACACTTCCTTGGTGGGCTGCTCACAGCCAACGACTCAGCACAGCGGGGGTACTAAGGCTGTTGCTTCCTATGAGATGCAGTACTTCTCTACCGGATGACTTTGACTTGAGGGGTCCCAGTCCCTGGCTGAAACTGTCTTCGAACTCTGCTGCAGTTGGAAACTCTTTCAACCCAATCATTCTTCTTTTCTTTTTTTAAAGATTTTATTTATTTATTTTTAGAGAAATGGGGAGTGAGAAAGAGAAGGAGAGAAACATCACCGTGTGCTTGCTTTTCACATGCCCCCTTCTGGGGATCTAGCCCACAACCCAGGCATGTGTCCTGACTGGGAATCAAGCTGGTGACCTTTTGGTTCACAGGCCTGCACTCAATCTACTGAGCTACACCTGCCAGGGCTTCTTCTTTTCTTTTATTTCTCCTTTCACAGTCATCAAACCCACATCATGCTCTCTCCCCAGATAAATCTCTTACACATCTCATCCTATCTTCTCAACACATCTGTATTAACACAGAATGCTCACTAACATTCTTTTCTCTTCAAGGGCCTGGGTAGATCAACAGAGATCTTCAACAATGTATATTTGATATATAAATTAGCTATTTGACTTAGATTCATTGTTATCTGGTTTGCAGTTCACATCAAATAATCACAGAGGGAAAACAATGTAGAAATACAACATCTGTGTCTAAACCATCCCTGAGGCCAATATGCTACTTTGATGGAAATATTAGCACAAAATCAAGCAATGTCAATTCATCCACCTGGTTAAATACTATTGCTGCATTTCAGTGATAGGAGATATTTCGGCTACTTGAAGGTGGAATTGAAAGGGCATAAGCTTTAGAATACGAAAGGTGTTCATGGGAAAATGTGTACATGACAGAAAACACAAGGCTTCTTGGAGTGACCAGTAATTAATTTATTCATTTCAATATGTTTTTGCAAATCTTATCTTATAAAAACCATCCTATCTAAAGTATTATGACCCCATATAATAGACCATCTTACAAATTCTCAGTAAAATTAGTTGATGATAAAGAGAGGAATTACATTGACTATAACTAAGAACTGTAATAGAGTTTTTAGACTCTATTATAGTAGAGTTTTTAGAGTATAGTTATAGTGTGATTTGTTGGTATATCAGATAAGGAAAACACCTTTAAATTAATAGTAAATATTTTCCACATTTGTTTTACTTGACATTGCTTATATAAGGAAACTAACACATAAGCTATAAAGAAAAATTCATTAGAATCTATTAATTTTATAAATTCAAACTTTTAAAAGTATGAAAATAAGCTCTAGTGACTACGAATTTCTTTATGGTCTTTTCCCCTTTTTGAACCTCAGTCTTCAGATGGCTTCTCATTTTGGAGTGAAGGTGTACATTGAATGGGATGAAGCTACCCGTATTTTGCTATGTATAATGCGCACTTTTTTGCCCAAATTTTTGAGGGAAAATAAGGATGCACATTATACATAGGTAGTACTAATTGTGTATCTATATAAATGTTTTTAATTCCTTTACTTATGCTTATGTGTTAAAAGTGTAACTCTAGAGAGCAATAACAATATCCAAAAGCAAAATAATACCCCATAATATGATCATTGGTTTTGTTTCTAAATATAAATAAAAAATTAAATTAAAACATTAAGATAAAAGATTATTTTCTTGAAATTTTGGCCCAAAACGTGGGTGCACATCATACACAGGAGAATATTATACACAGCAAAATGCGGTAATTAGAAATGATGGGGCTAGTTGTAATCCTAGATGAGATTATCAACCTATAGAGCAACCATATTCTTAGGGTGCAACTGTGTGTAGGCTTGTGAGGTCTGAAAAATCTCATCAGTGATGGGGACATGCACTGGTACCCTGCTCTGCACGGTGACACAAACGCTGACCTGCCCACTGTAAGGAGCAATCAGAGTGGCATTGCCACTGGTGTCAGGCCCATGCGGATGAGCCTCACCCTCTGACTCCAGAAGTAGTGTAATTGTGGTGATTTCATTGCAGGAAACAATCAAGGCAAGTGTTTTATAAAAAAAGAAAACCTGGCTTATTTTACCACTTGAAATGGACTTTCCTGTATTCAGGTTTCTGTTTACCTTTCTGACATGAGCAGTATCACTTTTGTATAGGAAGCCCCTATGGAAAGTAGGACTGGGAAGAAAATTGACATTTAAGACAAAGAAAGGAAGTGCAGCAAAGTATATGCTAAGCCTAGAACACTCGAAGACTATGATAATCAAGAATTTCTCCTTCCACACTCAGTAGCACATCATTTTCTTTCTCTTCCCCCAGATACTTCTAACCTTAGTCAAATTGCAATTTGTTGGTCATGCATTCTCTCATCTGGCCTCCTTCAATATAACAGGTCTTTATCTGCTAGTTCTCCCAAGTTCAATGCCGTTTTCCATTGCTTTAAATATACTTTGTTCCCATTACCCACTTTTGTTTGATTACTGTTATCTCTGCTCTGATTATAATTTTTCTCCTGATGAAATTAACCTTTTACTCCAAACAGTTTGTGTCCCAGTGACAATCCATCCGTTCTTTTTATTTCTTTGCCAGTTGTTTATATATTTCCTTCCTATCTTGTGAAGCTAACAAGAATTTCTGTTTATAAATGAAATCCTACTTCATTGCATGATTTGAACTGTTACAAAATTGTGACTATAATTGGGGCATTATGCATGAGAGGAATATCTGTACATTTTGTGCAAAGTCTAGGTCATGTTGCAGAGTAATGATAGGCAATGAGAGCTAATTTCGGAAATATTAAAATAGTGAAGCAAAGCTGTGAAATTCTAGTATTTCTGGTAAAAGCAGATATTTTCTCCCTTTATTTAAATGATGCTCTTTTTGCCCTGGCCAGGTGGCTCAGTTGATTGGAGCATTGTCCCATGCACCGTGCACTGAAAAGCTTCAGGTTTGATTCTGGTCAGGGTACATACTTAGGTTGTGGGTTTGACACTGGTCAGGGCATGCTTGGGAAGCAACCAATCAGTGTTTCCCTGTCACATTGATGTTTCCCTCTCTTCCTCCCTCCATTTCTCTCTCTCTCTCTCTTCCCTCCCTCTCCTCTCTCTCTAAAATCAGGAAAAAACATATCTTCCAGTGAGGATTTAAAAACAAATCTTGCTGTTGTTTTTAATATAGATAGAAATGTAAATGCCTATTGCGACATCCCTTTCCTCTCATCTTTGCAGCATTGAACTCTCTCCTGCTACTGTAATGGGTAACAAAGCCTGTACTTGGCACAAACAGAGAAAAGACAATTTCAAATTATGACTAGGCTTATTTTCTTCTAAGTATCTGCATCTCCAACATTTTAAACATATGCCAACTCATTCTTCATGGTGCTCATATCTGACATTCATCTTTAAAACACCGATCCTTTTGCTATAGTTTTCTTAGAGAAAAGTAGAAAGAATGACACATGAGATAATGCCTTAGATTGCTTTTCAGTGTAGCAGGAGCTAGCATGCTGTTTGAATTTTGGCTGCAATATGGTAAAGTCTGCTTGCTTGTAGTTATTCAACACCATTTATGTTTTTCATGCCAAGTTGGATAGGTTTATATTTCTATTTTTCCCATTCTGAATGAGGCTTTTCAGATGAATTATACCATCTCTAGGCTACTGCATGGGGAGGTCGTTTCTAAGGCTTTTAAGGAGTTCATATACTTCAAAGAAAAGAATCACTCATTTTTACTTATTATATAACCCTTCCCTTTTGCCCCTTGACTTGCAGTAGCTTGTGCTAGGTGCCCTCAACCAACAGTCAGTAGATTTTCTTTGAGAAAGAAAAGTATCACCTGAAGCAAGCTCCGTTTCAAAGAAGTAATTTCATGGGCTACCATCTGTTGACTGACAAAACATAAACAAAACAAAAAAAAGTAAAAAAAAATCAGGAATTGATTAGACAATTTAAACCCTGGCAGGCTGAATCTACCTATACCACTGTTCTCTGTGTATTCACAGCACCAGCTAGTACATTCTAGTCCACATGTTATTTATTTATTTTTACCCTGGAGCACTAGCACTTATTGCAACAATTGAGTGACTTGGTTGGCAAGGCGAGCTGTGAAATAACAAAGTCTGTATTTGTCTGGTCATGTGGATAATACTGAAAAGCACCAGCCAGCTCCTGCCTATGGCTATGTCAGCTGATCTATTTAGAAACATTTTTTCTCTCATTGATTTTTTAAAAAAAATTATATGAAATCAGAATTGGGACCCAGCAGGTTTGGAATGATGCCAGCATCCTGTTGAGTTAGGAGAAAAGGCTGAGAATAGGAAGTATATTGACCCAATTTATTGGACAAAGTGCAAGAGAGGTGACAGAACAAGCTGCTAAGGTGTTTGCTCCGTGAAAGCTTTTCAGAACAAGAGATTTGGAACAATGAACTACAAATGAAACTGGTGGTCAGGGTCAAAGGAGGTCCCTTTCAGTTCCTTCCGATAGAACACCTCCTTTTGATTGCTGGGCAGAATAGAATCTTCTCATTCTCGCTGTTTTTTTATACCGTTAATTGCTAATGTTTATTTGGAATAATGAAATTTCCAATTGTTATTTTGAATGAAACGACTTTGGGAAACAAAATAAATTGGTATATTCTTCCTTTGTGTACATGATAGATTCACATATAAAAGTAAATGTAAGGCTTTAGAATATGCTCTCTCACTTGCAAAGTGTATTAAAATGTGCCTTAAAATAGTTTAACATAAAAGACTTAAGCTACTTATTATGTCTTGTCAAGGCCTTTATAATTAAACACATTTCATGATATATTAAATAAATGTAGTTCAAAGATTTGCTCTTTTCTGCTCCATCTTTGTACTATCACACAGCTAATGCGTAAGTTCAAAAATCTACAGTGACTTCCCTGGAAAACCTCCTGTATGGACGTTTGGCCAGATCTTTCCTGGAGAGCCAACCTTCTGCATGCACATTGGGAACTTGGACAAAAGGGTGGATGTGAAGCAAATATTTGGGGAGTGTTCAAATAAGAAAACAGTGATGATGCAAAACCAACATGTGTTTACAAACAAAAAAGTTGTAGGAACTAGACCATTTACTTTATTTCAGATAATGGGGCAGATAAATTATATGCCATCTGGGCAGAGTATTTTATCCAGTGTTCGAAGATAGTCTTTTGAGCAAGAGGTCCACAGGAATATTAAGAAAAATCTAGCTGGTTGAATTATCATAACCTAATAGTACTGATTAATGGATTAATAAACTAGAGGTGACATATAAAGCTATACTCATATAACTCAGAACTCTCTTTTTGTTCTAACCCAGTTAGATATTTTTAGTGATAAGTTTAATGCTTATCAAATTTTCAGGTGATTCATAGTGAATATGTTATATTAAAATTACTATTTTTAGAAAGATCTCTATAAGGAAAAAATGATTGAAATTAATAAGATTAAATTAGCAGAGATGATGTAAAGTTTTACATGTAGGGAATAAAATAATTGTATGAAGACAGGATTCAAGGAGGCCTGGCAGTTGTAGTATACGTGAAATAGTCTTCCAGGTTTGATCTAAATAGAAGATTAATGTGAACTATCAGTGTGATGCGTCTGCCAGAAAGACCAGTGCAATCACAGGAGCGGTGCAGCTGAAGCCTGGTAAGTATCCCCACAATGCTCCACGGTATGTGGAACATGTTGTCTAATCCTCTTTTCTGTCACAAAGGGGCATAGACATGAGGGGAATTATTCCAAGGCACACAAAATAAATTATGAGAATTTAAAAAGCCTTTCACCATGTATTTGCTCATTTCACCTAAAAGTGTATGATATCCCACCACACAAAATATTTTCATATATTCGCAGTACAGCCTAAGGTAAGAGCATAGGTTTGGTGAGACGGAGTGCTGGGTTTGATTCCCAGTTCTGCCGCTTCCTACCTGTGTGACCTCGGGCAGCCTATATCATTTCTCTGATGTTTACGTATTTTCTTCAGTGGTAAAATGAGGAAAATCATTTGTACTAACTTCATAAGGTTATCACAGGAGTCAAAAAATTAATTATGTAAATTTCCTAGAACAGTACCTTGCATGTGAGTTACCTAACTATAAGCTATTATAATTTACATGCGTTTTGGATGGCATACTTTTTGGTAATAAATAGTAAAACTCACTTTCTTAAGTGTATTATGTATTATTAGCATTGTGACCTCAAACAGCTTACTGAAACTCTTTGTCTCTCCTTTTCCACCCACAAAATGAGCATGCTTCCGTAGTAAGCCTGGTGAGAACTTTGTGTGGGTTCAGAGTGCTGAGGAGAGAAAAGGAAAGCATCTGATGACACTAGAAGAGGTTGTGGGACAGTTTCCTAGTGGATTCCCAAGGCTGTCTCTCTGGTAGCATGTCCCCAATATGGCCTTTCACCTTCCATATCATGGCAGTTTATGCACAGGAAATCAATTTCTCTAGCCAACGATACACATTATCAGAAGTCCTGAGGCTAATTTAAAAAAATCTGAATGCCAATTTCTTACTTTATAATAAGAAAAACAAACAAACAAACTAGTGCCAAGCGGGCTGAAATAAGCAAGCAGACAAGCCTGTTAATTTTACCCCTATTGGCAGAACTGTGGAAAGCCAAGCTACAGTTAAAAAGATCTTCAGATGAATGTGGAATTTGAATCACAGGAAGCAGGTTATTTGAGTGCTGACCTAATGCCATGAAGATACCCCGATGCATCCCTCTTCACAACAGTGCCAGCACTGCACAGGGGCTGTAGCACTTGAAAACCATGAGCTAAGACTGCTTCTTCCCGGGTGTGTTCTGGAATCAGTGCTTAAAATGTTTGCTTTGGTGATTCCTTGTTGTTGCTGACATGGCTGACTAATCTTTTCCTCTGAAGGATGCTTAACAACTGAGCTAATTAAAAACAAAAAAGAAACTATCTGTGTTAGCATCTCCTTTCCTAGTTGGACTTCAGCAAAGAAAGGCAAGTATCATAGAGCTAAAGGTAAATTGTCCTTATTCTACTCTTTCTCCCCAGGGGAAAATTCACTTTGAGGAGAGCTAAACAAGGACCCTGCAAGAGGGAAGTGGGTGAGTGAGGTTAGTTCTTAGAGTGGAGGAGTTCTGAGAGTCCCCTGCCCTGGACCCTGGTCACAATATTAGGGGTGTGCTGGGCACCTGGGATGTGCTCCCATGCAGCCTCTTAAGGGGCTGACAGACCTCTGATATTTCACAGGGATGCTGGTGGCCTGATAACAGCTCAGGGCTTGAGACTGTTGGTGAGAAATTTTCATACCCAGGCCACGCATGAGAACAGAAAACTGCCCTGTAGGCCCAGACAGTGCCGACACTGTCCGAAGTATACTGGAAATCAGAATGTACCTGAATGTTGTGGTTTATCTAAAACCCCTCAGACTCTTGCATTATACTGGAGAGGTGGAGAGGTGCCCTCCCCCATAAAAATTACTAATAGCTTATATTTAGTCAATCAGACATGTGTGTGGAGGCTCAGAGTTGATTGAGCTGACATTGAAAACTAAAAAGATACATTCATTTCTACTTATGATAATTTTAAGCCTTATGTAGGAGTATAACATTTATCTTATTCTCCAATTATTTGGAGAAACCTTCCTGTAGAATACACATACCTAAAACACAGAAGGGAAACACATACCCCATCTTGCCATCCAGAAAGCTCTTCATTCCGGACAAGACTTACAGATAGATATGTCATTGAATCATGATGATACTATTGTTAAATGTCATTGCAGAAATTAAGTGCAGGGCACACAGAAGTTCATTTTTCAGAGCTGGATAAGAAGAGTGAGGGGCACCCTGTGAAGGCCTCCCGAGAAGTTCTAACTCTTACTGAAGACAGGGAGCAGGTCATGAATATGTTTCTGAAGGAGAGGCTATGCTTGACCTTTCTTGAAGAAGGAGAAATTACTTATCAAGAAAAGAAATTTACATGTACAAATTCCATTGGTTTTGAGGCAGTGCAAACACTTGGAAGTGCTTCATTTGAACAAATAAAATCTGTACGAATATGTACAAAATGACATTATTAACTCAGTGAGTTGTTTATTACAGTAGATTTTTTAAAACAAAATTTTGTGGGGATCCATTCATATTCTCTCAACCAGGGAAACCAGCTGACAAAGTGGATAGTTATGAGAAGGCTGGCTTGGATTATGGATGCTGTTTCTGATTAGAAAACTGTCCATAGTTACCTAGCCCCTTATGAGACTTGAACCTAAAATACCATTTTCTTAGCAAAGCACTACACATCTGAGCCAATCAAACAGAACTATATTCAGGATATAATTTATTTACTTATTAGAATGTAGGAAAGTAATTTCTATGATTATTATTTATTGACCCATTGCTTTATCTCTCTTTGGTCTTCTCTCTTTGGAAGAGCTTATCTGTCCTAAAGAAGATGAAACAGTGAAGTGATACAGAATCTGAAAATTATTTTTGAAGCTTTTGGATTCTGTTATGAGAGATTTCCCCTTCCTTTGAAATGTTTATTACTTATTTTCTCATTGAGTCAAATTTTATATTGTTGATAATCTCAAGGTTTAAGTAAAGTAGTTTGATGGGTAAGCATTAAAAACTGCAAAAGTTAGTGAAGATGAAATGCTTAACTGAGAAATAGTGAAGGCATGCAGTCACAGAGGAACTGACAAGAAGCAAAGGTGCAATATTTGATGAGGTCTTTGGTTGCACAGTTTGCTCTCAGTGACTAGATACTGGGAAACTTTATATTTAAAACTGGTAAGAAGAACACAAGGATGAAGATTAAAGTGTGGCATATATCTGTAATATACTCAGACTATCAGAAAGTCCAGACAGAGCTGGGAAATACTTTAGAAAAATGGTAAGAAAAAGAGATACATTTAATATGTGTTTAGAATGAGAAAAAGAGCTCACCTTGCATTTTGTCTTCTTGGTCAGGAAGGCCATGGTTTCCATCCTCGTGTGATCAAAAGCTGGTTTGTGGTTGCCACAGCGGCTCCTACACTAACCATCTCACCTGAAACCCTACCTGGGATTCTCGAGGATTCCATTTTGTTCTCGTCCTACTGGTATTCAGTTAAATTAGTGGAAACGGAACTCAGACACGGAATTTAGGACAACTAAAGAAGTTAAATCTGAGAATTCTTTGCAATTAGTGTATCAGGTACAATGCACAGCACACACAAATGACAGTGACAGGACACGTGCAGCGTGAGACATGAGGAGGGGAATAAACAATAAGGAGAGTCAGAAGCCAGTCAGAGAAAGAGAACAACCATTTGATTTTACCGCTCACTTGTGGACACTAATGAATGAAGTAAACTACCAAAATAAAAACAGACACATAGATACAGAGAAAGACAGGCAGCTGTCTAAGGAGACCATGACTGGGGGGCTGTGTAGAAAAGGTGAATGGGATTTAAAAAAGCCTCATAGATACAGACAACAGTATGGTGATTACCAGAGGGAGGCAGGTGTGGGGAGGTAGGTAAATGGAGGGCTAAACGGTGACAGAAGGAGATTTGACTTCGGGTGGTAAACAAAATACACTACACAGGTGATATATTATAGAATTGTACACTTGAAGTCTATATAATGTTATAAACCAAGGCCACCTGAATAAATTCAGTTAAAGTTGAAAAAAAGAACAACAACAAAAAGAGGAGAAGAATCACCCTCCTCAGCCATTCTTGGCCAAGGTTTGCTCCAATTATCCAGTGAGAAAGAGTGTTTATACAATCATATGTTAATATGTAATGGCATTTTTTTAGTATTTTTACATGTAATCATTTATGTGAATAATAATTGACTTGTTCCTTTAATGTTAATTCAATAAAAATGGTCATTTAATGTTAATTTAGTAAAAATGGTGTTTTACTTGGGGTTTTCTATGGCGTTTCTATCAGGGTATTCTATGATCTATGTTGTTTTTCCTAGAGAGTTCTATAATAATGCAAATTTCAGGCCTGTTGAATTAAATAAAATTATATAAATTTGCATGTGGGTGTTTTTAAAAAAGATTTTGTTTATTTATTTTTAGAGAGGAGGGAGAAAGAGAGGGAGAGAAACATCAATGTGTGGTTGCCTCTTTTGCACCCTCTACCGGGGACCTGGACTGCAACCCAGGCATGTGCCATAGACTGGGAATCAAACTGGTGACCCTTTGGTTCACAGGCCGGCACTGAGCCACATCAGCCAGGGCTGCTTGTGAGTATTTGTTTTAGGGATTTAAATACATTCATGGGAGCCTTTTACAAATGTATTTTTTATAAAAACTGTACCACATATCCCCTTAAACTAGAGTTCAATGGAACTCACTTTGGGAAATACTAAAGGTAAATATTTAAGGTAAAGGTAAATAGAGAAAGGTAAATATTTAATTCAAAGTTACTAATAAACTGTTAATATCTTAATATAGTACATGTAATAAAGAAGAATTAAAATATACAAAATATTTAATTCTTTAACAAATACCATATTTATAAAAAATAAAAATGAAAAAGAAAATGTGAAATGTTATTTCTTGGAACTATTGACTGACAAATAACTTGGCTTCACTTTCAGCCAGAAGTAGGAGAGAGTTGTTAATTGAGTTAAGAAAAGTGTTTGAAGAAAATATGATTCCTTATATTATATGTAGTTATATAAATTGCACCTGAAATTGTACAAAGAAACAGGTTCTCTTATTTGAGTTAAATATCACATTTTATTCCTGCTAAGTCATTCCAGTGACTGGCGTCTATTACAGATGAAGTGCCACAGTGCCTCTCTGGTCTGGGGAATCCTGAGAAAATTGTCACCTTGTTCCCAGTGAGCTGCTTCACAAAAGGAGTTCTCCTTCTCCGGGAGACAGACATCCACACAATGCACACACAGACACACATGCACATACAAATATACACTTATTTTCAAACACACATATTGATAAATTTGCTAAATAAAGTGTACTTTACACAGATTGGAGACATTAAATTTTATTTAAAGTCTCCTATATTTTGGCTTTATAAAATCCTACTTAGCCCTGGCTGCTGTAGCTCAGTGGATTGAGCACAGGCTGTGAACCAAAGGGTCACCAATTCAATTCCCAGTCAGGGCACATGCCTGGGTTGTGGGCCAGGTCCCTAGTATGGGGCGCATGAGAGGCAATCACACATTGATGTTTCTCTCCTTCTCTTCCCCTCTCTCTAAAAATTAATAAATAAAATCTTTAAAAAATCCTACTTAAAGAGCTCTGTCAGGCGACACTGCTCATTGTGAGAAGAACCAGAATGGGGAGGACTCCACCAATTTTCCTGGTCGCTGTTTGGGCTTACAGAGTGAACAGTCACTGTACGTACCCACTTCAGACTTGCGCCTGACATAAGCTCTTTTCCGGGTCTGGATATGGAATCCTAAGTAGACTCTGGCTGATTTCAAATATTGCTTACAATTTCATATGGTAGATAATAATGGAATGTTAAGTTACTTAATGTGCTATGATTTGATGTACATTTCATTCTTTTTCCTCTATTCTACTGGTGGTCCTTTCTTAGAATCCTAAACACATCTCTCTCTTTACCTTTGAGAAAATCCTGCATTATTTGTTGAGCATTGATCACTGTTTCTGGCTCTCATGGCAGAAACGTCACATTGCCCTGACCTGTGGGGTGTGTTTGCTGGAAGCACCTTTGAGAATGTCAGAGATGATGTCATCGCTGTTCTGGGAAGAGTGTGTTTTCCATGAACTTATGTTGCTTTTACCATACAGCACTGATAATGGCAAAAAACACCTATTAGTCAAAGGCAAGACTTTTTAAAACTAAAAATTTTATGGTAATTGATTTTAATTTTAAAAAGCAGAAATGTTTAGAAGTCTCATTAAGGCTGTTATAGCTTCTTAAAAATCATTTTTTTGAAGTAATTGGTAATGCCCTTTCAAAAAGAGGAACAAAGTATGTATTCTTTAATATGACTCATCATTTTCCTGACAAGGAGATATAAATGTATAATTGATTTTTATTTTTTGAGCATCTCATAATTGTAATTTACACATACAATTCCCACAGGCATATGTCACCGACAGATGGTATTTATTAAAAATCCACATGCATTCTTGAAAGGCTTAAGTGTCATTCTGCTTGAAGGCAAAGAAATGGATTAAGTGACCTTTCAAGGTCACTTTACTTATAACTTTCAAGAATATGATCTGGAATGTCCCACTGTTTGAAATGTATGTATTTTAAATATATCTACAGGTCAAGTAGTTTTGGTTGTGAGTGACATATATCCAACTTGAATTAAAGTAATAAAAAGAGCATAAGGTATTGGCCTGGTCATAAAAGGTATGGTCAGTGTTGGCATTAGAGACAGCTGGATTCAAAGACTGGAATGCAGTGAAGTCTCCTTTTCCTTTTTTCTCTGCTCTTTCTGCAGGTTGCTCATTCTCTCTCAAGCAGATAGACTTCTTCCACATGACAGGGGACATGAATCCAGAAACCAATAGTCCCGTCACCAGAGAGAAAAGAAATCTTTCCAGCCAGCTGTGTTTAGGAACCCTGGGCAAGGTTTTGATTTTTGCAACTTGAGCCCAGGAGCAATCAGTGTAACCAGCAGTTTAAGTATTAAATTGGCTTCCCTGAAGTAAAATGTAGAGAAAAAAACTGGTTTCCTTGGGCCATGGGCTGTTCACTAAATCATGACTTTGTTTATATCAAGATTGAAAAAGACAAAAGGAGATTCCTGGGATTTTGAGACTGCACCACTCCATTCTCCAAGCCAAAGACTTCACAATGACAAAAAGTCAAGCATCAGTTTCAAGAAGATTGCAATTAAATGGAATATTCACTTTTTCTTATCAGTCTCTGAAAATGCTTTATTTCCTACTGTGCACATCCCCAATCCCAGGCTTCACCAGAAGTCCAGACCCTTCAAGATGTACATGATCAACTTTATCCACCACCTTTAGGTCTGGACACCCTATAACCTGAAATAATTTCACACACTCCCCTGATTACTACCCTTTAAGCCCCCACTGCCTATATACACGCTATGCTCTCTGGAACTCAGGTTCTGTTATCAGTAAAATTGTGTATCATCATTAGTCATCTTTAATGTCTCTAAAATTTCCTTTCTCCTTTTGGTTTTATTAAAACCTGACCATCATTTGAGGATGCTGAATTCTTTTTAAAAATTTTTAAATTATATTTTATTGATTATGATATTACAATTTTTCCAATGTTTCTCCCTTCACCCCCCTCCACCCAGCAGTCCCCCCTCCCTCACTCAATCCCGACTCCATTTTTATGTCATGTCCATGGCTCATGCATGTAGGTTCTTTGGGTATCCCATTTCCTATACTTACATCTCCATGGCTATTCTGTAAATATCTATTTGTACTTCTTAATCCCCTCACCTCTTCATCCATTCCTCCTTACCTCTCTCTCATCTGGGGACCATCAATGCACTCTCTGTGTCCATGATTTTGTCTCTGTTCTTGTTTGCTTAGTTTGTTTTCTAGATTCAGTTATTGATGGATATGTATTTATTGCCATTTTATTGTTCATAGTTTTTTATCTTTTTTTCTTAAATAAGTCCCTTTAACACTTCATATAATAATGGTTTAGTGATGATGAACTCCTTTAGTTTTTTTTCTTGTCTGGGAAGCTCTTTATCTGCCCTTTGATTCTAAATGATATCTTTGTTAGGTATAGCAGTCTTAGCTGTATGTCCCTGATTTTCATGACTTTGAATATTTCTTGCCAATCCCTTCTAGCCTGCAAAGTTTGTTTTGAGAAATCAGTTGACAGTCTTATTGGGATACCCTTATAGGTAACTAACTGCTTTTCTCTTGCTGCTTTTAAGATTTTCTCTTTATCTTTAACCTTTTGCATTTTGATTTTGATATATCTTGGAGTGTCACTGGACCTTACAGGACACCTTCTACATTAGGCCATGCTACCCAGACAGGGAATTATAGAAGTTGTATCTAATACATAGAAACAAATACAGGGAGGTGGCCAAAATGAGGAGACAAAGAAACATAACCCAAATGAAAGAACAGATCAAAACTCCAGGAAAACAATTAAGCAAAATGGAGATAAGCAATCTATCCTAATCAAAGTTCAAACACCGATGATAAGGATGCTCAAGGAACTTAGTGAAAAACTCAACAGCATAAAAAATATCAGTCAGAAAAGAAGAATGCACTAACTGTAACAAAGAACTATTTACAGGGAAATGACAGTAGACTGGATGAAGCTGAGAATCAAATCAATGATTTGGAACATAAGGAAGCAAACAAACAAATAACCCCCCCCAAAACAAAACAAAACAACAACAAAAAACAATGAATCAGAACAACAAGATGAAAAAAAGAATCTAAAAAATGAAGATAGTGGAAGCAATCTCTGGAACAACTTCATGCATTCCAACATTCTTATCTTAGGGTGCCAGAAGAAGAGAAAGAGCAAGAAATTGGAAATCTATATGAAAATATAATGAAACAAAACTTCCCTAATTTGGTGAAGGAAATAGACATGCAAGTCCAGGAAGCACAGAGAGTCCTATACAAGATAGATGCACATAGGACATGGAACAGCTTTTCAGCTGTTTTTTTTCCCTCCCATATCCCATGTGGCACATTGCCTAGAGATGGTATAACTATTATTTTTTAATTACCATTCCAAGATTATTTAACAAGTCTTATATTAATGTTGGGGCCCTAGTTGGAAATTGAGGTTTTCAACACAGACCTCTGGATTAATGTACTTGAATACATTGAAATGCAAAATATTTGTGAACTATCTGGATTTGCAGTAGTAGTTTATACCTTTTTGACAGAGGGTTGTATTCCCACTAGCTGAAATGTGATGGAAGGTCTTTACCTTGCAAAAGATGTCCCAGGAACTAGAATGAATGTATAGCATGTACCGAACTGAGAGGTAAAATAATGAGCCTGCAAAGCAAGGAAAATTGCTGTACCAATAAAGGGCTGAATGACCTAGCCAAGCTATACTCACAGGAGTCGAAAGATATCTATAAGATTGCATCACGAAAATAGTAAATCAAGAGGGCCATTATAGAAGATTGGGTAAAAAAAAAGTTTGTGGTTATAGAAGCACTTTCTAATACTTAATGTTTAATTATGTGACAAGGACCAAAGCTAACATGTTGATAGTTTTGGCTCTGGAAATCTTGGAAAAAGTAATGCCCCACCCTGCCCCGAGTTAGAAAAGCCAGAACTGCTGCAGAAGATGGTAGAAGAAAACTCAAAAAACTCATATAAACAAGGTTGAAATCTCTTCTGATGGCCATGTTCAAAGAGAGAATACTCTGCCGGGCAGCATCTTAAGAAATGCATGAGTACAAGGGCACCTGCTCTACTGAGAAGCTAAGTGGCAGCTGTCTTTTAGAAACCGGACCTGGAAGTAGGAGAAGATCTTGCAGAATTGGGCTCATGACAGTGAAGAGAATTATAAGATCTCAAAATCACAGAAGCCAAGTGACAGCACATAACCATTAGAAGCAAGCAGTGTTTCCTAGAAATAGATTTTGGGATGGAAAATTTAGGGCAAAAGGTTTATTTCCTTGCCAATTTCCCACTATTGTATTATAAGCTACTTGAAGACAGGGAGTTGCTTTCCTCCTTCATTTGAATAACTTCAATACAGAAAATATTGCTGGACTCATTAAAGACTTCCAATAAAGGTTTGGAAATGCACTTCCTCAAAGTGTGGGAGCAGAAGGATATAGATGGTGCTGATGCTGTAGTCTTTGTGAGATTTTAGCTTTTCAGATTTGTAATTTCTGTGATATGCTTATAAATATTTGACTAAAAATGACTGTGTAACATTAAGAATTAAAGGCAGGTTTATACATTATAACCTTTAATAAAGACATCTGTTTTAATGTTAAAGTGTGAAAACATTTACTTAAATTAAGCTTTGCATAAAGTCTTTTCTTAAGGGGCATGGTTTCTGAGCAGAAAGCTACAAGGAAATCTATCTCCATGCTGGTTAAGCACAACCATGGGGAGTCACTTAGTGAGATGTCATAATGGTGGTGATGGTCATTTATGTTCCAGTTAAGAAAGAACAAAAGTCTTGAAAATTAAGGAAGAAAGTGCTGAGATACCTGGGTAAATATCCTGGTAAAAAGGATAGGGAATTTCAATCAGTATTTCTCAAACTATGCTCCTTAGAACATGAGAATCTTGTGAGTGATTAATCATATGTAGTGTTCAAATGGTTTATGGTTGTATCTAAGTTTGAGAAATGGTGCTCTTAGCATAATGCTCTCCAGATCCATCCATGCTGTTGTGAAGGGTAGGAGCTCCTTCTTCCTTTCTGTTGTATAGTATTTCACTGTGTAAGTGTACCATTGTTTTTTATTATTATGCTAAATGAAAAAAGCCAGGTGGTGAAAGACAAATACCATATGATCTCACCTATAAGGAGGACCTAATCAACAAAACAAACAGGCAAGCAAAATATAACCAGAGACATTGAAAAAAAGAACAAACTGACAGTAACCAGAGGGGAGGGGGAGGGGATAACAGGGAAAAAATGGGAATGGTTGTCAAGGAACATGTATAAAGGACACATGGACAAGGCCAAAGGGGAGTAGGATTGAGGTTGGGAGGTGGGGATGGGCGGGGCTGGGAAGAACGTTGGGGAGGGAATGTAGGCAACTATACTGGAACAACAATAAAAAAATAAAGTAAGAAATAAAAAACAGAGAAATGGTGCTCCGAGTTTTACATTAGACACAAGATGAAGGCCCATAGTGACTTTTTGACCTTTAAAAATACCATAACCTTCAAAAAGGACTGCATTTCTAATGAGTAAAAGGATTTCTCATAACTCCTGCTTTTTGTAAATGACTTAGGGAAAAGAAGATCTGAGATTATGGTTAAGAAGAATTAAGACTAAAAGTAAGTCCACTAGATTTTTTAGATGTCTTTATATTTTGTTTTAAATAATTTCTAGTAGTTTGTGATGTTTCCTGGGTTCTCTGTTAGGTACTATAAGAGATACAGAGATCAGTGACTATGTGGTTTATCTCGTGAAGGATTTCACACTGTAATAAGTTAGCCATGATGTTATATTTTGTTATTAAAATGATCAAGAGAAGCATCATTTATAACATTTATTATAATATGCACTCATTTAATCATACCTATATGATTATACAAAATAGTACAAAATATACAAAAATAGTCACCTGGACAATAGTACTGTATTTCTACATTATCGCCACCTAGCTTCAGCTTGCTAAAACTTTTGATATTATATTTAAGACAAAAATAATCTTATTCAAAATCTCCACTCATGTATTGAAAATAATCAAAAATGTCATTTAAGCTTTTTTAGCTGGCAAAAAATAAGTGGAAGAATTTGTTTTTGGCAAGCTTAGTCTTCCTGTGTGGTATACTTTACTGCCCCCCACGCCCCATATATATGTACGTGGTCCACTCTCCCCGCTTTACTCCTCAGCAGACTTGCTCAAATTGTTCATTTACATGAAGGTATGCATTATAGAGAGGAGTATCAAAACATGCCCTATTCTTGGGATTTTCATTTTTAATTAATGTTTTTAAGAGAATGGTGGCATTTTTATAGAAATCAGGGGATAAAGAAAATAGAGAGTCCTTGGATTGTATTTACAGCCAAAAAACCACATAATGTTAGCACTTTCTTGAATGTGTAAGTCAATAATACCACTCAAAGTGTGTGTTCTAAGTTCACATTCAATTGCTTCTTGGTATTGAGGGGATTTTGTTGTGGACTTCACCTTGTAAGACAAAGATTCACCTTAAATGTCTCAGAGTAGGAAAATTTAAAGGGTAGCTCTGTAGAGAAGCAAGTATTGAATAACTAGTAGCTAGGCAACCAGAAGCAACTATAAAAAAGGAAATTTTAGAAAAGGTCAAGAAGCTATTATCTAAACACAAATTAGTGTTTTAATAAGATAAAGTATTATTCTGTGTTTGTCAGTGAACCTTGCTTGTGATACTTAGATTCTCTCACACACACCTTTGTATGAAATTTATTATGTCAGATTTTCTTCCATCAGGTCTTAGCTTTGATTGCCTGGGGGCTCTTTTTGATAATTCGCTTGGCTCAGGCTGCCTTGATAGCAACTATAAATTAGTATATTTTAAGTACCGTCAACCTAAGAGTGAAGCACTGAACCTAATGGGATCATTAAACACCTTCATAGCCTCTTGGTGGATAATTAAGCCTGTGGGGATAATACTTGACCCAAGGCTGACAGCGTGTCCAGCACCCTGCTCATTGGAAGTCAAGTGCATCTCCTGAGTTAGGGAAAAGAAAGTCCGGTGTGGTTAAAGTCCGGTATCTACTGGGGCTCATTTGCTTAAAAGCAAGACATCCTATCTTTTAAGGCTTTATGAGCTAGTGTTTTATTTAGGTTCCTTTGTTTGCTGATAATATGAGACCAATTCATACTGGGAAGATAAGAATATTGGAGGGTCTCCAAGCCTGAGGAGAGGAATGGGACTAGATACCTGAAACAATCAAACATTATTCTAATATTGTTTCCTTGTTCTGATGTTTGATAAATTCTTCACTTTCATTACAACCCCTTTCATCTACTTCTTTAGTCAGTGGTGCCAGCATCTGATAGTGTCCTTGCTTTTCATCACATAAACCAAGGACCTAAGGAGGCATTGAATTCTTCCATCCCAGTTGCAACGTTTCTAGCCAAGTTCTCATATTGGCCATACTAGGTTCAAGTGCCCACCTCTGAATCAATGAGCATGAGGTCAAAAGTATACAAGCTACCGGTAAGAATTATAAAATGCATATGTGGCTGTGTGAATGGAATTGTAAGAGGTGAGTGTGAAGGAGAGACCATACAATTGGCATCCACTTCACCTTGCCACCTTGCCATATTCTTTAGGTAAAGATGAGTCACCTCATTTTTTTTTCTAGAGATGTAATAGCTATCTCAGCCATGGATAGGTTATAAATGATATAATAGCCTTATGTAGGAATTACTTTTCATTTTCTTCATCAAGTGTAAAGTGGCTATGTCTCTGGAAAAAAATGTTCACATTTCACAGAATACAGTGACTAACCATGGAGAGAAGTTGTAGCAAACACAGCAACCAAAGAAACACATGTTAAGATGACAGAAAGATGCAAGCCATACATATTTATCCTGCACTCACGAACAACTTCTATCATGCCTACAGTTTGTGATAAGCAAAGTGCATTTTTCAGAGAAGACTGGACTCCATGGGAGAAAA
>CM052547.1:30824928-30849499 GCA_028533065.1 Trachops cirrhosus | reverse complement strand
CACACACACACACACAGAAGTAGATCTATATTAACAGAATTAATCACACAAAATTGTAATCTTACTTTCATTTCCTTTTTTCATCCTCCAACCGTTTCGCCATTCTCTCCAGCAATGCCTGTCTACACTGTTGCTATCAGAGCAGAAGCTATTTTGGTTGAAGCTTTCATAACATGTTTTGGTTCCTGTGACTCTGGATCAAATCTGCTTTAGGAGAATGTGGCTAAAAATGTGCCAACTCTCGATGACTTTGATTCCTAAAGATGTGATATTCTTGGTGTCTCAAGAGTATTTAACCTCTCAATATTAGATGCCAGCTTTTCTGCCCAGGCATCTGAACTTCAGGGTAGGTTTCTTGTGACGCCTTCTAATCACGTATTTTCCCTTTCTTCATCCACTCTTAGAAGGAATGTCTTGGAGAGGTTATTCTGTCCTGTCCTTCATCCTCCTTCCTTGTCTCCCACGCTCTAAATATTCCACAAATTTCCCCCTCTGTCACCTTATTATCTCCATTTTCCCAGTGCTGTTATATTAGATTCTGCATGACCTAGCAGCACAACTCGGAGGTTGTTCTTCTCAGACCTATTTACTGTCCTTTTAAATCAAAAGAACAGTATTTTTGTAATACAATACTAATCTGCTTTCTCCACAAGAGCCTATAGGCTTTCAATCAGAGAGTTTCCTGCTTCATTCCTCAATATTTAAGTGATTATGATCTTTATTCGGGCTAAATTAAGAATTGCTTTCAAGATAGGAAGAGTCTACCTACTGCCAGTGGAAAGAATACTACTGCAGAAGCATACTGTGTAGTAATTTTATGAATCAAAGTGTAAAATATCTAGACTGTGGCTTCCTGTTCTTTGAACTCTGGGCTTTTTCATTTAAAACAGATTTGGTTTTCTTTCTCTTAGGTTGGCACTCTGGCAGAATTCTGCATTAGAAACTGTGATCTATATGGAGATGTAGATTATATTTCATGTTAAAATATGTTTGTTGTTGACATTCTTTTGGCTTAAAGTGATGCCACATTTAGTGGGAGTTTAGTGTGTTCCAGAAGTTGCTAAGATAATTTTGACAGAGAAAAAATGGTGCCATAAAGATTATAACAAAGAATAGGTTTTTAAAGATTAATGTATTTTAGCTCATAGCTAGAGGTAGAAGAATGTGGGGTTTTAGCATGCTGGTTGTTAGGTCTCTAACAATAGCTGGGCCTTGCTGCAGATTTAAATCAAGATGGGAATGACACCAAATCTGCACAATACCTCATCAAATCTAAGTGGGGTATTGGTGATATGGAAGACCCCTGACAGAAATAATTCGTTTTAGAAACTTCCAGAGCATTTCAACTCTTCAAAATAACTATCTTGTTTGTTAGTTGGTTAAGTTGATTCTTAGACCTTCTGAATATTCTTGTGTCTACCTTAAAAGGATGAAAATTTCTCACCTGGGGAGAGATTTTGACAAATGTCACATCCTAAGGATATTTATAAACAAGAGCTATCCCATGACTGGCTAACCGTAGAGAGACTACTTTCAAGAATGTTCTCACATCAATGAGCCCACACTAAATAGACATGAAGCCTCTTTTTCATGAACTTCCTTCAATGATCATTAGGAGCTTCAAGCTTCACTGGGGTATTTCGGAAGCTGGGGGTATTTCAGATTAACTTTTCCTAAAGTTTTAAAATTCATATCTCTTACCATCATACATTAAATTACTTTAATCTTTGTCTAAATGAAAATGACATTTGGCAGGCAATGATTTTCCTGCTTAAATGGAGGTGACATGGCTACTTTGACCAGCGTGGCAGAAAGAATTCGAGTATCAGATAAAATAGATCATCTCTAGGTTTTCTTCGAAACCTGATATCCTGTTATCAGAGAATTGGGGCCATAAGGTTTTCAATATGAAACACATTCATTGCTTCCTTAAATCTGCAACCTGAAACCAAAGCCAGAATTTTAAGTCACAAAGACATCAATGATAGCACATGGGAAATTTTCAGATGTGCCAGGGGATTTAAGGAACATTGCTTCCATTAATCTTGTTGAAATTCTCATGACTAAATCCTTGTGCATTGCTTTTAAGATTTGCTCAAAAATGTCTCGGCATACAAAGTATGGGCAAGTTATTCATTACAGCTTTTACTTTACAGCATTCTGAAACTGTTTCTAAGTAATGTAGCACTGACTTTCCTCTTCTATAAAAGACCATAAGATACTTTTTGCCTAAATGAAAGATTTGCTTTTTGATAACATGAACTTTTACAAAGTGTGAAAACTAGTTTTTATACAGAGCTTGACTGAAAGGAAAATAGTAGTAAAAATAAAAGAAACTATAGCAGGTCTATTGATTTGTACCAAAAAAATGATACAAGCTTAGATTTTTTATTGCATATATATGTGTGTGTATATATATATTCTCAGAATATGATAATATGCATATATTTTCTTATCTATCCATTGATTAGGTGCTGCAAATACCAAGATTATAACACAGAGAATGGTTTATGGTGTACTGGGAAGATCAAAAGACAAAGTGTAGTAACAACATGTAACAGGGGACAGTGGAAATCAGCCTTGGCCCAGCAGCTGCGCTTTCCGCACACTTTGCCTCTCTTTGCTCCTGCCCGGTCTGATGCTGCTGTGGCCCAGGCTGATGTTGCACTGATTGGATTGACTGTCATGGATCAGAACTTAATTTTGAACATGAATGACCACTGCTTTGTGGTTTGTGCTTTTAATAGGATAGTCTTCAAAGTTGATAATTTCTTGCCCAATGAAGCAAAGGGAACCAAAGTGACTGGTGCTCACTTCTTGGAGGAGATGGTCTCCAAGCTGAAGAAGCTTTGGCAGATCATAGTGCTTGTGAAGACTAGTCAAGCTGTTGATGATTTCATTGAAAAATTGGTACCATTGTTGGACACTGGTGACATTATCATTGATGGAGGGAATTCTGAATACAGGAATACCGCAAGATGATATCAAGACCTCAAGGCCAAGGGAATCTTGCTTGTGGTGAGCTGCATTGGTGATGGAGAGAAAGGGGCCCAGTATGGCCCAGCGCTTATGCCCAGAGGGAATGAAGAAACCTGGTGCCACATCAAGATGATCTTCCAGGCCATCACTCACTGCAAAAGTAGGAACCTGAGGACCCTGCTGTGACTGGGTGCTGCAGGAGGGAGCAGGGCACTTTGTGAAGATGGTGCACAATGGGATTGAGTATGGGGACATGCAGCTGATCTGTGAGTCTTACCACCTGATGAAGGATGCCCTGGGTATGGAGCACAATGAGATGGCACTGGCATTTGAGGACTGGAATAAGACTCATTCCTGATTGAAATCACAGCCAGTATTCTCAAGTTCCAAGACAGTGATGGCACTCCACTGCAGATCAGGGACAGTGCAGGGCAGGAGGGCATGGGGAAGTGGACTGCCATCTCATCCCTGGAGTACGGAGTGCTGTCACCCTCATCAGAGAAGCAGTCTTTGCCTGACACTTGTCATCATTGAAGGATGACGGGATTCAAACTAGCAAAAAGCTGAAGGGGCCCCAAAAGATCCAGCATAAAGGCAATAAGAAATCATTCCTTGAGGACATACAAAAGGCCCTCTATGCTTTCAAGATCATCTCTTATGCTCAAGGCTTTATGCTGCTAAGACAGGCAGCCACTGAATTTAGCTGACCCTCAAAAGGGTGCCATTGCCTTGATGTGGAGGGGGGTGGGCTGCATTAGCAGAAGCATATCCCTAGGAATGATAAACTATGCATTTGATCAAAACCCAGAACTTCAAAACCTACTGCTAGATGCTTTCTTTAAGTCAGCTGTTGAAACTGTCAGGACTCTTGGTGGTGAGCAGTCAGCCCAGGGGTCCAGACAGGCATCCCCATGCCCTGCTTCACCACTGCTCTTTCCTTCTGTGATGGTTACAGACACGAAATGCTGCCAGCTGACCTGACCCAAGCTCAGCAGGATTACTCTGGGGCTCGTACCTATGAACTCTTTGCCAAACCAGGGAAGTTTGTTTGCACTGACTGGATGGGCCAAGGGGGGCAGTGTGCCATCGTCTTCGTACAATGCCTAATTAGACTTGGGTCACCCACCACTGTAGATGAGACATGATACAAATTCACATGGACTATAGAGTCCTGTGGAGGAAAAGGGATGGCAAGGCCACTTTCTCAAGGGGAGAGAGCCTCAGAGTGCCTTGGCCACTCTCTCAAGAGGAAAGTGCCTCAACCCTTGCCTTGACAAGCTTTAATTGCTTTTCTAGGCACATTTTCTGGTCCTCATTTACTATGCAGAGGTTTGCTTTTACAAAAAACAAAGGAGAGGTTGCCTCTAATCACATCACAAAAGAAGGATATTTGTAAATGCAAAGGGAAAAGTGCTTGAACTGGTTATACTCATCCTTGGAAGGTTTAGCACAGACTTTAGGAAGTTATAGTAAGCACTTGCTGCCTTGATTCATGGTGAGTGAGTTTTAGCAAAAAGCAAGTCTGAAAGTGGCCTAGGTACAATCCAGGTCTGATTCCCCATGGGAGAACCTATCCATGGGTGTGGATCCTGTGCATCGGACCTCGCTTTCTACTGAGAGCTGGGCCCACACCATGCAGAATGCTCTCCTATACACTGCGATGCCATAGACAGAGACATTTCATTTGCCACACGACACTGCTTACATGTCCCTTTGCCCTACCTTCTGCTTAGATCTTTTAAAACAGTGTCATAAGAGACTCACCCCAAGCTTACTTGGGGAGTGGTTCTGTGAGAACTGTTGTGCCCTCTGCCATTGCTTCCTGGGACAGATGGAGGGTTGTCAGGTGGTTCATAGGAGGAGCCAGCTCCTTGAAGTTGTCACTGTCTGAATGCCTCAGTGGATCAAGGAGACACCTCAAATTTGCCTTGATAGAGAGATCACAAAGAATGGAAGGGATCTTGTGGAATCTGTTCAAACTGGATCCTTTGTATCACTCAGCTGAATTCCCCTTTCTTTTACTTAATAAAAGCTGAATTATATTTCAAAGAAAGATGGAAACAAAGGAAGTAATGTAACAGGGAAGAAGAAAGCTGAGAAAGGAAAATATTCGAGGCACACAGGGTCATCTGAGGATTTGAATTATGGAGCTAGTTGGGTAGTGTTGTAACATAAAATTAAAATCTTATAAAGTCAGATTTAGAGGGCTTTGTAATGCAATGATAATTTTCCCTTCCTTTTGTAAAGATGAAATGACCAAATCAAGAATTAAGAGCGATAATTTAGGAGATTTCATGAACAAAAAGTTGGCATGAATAGACAATGAAGGCAGGCAGGTCAATAACAAAACTATTTCACAGAGCAAGTACAGAGGATATAATATGAAAAAGGGATGGCCAGCAGTGGGAAGAAAAAGAATCAGATTAAGAACTTGATTGAGGAAGGGAGGAAGAGGAGTTAATGACTGAGAGTTTTTAGCATTCGGGGTTGAGATATAGCAGAGAATAGAAGAGGTGGCCTGAAATTGAGACAGAAGATAATGACTTCTGTTGGTTATGAGAACTAGTGCTCTCTGAGGTTTGTGAGTAATTGCTGAATGAGTTTGGGGGCTGTAGGCACAGAATTTGAGACATTAGCTCATAAATTATGGGATTGATGTGCTCATCTGGAGAAATTTTAGAAAGAGTAAGTGAAAATGAGGTTGACTGGAGAATCTCAGTGGTGGCAGAAGTTAGAGAGATAAGAGGGCCAAGAAAGCTTCCCTAGGGAAGTTTATCATTATAGCTATGGAGAAATGTCATCAGAGTATTGAGAGGCAAAGTGGTTGAGGAAGATGAAGCCATTAGTTTTGGTCACTGTGGGGTGATTTGTATGCTTACAGATAGCATTTTCAATAGAACAGTAGGGATTTAGAAGTGATTGTGGATATAAATGATGA
This sequence comes from Trachops cirrhosus, assembly GCA_028533065.1. Classification (NCBI taxonomy): domain Eukaryota; kingdom Metazoa; phylum Chordata; class Mammalia; order Chiroptera; family Phyllostomidae; genus Trachops; species Trachops cirrhosus. The sequence continues at coordinate 30,843,582 of CM052547.1, read as the reverse complement.
GAGATATGAGGTGGAGGGAGGTAGTATAAACTTACTTTTGTAGATGTTTGGCAACAGAATCAAGGGGGTACATGAGGTAGTATCTTGAAAAGGCACAGGTTGAAAGCTCAGAAGTAAAGAGAACGGATTGGTGGTTGCCAGAGGCTAGGGACTGGAAGTTAGTGTAATGGTAAAAGGATTCGAGAAGCACGAACTTCCATTTATAGAATAAGTAAGATGTGGGAAGCAATGGACAGCTTGGTGACTGTTACAATAATATCATATTATATGTGTGAAAGTTACTTAGAAACTAGATCATTTTTCATCACAAGAAAAAATTCTATACTGTTAATGGATGTTAACTGGATTTATTATGATCACTTTGCAATACATATAAATATTGTTGTTTACTTGAAACTAATAGAGTGTTGTAGGTCTGTTATACCTTAAAAATGAAACAAGCATATGTGAGTGCCAAAAACATAGAAAAGTCATCGTTGAGAGAAAGATGCTTTAGGAAGGGAGACCCTAGAGTATTTGAATAGCACACTGGAGAGTCCAGTGGAGAGAGAAAACCTGCAGGCAAAGGAAAACTTTGACATTTCACTTCAATCTTTAAGAAATTGCTTTCTCTGTCTTTATAAAGTCATGCACAGGATGATTTGGGTCATAATAACTGCTTAGAGAGCTACCTGTAAAGACCCTCCTGTCCCACAAATTAGCATTTTAATGAAATGAAGTTTATGTCATGTCTTGTTATGCTTTATTTTTTGTGAGTGTTGACGGAGTCATTTATAGCCTTTATTCAGGCCCCAGAATCACAAATCACTGTCTTGACAAGTACTCTTATAATCATCACTGTGGAGAGAAGGGGCATCATAAATCTCATCGGTTCATGCAACTTTCTCACTGAAGTGATACACAAGGACTGTCCAGAAAAAGTCCAGCCATTGCTAATATAATGGGAACAGTTTGTGTGACATCGACGTAACCTGGCAGTAAAGGAGAGTGGACTGGGATGTGCATGCATGAGCAATGATGACTTCATTATATTAGTCAGTGAGCGTGGTATGCACTGTTGAGTGAGCATGTGCACTGTGTGGCCATCACATTCAAAAGGACTGAGTGACTAGAGCAACAAATCTGTTTTAAATTTTGTTTTAAGCTTGAACATTCCTCCAAAGAAAATATTCAAATGATTCAGAAAGCCCAGCTATGGGGCAACTTGTAATTGGCAGCTTTATCATGACAATGTGTCCACTCATGCATCATGTTTTCTGCAGAATTTTCTGGTAAAACATCCACTTACTCTGCTCCCCCTACAGAGCAGATCTCGTGCCCTGGGACTGCTGGCTTTTCCCCAAACTAAAATCACCTTTGAAAGGGAAGAGCTTTCAGAGCATTGATGAAATTCAGGAAAATACAGTAGGGCAGCAGATGGCAATTGGGAGAACTTTGTGAGGTCCCAAGGTGCCTACTTTGAAGGGGACTGAAGCATTATTGTCCTATGTACAACGGTTCTAGTATCTTGTTTCTTCTTCGATAAATGTCTCAATTTTTCATATTACACAGATGGATACTTTCTGGACAGACCTCGTATGTGGCTCCTCCTCACATCTCATTGACCAAGTTAGTCTGCATAGCTACCTGACTTCCGGTGGTTAGGGCAGGGCAACCCAAAGAGGTGGCTAGAAGGAGAACCAAAAATTTTGTGACCATTTGTAGTGATTACACTACATTAAAAGCTTTGAAGGGAACTGTAGGATTCAGAGGAGATGGATGAGGGATCAAAATGGGTTGTATTAATTACATTATTCAATGCTATTAGCCCCTTGAAATGCATATGATATTGAAATCATCTCATAGGAACACCTGTGAAAGGGAGTGCTTCATAATTATTTCTGAATGCTTCTAATAAAATGAGATGATTAGCCTCCTCTAATGCATTAGTTATGATAAGTTTCATCTGCATGTGACAGGAAAAAGAATAGTATGACAATGGCTTCAAATAAGAGATAATTATTTTTATCTTATGTAAAAGTATGGATATGTACAGGGCCTCTGTGGTCCTCAAGGACTAGGTTTTTTCTACCTAACTTCTTCACCACCTTCAAAGTTTGACTCCTGTTTCGTGATCCAAGGTGCCTGTTCCAGTTTAAGCCGTTTAATCTGCATATGAACAGCAGGCACTTCCTAAAAGTTTCACCTCCACTTCTGGATATATTGTCTTGGCCAGAACATATATATATTTCCACAGTGAAGTCTGGCCTATGTGGTCTTTACATTGGTTGCCCTTGAGCTTAATTAGCATTTGAAAGTTCCATTTCTGAATAACAAGAGGAGAAATGGTATCATGTAACTATTCATTTTAGATACTTCACTCTGCCTGTGTGGAGGGTCTGCCTCTTTTATTTAGGGTTTCCTCCTACTTTTAGCAATTCTTAGCATGGACAGGAATTAGGGATTCCATGCTCCACATCAGAAATGTAACAAGTCACTTGGAATACATATATGTTGGAGCTAGAATGTCTTCTCTAGCCTCTTACTCAGAATGGTGCAGCGTTTTGAGAGAATGAGCATCAGTATTGGTTTTGTGCCCACTTAACTTTCTCCACTAATTCACAGCTCATGCAGGGAAATGAGAGTGAGTTTGAAAAAATGTGACCAATATTTTCAGTTGGCTATGAGTTTAAGTAGTAGTTCCCTACCCAGAACTGGTCTCCATGTGGAGTTCTTGCTATAGAAATTCAGAGAGAGTGAGTTTTGGAGAGTGGTAAAGATTCTTCGTTTTCGCTTTGCTCCCATTATGGGAGCTGTGAGATGGAACAGAGTTTACTGCTAAAAGAGAGAAGAGATAAAATGCTATGGAACTTCAAAAGCAGGAGAGGTTGGCAGCTACACTTGACCCAGCATTAGACCTGGCACAGATTTCAGGAAACAGTAGAGATTTTTACTTTATACTTTTGGTTTTTATTTGTTCTTTGTTAGATCTTTTCCACTTTATACAGCAGATGCTGAACTTACATCATTATTGTGTTGGTAGTGGTAACACAAATTTGAATTGTGGGGAGAATGTATTATTCATGTTACAGATGAGATAATGTTTGCCAAAGACACATGAATTAAATATCCAGTAGCCCAGGGCTTGATGGAGCTCTCAGTCAGGGGATGTAGAGTGTGGTGAGCACAATGTGATGTCTGAGGTTCCTGAGGATTTGGGGTGCCCCTTCGTGTTGTTTTGTTCTTTCAGATAGGATAGCGATGGCAAAACGGAAAGGGACATCTACAGCTGAAGATTTTACATTTAATTAGGAATTGGATCATAGTCTGGATCAAGGCAGAAGAGAGTAAAAGATGTATATAAATCAATGCTAAGTACATTAAAAAATGAGCACTGTCCTTATTTTGCAAAATAACATTTCAGATCATTCCCTGATGTCATCTTTAAATCTCATATAGTATTATAAAAAATTTTGCCTATTAAAGGAAATTTATTTTCCTCTGCATTTTGTTCAAGTTTTCATTATTATGGATTACATGTAAAATTCAATATGAATTATTTTCTTTTTAATTCCTGACCAACTCAAAAAATTTTAATAATTGTGCAACCTTTTCATATTAACAACTGCATCTGGATGTTAAATAACCCTTTTTTTTGACAAACAAAAATAAATTAAGAAAAGATATTGCAACCAGTTGACTTGGACCTGATACCATGCCATTTACCTTTAGGCCATTTAAAAAATATGTGACACTGTCTATATCACAAAGAAACATTTGAAAATAAGGCTTTATTATAGGCTGTCAAGTCAGCTTTTAAAGTTCAAGGACATATAGCCTTAGCATATTTATTTATTCATAGCTTATGCTGGTTTTATTTTAAGTGGATATGCATTAATAAAAGATAACTGTTGTTTATGCCAAATCATATCTTTTTTCTTTATACATAAGAAAAGCAGAGCAACCTATAATTTTATATAGTTGTTAGTTGATGGAAAATAGATCAGTCATATCACAGTATCAGTTTGTAAGAACTCTTCTGACAAGAAATTTTGCACCAAAATTGATAGCACTTTGAATATAGTAGATTATAATCTCCAGTGAAGGATGAATAAAATCAAACAATACTCAAAAGATGCTATATTGCAGAATGATAGCAAGCACCCTACTCTGCATCATATGTTCAGCACTCTAAGCGTATGATTGATTTAGGTCTGTACCTGTTAGCAACAGGATGGCACAGAACATTGCCCAGTGGCTCTGAAAGGAAATACTAGCAAGTTGAAAGAGTGTGAGTGAGAGGTTTTATTCAATTATGAAAACAAAATAGGACATACCCTTGGTAAAACTGTGCTTTCCATATGTGTTTACATGTAAGTATGTGAGTTTAAATGTTGTTACTGGCATTTTTACTAAATCTCAAAATAAGTTAAAAGGTGAAATATAAAAAAGGTCCTGAATTATAAGACACAGTTACTTTGCTATCAACATTTCCCCAGATTTGGCATGAGCAGAAGGAATTACTGGCTCTTAATAAGGATAAACGAAATCTCTTTCTTTTGCTCCCTTGAATGAATTGGTTTTGCCTGGCCAGACTCGGTGCACACCATGAAGAATGGAAGGCCTTGGCATGTACCATGTTTTCTTCACTGCATTAATTGAACTGTAAATGAGATTTTGATCAATAAAATAAAATATGTTGCCTGGAGCACACAAAGGGAAGCACAAGAGAGCTTCAAATGCTTAGTAATCTGAGCACAACTTAAAGCTCCTCCCATAATCAATTCAAATATAGTGTGTACTTCTTGTTGATCTATTCCCTTAAGCCTTTTCACAAATTCTTAGGCACACATAAAAATAAATTTCAGGAATAAGAACTTGATGTTTTTTCTTCCCCAAACATAGTTGGTGCTCTCTAACACTGCTCTTGACATAATTTATCACAGTTTCAACACCATGTAGATTATGCCTCCAATACCTTGAACACTCAATTCTTTGACCTCCTCTCTTCTAATCTTGTTCAACAGCTTCCTTTGACCTCTTACACTCATCCTCATACCCTAGGTTTTAGTGTTGCCTGCAAATGTGACACCATAATTCTAATTTTAAATGTCCCACATTCAAATGATCACATCCTATTTTTCTGGCTCACTTCCTCAAGTGCCCTTCAACAATCTTTTTAGTTTTTCTCAATGGGACTTTTAAAATATAGTGATCTCACTTGTCTTTGCTATCTTCATGTTTTCATTCCTCTCTTCCCAGCTTAAATACTATGTTCAGTCATGTCACTCCCTTGCACACATGTTTGACTTTCTTGGTCTTCTCTCAGTTCCTCATTCTCACCCCAATCCTGGTTAATTCCCACTCTATGTATTCTGTGGCAGCTCCTGCCATGGCTCAATGTGTTTGAAGAAAAAGACACATCTTGGCTGACTAATCCCATTTGAAATTTTTTTATTAAATACTTTTGAATTTTATCGTTGTTCAAGTACAGTTTCCTGCCCTCCCCTGTACCCTTCCCCACCATCCCAACCATTCCCTCCTCCCTCCCCTGTTCCTACTCCCCCTTCTTTTTGTCCATGTGTCATTTATAATTGTTCCTGTAAACCCTTCACCCTTTCCCCCATTTGACATTCTTCATCGCTGGCACAGGTGGAATTATGGAGTCTGGAATCAAACTGTAGGCACTGTGTTCATTCCTTCTTCCTCTTTCAAAGGCAACTGCTGCAGATCTAAACACTCGCTATCCTCATACAGGTCCCCTCCTGTTTCCCTCTCAACTGATAAACCGTTCTTTACTGAGAGAATACTCCATTAACACTCTACTTCCTTCAGTTTGCTAAATCTGATAGTCAGTTATAGTCACTTGTCAGTTGGCTTACCTGAGAACTCCTTTCTCCTTGAAACACTTTTTTCCACTTGACTTTCAAGACCCATCACTCCCCTGGTCATCCTTCAACCTTGCTGACCACTCCTCTTCAGTCACCTTGGTGGGTAATGACTCTTCTCCCAGGTGCTTAACATTGGAATGTTCAGGGCTCATTTCCATGGACCACTTTTCTTTTCTGCTTTCATTCATTCATTTGTCAATGTCATCCAGTCTCATGGCTATAAACAGCAATTTATGCTGAAGCCTCCTATATTTATTGGTATAATCTGGACACTTCCAGAACTTCAGGATTTGTACCTGCTTGCTTACTTGGGTTTTTCTCTTGAATATAGGAAGGCATGCTAATCTTAACATGTTCAAAACTAAAAACTTGGTCACAGTTCTCCTCCCTGTAAAGCAAGCATGTTCTGGCTTCTCATGTTCCCCATTTTAGCTAATGGCAACCCCATCTATCCAATTTTTTTACTCAAAACCTTTGCAGTTAAATATCTTTGAGTCTTCTTTTACTGACATATCCCAGGTCCGATCTGTAATTGGTCTACAAAAAGGTAGCCAGCACTACCTTCAGAACATACCCATAAAGCAGTCACTTATTCCTAGTATCATTGCTTCCACCTTTGTCCACTCTGCTCTCATACCTTGCCTATATTATACAATAATCTTCTGCTTCTGCCTTTGCCACACCTTCCTGCACTTTCAACCTTTACTCACCATAGCAGCCAGAGAATGCATGTAAAATATGTCATGAAACCTCCTTTGTAAATCCTTGGAGTGGCTTCCTAAACTCAAACAAAAAGCTAAAAATGTTCCAATAGCCAATAGCCTTAACTTGCTGTGCCTTCTAGATCCTCCCTGACCTCACCTACTACAACTCTCCCCCTCACCCATTTTAATTCAGCCACACCAGCCTCCTTGCTCTTCCTGTAATACACAGGCATGTATGTGGCTCAGGGACATTATAGTCTCTTATTATTCTTTTGGCCTAGAAAGTTCATTGCCTCACCTCTTGGAGATCTTTACTCAAAGGTCAATGAAACTCACTTTGAGCAGTTTGGAGCCTTTTATATTCTTCCTGATTTTTTCTCCCCCTATTTTTCTCCAAAACACTACACCTGCTAATATCTGTATGGATACACACACATACATTTACTCATATTAATTAACTAATTAATATGTCCACTTTCTCCCATTAGAAGGCAAGTTTCATGAGGACTGGGAATTTTATGTTTTGTGTATTTGTTTGTGTTTACTGCTCTATCCCCAGCACCTAGAAAATACCTGCTCAAAAATATGTTTATTGAATGAATGAATTAATGGGTTTGGTGGTAACATTAGTTCACATATGATCTTCGGGAAGAATAATTTAAATATTTGGGCTCTTTTGAGGAAATATGAGTTTGACAGTATCAATCTCAGACATCCATGTTAAAACTTTAGGGCTGCCTTGTTGAAGGTAAAGAATAACTTCTACAGTGTCTGTATGTTTGTAAAAAGAAACTCCCATGCTCTTTTGATACAATTTCCATGCTGCTTTTACTTTTGTCCTGCAACATTTACACAGAGCAATGTTTCTCACAGAAACCTGCTAACAAATAATATCTGTTTAATTGGACCTCCTTGCCTTCACCGGGGAAGAATTAAATGCCCAAGTTCAGGGTGATGGTAGCTCTGGGACTAGGATTCAGGACCCCTTCTGTTTATTTTTAGCTCCTCTGATTATAACTGTTCCCTCCATCAAATTATGGAAAAGTGAGACCCATTCAGCAGGAAACTCTAAAGGCAGACATGGAAAATTAATTTTTAGGAAAATGATTAGGGGATAATGGCATGTCAGCATCTGGGCATGGAGTGGGGATAATGTTATTCTGATACATCAAGTTACTGATCAGCAGCAATAGACTAAGGCTTTTTATTACACAAACTAAATAGGATTTATGAAAAGAGGGACTTCTTTTTCTTAAATCATCTGTCTCACTGTAGCATTCCTTATAATTTGCTATTTGCTTATTCACAGAATGTTTCTCATTAGCCGTGTTGTTTTCCTCCTCATCCTCACCTCTGGGCTACTAGTGTTTGTGCACATTAACTCAGAATCAGCCTCTAACTCGCTGGAGATATGTCTTTTCCATTTTTCATCTCAGAAGGTCTTGGTGCCTGGGGCACCATTTGCTGGAGGGCTTTACAGACCTCAAGCTCGTTTTCTGAGGAATAGAAATTCTCTTGGGTATTTATATCTTCCAAATGGCATTATTCCTTATATTGCCATACACCAATAAAGAAAAATCCTGAAATATTTATATTCATTGTCTTCTGTCTGAAAAATGGAGAAATTCTTTCTAAAGGTCTTTCAGAGCTCAGTTAGCTGCTACCCAGTGATTGCCAGCCGTTCCTATTCTGTCTGCCTTCAGTTCCTAGAGCTGTTGCATACTGTCACACTTGGCTGCTTTTATGCTAAAAAAGATTCCTGTCCTCTCTCCGCTTCTATTGAGCTCTATACGCTTTCTCACTCTTCCTTCTCAGTTATGTTTGATTTAGGACCCTTGTCATTGTAATCTGAATTGCCACTAGTGTAGATGTAGTGGATCTAAATCCTGTTACTTATAGCACCATATAGCGCCATCTCATGGGAAGCCACCACACTGTACAACTCAGCTAATTTTATGCAGAATAAAAGAAAGTCACAAAATTTCAGAAATACCTACTTAAAAATTTCAATTATAATAATTCACCAGTATTTTAATGTAATTCCACCTAATGCTCCTCTTTAGCATCCTAATGCTCTGGACAGTCTTGTCCACCCTGGATCTTAGCCATGGAGTGCCACCACCCCCGGGGGCTTCCCACCAGCTACTTCATATGTCCCCTCTCTCTGCTTCCTTCATTTGTGCTCCATTTACACTACCAGATTTTAAAATTCACCGAATTATGAAGACTTTTTCACCTTCTAAGGTGACAGTTAACTGATTTGTGCTAATAAAAAAACAAAGCCTTGGGGAGATAGATTCTTGCACCCAGGGCCCTGAAGATCTCCTTAAGTAATATACACATTTCACCAAAAAATTCTCTAGCCACAATGCCTTGCCTCTGTTGTCAAATCAAAAGTATCACTCATAGTAAAATAATAATTTTAATATAGATTGAACACTTTTTAACTAAAAAACTGTCTGCTAAATTTTCTATATCCTTTAAAAAAACCTTCATGATTACAACAGTGATTTCCAACCTTGTTCATCTCATGGCACACATAAACTAATTACTAAGGCTCTGTTCAGACAAAAAAATATATGTTTTTGCCAATCTGACAAAAAAAGGTATAATTTTGATTCCTTCACACCAGATGGCTACTGTCATGTTGGCTGTTGTCATCTTTTCACTTGACTATCTAAGGGAAAAGAGGTCAGTGCCCTTGACTAAATGGTCAGTCATTGCTTGTTTTAAAAATTCTTGTGGCACACTGGTGGAAAAATCGCTGCTCTAGAGAGATAACAACCATTCTAAATCACATTTTACTAATGAAAACAGAGATGAAGGTGATTAAGTAACTTGCCCAAGGTCACAGAGCAAGTTTGACATAACATATCTTTTAATCCTTACAATTACCCAGTTGTCTGGTGAATGAATTTAAATAATTTTCCATGTGTCTCAAAGCCAGTAAGTAGCAGATTTAGCACTCAAAGTGAATATTCTGACTTAAGATCTTTGGATTCTTCTGTAATACCTATGTCTTTATCATATTGTACTAACATTGTACAATGAAAGTACTAAGGCACTTGGAAATTCTTTTAAAAAATGAGAAGGTTGTACCAGTTATCTGTTGCCACAATAATGCTATGTAACACTCAGACAACTTCAGGGACACACCCACACAAAATGTGTGTTTATTTGGTTCATGAGTCTGAGGGATTCAGCTGACTGGACTGGGTTGGCTCACTTGTCTGGAGTCCGCTGTGGGTCATCGAGCATCCTGCTCCTCCTGGCTGGGAAAGCTCATGTATCTGGAGGTTGACTGGCTGCTGCAGATCTAGAGAATCTCATCTGAAAGGATGCAACGACTCATTATCCAGTTGGCCGGTGTGGGAATGTTCTCCTGGAAATCTTAGAGGAGCAGAAAAGCCAGTCATGCAAACACTTTGAGAACCTCTGCTTGTGCTACATTTGCTGAAGTCCACTGGCCAAACCAAGTTACATGACTAAACTCAGAGTCAGAGTAAGAGTTTATGGTGAGGGTCATAGGTACCTGGGAGGATGGAGAACTGGCTCATTTTTTATGGAAAATTACCACAAAGGTCTAGCAAATTTTAAGCAGAAATAGAAAAGGAACCTAATATTCTTCTGAGGTTCTCTCCTCAAGCAGTTTACACTCTTAAAAATGTAACATTTTACTTGGTATATTGTTACAGCTTTAATATAGCATATTGCCCAGCACATCTGATCTCAAGGAGCCAACATTTACTAAAAATTGAATGTATGATCTCTGATGACATAAATGTATTCATGTTTTTAATTATAAACCATAAAATATGTGACAAACTTGAATAGTGCCAAAGCAATGCTGCCTGCATTTATGATTCTCTTTTAAATAGAGCATTGGCTCAACTCACCCAGGGTCTAGTGATTTCATGATTTAGAAGTTTGTTTTCTCGAAGCTGATGCAGCTGTTCTCTTTGAGTGAAGGTCCATAGAGAAAGATGGATAAGTGGTAAAGCTTCTGTAAGCCATCCCACATCCCTCAAAGTCATCCCTCAGCTTAATGCCTGGGTCAAAAGTATAACAAAGTTTGTCTTGGTAATTGTTCACGAGTTTTCCCAGAGACTCATTATCAATACTCACAACCTCATTTCAGAGCAGTGGAGCTTTATGTGGCTAAATTTTAAGCAGAATTGAAGTACATGAGAATTTAAAGCTCGGCCTGGAGAATTGATACTTACAATGGGTTATACATGAGGTATTTGTAAGTGCAATTAACATTGTTTTACTCCTCTGATTTACCAAAACACAAAGGCATTCAAAACCATTCAGCCTTTTTCTTCAGTGCCCAGGCAGGTTAACAGTAAGCGTAGCACATACAGGGGAGGTGCTCTGAAGTTCCAGGAAATACCTCGCCCTGCTGTGTAAGTCACTTGCACAAGTCATACGTTCTGAAAACTTTCATTTCCTCACAATAATGTCATGGATTACCTTTCCATTTGTTACATCTGTTCTTTGTATCCTCATTCCTACTCATTTCTTCTTTCCTCTATAGATTTTCACGTCACTTGAGTGAGTGATATTTTTCCAATGGGCTTTATGTCAATGTCTAAAAGGGGTTCTAAGCTTCAGGAGTATGTGGGTGGGCAGGGAGGGACTGGGGAGAGGGAACAGCAAGGCATTGTGGGGAGGAAAATGCACCCTTCCCTCTACCCAGCCACGTCCACTATTTGCTATGAGTACTCTTATAGACTGGTCGTTACTGTGAATCACAAATGGTATTTTTAAAAATGGTTGCTTACAATATTTTACCATGAGCTTTTCTCCTTTCCCTGTACTTTATCTTACTACCACCATTTCTTTAGATTGGATTTATTAGGACAAGAATGAGAGGAGATAGAGATGGGGGCACAGGGAAAGTTACTAATGCCTCCTCACCTTCCAATATAGACAAATGGAGGTGTGGAAATATTATTCACTGAGATTACATAAAGCACAAGAGGGAGTGCGGTTTTGGAGAGAATATCAAATGTCCAGTTTAAGATTTGTTAGTCTTTAAAATGATTTAGAATCATTCAAATGGAAATGCTGAAAAGGCAGACTGGATACTAAGATCTGGACCTCAGACATGAGTTCTTACCACTACAGGGGCATGGGCATATGTAACAGGAGATATATGTAAAATTCTCTATATATCCCTCTTCTTTATATGATCCAATTATTGTCAGTAATATTACTGATATATAACAGAAAATAAAAATAACCAGAAAAAATACAGAGAAGCTCTTTATTGAGTATATATTTTTAATACAAATAAGTATTCCAGTACACAGAAGGGAAAAGTAATGAAACAATTTTTAATTATATTAATGTGTCTTTTGAAAAAAGGAGAATGTATTATACTTGCTTATTGTTTTGTTACCATGATGAATAATACTATTATAGTTTCTGTTTTTGAACCTTCGATAGAATTGTCAAGGATCTTTTGAAAATATGTAATCATATATTTTTCTGTTTAATAAATAGTATGTTCAAATTGATCAACATATCTTTCTTCCTAAATAATTGAAGAATATTTTTTTATTCATTCGATTTTTATAAAATGTCTTTCAGATGAAGGAAAAGATACACAAAGAAAACCTTAAATAAAATGATAAGTTTGGGGGTAGATCATAAAATCCAAACTCACAATAAGTTCCAGAAACTACAATAATGTTCATGTCTTTCATTCTTTAGGATTAATTCCAGTGGCTTTGAAATATTTCTCCAGTTGAAAAACTTCAAACACAAATAAAAATGTCAAGTGGTCAAATAAAATGACAGAACTGGAGAAACTCAAGGCATATTTACCTTTATAACAACTCTGTGATTACTGGTTATTTGGAAGTTACTATTTAAAAGCAGAAACATATAGTGCCAGTGGATTTGAAGAGTGTGCATAAAGCAATCTCAGCCTATTTTTAACCTTTATAAAATTATTCTTGAAACCAATATGTGTAGGTGAGTCCAGGTAAATTAGGGGCTGACTGTATGATAAAGAGTTTCCCCTGTTATTTTTTATTAGAATATATTATTTACTAAAAGGCATGAAATAAAAATGTATTTGCTTGAAACTTACATATGTATCATCAAAATTTAATAACTAGTGCAATCGTTTAGAACATAATCTAAGTTTGAGGGAGGATTATTTTATCACATATTTTATGACACTATTTAAAATTTTCAGCAAATGAGGAAAGTAAGCAAATTGACTATTAATCAGTATTTTTATTATTATACATCATAAATAAGTAATGCATCTTTTCATTGCCTATATTGGGGCAGATTCTCTGCTGTTCCACTTTTGGAATGTCACTGCAAACTACTACAAATTTAAGAGCTGACAAACTATAGACAATGTTCAAACTAAAGGGTATTATAGAGAGTTTTCAAGTGGAAGTTTTTAGTGAGGACAGAACCATGAGGATCTCAATGTTCAGTAGTAAGATGGATAAGGAGACCATGACAGAATAACTGGAGAAATAAAAGAAATCTTAAAGAGAGTGGAATCACTGAAACCAACAAAATAGTGTATTGCAAGGTGGTGCACATGGTTATCTCTGAACAATGCAGCTGAGAAATGAAATAGGAAAACTGTTGAAAAAGTAATCATGAGTACCAGGACAGAGGCAATTGGCAACTAGGAGGAGAAGTTTCATTGGCATGTTGGAAGTTAAAATGGGTTTAAGTGCAAGTGAGTTATAGGCTGTATTTGGATACCTAGATTTCCCAATGAATTAACAAAATAGAAAATGATGAAAACAGAGAACTCTTATTTACTCAATAAACTCATCACACAGAAAGTTGGCATGCAAAATTCCAGTTTTGTCACACAACAATGCTATTTAGAAAATATAATTAAAAAACTACTAACAACTATGTAATACATAGATATAAACACAGCAAGAAATATGCAACACATGTTTAAGATTTATAAAACTTAATCAAAGGGCAGGAAAGAAGTCTAGAACAAATGGGGAGCAGTATCCCATTCTTAGATGGGACCGCATAATGTTACAAAAGTTCTCCTCCTCAAATTAGTCCTTAATTTCAAAGCAATACAATTCCAACTCCTGACAGGACTTTTCCCCCCAATAATGTGATTTGAAAGGCATCTGGAATATCAAATATGGAAAGCCACCATTGCATATTTGAAACAGTGCAGTCCTGAGAGACATGCCACTACTTGTCATCAACATATACTCTAAACTCTAAAACCACTATAGTAAAACATGGGGCTCATTGGCATAGGAATAATAAAACCGACAGGTGAAACATAATAAAGGTTCTAGGAAGATACTTAATTTACTTAACGTAGCTGTGGAAGTTTAATGTGTGACTAAGGGAGTACTTCAAACCAGTGCTGACAGGAAGGTGTAACTGACACTGTTGGAGCACTGACCTACATCCTCTGACCTACATCCTCTTGGCCTGACCTCCCATTGCAGCCCAGCCCTGGTGTACTGTTCTTCACAGGTTTTGACCTTGTTTCTATTAGCTCCTCATTGCAAGTGTGTGCTGAGTATCTCTTGTTTGCTGTCCTGGAACTTCTCTGATAATCTGACAATACTGTTTTCTGTGCACTTGACCCTGATCCATATCACTGAAAAGGGATGTGGGAGTGGGAGCTAATGAATGAATGCTTCTTTCTTTCAAGACTGGAGTGCCTGGTTCTGAGTCACATGTTACAAGGCACCTCAGAATCACCCTCACTGGGTACCTAGTCACCTGAAGCTGTGGGATATCTGTCTCTTACACCTGCTCCTTCTGAACACTCTCAAAAAACCGATAACCTCTGTCCCAGGCTCTGCTTTTGGGAAAAACACATACAAAATTAGATGGACAATGTGACATATGGTGTCCAGAAACTGTGCAATAGGGAAAAGAATAAAGACATATCTCTACATGTAAACAAATCCCATAAAAGTTAAAATGTTAAATGTAACAGTAACTGCCCCAAATAAAAAAAAGAACAGCATTTGAAAACACTACCAAACAGAGGCTCTAGCTTTTACTTTCCCTTTCTCCTGGTGTCTCCCAGCCTCTCTTTGCCAATATGATTTCACTTGTTCTATCTCTACCTACTTGTCAAAATATTATGTCTGCTAAAGGTGTCTTCTTATTTCCAGCATTTTTTAAAGGTTTGTTCTTTTCTCTGCATCTCTGTATTACAGTTGGATTTTAGGTGGGCAGTGGAAATAAATGCATGCATTTAATCTGCCAACTGGATTCACAATATTTTCAATTTTTCATTGGTTCTATCTCTTGTTAGCACCATCGAGCGGTGGTGACAAGCACCTCTGACTCTCTGACAAGCATAATCATATCAAACTAAGATGATTTCTATTCACTAATTAAACAATTTTCAATTGTCCTGTTGAGACAAAAAATGTTACACTGTCTTTAGCAGAGCGTTTTAGAGATGGAAGGTCCTATGAGATCACTGGGTCCCTGGATATCCAACTTAAGGCTCACCAGCCAAATTAGGCTATGTTCACTTTTCTGTGACTTCCCTGGACGTCTTGTCATTTTTAAAAACTACATGAATTACATGTGCGAGCAGGCCAGCAGTTCCTAACCACCTACCTATATCAACCATTTAAAATTGCCTATTGGGAGATTGAATTAAATAGTAAGTAGTAATTATTATGTGGTATAATTTAATTTAATGCAATTTTCCAAAGAGTTTATTAAAAAATAAGTAGACATGTAAAAACCTTCATATGCATTTTGCTGATGTTTTCACTGTGTGTATTATGTTTACTCTAAGTGGGCATGAGTCAGTGTGGACTATCTGAACAGAGATATCTGTTCACGAGGCTCACCATTAAATATATTCTGTTCCTAACAGTGAAAAGTCCTCATTTAAAATATGTCACATTTACCTTAAGAACAAAATATTTTTTCCTGGATCTCATTTGTAGGCCTGTTCTAAATTCTCATATTCTAATTCAGAAAAATCAAGTAGAAAACTTTATTTGTTTCTTTATTTATCCACATATAGATTAATGTTAGCATCAAGTAAGTGGTATTTAATTAAATAAGGAAAGGCATAGGGCAATTTAGACTACATGATTAAAACATTTTAGAAATGCTTAGATTCAAAAGAAGTTACAAGGATCATACAGAGGGTCCTCTGTACGTTTACTGAGTTTTCTTCCTTCTTATATAACTGTAGTGCAATATCAAAGCCAGAAAACTCACATTAGCATATCATGTATTCATGGCTCTACGTCGTTTTATCAGATGTGCAGATTTGTGTAAGGAATCAAGGTAGAGAACCATAGCCTCACCACAAAGATCATCCTTGTGTTACTCCTTCACACTGAACTATAATCCTCACCTGGTCGCCTTCCCCTAACCATCTCAACCCCTTCATCCACTAATTGTTCTCCATAGCCATAATTTGTTATCATTTTGAGAATGTCATTCGAATGGAAGTATGAAAGATGTGACCTTTTGAAGTTGGCTTTTTAAACGCAGCAGAATGCACCTGGAAACCATCCAAGTTGTTGCATGTATTAATAGTTCGTTTTGTTTTGGGTTTCGTTTTTATTGCTTGGTACGACTTAACGTTTCATCCCATGGTGACATGGGTCACCGTGTGTTAACCTATGGACCCACTGAAGGACATTTTGGTTGTTGCAGTTTGGGGCTATGGAAAATAAAAGCTGCTATGTACAATTACGGGTACATTTTGAATGGATGGCAGTTCTCATTTGGCTGGGAGTAAGATTTCTCAGTTATACGGCACTTGTATGTTTAGTTTCTTTTTAAAAGAACTTCTATTTTCCATTTTTCATTCCTATAAGCAATGTATGAGAAATTCAGTTTCTCAGAATTCTTGCCAATATTTGGTAGTGTCATTATTTTTTATTTTAGCTGTTCTAATAGGTATGTAGTCTTAGCTCATTGTAGTCATATCTCATAGTTAATTTGCATTTCCCTGATGGCTAGAAATGTTGAACATTTTTTTCATGTGCTCATTTGCTATCCATAGATCCTCCTCTGGGAAGTGTCTCTTTATATCTTTTGTCCATTTTCTAAATGGATTTTTGTTTGTTTTTACTATTGAGTTTTGAGAGTCCTTTATAAATTCTAAATACAAATAAATCCATTCTCAGCTATGTAGTTTATAAATATTTTCTTCCAGTTTGTCATTTGTCATTAACTATAGCTTTCACTCTTTTACAAGGGTCTTTACTAAGCAAAATATTTTAATTTTGATATGCCCAATTTAGCAATATTACCTTCTATGGATCATGCTTTTGGTATAAATTCTAAGAACTCTTCACTAAGTCCTACATCCTGAAAATTTTCTCCTATATTTTTTCCTGAAAGTATCATGGCTATATGTTTAACATTTAAATACATGATCCATTTGGGTTAATTTTTATATAAGGTGTGAGTTTTAGACTGAGGCTTACATTTTTGGCTGTGAGTATACAAATGCTCCATTCTCATTTGTTAAAAAGAATATCCTTCCTTCACTGAATTGTTTTACATTTTTCTTAAAAAATGAGTTGACAGCACTTAATGGATTATTTCTGGCTCTCTATTATGATCCATGTTCTATGTGTCTATTTCTCTGCTAATATCACACAATCTTGATTAGTGTAATTAAATAATGTCTTGAGATTGAGTGAACTAATACTAACCACTTCATTTTTTTCAAAATTTTTTTAGCTATTCTAGTTTCTTTGTCTTTTCATATGAATTTTAGAATAATTTTGAATGTATCTAAAAAGAAATCTTGCTGACATTTTGATAGGAATTCAGGTAAACCTCTATATGGGAGAGCTGGCATCTTGACTACATTGAGTCTTCCAGTCTACAGACGTGCTATGTCTTACCATTTACCTAAATCTCCCATAATTTCATTCATTAAAATTTTGTAGTTTTAACCATATGAGTCCTGTACATATTCAGT
This sequence comes from Trachops cirrhosus, assembly GCA_028533065.1. NCBI lineage: Eukaryota > Metazoa > Chordata > Mammalia > Chiroptera > Phyllostomidae > Trachops > Trachops cirrhosus. Next base: position 30,826,057 of record CM052547.1, on the reverse strand, counting down.
TAGATTTATATTTATTTCTTTCTTTAGCTATTTTATTTTTCTATACATTTAATTTTTTAGATTTTATTTATTTTTTAGAAAGTGGAATGGAGAGAGAAAAAGAAAGGGACATCAATGTGTGGCTGGCGCTCATATGCCCCCTACTGGGAACATGACCTGCAACCCAGGCATTTGCCCTGACTGGGAATCAAACCAGCTACCCTTTGACTTCTGGCCAAGATAGAGGCATAGGTAGATGCACTGTGCCTACTCGCACAACCAAGATAGGGACAACAACAATATAGAAACAAAATAACAACCAGAATTGACAGAAAATTGAAGTGCATGGAAGTCGGACACCCAAGGATTTAAAAATAGACACGTGCATCCAGACCTGTAGGAGGGGCGGAGTTGGGCCAGTCAAGGGACGAGGAACAGAGAGCTGAGCATCCGGGAGGCTTGCAAGTCCGCAGCAGCCAGACCCTGAGCACACAAGAAGCGGTGGCTGGTGGGCCCAGGCCAGGGGGTGGCGACCTGCAGACCCAGCGAGGCGGCCATTGTGAAGCAAGGCACTGCGCTCAACTCAGGGTCCCAGCACTGGGAAACAGAGCTTTGGGTCACTGACTGAAAAAGAAGGTCCCTCGGGGTGCACAGGCCCACCTACACTGGAATTGGTGCCAGAGGGGCCCAGTTGGCTTGCAGAGGGCGGCGGAGGGGTCTGAGATCCTACAGAGAGCAGAGCAAGCACCATTGTTCCTTCTCGGACCCCGCCCTCACATACAGCGTCACAACCCAGCAACTGGGGTGACCCACCCTGGTGAACTCCTAAGGCCCTGCCCCTCACTACAGGAGCTCCACAAGACAAAAAAAAAAAAAACAAAAAAAACAAAAAAACCCAGCAAAAAGATGGCTCAAACAGAAGAAGAATTGAAAGCCCCAGAACCCATCCTTTTAAGTGACCAAGAGATAGCTAATCTATCAGATGCACGGTTCAAAGCACTGGTTATGAAGATACTCACAGAATTGGTTGATTTTGGTCACAAATTAGATGAAAAAATGCAGGCCACAATAAGTTTAATGAAGAAAAATGCACAGGGAACCAATAGTGATGGGATGAAAGATGGGTCTCACATCATTGGAGTGGACCAGA
>CM052547.1:30785983-30824828 GCA_028533065.1 Trachops cirrhosus | reverse complement strand
TTCCCATCAGACTGTCAGCTGATTTCTGAAAAGAGACCTTACAGGCAAGAAGGGGCTGGAAAGAAGTATTCCAAGTCATGAGAGACAAGGACCTACATCCCAGATTGCTCTATCCAGCAAAGCTTTCATTTAGAATGGAAGGGCAGATAAAGTGCTTCTCAGATAAGGTCAAGTTAAAGGAGTTCCTCATCACCAAGACTTTATTGTATGAAATGTTAAAGGGACTTATCTAAGAAAAAGGAGATTAAAAAACCCGTACAGTAAAATGACAGCAAACTCACAATTATTAACAACCACACCTGAAACAAAAACAAGAAGAAACCAAGCAAACAACTAGATCAGGAAGAGAACCACAGAAAGGGAGATCACATGGAGGGTTAGCAACAGGGGAGTGGGAGGAGGAGAGAGGGGGGAAGGTACGAAGAATAAGTAGCATGGATGGTAGGTGGAAAATAGACAGGGGGAGGGCAAGAATAGTAGGAGAAATGTAGAAGCTAAAGAACTTATGACACATGGACATGAACTAAAGGGGGGGAATGTGGGTGGGAGAGGGTGCTCAGGGTGGAGGGGAATGAAGGGGGGATAACAGGACTACTGTAAAATATAATCAATAAAATATATTAAAATAAATAAAAATTAAAAAAGAAAAAAGAAAAAAATAAATTGATTTTAAAGCAGTTAAAAAAATAAAAACAAACCCAGCGACCCTTTGATTCACAGGTGGGCACTCAACCACTGAGCCACACCAGCCAGGGGTTTCTTTAGCTATTTTAAGTGATACTTTAATGGCTTCCATGTGCTCATTGCTTGTAAATAGACACAAGTAATATTTGTATGTTTATCTTGTAAATTAACATGTGGCATTGCCAATTTCACCTAATAGTTAAGTTTTATGTAAGTTTCATGGTACCCGCAAAACAAAAACTTATAGTAGATACACAGAAGATGAAAACATACTGCCATAAACAATCATCAAATCACAAAAGAACAGCAAGTGAGAAAGAGAAAAAAAGAACTAAAAAACAACCAGAAAGCAATCAAGAACATGGAAATAGTAAGATCTTGCAATAAATAATTACTTAAGGTGTAAATGGATTAAAACTCCCAATGAAAAACATAGAGTGGGTGAATGGATTAAAAATAAGACCCAGCTAGCTATAATGCTGCTTGCAAGAAACTTCCTTCAGCTTTAACGGCACATACAGACTAAAAGTGAGAGATGGAAAAAGATATCCCATGAAAATGGAAATGAAAAGATAGCAGGGATAGCCATACTTATATTGGAGTAAGATGGGCAATTTTCGACTGAAACCTGGGTATTTGGGGAATTATATTGTGTGACTGACTCCATGATAACAGACTTTTTCTGGTGCTGCTCCGGTGGGGCATCATCTCCTTACTACCACCTGGGAGGGGAAATCCAGGTTCCTCATTTAGCCTCCACTTATAACCCAGGGAGGGGAAGTCTGTCCATTATTACTGAGTGCATGTGGTTTCTCCGAGTTTCCATTAGTTTTTTTGCTGATAGAACACTGGTTGACAGGTATGTTTATTTTTGCTTTTCATGTGACCTCCTGGGACACTGAAGGGTGGGTTGGGGGGCGCCTCTTTAGCTGGGTGGTAATAAAAGCCCAGACTCTCCATTAGTTCTCTGATTTCACCCCAGCATGCAGGGGGAAAGGGACACCTCATCACCATCAGGTGGTGGTGGAAGTTTCCCTACTCAGGAAGGAACCTGGCCTGCAACCCAAGGCATGTACCCTAGGCTGTGAATCAAACCAGTGACCCTTTGATTTGCAAGCCAGCATTCAATCCACTAAGCCACCCCAGCCAGTGTTATTTCCTTAGATAATTTTCATAGGTACTCTATGCATCTTTTTACAAAGAAAAAAGACAAGCAAGTATTACAGCTAAGTGATAGCAGTGTTTGCTGCTGGGGTTACATGTGCTTTTCATTTATTCCTTATAATTTTTCTTTTCTTAATTTCATGTAATGAGCAGATGTAAGAAAAAATAATTTTTAATTCAATGAGAATCATGACTTAAAAGGAGAATCTGTACATACGAGGTCTGTCCTGAAAAAGTCCCACCATTGTTAATATAATGAGAATTATTTGTATGACGTTGATATAATCTGGCACCCAAGGAGAGTGGACTGGAATTGCACATGTGTGAACAATGATGACTTCACTTTACTAGTCAGGGAGGGCAGTAGGCACCTTTGAGTGAGCATGTGTGCTGTGTGGCCATTGCATTCAAAATGACTGAGCAAGTACAGCAATGAATATGCATCAAATTTTGCATTAGGCTTGAACATTTCTCCGTGGAAAGTATTTGGATGATTCAGAAGGCCACAACTATCGGCAATTGGTGACTGGCAGCTTTATCATAATAATATACCCACTCATGCATCATATCTCATGCAGAGTTTTTTGGCAAAATATCAAATCACTGAGGTGATTCAGTCTCCCTACAGCCCAGATTTGGTGCCCTGAGACTTCTGGCTTTTCCCAGTACTGAAATCACATTTGAAAGGGAAGAGATTTCAGACCATTGATAAGATTCAGGAAACTATGACAGGGCAGCAGATGGAGATTAGGGCAAGTGTGCAAGGTCCCAAGGTGCCTGCTTTGAAGAGGACTGAGGCATCATTGTCCTATGTAGAATATTTCTTGTATCTTGTATCTTCTTTAATAAATATCTCAATTTTTCATATTACATAGCTGGATACCTTCTAGACAGACCTCATATACCAAAATGTAGCTTGTTAGTTATTAACAAACCTCCTGTCTATTTTTATGTCTTTATTTATTTATAATCATTTTTATTCACAAAGAACAAGTCTTGATTTTGTTACCTTATAACTTTTCTCTTAATTCTGCATCTCTCTTCTCTCAGACTTTTAAGGTCAAAGGGAGGGAAGTGAGAAAAGCTTCTCCTTGATATAACTTTCTTTCCATCAAGTTCTAAAAATACCCCAATATTATCCATAATAGATGCACTCTTTAGAATAACACATACTAAAGTGTGGTTCACACTCTGGCCCAAAACTTTTACCCCAGATAAGTCCATGAATAGGTCCATAGAATAGGAGTTAAAACCTAAATAAGATTCAAAGAAATGGATTTAAAAACTTTAGCTCTGCAGTTTTTGGAAGTGATTCATTCATTCCTTCATTAATTAAAGTATTTTTATTTTGAAATTTTACTGTTGTTGAGTTACAGTTTTTCCACCTTATCTCTATTGCTCAACCCTAACCTGCCCCTCCACTTCCACAGTCAGTCCCCCCCACATTGTCCATGGTCATGAGTCCTCTATTCATGTTTCTTTGCTTGCCCCTTCCCCTTCTTGCCCTGATTACCCCCCCCCCCCGAACCCTCTGGTCGCTGTCCATTTGTTCTTTATTTCCATGTCTCTGGTTATATTTTGCTCATTTGTTTGTTTTATGGATTAAGTTCCACTTATAGGTGAGATCACATGGTATTTCTCTTTCACTGCCTGGCTTAGTTCACTTAGCATAATGCTCTCCAGTTCCATCCATGCTGCTCCTTCTTTCCTTCTACTGCATAGTATTCCATTGTGTAAATATACCACAGTTTTTTGATCCACTCATTTACTGATGGGCACTTAGGCTTAAAGTATTTTTATAACTATGCATTCCTTGATATTATTATTGTGGAAAATAATATAAAGACCAAATAAATATGTTCCATCTTAGTATAGCTTATACTGTAGAGCTAGAGAAAAGATATATGAATAAGCAACCAGAATACAATCAGACAATAAAATGCATAGAAGAGGAATAATAAAAACCTATAAGGTCCCTAATATTATATACAAAAATTAACATAAAATTAATCAAATATCTGAATTTATGACTTAAAACTATAAAACCCTTAGCAGAAAACATAGGGCAAGAGCTTCATGACATTAGATTTAGCACTGACCTCTTGATAGGATACCAAAGCCCCAGGCAATAAAAGAAAAAAATGGATTTGATTTAATAAACATTTCAAAAATTATGCATCAAAATAATATCAACAGTTAAAAAGTCAATCCATTGAAAAACAGAAATATTTGAATATTATACATCTCATAAAGGATTAATATCAAGAATATATATCCCCCCGGCAGGTATGGCTCAGTGAATTGAATACCAGCCTGCGAACCGAAGGGTCACTGGTTCAGTTCCTGGACTGAACACATGCCTGGGTCGTGGGCCAGGACACTGGTTGAGGGCGTGCAAGAGGCAAACAGCTGATGTTTCTCTCACACACTGATGTTTCTCTCCCTCTCCTTCTCCCTCCCTCCCCATCTCTCTAAAAATAAATAAATTTTTTTTAAAAAAATGATATATAAAGAACTCCTAAAATCAAACAAAAGAAAAATACCTCAATTCAAAAATAGGCAAAGGACTTGAATAGAGATTTCTCCAACAGAGATATACATATGGCCAATAAGCCCATGGAAAAATCCGTAGCATAACTAATCATTAGGAAAATGTAAAGAAAAACTACAATGAGATTCTACCTCACAGTCATTAAAATGGCTGCTTAAAAAAAAAGAAAAACAGAAAGTGTTAGTGAGGATGTACATAAATTGAAAACTTTTTGAACTATTGGTGGGTCTGTAAATGGTACAGCCACTGAGTATAACAGTATGGTGGTTCCTCAAACTATTGAAAATTGGAATAGCATATGATTTAGTGATTCTGCTTCTGTGTATATACTGAGAAGAATTGGAAGCAGGGTTTCAAAAAGATATGTGTACACCACTGTTTGTAGCAGATTATTCACAATAGCTAGAAGTCTGGAAGCAAAACAAGTTCCATCAATGGTTAAGTGGATAAACACATGTGGCACATACATTATTCAGCCTTAAAAATGAAGGAAATTCTGACATATGCTACCACATTGGTGAAACTTGAAGACATGGGTAAGTGAAATAAGCCAGTCACAAAAAGACAAATTGTGTATGATTCACTTATATGAGGTACTTAGTCAAAATTATAGAGAAAGTCTCATAGAGGTTGCCACGGGAAGGAGGAAGAGAGGAATGGGAGTTATTGTTGAATGGGGATAGAGTTGCAGTTTTACGAGCCTGAGAGAGTTCTGGATGTGGACGGTAGTGATGGTTACACATTATTTCATACCACTAAGCTGTACACTTAAAAATGGTTAAGCTGGTTGAATGTTATGTCATTTATACTTTACTACAATAAAAATATAGAAAAGGTTATAAGGTCTTCAGAGGAAGAACCAAATGAATATATGTTTAAATCTCTATAGTAAATATAAATGAATAATATAGTACCACTTAGGAAAAAATTAAAGATATTGCCAGTCTCTAAGAAATCTAAGAAATCTCAGTATCTTGTAAAAGTCATCTAAAAAAGTGGATTGTAGTAGCGCAGAGAGGCATTTACTTGTGCAAGTGTCAAAACAGATAACAGGGCTTCTGCTTACTTTTTCTCACCCAGCACAGCCTTCAACACCACTTTCTTCCTTCCCCATAATAGCATAATAAAATACCTATTTAAAATGTGAGAATGTAGTCATATTTTTAATTAATACCTTATTTGTTAGCATCAAATTTATATAAAGGTAAAATGAGAAATAGAACAAGAATACTAGCAATATGGAAATGTAGATGAAACCAATTGAAATTGCTAAAATTGGATAGTTCTTGACCTATAAAAATGGCAGTGTCACGTGGTTCATTTAATAAACATTTGACAATGAAAACAAAATAGAATTCTAAAAGGTCTCTAAATGAGGTGCTTGACTTTATTATATACAGTGTACTGAGTTAACAGAATCTATTTTTAAAAATCTGTTGATGTATAACTGAACTCTACATTCATAATATCTGTATCCAAAGAACTTTTGTACTTTTCTTTAATTGGAGAGGGCACTATCTGCCATACAACATTAACATGTATAATATCTCTTTTTTCAGATCTTTTGAGGCATCGAAATAATTAATGGCTACTAAAACTAATCTGGCACTTCTTAGGTGAACTTGGACATTTTAATTGCGATTAGGGCACAGTTAAGTTGTTGCACAGCCTGGCCTAGCTCTTGGAAAAGTAGAGTGTAAGAGCCCGGTTTCCATCCCCATCCATTTTTGCTGTAACACAGCAGGCTTCTTTTCATGCTGCACATATGCCTTTGGCTGCAGGAACGCATTGGGGAAATGTCAGTCCGTCTGCTGGGCTTGGTATAACAATACGGTTTCACATAAATATTTAATGCATCGAACTGGTTTTAACGATGTACCATGGTGTCACAATTCGTGATCTTTGTAATGTGTTTTATTCTTTGAATCATTTAATTTTGTTAGGTAGACACGTTTTATTTCCTAATGACAAAAGAGAGCACCGCTCATCTCTAATATCTGTTCTTCCTGTCTATTCAGTCTCTGCCTTTCTCCTCTGTTACAGTTAAATCTAATCTTTTGTATCTGAAGAAAGATTTTCCTTATTTTTATTTAGGGGCTACCTTTGTCTTCCTAAGTTTTTAATTATGTGTAGTCAGACCTAGTTGATCTGAATTAATATGTCAAATCCATTTTAGAACTAAATAGAAATCAGTATAGCAGGTCAAAGGAACACACACAGAAAAGGGTTGAATGGCTAAATCACTTTTATCAATAGACAAAGAGAAATATTTTCAATATAACAGTATATTTATTTTATATTATTCCTTACTCAAACACAGGATTTTTGAACCTCAGCACTGCAGACACTTTGGACCAGATAATGTTTGTTTTTTGTTGTGTTTTGTTTCATTGCAGATGTCTTGTACATTTTGGACCATTAAGCAATATCCCTGGTCCCAGCATGCAGCACCCCACACCCCCAGTCACAACCATCAGCACTGTCTCCAGACATTGCCAGAGTTTCCCGGGGCCAAAATTGCTCCACACTGATGACCACGGCTATGGCTCCTCTAAAACCTTGATTTAGCTATAGGCAGCCAGGAAAAATAAAGCACAGATTTACATTTCTTGTGTTTAAAAGTCAATTAAAGTTGAATGCAACAGCTAGTAAAAGGACATAAAATGTTACACAAGGCTGTACTTGGCAACTTGTAAGAGGCTCCAAGGGATCTCAATATGGTGTCATACAGATTGGAAGGCACCTCGTTTATGTTAGCACCTAATAAATGTTATACGCTCAGAAAATAGCCAGTAAAAAGGGTGTATTAATGAATACTCATCAAGTACAAATGCGACTATAATTTTAATATATAGACATTCCATTCATTAACAACCTATATCTGAATTTTTAAGTACTTTCCAGGTACTATGTTCCTGATACTTCAGTCACTAGACTATTATTTATTATAGCCCCTAAGTGGTACGGTAGGTGTCAGAGCAGATACAGGAAGGAACACACCTTCTATCCTGGTAGATATTCACAGCCACCCAGTCCTTTACGCTAGTGTCTGCTCCACAAGGAGGACCTTGCCAAAGCTGAGGGGCAGCACCTTGCTTATGCCTTCTGGATTTTGGCACCCCAGTCTGCAGTAAAGATGTATGTGTGTGTGTCTATATATATATACATATATGTACATGGACGCATATATATGCATATGATTATATCTGTATGATATGTGTGTTGGTTGATATGTACTTAAGTGACGACATAAACAGATTTTCAACAAAATAAAAGTAAACAAAACACAGATTATTAGTTCATCTCCTCTCTTAGGTAGAGTGAGTTGTGAGGAAATTTCTTTTGTTTACCCTGAGCAGGATGGGAATATACATGAGAAAATTTGAATAGAGGGGATGTAATGGTGCATAGAAAAAAATTTATGACAAGAAACTACATGGAAGAGGGTTTATGAGACACAAAGACCCAGGTGGGTGTGAGGCAAAGGCTTTGGACATATCTGGAGGGAGGGATTGCTGCTGAAAGTTGTGAAATTTTGAGTTTTTAAGATGTAAATCTTTCTTAAGAGAACATCTCAGCACAATTGTTAATAATTTCAACTATTTAATAGTTAGAAAACAATGTGTAAAAAGTGACTGACAACCAACACTCATGTGGTAGGTTCACCTTCTAGTTCAGTTCTCTCAACATCCCTGCAAAATACTCAGGGAAGCAGATGGAAAACTTGACTGCAGAACTGGTATTTAGAACCTGCCTTTCTTTCATTTGATCCCATAACTTCTTTTTTAAAAAATTTTTCCTGCATATCTATCACATGTTGACTTTTGCTTCTTAACTTGGACATGCTTCTTCAGTTCATTCCCTCAGACATGAGGAAATTCTGGTAATTCTGAAGGAAAAAAACACTCTACTTTCAATCTGTCTTAAGAAATTGAGGTTATTAAGAACACATTTTTCCTAATTTTTCTTCTGGGAGAAAGAGACATTTTAGATACACTTATACAGGGCCTGGTTTACAAGCTGCAAAGAACACATGATTATCTTATAACTGTAAAATTAACGCTGTGTCTCTCATAAACTTTTATGTACTAGTCAAGATTCTTTTGGTTTTAAGTGAGAAATGGAACTAGAATGAATTTAAGTAGAACAAACAAACAAATAAACCAAAACAGCTAGGGTTCATGGGAGGGCTCCTGTAACTAAGTTAAAAATCCATTGGCACGTGGTTTCAGGCACTAAGACACGCAGAGGTTTATAAGATTTTCAGGACTCTCTCTCTTTCTTTTTCTGTTTCTACTTCTCTGACATAATCTTTTTAGATAGCAAAAAAAAAAAAAAAGTCATTAGCAAGGTAGGATTTCATCTTGCTAGCTTACTAAATTTTATTCACCAAAAAGGATTCTTGGTTACAAAACAGAAGGTAAATGTACAACTTATGTAAAGAAGAAAAATAAATTTATTGAAAAAATATTCAGTACTTTGCCAAATTCACAGGTGGTCTAGGAAACTGGCCTGGATAGATGGACATAAATCACAAAGGCTAAGAACCCCAGATCATAGCACAGCAAGTCTACTTGAGATGCTGTCTCTGCAGCCACAACTCTTGTCACTCCCTACGACTGCTGGTCCTGCAAGCACGGTACAGTAGTGAACTGGCTCAGAGTAGCTCCTGTTCTCCAATCTAAACCCACACAAATCTCTAAGTGTTCCTGACACTGGCATCAGGTTGGAGGAGTCTAGGTCCTATGCCTATGTCTTTACTTCCAGAGACCAGATAGAGAAGTGCTATGTTCCCTTTGGTTTCATAATGAATAGATCCTGCCTTTAAACAAAGTCCATTCAATGAGGATTCCATCCAAGTAAGAAATATTTTCAAATGCTGTGTGGCAAAAGGTGACAAATATCAGTTAAAGCCTACCCTTTTAGTAAAGGATAAGAGAAAATAGATTTGTGTGTTTATATACATACATGACAGATCAAAGAAGGAAGTAAATATGTGTAGGAGTTATAGTTTTTGTTTTTTAACTAATTTTGAGGCTGGAAACTGTTGTTTTTAAATTCTCTTCTAAATATACCTAATTTTTCCTTTTTCAACTAGTAACTCAGCTGTTTGGAGTTAAATGGTCATAAACAATGCTATTAATAGAAAATGATGGCATAGAAAACAAAGTTTAAGACTTCAGCTGATGTGGCTTGCAAAATGAAACCCAAATCAGCATTAATTTCTACACTAGTATTGTGATGACACGATACTTTCCTCTAAGGTGGAAGGCATTAAAGGCAATGAGCTCATCCCCAGGTACTGTTTGCTCTTAAATAGGAGGTTCAAGTATGGTCACCGCTGTTGTGGATTAGGTTCTCACTGGGGTGGTAGACAAATCAGCTTACACAACAGGATTTATATGTTGTTGAGCCAGCTCCTGCCAACATATTCTATGTGTTTCTTGGCAGTCTTTCAATTAACTTTATATCTGCTTAAGCTAGCTGATGTAAGCCTCTGTGGTTTACTATCAGAATCCTGAGCATCTCAGGCCTTTGGTTCCCAGAATGAACTAAAATACCTTTCTTGCTATCTCTGAAGGAAGACAAGGCCTTGCTTTCTAACCATTTCCATGCATTGGGGAGTTGGTCCATAATAGGAAGGGTGTTTAGACGGTTGGGGACTAAATTGATTTCCTATAGTTGCTATGAGAAATTACCACAAACTTTATGTGTTAAAACAACACAGATTTATTCTTTTACAGTCCTGAGGTCAGAAGTTCAAAATCAGTTTCATTGGGCTAAAGTCAAGACATCAGCAGAGCTGCTTCCTTCTGGAGGCTTTGGGAAGAGAATCTGTTTCTTTTCCTTTTCCAGTTTCTAGGGGCTGCTGGTACATCTTGGTTTGTGACCCTTTCTCAGCCTTCAAGGCACATCAGTCCGAACTATTTTCATTGTCATATGGCCTTCTTTCTCCCTCCCTCTTAGAAGGACACTTGCAACTGTGTTAGGACCCAACTGGATAATCCAGGGTAATATCTCTACCTCAAGACCATGTAATCACATTTGCAAAGTCCCTTTTATTATTTAAGTTAACATTCATGGGTTCCAAGGACTAGAACCTAGGAGTATTTGGGGCCATTATTTAACTTGCCACAGAAACAGATTCTACTCCAAGGAAAATGAAAAACAAAACAACTCCCACAAAATAAAAAAGTCTGCCCCCAAGAATACCTTTGAGTGGCTTGAGTCACAAATCCATCTATGAATCTAGGCTGGCTTGAGGATGGCACCATCCAATTCACATAGAATTAATCTTCCTGGGAAATGGCTAAAATTTATGACTTTGCTTATATTATGTCATTTAATATTCATAATTATCTTAAAAGTAAGGAACAATGATTATCTACATTTTATAGATGAGAAAACTGAGGAAAAGAGAGGTTATTTACAAAGACACAGAGAAGTGGGACTTGAATCCAGACATTTTCATTCCAAAACTCGCATGTTTAACCATGAAGTGATGCTAGGGATAAAATGAGGGGCAGGCAAAAAAAAAATCACTACCATCTGTGCCTTGCAACAGTCTATTGTCACAGGTTGAGTTGTCCTGAAGCAGATGCTGAGATTAAGTTTGAGAAATAAGATGTTTATTAGGGATCAACACCTATGAAAGGTCGGGGATGGGAACAGAATGGGGCAGAAGGAGATGTCAGATTCTGATACAGATCTGACAAAATCTTGGTCAATTCAGTAAAGACCTGGAGAGAATTTCACCCACCATATGGTTCTGCATTGTCCTGAAACAGCTGGACCTTAAGACTCTTAGTCAGTCACCTCACACAGTCACTGGCATGGGCAGCTGTGGGAAGGACATGACCTCAGGCAAAGTGACTCTTAATTGGTGAGGCCGACTTTCAAGGGCTAACAGTAGAGTGTTGTCTGCTGACCTGAATTCTTACAGCTATGCCTCAAAAGACATAGTCTTTTGTGGAAGGAGATCGGGGTTTGGGTGCATCTCTTTATCTACTACACCTACTATTTAGATAACTTTTCATTCTTGACCATATATTAGAATTATGTGGAGAATTTTTGAAAAATACTAGTGCCAGGGTCCTATTCCACTGTAATTAATGCAAATCTCTAAGGTATGGCATATAAGCAGCATTTTAATAGAATCCCCAGGGTGATTCTAATGTGTGACCAGGATTCATAGAGAGCAAGCCTGAGAGAGTAAGTAATTTTTTGGAGCTTCCAAAACTAGGAGGAAAAAAAACTATCTTGGAAAGTCACTTGGGTTGTTAAGAAATTCATTTGTGATAAGGTATCTGTAAACACATATTATAGTTAGATTAGGTTTTCCATAACTAATTTTCATATTCATAGATATAAATAAAAACACATACAAACATATACACACAAACACATACTTTATATAATTTTTGTTTAAGTATTTCAGAATCTCCCCAAACCTGCTCATGTGGTATTGAAGAAGATAGTTTTTATTCCTTTGGTCTTTAAATAGCTCTCTCTGAAAAAAACTTAATTCTTTAGCATCATGGAACCTCAGATGGATGAATTTCCAATTATCTATTTATAAATGAAATTCTGATCTCACTGCTGGAAAGGTCATGCCTAGTGTGATCTCTCAGCCATATGGCTGAGAAAATGAAGTGGTAAGTTTAGTCTTCTGAGATATATGTTGATGCCTCAGCTAATTAGTCTTTTCCAAATTTATGTTATTGCTATTAAGAGACATGAGACAGAGAAAATCTATGATATTTAGTTAAAAATATACCAACTTACTTTGGAATGAAGACAGGTAGATCAACTGGTAATCTTAATTAAGAGACATGAATAAAATCTTACAATTCTGAATTACACAGATTAATCACTGTCATGTTCACTGGAACTTGAGTACTTTTACAGAAAAGGTTTAGCTTGTTTATAATTGTATTAGTTGTTTTGATAAAATAGTTATTCTATTGGGGTAAATGGCCGTGCTGCTGTGTTTCCTGTTTCTTATGGTCAAGATCACTTTCATCTGTACTTCGAGATTTAACTCAAACTCAGACTTTCGAACCAATTCTGACTCAAAGACCTAGGTAAGAGTGAAAGACCTAGTCATTGAATTACTGGTTTAGCATTCTTACTGTAATGCTGATCTTGGAAAATACAATAATATGCCTCCTCTCCTCAAACCCTTAACTTTGTCTCCATTGCTTAATACCAGACCTGTGTGATATCAAGGGCCCATCTGGATTTGCTGTGTCTGCCTGACACTTGAATCCTTTGAACTATCAGCACATTCCCTGTTTGGAGTAAGAATATTGAATCTTGGTCTTAGTGCTATGAATAGATTATTTTTATTTTTCTTGTCTTCCTTTTTTTCTAATAAATGGATATTTATGAATGATGGACAAAGAAAAAAATTATAAAAAAGACTCAGAGTCATTATGTTCTAAAGGTGAATGTGATTGCTTTTGCTAAATCACCAAGCATGGAACAGCGATCATTTACTACCTATGACTAGCAGGTGGCAGAAAAGAGGGATTAAATGTCTACCTGATATGATTTGCATGGATCAACATCTTTCAAAGTTATGTGCTTATTTTGGTGTTACTAAATGAAAGAGATTTTGTCTACATTTGCATTTCATACTGGGGCAATGGCATGCTTCCTGTCATGTAGAAATATCACATAAGTCATATTATTTTCCATAAAACACTAAGACATAATCTTTTAACTAAACAACTAAGGGATAATACTCTGTGTAGAAAGCATTCTATAGTCTGAACGTTGAAGTGACTTATGAAAAAAAACAATTAAAATAGTAATAAAAATACATGTGGGAAATACTATGGGAAATGAAGTTTGCATAGGTAGTGTATATAAGCCATTAACTTTTCTAAATTTTGTTTCTGCTCCTTCTCTTTCAAAAACTGCCCATCTATTATCTCTAGAATAAAATTTTTAACCTGATATTTAAGTCCATCAGTGACATATGAACCTAATGTCTGTAAGTATTTATGTCCTTGCCCTCTTTTTCCAGGCTTTGAATTAAAATCTTTAGATTAAAATGAATAGATATGTATATATGTATAAGCATGCATGTATGTATATATGTATGTATGTGTGTGTCTATCTACCTACCTATCATTTATATATCTACCTATGTATCATAATCATTATTATCTATTAAGACACACTGGACAAAGACCACTGGGAGCACATCTGTAGTAAAAGTTGTGTTTATTGGTTCTTCTTTCAGTGAGACTGTCCAACATGGGGACCCAGTAAAGGGGTGTTGGAAGGACTTGTGTTATGATTAGACATTGGGTTACAATTTTGAGTGTCTAGTAAAGCTTTGAATTGGATGCTCTCAGAAACTGGGGCAATTCTACAGATTGGTATCTTAATAAGTTTTATCTGGGATGCAGAAAGAACAAAGTGAGCCTAAAACTCTGTTAAGAGAACGGCAGTCACTGATGTCACCTGGAAGAGCATCATGTTTGATCATTTTCGTGGTTTGCTTTTTCTGTGTTTGTCTCTTTCATTTGTGCTTGGCTATGGCTATGAAGTGGCCCTGTCTTTGCCTTGCTCCATCACAGTTACAGAGAAGTCTTTTCTGATGCTGCTGTTCAGTGACATGCCTTTACACTTAGTAGGAGAAGCCATGGCCTAGTTGTGGGACCAGCCCAGCTCCCACCTGACAGCTCTCAGGGCCCCTTCTCCCTTTCTCTTTAAATATATGTACATGTAAATGTAACCATATTTAGGATCAGCTATTGTATTATTGCCATGTTGTAGTTCTTTTGGTCTTTATAATTATATTGGCATCAAGTAAAGCTACATTAAATGGTGAGAGAAAATTTTTAAAAAAGAAGTTGGATTATACATAAATAGTTTAATAACATCAATAATTGCTAAATGATGTCTTTGTGTGCTCTATAAACAAGGGTATCTTGCTTGTTGGACACAGAAGAAATGGTAGGAGAATTGAACTTTCACAAGGCATATGGTGATATATAGACACAACAAACCGAAACTGACCTTTTTATATTTTGAGCAGTGATTTACTTGCATATACATTATTCACATTGCATTAATGTTCTTGATATAAACTTTACTGGTCTGCTAGTTTTTTATTTACTTGGCAACAGTTTTAATTTTATATTTAGATAAGAACTATAGCAGGAGGTACTCAAAGTAGTTTAATTATATATATAAAATAAAAATAATGAAATAACCTATGATTATGAGAATTCTTTCCTTTTAAATATTTCTGAACTTAGGTTTGATTAGATCCCTAGATGATTGGTCACCTCAATACTCCTGTGCTTTCTAGTTTAAGTATTTTCTAGCTTTAAAATCTTTTTTTACCTTAATGGTCTTTCTTTTATCTCTATCTCTTAAAATCTTACACATCCTTCAAGTCCCATCTCATATATCTCCTGTCTTTTCTCATCAGTTTAGTGAAATTTTAACTGTTCCTTCTCTGTGCTCTTATTGCATTTCTGTAGTGAAAGTAGAGCTCTGTTTGTGTGGATAGCAGTCTTACTTGTAACTCCTTGAGGTTAAGAAGCTTCATGTTAACCATTACCTTCCCCATACTGTTTTTTTTAGTTAAAATTTTTTTTTATTTTAATTGTTCAAGTATGGTTTTCTGCCTTTTACTCCCATCCCAGCCCACCCCTCAGCCCTCTCCACTTCCCTCCTGTATCCACCCCCCCACCTTGTTATTGTCCATGGGTCCTTTATACTTGTTCCTGAAAACCCTTCCCCTTTTCCCCTGAAATTCCCTCCCCTCTCCCCTCTTGCACTGTCAGTGTGTTCTCAATTTCAGTGTCTCTGGTTATATTTTGCTTGTTTGTTTGTTTTGTTGATTAGGTTCCTGTTAAAGGTGAGATCATATGGTATTTGTCTTTCACCACCTGGCTTATTTTGCTTAGCATAATGCTTTCCAGTTCCATCCATGCTGTCGCAAAGGGTAGGAGCTGCTTCTTTCCATTACCTTCCCCATATTGTTTTATGTAAGTTTGGGCACATATAAATAACTAAGTAAACATATTTTGCATGAAGTTCAAGGGATTGAATATTTGAAAATAGGATTTTATGAAAAGTTGCAGATGTCAAAGTATTAGTTTTGAAGTGCTAAAGGTCAAAATAATTAATAACATCTAAAAACATTTGATAAAGGAAATATGTTCTTTATTTGAAATAAAAATGATTATTTTGTTATAGCAAATACATTATATGCTGACTAAATTCAGACGTTTTGTGAGCGCTTAATTTATGAAAACTTGCTTAATTTCCACATGAACTCTATGAAGTAAGAATAATTATTATTTCCACTTTATGGATGAGAAAACTGAGGCACAATGAAGTTAAGTACTTTATGAGGGACATATGGTTATTCAGTAGTGGAGTGAGTTTCCAAATTTAGTTTTCGCTCCACAGTAAATAGCATAATTAAATAAATTAAATAAATTGTAAGTATTCAAATTTTATTTACATATAATTTTACTTTCAAATATCAAAGTGTCAGGTGCCAGAAATGATTTCGAGGGCACATTGTGGACTCTTATTAGGGTATCTGGAAGTAGATGACCAGAGAAATTCTTATTCACTGTGATATTTTTTAAGATCATCTAGGTTTAGATGCTTCCTTAAAATTAAGGCATTTAATGTTTCTACATATTTCCTATTTGACTACTGTAGAAAAATAATTATAAAATTTAATGAAAATAAGTACACAAACATTTTCTTATGAAGTGAATTTGAAAGCCCCAAATGCTTACTGCTGTCAGAGTTGGAGGTCATTGATAATTCTTATCAGCTCATAAACAAATTCCCTTTGATTAGATTTTATCACATTATTTCTAGTTATCTTGGAGTCCTATCTACTCACAATCACAGTCTTAAAGCTTTGTTATAATAATCTGCAGCAAATAATTTGGAGCAGAAATTTTACAGTATTTTTTCTCTTTCCCACTGATCCAACAGAGCTGATTAACATTTAAAAGTCTGCAGTTGTATTAGACACTTCAGTTATTAAGTGACAAAAATGTTCTGAGAAAGATGGAGACCTTTTTCATGATTGACCCATGGTCCAATTTTGCTCATTTTGAAAAATAATTTGTTTCCATGTTTTTTTCAGTAAATTACAGATGAGTCACATTCATCAAAATAAGCTTAATTAGTATGTAATAGGGAATATGGCCAGAACATTTTTGAGATGCCAAAATCAAGAGCAAATGAAGCTTATTGAATGTTCCTCTTCTCTACCAAATCATACATGAATGCATAAATTCACTAATGATTGAGAAATAGAGATATAATTAGAGGAAGCTGAGTTCTTAGGTACATATAAAAAACTGGCACATGGACAAATGAGGAACAGATAACTGAGGGGATAATTTAAAGGACCAATAAATGTGAGTGATTTTCCCAGAAATTTGTCAGTTCCAATTTACATAGCGTAGTGGTTAGTGTTAAATACTAGTTCTAGTTAGCATTTAAATGATATCCAAACTAGTGTCCTCAATAAGCATTAAAGTAAAATATTAGTTTTCAGATGTTCTGAAAATACAAGGTTTGGCTTTGTTATTGATTCTTTTCACTATAGCTTTGTATCTAAGTTTGGATTAATCAGAAATATTTAAGAATATTCCCCAAATTTTGTTTTTTGAAATTTTGAAAAGATTTTATTTATTCTTTATTTATTTTTAGAGAGAGAGAGGAAAGGAAGGCGAGAGGGAGATAAATATTAATGTGTGGCTGCTTCTTGCACTCCCACTGCTGGAGACCTGGCCTGCAACCCAGGCATGTGCACTGACTGGGAATCAAATCAGCAACCTTTTGATTTGCAGGCCAGCGCTCAAGCCACTGAGCCACACCAGCCAGGGCTATTCACCAAATTTTAAATAGCTATCCTCCAATGCACATTTTGGGCAAGAAAAATGAGACCCTGTAAAGTTACTTGCTAAATGCCATGTGGTTAATTATTTTAAATATAAGCTAGAACTCAAGCCTGCTGTTTTTCTGGACAACACTTCATTCTATATATGCCATCCAATTTATAGACAAGAGATGAAATGCAATTTAAGTAGTGTAGTGTTTAAATTGGGTGAGCAATTTCAGTTTAGGGTCACAGATTGAGAAGTTTTTCACTTCTAATCCATTTTTAGAGCTCCTTGGAAAAATATATAGAGAGTAATATATAAACTAAATATAATGAAAAGAATAGTAAGAGGGTGTTATCAGAGAATGGGATATTTCCATACAGTTTTAGAAATTAGGAAGAGTTTGGGAGAATGTTTATGGAGAAAATGCAACATAGGACATCAGAGCCCAGAATATTCTAGAGGAGACAACAGTAACAATAAAAACCAACCTGCTGTTAGAAACATGAGCAAACTTTAGAAAATAATTGTAGTAGAGGAAGAGATTTTAAAAATAAGTAGAAAATAAAAGGATAAATTAAAGTTTTTATATAGAAATATTAATTCATCCAACCTCTGGAGATTCAGACATTCTATAAACAAACAAATAAACCAACAATAGCACTTTATCTAAACATAATCTGGGAGAGAGTTAAATCTCTAGAGTGGGTATTGTGCCCAAAGTCAGTCCTCCTCATTCGGTCATCTGAGAGTTGACATATCTGCTATGTGGAAGCCTACTAGTGAGATGCCAGATGTCCCACCCAGAAATGCTTATTTACCACATGACTAAAGGACTACAAGGGCACCTACTTTTGTTTCATTTTTCAGTATTGGAAAACCAATGATCACATGTTGCAGTGTGGGTTTCCCATGAAGCCGACCCTGAGATAGAGTACCATGAAGGAGTTTTATGACGAGTGCTCTTGGGATCAACCTCTGTTGGGTGGGAGAAGGTAGTAGGACTGGGTAAAGGGAGAAATGGGGCCGTGATACAGTTACAAAAAGGACACAGCTGACAATGCAGGGAATTTTTAAGCTGGGAAAACCCTTCAAAGGTTTTGGAGCAAGGGCTCTGAGGCTCTATGTTCCATTGTTGATTAGACCTTGTATGTGAGTTGCCCCAGGAAAAGCACATGACCTTGGGCTAAATGGAACAACCGCTGAGGCAGTTCAAACAAGGACTGACTGCTGAGAGTGGTCAGCTGACAGCCATTCCAGCGGCTGGGGGAATAAATCTTTCAATACTGATGGGGAAATCTGAATGACATACCATAGCATACTCAAAATCATAGATGTGTGAGAAAAAAGTCAATGTGAAAAAGAAAGAAAAAATAAATAAAATGAAAACCACTACCCTGGGATAAAAGAGAAATTATTTGTAAAATAGAAGGAGTAAAAAAATAAAATAAAACATGACAGTCTCAGAGTGGAAACAGACCATTATATTAAAAAAACTAAAATTGGATAGTTGTAAAAGCTACCTTAGAACAAGTAAGAGTTGCTATAAATTAAAAATTAATGTGAAAATATATATTAAAAATCCAATGAGAAGCTTTGCAACATAAGTCAAGCAGCTGTCTAAGAATGTAGAGCAAAAAGCAAGAGGCCAGGTACAGATGAACAGGCAAACAATCATTGTAATAATGAACTTAAAGAAGAAGAGAAAGAGGTAACGGAAAAATGGGAGAAAATCAGGGAAACAGAAGATTTTCTTCACAAGAGAGACACACTCTTCACACTGAAAGGGCTCTTGATGTTTTAAAAGGTCTCTTCAGGGTGGATCAGAAAGTGAGACATGAAATCCTAGAACACCAAATGTTTAGTAGTTATTAATAATGTGAACTATCAGATTTTAGATTACAGAGCCAGTTTAGAACTAAATACAGTTTGCTTAAAGTTTTAGAACGGTAAGTAAATGTTAGATACCTCAATAATGTAAAAGTTAGAGCACAGCTAACTGAGGTGGGATGTGTGTCTGTTTGGGTGTTGGATATGAGCCGAAGGAGGCGGAAGAAAGGGAGATGAAACACATTTTACATTGTCATTATATATCATTTTACCATATATATTCACACATACATACATACATATGGAGTGTCAGGTTTGAAATTCAATTTCATCCTATTCATAAGTTAGCTTTTTACTGCCTCACAGACGCTGGCAGAAGACCCATGACTCCTGATTCAAAGACAAAAGACTCATTACTCACAATGCACCAGGTAGTGTGAACAAGATGTTTGGGTCAATTTCCCTTTTCTGTTTAGTCCCATATAGATGGACATAGTAGGATGTTCTTCACACAGTGGGTTTGTATCACAGGTGAAGGAGACAGCTTGGTGAATCCACATGTTTTATAGGAGACATTGAACAAGACTGCCTGTCCAAAGGGAGACAATACTTCATTCCTCATGGCTGCTCACTGCAACCGCCACCCCTGTAAAGAGCAGTCAGGGACTTGTCTTCTTGGCAGACCCAACAGAAATGCAGCAGGAAAAACCTGTGAAAGAATTTCTCTCTCAACAAGGAATCAAGATATTAACTGAAGTTAAAAAAACAAGAAATAGGAGTATAAGCCTATCAGTTAAAATTCCAAAGTTAATCAATACAATCACTAAAAGTAATAATGTAACCCTCCAACAGTGGGAGAAGGAGGAAATCCAGTGCAATAAACCCTAGTATTTCATCACTGAAAATTAAATATGATCCAAAGTTAGCACATCTGGAAAAAGTAATAAAAATTATTATTTAGAGAAGTGGGAGCAGCCATCTATAATTACAAGTATAAATATTTTGAAAGATTTTAAAGAGAGGTTGAAGCTGTCAGAGAGAGGATGGGTTTGTTCCATTTCATTTAAGCTTTTTACATGATCATGTATTTGTGCACATATGTGTGGAGTATGTGTATTTTCCAGACATGATATATGTTTTGTGTAATTATAGAAAATAATACTAGAAATATCATCTTCAACCAATTATAAGAGACAACTAAGCTTGTCACTTTCCAAAGTCAGAACATTCAAGATGTTGAAAATTAACAGAATTAAATAGTATATTAGAAGAGGTAACTTTTCTATTCAGTTAGCTGAGGCTCTTTATTCCCATTAAAATTAAGAGACAAAAAATAATTTACAAGAGTTTCTTGAGTGTCTACCTGCTAGTCAGTGTTTTTGGTGACAGAAATACAAGACAAGTCTTCCAATGATGGAACTTCCCTGGCCATCTCTGGGCGCTGGCCCTCCTCCTGAGTTTAGTGAGGTCAATAGTGGAGAAAAGGTATATTAAACCAATAATTATAAAACATAGTGTTAATTTCAATATCTAATTTTCAAGGGTGACTTTACATGATTATCTATTTTTATTTTAACTTAAATATTATTTTATAATTTAAAGTTAAAAATGCAGCCTCAAATCACTTTTCTTCTTTCCATAAGAAAGAAGTATAAATTGTTCTAATGCTAAATTTGACTTTATAAAGCTTCATTTATTAAGAAACTGGGCAGAAAGTTGCTTAGGAAGAAAAGCCTGCTCATTTACATTTTATTTTTCTTAACTTTTCTGTCTACTTTCAATCTGGATAAATAGAAAGATTAATTCTCAGACATTTCTAAAGCTCTTCTGGGTGCTAAATTAGATCAAGTTAGGAGTTTCTTCCTCATTATACTGCTTCTTTCCCACTGGTGTGTCCCTTGTCCCTGACACCTGTCTACAGCATGTGCTGTTTTTCTTCCCAATGAAATTGAGAGTCCCTTACGTTTATCATTCAGCAAATTAAAAAAAGTATCTGGGTTTTAAAATGCTAATTTGCATAAAATTGTGTATGAATACTATTAAGTGAATATTGCCAATTTAATGAATATTTTACAACAATTGGAAATAAGGAAGCTTATTAAAGAGCAACAATTTCAGAAAATTATATTACAACATGATCAGGGTATTATCTATTAGATTACATAGTTAAACACAATAAACATATTTTTGTATAACTGTTATGCATTAGGAATTCTATTATGAGATGGGAAGTTAGTGATATTGTTTAGTGTTCACATGAATTTTCATTGATTAATAATTTAAATCAATACAAGTGTCTCTGTACTGGATGTGGCTACACCAAAGTGATTCTGTATTACCTGAAACTTATGTAACTAATATAATAATAATTGTCAAATGTGAAAATATTAAGTAAATCTTAAGTAAAAAGGCATATAAATCATATTGATATAAATTACATTTGCACATTTACTGTGACTATGTAAAAATATATTTATGCATACCAAAATATTGAGAGTACATAAATAAAGAATTGTCTCATAGCATTATGATTGGTAACTTTCTTTAGATTAACTAATCTTTCTGTACTGCTGTTATATTGCCTTTCTAAATAAAATTTAAGTGTTTGTTGCAGGACACTGTCTCGTTTAATCCTTTTTTAGGGAAAATTAGTCTCTCTCTCTCTGTACTCAAAGGATGAAATGGATATACATTACAAGATATACTCCTTCTAATTATGGAAAGGAATTCATGTGGTAGGAATTGTTAGCTTTTTAGACAGTTTTACATTTTTTGTGGTTGCAAATTTTAAAATTATAAAATACAACAGCCTCCATTGTGTTCCTCAAGGATCTTCTCCTACTGATCTGCGCATCCTCGTGCAGTCCCCTCCCACATTGAATCAGAGGTGACTGGTGTTGTTAGCATAGACAGCTAGTTAAGGAAGGAAGGAAACGGAATCAGACAGTAAACCTGACTAACTAGGAAGCTACAAATTCACAGAATCCCCAGGGGACAGCTGCATCGCTCCATCAAGGGGATTAATGTCCCTTTATTCCCTCAGTAGGAAAGAAGGACTGGTTTCCAATCACACAGGGAGAAGTGGCCCATTAGTGGGGATTACCTGGGAGAGCGGGAAAACAGTAAGAAGTAAAATGCTCTGCTGGGCACATGCACAGTGGAAACCAAAATAGCACAGGGAGAGGTCCTTCTACTCGAGGTCTGCACGGGAGGAGCCAAAATGGTGACTATGAAGGGGAGAAGTCTAGCCTGGACAAATCTGGGAAAAGACACAATAAGATAAGGGCATGAAACCTGGGAAGATCCAGGAAAGGGATTGGTTAAGGACAAGCTCAGCACAAGCTTGCAAATAATTAAGAAGACTGATCAGTTTGAAAGAAAGTTTACCTTTTCCAAACCCAAGGAGATAGAATCAAAGCATAACAAAGGCTCCAGGTTCGTGTGTGTGTGTGTGTGTGTGTGTGTGTGTGTGTGTGTGTTCTTGCATTTTCTCTCTGTAACAGCACCTGGGACACAAGTGCAGGCCCAAGTGTAGCCCTGAAAGCCATCTGGATGGTAACAGAGACTGACCTAGACTACTGAAAATTTGGATGTTGATGCTAGGATAATGGTGCAGCATCTCTGGGCCCTGGCCCTCCTCCTGAGTTTAGTGAGGACAACAGTGGGCTTGTGGCTCAGAGGCTGGACTTCTTTGGCAGCAAGACAGAGCTGAGCTGCCTGGTCATGAATGAGACATTGGGCAACTAGGGGCAGTCCTTTTTTTTCATTCCAATAAAACTCGCCTCAATTGCTCACATCATCTTATGTGTGAGTCCCTGAAATGCTTTTCTGCTGACTCCATGGAAGAATCTTATTTCCATTGGCGCCAGTGTGACCAGTAGAATACAGAGAAAGTTATTATGTTTTGTATCTTCTGAGGTAAGAAAATACACAAAAGGCATTATAGTTTCTGCCTTGGTTTCTTAGATCATGTGTTCTGGGAAGAGCCAAATAACCACACTGTATAGACCGTCCAGCAGCCATGTGAAAAAGCCCAAGTAGGTAGGAATTGAGTTCCCAGGCCAACAGTCGGCATCGACTTGCTACCTGCATGGTGAGCCACCTAGGAAGCAAATTCTGAAGTTTCTCTTCATCGGATGACTGTAGCCTGGACCAGTCTCTGAGTTTAATGGCATTGAGTCCCCAGCTATTCCTGGCTCAGAGAAACTGTGAGAGATGAAAAGTGATTATTGTTTTAAGCTACTAAGTTTTAGGGCAATTTGTGGTAAAATACAACTAACTAATTAGTGATGTTCCTGTTATTTAGAAGTTGTGTGAAATCGTGTGCTGCTTTTCAGGTGCACCTGAAATGCATGTCATATATGTGACCAATAAACCTCTTCTGAAAGGAGAGGGGCATTGTTAGACATGATTTGTTTGAGCTGGCCCTGGATTGCCCAACCTGTGACTTTTCTTATCACCTGATTTCTCCAATCATTCATTCTGGAATTGTAAGGAAACAAATTCTAATGTGTCCATGTAACAGAAAGGTAGTACACAGCTAGGCATTTTCTGACTTACTCTAAATGTTTCATAATTTAATAAAGCAAGTGCTTTAGCATGGCCATTTTATTTACTGAAGCCTTTAGACTTTTTCTACATAGATAATAAGAAATGTATTTTCTTTTTGTCATTTAGAGGCATGGAGCTTCAGTGTTATAGAGGAGTATACAGATGAACATTAAGTACTATTTAGATCATTCAGAAATACAATTTGTTTGTTTGAACAAGAGATACCCTGGGGGAAAGGAAGGATGGTTCAACAAAGCCAGATGAAGATAATTTTCTAGACTTACTAGGTATCTCCCTCTTTCCACAAGTTCGCATTATGCCTTTTAATTTTTATGTAAAGGCAGAAATAGTGCCTGTTTTCAGTAACCAAGGGAAATCCAATGAGCATTTTCACTTTTATGAAAAAAGCAGTTACAGTACTGATGTAGACCTTTTGTAAAAGCCATGTGGCATACAGCCAACTTTCAGAAATCAGGGAATACTCTTCACTGTACATCATTTTTGCTCAAGAAAGATTTCATAGAAATACTTTACTTTTGGATAGTGGGGGAAGTTATATTAAAAATGAATAATTATGAGGCAATTAATGATGAAGTCTATTTCATAAAATTGCGATATTTTAATATTATTTGTACTGATGCTATCTAGCTACCTGAAAACATAATTTGGAGGCATAGGTTCAAAAGGTAAATTTCAAAGCTTGACTTTATTAATATCAATGCTGTGAATTCACTGAAATTAGTTACAGAAAAATGCAACTTTAAAGAAATGTGATTTTAACCATCTAACCTTAGAAACTAAAAGTAAGAAGATGCATTTTGATGTTTATGCCAAAAGCAAACTATAAAAGAAAGCACAAAACTACCTGAACTTTTCTCTTGATTCTGTGTGACTGACTGATGTAAAGCACTTAAGGATCTTCTTGTTATTTAAGGCCCGTTTGTTGGAGCAAACAGACATGCATTGCCTTAGAAATATATTTTCTACTTTGCCCCCAGTTCCATTCAAATTCATAGTTTTATTTCACACTTGTTTGCTAAGGTATGTTCTGTAGCATTTATCGATATAGTTCTTATGCCAAAACCAAAAGGGAAAACCAACAAATTTAGCATTTAAGTAAATACTTGAAAACTATGCAAATAATAATTAAAGCTTTAGGCAATTCAGCTTTCAGGTTCAGAGATTTAGAGTGGTGTAATGGAACTTCATTCTGCTGCAGTGGTATTGACTGATGTTTCCAGTGTCCTCGCCATGTACTTCTGATAGGGTAACTAGCGTCATGTAATATTTGAATGCCATGATCATAACTAACATGCCAACCCCAACTACTTGGTGGAAATTAAGTGTTCACACAGTCAAAACCAACCTTCCTCCTTCCCTATTCTAAATTACATACACTTTTTCTATAAACCAGCTGAGAATCATTATGATCTTTAAAAATGCTTGATAAGTTTAGGTTTTCAACAATTCCATATCTTTACACTGGAAGTCTTTGAGATGACAAAAAGGCATCTCATTCTCGAGTGTCCTTGATATGATATGAACACTGTATCACCATCTGGTCACTGTGACAGCATTGCTTGTGTTCTCAAGGTTTAAGACTTGTCCATGAGAGCTCCCCTCCAGCTTTTGCCTGAACACTTTCAATGAAGAGTGTAAAGGTCATGTTTCAAATTAAGCCAGGTCAATCAGTGTGTTGAACATATATCAGTCTGCCCACATCACACTTCTGCACCCCTCCATTCCACTCCTTAAAAGGGAACCCCCATGCAATCCCATTTCCACTTTTTATTTCAATAAAGAATTCCCAAGCAAAGAGATACCTTGGGCATCTATGTCTGTTTCATGAGATATTATAAGATTTGTCCGAATCTGAGTTTATATTTAAGTTGAACACTTAAGTTTCATAGAATTGTAAAGCAACATCAATATTAGAGGGTTTTTTTCCTTCTTTTTCTTTTGTTAACTTGTAGTCATTTGGAAATTATTCCCACAACTTGTATTTGGCAATAACATAGAGGTGAGTTAGAAAAAGAAAAAAATCACACTGGGCATTCTCTGTTCTTGACCTTGTTAAATAAATAATGTTGAGTAAAACAAACAAGGGAAAAATAAACATAAAATTAGAGGCAACCTGTAGCCTTGTAGGCAGGTGTATTTGGAAGGGTATAAGAATGATGTTGACCAGTTGCTATTCCCAACACATATGTAATATTGAGAATTAGTTCTAGATTTTTGGATTAGAACCACTTTACCATTGAGTGAAATTTTCTCATGCAGAAGATGATGAAAATAAGGATCAGAAAAGTTGTTGGTGTCCCCTGAATTGGAATCAAATTTCCGCTTATAAACTGTGTAATAGACAGTTTTATTTATGTTTATTTATTTTGGATTTTTAAAAAATCCTCACCTGAGGATATGTTTATTAATTTCAGAGACAGAGAGGAAGGGAGTGAAAGAAAGAAACATCAACGCAAGAAACTTCAGTTGGTTGCCTCCCGCATGTGCCCTGACTGGGGATCGAACCCTCAATGTGGGTATATGCCTTGACCAGGGATCAAACTCAAAAAATATCTTTTGGTGTATGGAACAGTGCTCCAGCCAAATGAGCCACCCTGCCAGGGCCAGACAGTTTTGTTTTAAATAAATATTTATGAAGTGCTTATCTGTGTTGAACATCTCTAAGTGTTCTCCTTACATTCATTACCCTCTTTTTTGACAGCACTGTGCTGAGATGTTAACTCTGTTGTTATATGTACAACAGGAGATTAATTTATTAGTATTCAGGTTGGGCTGTTGTAACACATAGACAAAAAATATAGAGATTTTATTTTCCTCACACAGGTTAATGATACAGAATTGAGAAGTTCTGCTTGACCTGGTTCTTGGGAGACATTTTCTTTCATCTTATTCTTTTGTTCCCTAGGGTACTGGTTAAAACTGGGTCACGCTGTGTTCATGTTCCAGTTCTTGTAAAAGAAGAAAGAAAAGTAGTGAAGGATAAATAATGCCTTCCCTACAGGTAATAAGGTGGTTGCACACATTATTTCTGCTAAAATCCCACTGGTTAGGTGCATGGTCAAACAAAACCAACTGCAAGGGAGGATAGGAAATTCAGTCCTTAGCAGGGTCTACAGGATGCACAACTAAACTATGTTACCTTAGAAGAAGGAGAGGCATGCCATCAGGGGAAATGAGCTTTTCCAAAGCACTTATATTAAAATGGATACTTTTAATAAGACTTAAGGTTCTTGATGACTTTGTTATCTATGGTCTTCCCTGTGAAATGTATATAACATAGATAGCCAACGCTATTCAGAGGCTTCCTGAAGGTCCCACTCATATTGTGGGTATGAGTTTTTGTGTTAGAAATTAAAGAAGGATTTGTGAAGACTATTTTTAAAGAGATTTTAAAATTCTGAGGACTATTTATTTTAATACATCCGAGTTGTGAAATTCTAAGAGGGAGGATGTATATTGCTGTGCTAGCTTCTGACCCCAAACCTCATGAAATGGACTTTCAGGAGACTAGAGAGCTTCAAACTTCTTTTATAATGAATTGGAGAAAATAGTGGGTGTCCCCCTGAAACATCCACATACTAAAGATTGCTTTGCACATTGTGGTTTTGTCCAGGCAAAAGAAAAGCCCAGGTATTATTGTCCTGAATTCTATGCAACAGGGGACTAAGGGAACTAAAAGCCTTTGGCTGAGAGAAGCTGAAAGTATGCCTCATTAAGATGGACTGGGGAAGGGATAGGTCACCAACCAAAACGCAAGAACACAGTTGCCTAAGCATGGGTCAAAGGGATGTCAAAATTCTATGCTTCTTCCCCAAAGAGCTCCAGAAAACCCTGTTCTTAAAGCAAAGCTGCTTATTAAATTAATTGTAGCAAGAAAGGATACCACCTTGACAAAATTTTCACATTCCCTCCAAAAGGAAAAATGAGGGAAGGGTATAGAGGAGTTTTAGAGCTGGGCTGGATGACTTTAAGGCAGCAACTTCCTGGGATTGGGCAGACTAATAGCTTGGATTTTAGAGCAGAACAAAAACAAGGTCATAATGCAAATCTTGGTGTGCTAACTTTGTATTGGAGTTTTAAGTGCAATCTGTTACTTTGATTAATATGTTTTAATTGGTAAAAATGAGTAATATGTTTACACAGAGACTGAGAATTTGTTTCAGTTCTAAGAAACTGCACGTAAGAGAGACAGAAATAAGGCTAAAACCAAAGAACCCACTTAACCCAAGAGAAAGTGTGCGCAAACACTGCAAACGTTTTACCAGTTTCGGACAACAGTGATGGTAGATCACCATGAATGTATCCCTCAGGTGCACCTTCACCTTCTCGTCCATTTTTCTCCAACCTCAGGGACCTCTGTCACCCTTGCCCCCTCCCCACCTCTACTCTGCCTGGAAGAGAAGAAACCACCCTTGAGTTCCTAGAAGGAGAAGTCAAACTCAATTGGGAAAAGACAAGGCACCTATGGCAGTGACCTCTTCTCTGGCTGCAGGCTTCCTGATTATTCCAGGCCCACGTTAAGGATACACAATCTGAACACTAAGTAAATTTTAATATATTTGACTATTCAGTGGAAGTAGTCTCCATGATTGTGAAACTGAGAAAATGCCTGTGGCCATGACAGTGATCAGAAAAGTAGTGATGCTGGCCTTGCTCTCATCCAGAGATAGACGAAGAATGACTTCATTAGGGATACTGAGAGATTTAAAGGAGAGAAAGAGAGGACAGGTACTTAAAGTATAATTTCACACAGGCCCCCTGCTGGTTCAATGTCTTTATGTCTCTGATTGGATTGGGATTTTGTTTTTCTCTGCCTGTCTTACTGGGTCCTCAAGCCATCATTCCTGACGTACCTGGGTTTGTAGAGCAAAGGTGAGTAGCTGTGGAAAATGGGGAGACTTAGTGACTACTTTTCACTTGATTATGTTAGTTAGCTGTCAGTGTCAGTTGTTTCTCTTGCTGCCTCCCTGAGATGCTCTCCATATTTTCTGCAGCGGTGTAGAACCACCCTACATGAGAATAACTATTTCAGTTTGACAAATCTTAGAAAAATCTGTGCTTATAACTAAATATAAATCTAATTTAGGGCTTTTATTGTCAAATAAAATAGACTTTTTAATTTGGTGTCTTTGATGTTACCAAATCACTGTCACTAAATATCCATTTTGCATGTCTATAAGTAGATGATACATAGGTATCTACAGGTATAGAGAACCTGCACTGGCTGACATATGGATAAGCAGTGATGGTTCTCTTTTGTTTACTTTTTAGTGATGCTTTTCCAAGCTGAATATTTCAGAACTATGTTGAAAAACTATCCTGATCCATCAGACCAATTCTAGGCAATATCTGTCAACCTAATGTATTCCAGATTAAAGAGAGTTTCCAAGTGGAAAAGATGCTAGAATCCAGACACACAGATCATTTTGCCCATCAGTGGTGTTGTGTACAATGCTGGGGAAATGACTCAGTCTCCATAGCTGTCTACCTTTCTAACATGGAAAATAATTATTTCCTGCCAGTACAAAATTTGAATCCTGAAAGGGAAAACTGCCTTCTTAATGTTTTGTTTCTTTTTTCTTTTTCTTTTTTGCCTCCCAGGAGAAAACAGCTAGTAGACTCTTTTTTCTCCCATTTGGATAAGTTTTCTCCAGAACCAACCTGTTCATTTTGTGATATGCACCTCTTAGAGTTATAGAAAATGGGGAAGAGCATATGTGGGATGACTGGCTAGAGAAACTAATCAAATATCTGTTCTTAATTTCTAATAAGTTTTTATTGACACAAATGCCTTGCACTTTTAACCTTTAATGGTTAAATCAATCATTGAAGTGGGAGATAATGTTTAGTCCCTTGGCATTTTTCTTTCCCCAAACATTATTTATGAGACTGCACCTCTAAATTGGGTTAAATGGTAAAAGATATTTGTAATACTAAGGCCACTAGGAAATTACGAACAATATACCCTATATTACTGAAATTTAAGTTGGCAGTAATGTTTTCTGAATATGATGAGGGAAAAATATAAGTAATGCTACCAGGTAAAGCAGGATTTACCAGTTTAGCCACATTAATCCAGTTTAGCCACTGATTACTTATATGAACTTGAACCTTCATGTTCTCAATCCAGAAATTTCCGATAATATTGCTTAAATCATGGTCTTGTGAAAATTAAATGTGAGCATGAATGTGAAGGAACACTTCTAACTCTCATTTGTGGGGGGTACACACAAATGAGCCTTTCCTTCCTTTCTTTCCTTACCAGAACAATTGATTTTCCTTTCAATTGACTAATTGGTCTAGTTGAAATAATTTAATTGTAGGATTTATAGTCTTACAGACTTCTGATTATTTATTTTACCTTTCTTTTGTCCTAAGGATTTGTCACTTAAAATAGTTTAAAATCCCTTGTTAAACTTTAAGAATAATTAAAAAGGGTAAATTACTTCAGGTGATTTCTTAAAGTGTAGTATAAAGTGTCGTGTGTGTGTGTGTGTGTGTGTGTTTTAGATTAGTTCATGTATTCAAGCCTGAGGCAGGTAACCTTGCCGTAGAGGAAATAAGTAGAAAAACTGCTCTGAGAAAGACTGCTACCTGTGTCCTTCAGTACATGGGTAATTGTTCATCTCCATGGCAAATATGGGTAATTGTTCATCACGATGGCAAATGGGGATACTATCTTTCAGTCAGCTCCTGTTTGCCATGCATTTTGTAATATAAAATATGAAAAAAATTAAGTTACATATGGGCAGTAAAACAAAAACCAAGAAAAAGGTATTTTACTTTCATATTTTGAATTTGAGAAATTAAATTATAGAATACATATTTCTTTTCCTGTTTCAAAGGTTATGTAAGTTCCTTATAGGCTGGTTTGAGAGATAGCTGATCATTCTTTTTTAATGTGGCCAAGTGAGAAAGAAGGGTTTTGATGGGCCCTGAGGTACCGCTGATGAGAGTATTGCGGTCTGACCTGGGCCTGTCACTCTCTCTCAAGGAGACCTGACTATCTGAGATACAGATTCTGAAGCCTTAATGTCTCTAGAGGTTTTATTCTTGAACTGAGCACCTTTGGAGATGGTTCTTCATTTGTGAGGTGGCTGGGTAAGACTGCATGGGCTAATTACAGAAGAAATCTAAAAGACATTGTTTAATGCAGTTATATAATGGTTATACATCTAAATGCAGATTATTAATATTTTTGTATCAGGTATGATTTTTCTGTTCTGCCACTAAATAGAAGTGAAATCCCTGGATATTCTATATAAAATAACATCAGAATAACAATAACAGAAGACTCTGAAATATGGAGAAAAGAAGGTATATTGGCTGGGGAACCCCAGAATCCAAGGAACAAAGTGGCAGTGTGCTTCTTGAGTATTCCTTTTGTCTTTTCTATCTAAGACTTAGTTGTATTTGAAGAAGTTACAAGTCAGAGAGCCAGTGGGTACAGACCTCCCCGCAAAAGAAAGACCCAACAAAGGGACAGAATAGAGGTAGCCTAACAAGACAGAATATGTTTAAATAGCAAACTCTCTACTTCAGTCAAATTAAAAAAATCAGAAACAAAGAAAACTGAGCCTCTGTTCCCCATGCCAGAAGGGCTTAAGTTTTCACTCTTTTCAGACTACAATGCAGCAAGTCAATCCTCCTGCAAGGGTGGGGACTGAACTTTCATCTCCACCGGGAAGTAATAACCTTCCAGCCTCTAGCGATGTTGGAAAATGCATAGTAAGTTTGGACTTCCCCCAACATCCAATCGTAAGGAAGGGCTGCCCCCTTGGGTGTTAAAAAGGCAAAATGAGGGACGTGGCTTCTACACACACTTGGTAGTTACAAGGCAGTGCCCCATGCCTCTTTTGCCTTTTCCAATCAGAGCAATGTTAGAATCCAGCTAAAAATGAATGTTTAGATAAGATCCAGAATATCACGTCATAATACTTGAATGTTCAGGATTTGATTGGAAATGATTCATCTTACCAAGACCCAGGAAGATTATAGATTGAAAGAGAAAGGATAATCAATAGATGTCAATATTGACATGCCAGTGATATTAAATTATCAAAGGTTTTAAAACAGTCATTATTAAAATGCTCCAATGAGCAATTATGAACATACTTAAAATAAAAAGAAAGTCTTGGTAAATTAAGAAAAATATATGAAATTAAAATTTTAGAACTGAAAATATAATAATCAAAATAAAAAATCACTAGGTGGGCTTCAAGTATAATGGGGAGAAGAGAGGAAAAAGTGAATTAGCTTGAAGATAGAACAACAGAAATTACCCAATATACACAACTCACAGAGAAAATAGATTTAAAAAATAAACAGAGCTCCCAGGGGCCTGTAGAAATATACGAAAAAAGTTAATATTCATTTTATAACACGCTAAGAAGGAGAGAAGAAAGAACGTGAAAGTAAAAAGTTGTTCAAAGAAGTAATGGCTGAAACTTCCTAAATTTGACAAACTATATAAATATACAGAATTAAGAAGCTGAATGAACAACAGACAGAAGGACCCCAAAGAAATCCACACAATTACACATTATAGTAATACTTCTGAAAACTAAAGACAAAGAAAAAAAAGTTGTTATAAGCAGTGAGGAAAATGATACCTTACATATAGAAAGAAACTATGTGAATATCAACTGAATTTTCATCCCAAACCATAGAACACAGAAGGATTAAAGAAATAGCAAATGTCAAATATTGAGAGATATATTTAACCATAATTCTATATCCAGTACAAATATTTTTTAGCAATAAGAGAAAAATCAAGATTCTCAGATGAAAGAAAACCAAGAGAATTTGTTGACAGCAGACCAACTCTGAAGGAATGGCTAAGGGTATCTTCTAATCAGAAAAGGAATGGGAAAAGAAGAAACCTTAGAATATCAGAAGGAAGAAAAATCATGATAAGCAAAAATAAGAGTAAATACAATAGACTTTCCTTCTTTTAATTTTTAAAATTATATTTGAGGTTTGAATAAAGAATTATAACACTACATAATATTCTAAATGCATGTAGAGGAAATATGTAAGGTAATTAAATTATAAAATAATGACTAAATTAAAATAGAGGAGATACTACATTAATTGAATTGATAAAATGATGACACCAGTAAAGGATGGTAAATTATGGAGATATAATGTAATATCTAGAACAGTCAGTAAAAAGCTATATAAGGAGATTTGATTTTTTTAAAAAAACACTATCAGAATGGAATTCTAAAAAATGAACAAGTAATCCATAAGAAAACACAATAAAGACAGAAATACAAAAAAAAAATAGAGACAACAGAAAACAAGAATGAAATTACAGAATTTACCCCTACTATATCAATAATGTCATTACATGTAAATGCTTTGAATATACCAATTAAAGACAGAAATTGGAAGTGAATTAAAAACAGGATACAACTATATGGGATTTTATAGAAATAAACTTCATTATATTGATATAGTAGTTAAAAGTAAAAGGAATGGAAAAGACATGTTATACAAACTTTAATTCAAAGAAAAACAGAGGTGGTTATATAAGTATCAGATAAAGTAGCACATAAAGTGCCAGAGACATATTTAAATCTTTTATCCACCTTGATTTTTTTGTGTGTATGGTGTAAGTTGGTCTAATTGGTATAGAGTTTTATTTTTTTGCATGTAGCTGTCCAGCTCTCCCAACACCATTTGTTGAAGAGGCTATTTTTATTTCATTTTATGCTTCTGCCCCCTTTGTCAAATATTAATTGACCATAGAGACTTGGGTTTATTTCTGGGCTCTTTATTCTGTTCCATTGGTCTATGTGTCTGTTCCTATGCCAGTACCAGACTGTTTTGATTACAGTGGCCTTGTAATACAGTTTGATATCAGGTATTGTGCTCTCTCCTACTTTGCTCTTCTTTCTCAAAATTGCTGCAGTTATTCAGGTCATTTATGGTTCCATATAAATTTTTGAAGTGCTTGTTCTATATCTGTGAAATATGCAATTGGTACTTTAATAGGTACTGTGTTGAACCTATAAATTGCTTCGGATAGTATGGACATTTTGATGATGTTAATTCTTCTGATTCATGAACACCCCAATGTTCACAGCAGCACAATTTATAATAGCCAAGTGTTGGAATTAAACTAAGTGCCCATCAGTAGATGAATGGGTCAAAAAACTATGGTACATTTATACAATGGAATACTATGCAGCAGAAAGAAAGAAAGAGCTCCTACCTTTCACAACAGCATGGATGAAACTGGAGAACATTATGTTAAGTGAAATAAGCTAGGTGGTGAGGGGCAAATACCACATGGTCTCACCTTTAGCAGGAACCTAATCAATAAAACAAACAAGGAAGCAAAATATAACCAAAGACATTGAAATAGAGAACAGTCTGACAGTGAACAGAGGGGAGGGGATTATAGGGGAAAAGGGTGAAGGGCTTGCAGGAACAAGTATAAAGGACACATGGACAATTAACAAGGGGGGTGGAAACAGGGGAGGGAGGTGAGGAGGGCTAGGGTGGTGGGGGGAAATGGCAGAAAACTGCACCTGATCAACAATAACAAGTTTAAAAGAAAAAAAGTTCCAGAGTCAGAGAAATACATTGCAATCGATAAAAGGGCCACTCCATTAAGAAGACATAGTAATCCTAAATGTGGATGTACTGAATATGGAAGCTCAAAATATTTGTTGCTAATGCTGATAAAACAGGAAGATAATACACATTTGCAAATGAAGTTTTGTGAAATAAAACAGACAGAATTGATAAAACTTAAAGGATAAAAAGACAAACACCCAATTATATTGATGACTTCAACATTCCTCTCTCAACACCTGGTAGAACAAATAGTCAGAAAACCAGCAAGGGTGTAAAAGAACTCAATAATACTATGAAATGAAAGGATCTAATCAACATTTATAAAACAGTTCATTCAATAATGCATTTTTTTCAAGCATACAGCAGAATAGCCATACCCTGGCTGTAAATAAACAGCACCAAAATTTAAATATTTGAAATTATACACAATATGTTCTTCAATTACAATTAAATCAAACTAAAATCAACAACAGGATTATAACAGAAAACCCTTGGAAACTAAACAACACAATTTAATAGTCTATAGTTCAAAAAGAAAGTCTCAATTAAAATTTTAAAAAACATATTAAACTGAATGAAAATGAAATTAAAACATTTCAAAATATGGAGGATTAGAGTAAAACACTGTTGAAAGTAAGATTTATAGCATTAAATGTATACATTAAAAAATAAAAGTCTCAAATCAATAATTGAAGTTACTATTTTAAGAGCCTAGGGAAAATCTAACAAAACATCAATAGGGCTTGTATGCTAAAACTACAAACTACTGATGAAAGAAATTTTTTAAAAATAAAATGAATGGAGATACACACCATGTTCATAGGTTGGAAATCTCATGTTGTAACAATGTCAATTCTTCCCAATCAGATTTACCTTGATTCCTATAAAAATCCCCATATGTTGTATAGATACACACAAGATTATTCTAAGATGTATATGGAAAGGCAAAAGAGCTAGAATAATTAAAATCATTTTTAAAAGAAGAAGAAAGTAGGAAAATCAGTTTACCTTATTTCAAGACTTTTTTTATACCTACAGTTATCAAGACCATGTAGTGTTATTGGTGGAGGTATAGACACATAAATCAATGTAACAGAAAAGAGAACCTAGAAATAGACACACAGAAATATGCCCAACTGAGCTTTTGACAAGGGTGCAAAACAAAACCAATGCAGATGAGCATTGCCTTCCCAGCACATGGTGCTGGAGCAGCTGGATTCCTACAAGTTAAAAAACAAAACAAAACTGAATCTTGACTGAAGTCTCGTACCTTACACAAACATTAACTCAAAATCAGTTACAGACAAAATTGTCAACTGCAGCTCTATAAAGCATTTTTAAAAACATCAGAGAAACTCTTCAGGATTTAGAATTAGGCAAAAGTTTCTTAGACTTAAAAAATAGAATCTATAAGAGAAAAATTGAAAAGTGAAATTTCATTTAAGTTAGACGTTTGCTTCAAGAAAGACATTGTTAAGAGGATAAAAAAATATTCAACAGAGTAGGAGAAAATACTTTCAGTTAATATATCCAACAATGGACTAGTATGTGGAATAGATAAAAACTCTCAAAACAGCAGTAAAAACACAAACAATCCTATTAGAAAATGGGAACAAGATATGAAGAATTTCATGTTGAAGGAGCTAAGTGTGACAAATAAAGACATGGAAAGGTTTGCAACATTGCTAACCATTAAAGACTACAAATTAAAACCACATTGAGATATCACTACTTACCTATCATAATAGCTAACATTTTTGAAAAAATATATTGATGACATCAAGTGCTGATGGCAATACAGAGAAACTGAGATTGTTATGCATTGCTGGTGACCCACCTGGAAAGTAATTTACAGTTAAAAACAAACAAAAATAGCTAACATAAAAGTACCATTTGACCCATCAATTGCATTCTTGGTAATTTATCCCAGGCGATGAGAACTTAAGTCCCTGCAAAATCTGTTCACAAATGTTTATAGCAGCTTTATTTGTATTGTCATAGCCCCAAACAAGAAATAACCAAATGCAAAATTTTGTAATGTTACATGTGGTAATTTATTATATAATATTAATTTATATATTAATATATATAACATTCCTGAAATAACAGAACATAGAACTGATTAGTGGTGGCTGAGGGTTAAGAAATGGGTGGGGATGGGAGGGAAGTAGCGGTGGGGACGCACATGCTCTGCACCATGACTGACTGATCAATGCTAATATTCGGATTGTGTTGTTGTACTGCAGTTTTGCAAGACTTAACCATTGAGGGAAATTTGGTGGAGTGTGCAGAGTTTCTCATCGCTTACAATTCTGTATTGAAAGTGGAAAACCCCACAGTCTTTCTACCTATGAGTCTTTCTTTACTCTCACACAAAACACTTCACTCTGACACTGCTGGTCACCACATGTGTGGGAGTATTTCCCCCCAAGCAATTCTCTGTGACACTAGCTCAGCATTTTATGATTCAACTCAATTCTAACATTATCTGTCGGGAATGGTGTCAGAGCCCACGGGTTAAGAGTTCAGTGTTACAAGACTGCTCCCACTCCCTCACTCAGACACCGTTAGCGAGGCCAGGATGTCACCTGTGCTTCTGACTGATATCAGAGGCTCCAATGAACCTCATCTTAGTTGGATTAATTACTAGAGAGGTTCACAGAACACAGGAAAACAGTTTACTTACCTTTATCGGTTTATTATAAAAGGATGTGATAAAGAATATAGATGAAAAGATGCTTGGGGCAAGTATGTGGGAATGACACCAAACCCATGTTCAGCTGCCTGCCTCTCAAAAGCCAATAATTGAGAGACAAGAACTGATGGAAGGAAAGCAGGCTTATTCAAGAGACAGCAGCCTGAGAAGATGGTGTGCTAATGTTGCAAAGACCAATATAACAATTGGATGTGGGCAGGGGGTATTGTAAGGAGGGAAGAGGAAGAAAAAAAGAACAAAGAAATTGAAAGAAGGGGGTGGAGAGTTCTCCATTGAGGCAACTACCTGGAAGCCAGCACAGTCTGATCAGATAACTGTTGGAAGGTCAGGAATCTGGAGCCAGAATGTTTGATGTCAGAGTCTGCTCTTTTTGAAGTTAGTTCCTAGATTTCTTAATCAAACAGGCTGTTTATCTGCAGTCAAGTACTAGTTAACAGGTCATCCTTTACAGAACAGTATTAAAGGGTGGGGTGAGTTAGAGGATTCGGTGTGGAGCTTCACTGCACTCTCAGCATCACTGCCCTGTGTTTACTAGTTGGGAAGCTCTCCAAACCCCATACATCTGGGATTGTATGGATGCTTCATCATTATACAGGCATGATCCACCATCAACTCTATTTTCCGTTGTTTTCTCTTCTCAAGAAAATGTGGGTAGGGTGGGGATAAAAATTCCAAGCTTCTAATCATGGTTTGGTCTTTTTGATGACCAGCGCACACCCACAGCCATTCAGGAGTCCAGCCAGAGTTACCTCATTAGAACAAAGGTACTTACTTCTGGAAGTTCTGTGCTAGGAACTGTGGTCAACAGCTAAATAGAACAAAAGATGCTCCTAATGCTCTTATCTCATAGGAAATTACAAGGGCTTCAGGAGTTCTGTACCAGAAACAGGGGGAGGATACCAATATATAGTTCCTATTATATCAAATGTATGAATCTATCATGATCTCAAACAGAGTTTGATAATCA
This sequence comes from Trachops cirrhosus, assembly GCA_028533065.1. Lineage (NCBI taxonomy): Eukaryota > Metazoa > Chordata > Mammalia > Chiroptera > Phyllostomidae > Trachops > Trachops cirrhosus. The sequence continues at coordinate 30,786,873 of CM052547.1, read as the reverse complement.
TTTCCAAGAGACTTATATGTTTGCACCTCTATAAATTTGTTATCAATATGTTTCGTATTATATCTGTTTATTAACATAGGTACTTCTAGTTTACTGAAAGTTTTGTGAAAGGATGAGGTTTAGGAAAAGTAACATTTTAAAAAAGTCTTAAGAATTCAAGATTCAAGTCTTTATTGAAATTATAATGGATACAATCACCCAATACTTACTATTTAAGATTTCAAACACATATTGAAGCACATATATTTTAGTCAAACTACAACTATGTAAGGTCATGTGTCCTCAGCTAACTCCTTTTCCTTTAGCTGGAACACTCTCAAGTATCTATAATAACACATTACATTAATATTCTAATTTTACAGGTTGTAAAAATCTCTCACTTCCGTTATCTCTTTCTATCTTCACAAAAGCTGCAGGTAGTTGGTACGGCATATGTTATTACCACCAGTTTTTTCCCCAATAGATAAAATGGGAAGTCAGTGTGTGTAAATGAACTTGCCCACATAATCCCAGTTAACAAGTATCAGAACAGAAACTGGATTTTTTTCTTTGAAAAGGTTTCTGATATATGATGCTGCAATGAAACGTCAGCTATCTTTTTGTTCTTACCTCCTTCTTACACAAAATAGTACTTTTTAGACTTCAACAACTGTGAATCTGTTCTTGCCTGAAATGTGCCACTTTTAACGTAGTGCTGTTTTACTTTCTGCAAGCACAATAAGATCTTCTCCAACTACCTATACATTTTCTGCACTCTTACTTCTTGAGATATGGTGAGTCACAACCAAGGGCATTCCAAACACCAGTGATTTTTATTTAAAAAAATCTAAACCAGAGAGCCATGATATAATCCTATTTAACATACTTTTTTTGACACCAGTTAGTCTTTC
>CM052547.1:30673487-30785483 GCA_028533065.1 Trachops cirrhosus | reverse complement strand
ATGGATGGAGCTGGAAAGCATTATGCTAAGCGAAATAAGCCAGGCAGTGAAAGACAAATACCATATGATCTTGCCTTTAACAGGAACCTAAACAACAAAACAAAGAAACAAGCAAAATATAGCCAAAGACACTGAGATAGAGGACAGGCTGACAGTGACTAGAGGGGAGAGGGGAGGGAATTTCAGGGGAACTTCAGGGGAGAATGGGAAGGGTTTACAGGAACAAATATAAAGGACACATGGACAAAAACTAGAGGGGTTGGGAATGGGAGGGAGGAGAGGAGGGATGGGAGGGTTGGCTGGAATGGGAGTAAAGGATAGAAACTGTACTTGAATAATGATTAAAAATAAATTTTAAAAGGGTGAATCTAATTTTAAAATGAAATAGATTCCATTGAAAGAAGCATAACATTGTTTGTCATAAACAAGACCATCAACTTTACTCAAAACTATGAGCCAAAAGTATTGTCCTCATCGTGGAAGAACATTTTCCCCATAATAAAAACATTTACTGTTGACGCCGACTAACCAATCTAGACAATATATCTGCTAACTTTACTTGCCCGAACTCTAGTGAACATTCCCACCTTCCCTCAGGCTCCTTCACTTTGACCTACATTCAGTCTGAGCTAACACTGGCACGGGAAACAACTCCTCCTTAGCAGCCTTTTCCTGGCTCAACCATCTGATCATACCCCTGAAAAAATTCCCCCGCTCAACCACCTGATCATACCCCTGGTTTATCCCACTTCCCCACAGCAGGTTCTTTCAAGCCCTGTTTACCCCTCCCTGTAGAAGGAACTTCCGTCTGCCTGACCTCTGAGATCATCGCAGATATAAGGGAATCAAGAAGGAAAGTTGAAACACCCAGGGATGATGAAGAACAGGCAGTTATTACAATCCCGGTGCCCGAAAGGTCAGGGGGAGGAAACAGAGCTTGCTTGAGAGAGCTGCTGCTGTAGAAGAGGGGCCGCTCCGTCAGAGTTCTACATAGAGGGACGCAGTTCTGTCAAAACCACAACGTGCCCGGGAGGGAGAGGAAGGAATAAATACCTCATTCTCTCTCTCTCTTGCCCTCCTATTCGCAGTCTAAAATAGGCAAAAGCTAAAGAACAATGGGCTGAATGATGTAGTTCTAGAGGTTAACTTCTACTCCCACCCAAGGGCACAGAGCAGAGCATTGAAGGGCAGCTACAAACCTGGGAAAAAACAGTGAACTAACAATGTTTTGTCTTATATTAAGAACTTTTTTCTATTATACTCAAGGGTTTTTTTTTAAGATTTTACTTATTTATTTTTGGAGAGGGGGAGGGATAAAGAAAGGAGGAGAAATATCAACGTGTGGTTGCCTCTTGCATGCCCCCTACTGGAGACCTGCCCTGCAACCCAGACATGTGCACTGACTGGGAATCCAACCGGCAACCCTTCAGTCTGCAGGCCGGTGCTCAACCCACTGAGCCATACCAGCCAGGGCCATACTCGAGTTTTTATTGTAAGTTGCTCCAGTATCATTTTTGGAGGTAGGTAGAGTTATATAAATCTGTTAGTTCGTTAAAGAATACAAAATCAAGATAAAGCTTTCAGAAATTGTAGTAGCATTGAATAGTTTCTGAAGAGATATTTTTGTATTTGAGTAACAATTTGAGTTTAACATATTGTTTTACTGCTTACTCTGTGCTGAAGTTCACCAACTGATTTACCTTAAACATAGTACCTGGAAGCAGATCTTGTTTCCATGTTTATATTAATAACAAAAAAAGAAGATGTGTTAGTCATTAAATTAGTTTTTAACTGTATACTGTGCAGTCCGTATGATATAGGATTCACACAGTGTAGTTATAAAGGAATACTATTACTTGATTTGCTAGTCTGAACATCAGTATCTTGACTACTACTACTACAAAAATCTGTCAGTTTCATAGAATTTAATCATCCCTGAAGGTTCTATAGTTGATACATTATAACACAATAAAAAGAAACATTTAAGAATATTAAAATGTTATATGTTCCATTTCAAAATATGGAACATATTACTAAATTTATTAACTCAATATATATTTATTGAACATCTGTGCTATTGTAGGCACTGGATTAGGCATGTGTAGGGTTGCCAGATACAACACATGGCATTCAACTAAATCTGACTTTTAAGTGAACAATGAGTAATGTTTTAGCATAAGCATGTCCCATGCAGGATGAGATGGAACCCAACAGAAACACTTTCACTAGTTAACTAGGCTACAAAGTGCATGCATAAACTTTGGAGAAGTAAAATTAATGATTTGCTAATTCTGGAAAGTCTAAGCATGAGTATATAGAGATGAATTCAACGTGTATGATGCCTATCCTCAGATTGCAATTGGTGGGTAAGATACTTGATAAAGAGCTCTAAAACTAAAAGAACTATAAAACTTCAAAAATAAAGTATATAATTACAAACTGCAGTGATAAGGATTAGGTAGTTAAAGGCGTATTGGAGTATGAAGCTTTCATAGAAAGAGGGCTACGTGTATAAAAGTCATGAAGTCAGGATGAACATTGGTATATTCATGGCCAAGGGTGAGGGTTGAGAAGCTGATTCCTGAGGTATCTCTTATACTGCACATCTTTCAGACATCACTGAGGCCTTTGATCTTTGTGCTAAAATGAATGAAATTCACTTACAGGGAAGAAACAGGCATTTATAAATATGATTCACACAGACTTGGGTGAATTATTCAATATGATTTCAGCAAGATTAGATATTGTTGGGGACAATTAGCTTTTTGTTCATAAAAAGATTATGGGATTTTGAATTGAGGAAGTAGTACTGGATATGGAGGGAAGTGGAAAGATAAGGTGAGTATTTCAGAAGCAAAATAGAGAGCAATTGATCATAAAACATGAGGTAAAGGAAGGAATTAAGAATGATTCTGAGGTTTCTAACTAGAACAAAAGATGTAGGATAGAAGTAGAGAAAATGTGCAGGAGCCACAGAGAGAGTGGTTCTGGACATATTAAGCTTTGTGCTTTCTGACAGCCATACGCATAGATTAGCAGGTGCTCAAGATATATCAGTCTATTGCTCAGATGAAACATGTGGATCACAATTTACAAAACTATTTATCCATCATGAAATAACAGAAGTTGGTATGTTAATCGTATCTTCAATCATTTAGGTATATAAGGTTTTGATTTAATAGATATGTGCATTTTTGTCAAAAAGCATAACTAGCATAGCAAGTCTATAATTCCTTGGATAATTTTGTTATGGGTGAGGACATTTTACCTTGATAGATAAGAGTACTTACCAATTTGTTCTTACGCTACCCCAGTGTTCAGCCGAGCAGAATGGAATCTTCTGCATGACCGTTAGAAGAATGGAGGACATGCACAGTCTAGATTCCCAAGTGTGGATTCTTTATGTACCAAATGCAAAATGTGAGTTCTTTTCAAGAATATAATAAATGGTCACTTCCTAATTTTTGAAAAACTTTCAGTAGACAATTAATAGAATTTCACCCCTTTATTAAATTGTTTCACTGAAAGTAACATCTATCCTCTAAAGTGTAACCAAGGAAGCTTTTAGCACTTATGAAATATAAGAATGTTTAGAAAACAAATTCATGAACCAGTAAAATTATCGGTTGTGCTAAGGAACCGGCTCCTAAATCTACCTGATTTATCTCAGTATTGTGAAGAGCTTGGCAGGTGGTCAATCATGTCTTTTTCAAACTGATGTTTGAGGACATTATCATGGAAAATTCCTCAATTTTCTATTTCAGTATTTGTAAGAACTTCAGACAAGCTTAATTATCATTCTCATAAGAACAATGATCTAAACTTGGAGTCAGAGTTCATATATGTTGTTTATGCTAAGGTGGATATTCTTTTCTTTTGGTTGAAGAACACATGTAAATTATGAATAATGAATAAAACATGCAAATATTTTAGTATAATGATGAGAGACTTAAAATACTAGAGAGGTGGTCTTCACGATTATTTCTGCTAATCAAATATTATAAACATTTCTTCCAAACCATATTACTTTTTAGGTATTACAGAACAATATGTTTAGTTCAGATGGTTTCTTAGAAAAAATAGTTAATATGAAATCTGATAATGATCATAAAGACACAAAAACTTAGCTTAAGTTTACTCATAAATGTAGATGCAAAAATTCTAAGTTAAATATTTTCAAGCAGAATTTAGCAGTTTATCCAGACTACAACCAAGTAGGGTTTACTTCAGAAATTCAATTATGAAGACAAACATCTATATAATTCATTGTAATCAAAATATTGCAAGAGGAAATTCTATTATCATGACACAAATGGTTATAAAATAGTTTAATAGCAGTTAGGAACCATTCTTATAAAAACCCCCTAAAATAGGAAGAGAAATAAAATATTTAAGAAGATTCCTATACCAAACATTGTTCCAAAATGCAAAAATGATTCCATTAAATCCTGAAAGAATGTATGTCTTCTATCACTAATATTATTCAATATTGTTGAATTTGGGCAAAGTGATGGATACAAGGTCAGTATAAAAATCAATATCTCTTTCTATGTTAGTAATAAATGATAAAAGAAATGGAAATTTATTTCACTCACAATAATAATGAATAAATTTGAAAAGAATGGTGCCATATAAACCTGAAGAAAGTCTATGAAAACTTATTGAAGTACACAAAATAAAACAATAATAGCAAACATTTACATAGTGTTCTGATCCAGACTTGTATTTATTATGTGATACTAATAGTCTCCTAAGAAGCAGATGATATTATTATTTCTAATTTAAAGAAGAAACAAAAATACAGGAGGTAGCGTATCTTGCCCAGGGTCACGCAGGTGAGAAGGGTCAGAGCCAGAAATTGAATCCAGGTGGCCTGGTCTAAGATTCATGCCCTTAACCATTAAACAACACTGCCTCTGTCTGGCCTAAGAGAACACATCATCTCAAATGGGGCATCTTAACAGTATGATAATATTAATTTTTAAATTCACATAAATGAATTTAAATTCACATATAAATATATTACCTCTTGAATAGGATGTCAACATATCAGTTCTCAAAATTTATATATGGATGTTATGTATAAATCTTTGGAGGGGGCATATTGTATAAAATGATTGTAAATTCACATGGAAAATAAAGGAGAAGGGGTTAAGCAAAGAAAAAATCTCATAGACACAGACAATAGTATGTTGATTACCAGAGGGAAAGGAAGGTGGGGATAGGTAGGAGAGGGAAAGGGGAGATAAATGGTGAGGTAAGGAGACTTGACTGGGGTGGTGAACACACAATCAAATATACAGATGATATATTACAGAATTGTACACCTGAAACCTATATAATTTTATTAACCAATGTCACTCCAATAAATTCAATAAAAATTTAATATATATATACACACACACCCTCATATATCTGTGAGCCCCTCTTTCTTTAAGGAATAGTGAGAATGCCCAACTTAGCAGCTTCTATGCTTTTAAGAACTCACACAAGTTTCCTGCAAATTTTCTAGAACAGAAAAAGAATCCTCCCTTAACTTATGCAAGATAAAGAAAATGATGTTGTAGTTGTAGTTTATGTATTATTTAAGAATGAGGCAGTTGAGTTTTTTGTTCTTATTCTAAGTTATATTAAGGACAGAGATACCAGTATAATAGTTCTAGAAAACTGTGTGTCCTGAAAAACACACCTCAAAGAAAAATATTTGAATAGCTCTTGTGTAGTTAACAAAAACCTGTATAAATATCTAGACAGAGAAATGTAAAGTCTCATTCTAACTTGCCTCTGGCCTATATAGTGTGGACTCATGATGAGCGTATTTCCAATCTTTATTCATTTGTCCTGCAGTGGGGATGGATACTTGATTCGTGTACTTTAAATGTTAAGTAAAAGCCCCTAGGATGTATATTCAATCAATACATAGTGAGATCTGTACAGAAAGTGTCCAGCCATGTAATATGAAAAATAGAGACATTTATTAAAGAAGATACAAGATACAAGAAACATTGTACATAGGACAATGGTGTCTCAGTCCCCTATGAAGTAGGCACCTTGGCACCTCACACAGTTCTCCCAATCACCATCAGCTACCACCTTGTATTTTCCTGAAACTCATCAATGGTCTGAAATCTCTTCCCTTTCAAACATGATTTTAGTTTTGCAAAAAGACAGAAGTTTCAGGGCACCAAATCTGGGCTATAGGGGGACTGAGTCACCTAGGTGATTTGGTGTTTTGCCAAAAAATCTCTGCACAAAACATGATGCATGAGTGGGTACATTGTTGTGATGAAGCTGCCAATCACCAGTTGCTCATAGCTGTGCCCTTTTGAATTATCCAAATAGTTTCTGTAGAGGAACGTTCAAACGTAAGGCAAAATTTGATGCAGATTTGTTGCTCTATTCACTCAGTCATTTTGAATACGATGGCCATGCAGTACACATGCTCACTCAAAGGCATCTACTGCCCTCACTGACTAGTACAGTGAAGTAAATCATCATTGTTCACACATGTGCATTCCAGTCCACTCTTCTTGACTTCCAGGTTACATCAATGTTGTGAAAACCATTCTCATTATATTAAAAATGGTTGGTGTTTTTCCAGAGAGACCTTATATTTTTATACAATGCTGTCTACACTAAGGTGTTTTAAAGTGATTTACAGACAGTGAGACTAGACAGTTCTTATTAGAAATTGTGAGAAATAATAGGTTTACTGTCTGCTTTATAGTGAATTCTCAACTAAATAGCATTAGTTAATTACAATATTTAAAATTCTCTATAATTCTAAAATTAGTCTCTAAAATTCTAATATAAGTTCACATTAGAGTGTGATCTGGTATGAACTATCAATATATTCTCTCTAGAGTATGTTGAAAACATTGAGTCAACTACTGAGATACCTTAGTCCAGTTATACACGTAGTGCTTTGGTTCAGTTTTCATACACCTCCAGATTGTGCATCGATTATCTTATTGCCCAAGTCACACTGTCACGGGTTGGGTTTCTGGAATACAGACTGAGATGGAGATTAGCATGCAGCACATTTATTAAGCAGTGCTGTTGGGATCAACACTTGTAGAAGGGAAGAGAAGGATGCAGAATTTGTTAGAGGGAAGGGGTGGAACCTGAACTGATCCCATGGAGAGCTTTGGATCTCACAGGGCCAAAGAGTTAAGTTGGTGTTAGGGGGCCGGTGACTGGATAGGGCTGCCCGGGCATGAGATGAGGCACAGATAGAAGCATTTCTCTTTAGCTGAGGCAGTCCCCAAAGAGGTCCGACAGCTGTGTGCCTTCTGGCAGCAGCCCCTAAAGCTGGGAAAAGGCCATCATTCCCATAGGGGATTCTGTATGGTGCTGAGCTCACCATGTACATACTAATCTACATGATGAACTGGTTGTAGTATCAGAGCTGGGTACTAATTCTAGATTACTATCATTCTCTGTTTATAGGTCTAAAGTTCAGACTTGAAGGTAGATTTCAACGTGAAGCATAATCATAAACTCCAGAGGGGTTCCTATATGAGAGAGAAGAGATCCATCCTCGCTCTGTTGTATAGCTCCATAGTTTCTGAAAACTTGCTCTTGAATCCTTTTTAAACCAATCCAGGAATTCGCTCTTTCTGGCAAGTTGAAGAGAGTTCTTCGACAAAAGATAATAACCTCTAGTCTGATTACTTTTTGCTGAATCCCCTTAATGTACCAGTTTCACTGCCCAAAAACTTATGATGATTATTTTCAACATCTTCTTGGAAAGAGTAGATACCTCTCTTGTCACTTTTTAAAAAATTTTATTTTAATTGTTTAAAAATGTAATCTTTATTGTATTTTTTCCATTACCTTTTAGTCCCCTTATAACCTCCTCACTGCAACAATCACCACACTCTTGTCCATGTCCATGAACCCTTTTTCCTTTGTCTTCCCTGAAATTCTGCTGTTAAACAGTTTAAACTACACTAGATGTAGGCTTACATTAATATTGTAATACTGATAAGAGTGTGTAATAATTTTTATTTTTGCTTCCAAATCTTGGCCAGTAAGAATGTACACAATTATGGAAAATTACAGATTTCCCAAGGCTGTCAGTCAAGTAGCCCAGAATGATTTTCTAAAGGACCTCTATGCTACAGTATTGTGCAGTTTGATTTTACTAAAATCTCGAAGCCAGCCAGTTAAGCCACACTTTGTATGTGTCCAGACTGGGGAGGCTAAAGGTGAATATGACCCAGGAGTAGGTTTGTCTGGTAAAATACAGGACACCCAGTTAAATAAAAGTATGTCCCGTATAATACTTGAGATATATTTATACTAAAAAATGTTTGTCTGATATTCAAATTCAACTGGGCTTCTGTATTTTTATTTACCAAACCTTTCTTGTACAAGGCAGCTCCTTGCACTTGAACCTGGCTTCTGTCTTTTCAAGGTCCTCCTAAACTCTCTTAATTAAGTGCAGAGGGTGTGTGTCCACAAGGTGTTTCATCAACTTGTGCCTCAACTTTTATATAGATAATTATTTTTATAAATCAAAAGTAGCAGTAATTTTTGTTTAGATCCACTCAGAAAAAATAGCTCACCATGAAGAAAGATGTCTTCTCAATGTGAGTTTTCAGAGTACAAAAAATACAGATATTTACTTTTTGCATACAGCATAGTCATGCTCGTCCCACATTAGAATGGTAAAATGGTCTCCTATGTTGTGTTTTGAGAGGCAATAAAACACACCACTTCACTCAAAATCATTATTTGCAAGTAAGCAATCCAACCTTGCCTGGCTTGTGCCAAAAAGATAGTGGCAACTGCTTGAAAGAGCTGCTGCTGGCTGCAGTCGTATCCTGTGAGTATCCAGATGACTTCCATTGATAGAGCACTTTGTATGCACACATGAAAAATAAGGACAAAAAATGGGATAGAGACACAAAACCAATGTCCTAATTGTTGAGCATTACGAGGGTTACACCAATTCATTACTTAGAAAATTGATGATAAGAGGTGTAAGGGAAGAAAACGTTTTCTTCAACCCTCAGGGGTCCCTGACTAAGTTTGAAAATTAAGCTGTCAAAACAGATTAACAGGAGAAAAGCATTTACCGGTACATTTATTTAACATAACTTTTACACAACTTGGAAGACTTCCTAAGGAAATGAAGGCCTGAACAAACATTAGACCTGGGAATTTCATGCTAAGTGTGATGAGGGGTGGATAATGGTGTAGATGTATGGTGAGTTAAGGAGTATGAGCTAAGTGTAGTAAACGGGGAGACACTTAGCAATGTTTCTTTGTTAGGATTCTTATTGGCAGCCCTTCCTCTTCAAAGATAAGGATGCACCCTTTCTCTGGCTCTAGGGAACGTACCTCTCGCGAGAGGGTTTCAGGTACTTTTTCAGGGGAGAAGGGAGGGAGAAAGTCAAAGTGACCTTGCTGGATCTGCAGTTTTCTCAAAGTCTTTTAGTTGAAAATATTTACTCTGCTAAGTTTCTATATTTTGGAGTAGTGTGTCCTGAAACCCAATCAGAGGGAAATACTTAAGAATTTATTGTGCCTTTTCCACATTAAAAAAATTTTCAGGCACAACAATAGCTTTAGTGTATGAAGAAGTGTCCTACATGGAAAATAATCTAATAATAGTAGAAGGAATGATAGAATGAGAAGAGTCACCATATTTAAATCTTCACAATAATTAACCTAGTCAATGAAGGCCATCATTTGATAGTAAAGAAAATTAATGAAAGGTGGTGGGGAACTTTTCATGTAGGGAGATGGTACACTGTTTTGACAAGACACACTTCCTCACCATGTTACCTCGAGGGGAAAGGAGGGAGAAAGTGAGGGAGGGGAACATCAATGTGTGGTTGCCTCTTGCATGGCCTCTACTGGGGACATGGCCCAAAACCCAGGCATGTGCCCTGACTGCAAATCCAACCAGAGACCCCTTGGTTCACAGGCTGGTGCTTAATCCGCTGAGCCACCCCAGCCAGGCACCACAGTGCTTTTCTTAAAGAGGGATTTTGAATAAGCTTCAGGCTTTCTCCAGTTTGTTCCCATTTCTACTATAACCTGCATATGACTTGATCAGAGTTTTTTCTTAGCCCTGAGTTTCTATTTTCACATTCTTTTGTTCATTTCAGTTGGTAGGAACATGGATAAAATAGGATTTTAATACATAAATTTAAGTCAAAGTCCTATGTCACAGTTGGAAAACACGAGGCCTGCAGGCAGAATCCGGCCCTCCACCTTGTTTGTTCCCAGCGGCAGTGCCGAGCTCCTTGCCCCTAGTTAAGGAGCAGTTACATTTATACAGCCCTGAAATTACATTTGGCCCTTTGAAGGCAACTGTGAGGTTGATGTGGCCCCCGGTGAAAATGAGTTTGACAGCCCTGTCTTATATGGAACAAAATTAAATCTTTATTTTTTTACTGATTAATTTTTACTAATGCTAATATATATAAGCTAGCAACAGTCTTAAATATACTATCTTTTAATTCTGAATTGCACATACATATCTATAATTTTTTTACTTATTTTTCCTAACAGCTTCTTTAAAAATCACATGGCATGGTTCATAAACTGTAAATCAAAATTAAAATGTTATATTGTGCTTAGTATTTTAGAAATAGACAAAATATAGAAGGAGTGTGTCTGCATATATTTTCTAGCATGACAGTATTTATTAAAACATACTAGTCTTAAATGCCACTTATTTCCCCTGTTAATTTCCCATAATTAGTTGAGCTACTTAAGAATATAGAATCATGAATTCATAGCTGGCTCAAGTCTTTTAAAGAATTTCATAGAAGATCCCTCTCAGCATACAAATCTCAAGAGAATTGCCTAAGAATAGAAAGTCCCCATTTCATTCCTGAGAGCCTCACTCAGCATTGTGTAGCCATGACCTTATAATGATGATATTTCTTTTTCTCCAAAAGGACAACCACTTCACTAACTTTGAATTCAAGCTTTTGGAGGCAATTATAGGGGAGAGCAAATAATAGCCTTCAAGAGAACTTCTGGGATAATGGGGCAGTCCCTGACAACACATAGGTCCTTGCTTAACCAAACACAGGGTAGGTGAAGCTATGTATGGTGTACGGGTTTATGCTTGGAGAGTGGGTCTCAACCATGTTTTGAACCAAACTGGAACCTTGGTATTTGGCAGAAAAAGCAAGTAAACAACAAACAAAAAACACCAGAAATCAAGCAAACAACCATCCATAGTTTTCACATTGGAAAATGTGACACTGTTATAAAATACATCACATATGTGTGAAGTTAATAAGGGAAAATTAAACTGTGTCACTGTTCCACATTTTCCTCACCTATGGACAGTGTTGGACATCCAGTTACTCTACATCCTTTACAGCACAAACAGTACTACGAGTACCAGAGGCGCATGTGGTCTGGACTTGGAGTATACCCACACCCTAGGAATGTTGCATCATAGGGTCGGTGTGTGTTTACTTAGACCAGGCGCTAGCTTACAGTCGGGCCTGGCTGCCCTGGTCTACACCTCCAAGCAGGGCAGGGTGCCTCCTATAGCTGCACATTTGCGTCCACACTTTACATGTTTTGTTTTTTAACATTTGCCAAAGCAATCATCCTCTTAATTTGTATTTGCCTGAGTATTACTGACCCCACTTAAATGTGACAGTAAGTTTTGAGTTTTGTTTCTAGACAGTGCCTGTTAAAATCGTTTTGCTGAGTAATTACACTGGAACATGATACCAACTTCTTGTTTGTAAAAGAGCTGCAGTGGGCATATTTAAAGGCTCTTTTCTCAACTTGCAGTATCTATCTTTTCTATCGACATTTACATCTGAGATATTCTTATGTAAGCTAGTTTATAAAAGTTCTTTCTCAGAGAGATATAAAGTTGAAAGAATAGATTGTGTGAGCACAGAAAGTGCTTCAGGCATATCTTTGGCTGAAAAAAATAACGAAGAATGAAAGGGAATATGTAAGTTCGGGTCCCGTTATAGGTGATGAAACCAAGGGAGAATAAAAGTATTGAATATTTTAAGTTTATTGGGTCAGCCTTAGGATGCCTAGCAGCATGAATGACTTGTGCTATCATGTAACTAGGATTAAGTATGAAAGTCCAAGGAGAAAAGGAGACTCTTTCCATAGTTACCCCACTCATATCAACTTTAAAAACATTTTTGGAGTTTGTCATTCAGTGAGGAATGAATTTTAAAATAGTTGAAAAAGACTTCAAGATAACTCAAATTTCTTTCAGCATCCTAGTTGGAAACAAAAGGTACTGTCTTTCTGGCCAGTTCTATAATCTACTGACCAAGAAAGGAAAGTTATCCACTACTGTGTCAATGTTATTCCTTTGATTGATCAGTTGTCTCATTTGAATCATTTCTGCATATCCATACGTACACCACGCCTTGCCAATTTTACAGCCCTGGATGTTTTCAGATGTGACTCCCCACCTCTCTATGTGCCTCTGCTGCTCCAGCTCAGGGTATTATCATCCCTGTCTGAAATAATGCCTGCTTTGGCTTCCAAAACCTGACTCCAGCCCTGCTCCCCTCAGATATATACTCCATAATATTGCCTCTGGGATGCAGCTAGAATGCAAACGTCTTGCTTTCTTCTCAGTTTTTTTAATGCTTATCTGTTCTTCTCAGCATAAGGCATAGATATTCTCAAATGACAGACCTTTTGAGACATCATTTCCTTCCTCCTCTCCACTGTACTCCCGCACACTAACATGTCTTAGCTGATTTTGGCTCCCTGGAAACACAAGGCTGCTTCTTGCTCAGAATTTCCTTGCCAACCCTCTTCTCTCTGGTTGGCTGGCCCTGCGCTCTCCTTTTAGGTTTTCCAGAGCAATCCTATCAATTAACCACGCCCAGGTCTGAGGTGATCAGCTATGCATTCTTTTTCAAACTCATGCTGAGTAAGTATTTGAAAGTACCCTCAAAGCGCTAGTAAAATCTCAAATACTGGATAAATCTCAATCACTGGATTTATCATAGCTCCCTTTAGCAAGGGAATTATGATTTATTTATCTTTATGTAGTAGTAAAAATATCATTTTAAAGGCAGGCAGTAGAATTCATCTGGGGAAGAGAATGGTTTTGGATTAATAAAATACCTTAATGGTTGAAGGAATTTTTAAGAACAGAAATGACTAATACTCTGTTTTACCCAAAAAATATTCTTGCCTTCTGTGGTGTTAGATCTTCAGTAAATTGTACTACTAACATAGTGTTGAGCTAGTAAACTTTTTGAAATAAATTAATTAGAGGCCATTCAGAGCAATATTGAGCAGAAAAGGATTAGTCATAGGTTGGCAAAATGCAGACAATATTGAGAATTCACTGGAGGCAGGAACTGGTTGTCTTAGAGAAAGATAAACTCCAAGAACGTCCAGAAATGTACAGAGCATTTGTTAGTTTTCCTATTGTAGGTAATTTGAAGTTTGAGCCAATTTTAGTTTAGAAGACAAGGAAAAGGATTGTAAGCTGGAAGACTTGGACAAATATTTAATGCTGTGGTAAAGTAAAATAAATAAAAAGTAAGAGAAAACAAAACAACATAGGTAGGATGTCCTTTTCTGCATAAAAATATTTTATGTCTATGTATAAAAAGAAAATATAACAAAATATTAATAATGGTTTCTCTGGCTACTGTATTTCTTTACTTTTTAAAAAGATTTTATTTTACTTATTTTTAGAGAGGGGGAAGGGATGGAGAAAGAGAGGGAAAGAAACATCAATGTGTGGTTGCCTCTTGCGCACCCACCACTGGGGACTTGGCCTGCAACCGAGGCATGTGCCCTGACTGGGAATCAAACCAGCAACCCTTTGGTTCTCAGGTTGGCGCTCAATCTACTGAGCCACACCAGCCAGGGCTATTCTTTTACTTTTTTATAATTTTTCTATAGTTGCCATATTTAATAAAATGGATACTGCCTTTCATTATCAGGGTATATTTTTTGAGTAAAAATTGTTTTTTATCTTCACCTGAGGGCAATGTTTTTCATTACTTTTAGAGAGAGAGGAAGGGAGAGATTAAGAGAGAGAAACATCAGTAGGAAAAAGAAGCACTGGTTAATTGCTTCCTGTACAAGCCTGGACCAGGGATCGAACCTGGAACCTATGCTTGTGCCCTGACCAGAAGGAATCAAATCTGCAACCTTTTGGTTATGGGATGATGCTCCAACCAACTGAGCCACACTGGCCAGGGCTTGAATAAAACTTTTAAAAATTATAATATTATTGATGGTTTAACATTAAAAAAATCATATGTAAACTGTAAACTGTCAGCTGCTAGTGTTTATATTTGGAAAAATGTTTTTGCCCAATATAAATGGTATTGAACAAAGTTTAGGGAGTATTTACCACTCTATTTCTCGCAAATTCTCCTTTGGCTTTTGCTGAAATCCCACTTAGGCAAAGTGGGACAGGGTGTCTTTAGTGTCATTCTCAGCCCTCTTTTTGAAATGTATCTCCTTTATTTCCAGGCCCCTGGAAACTCCCTGACTTTCCAAGCTGGATTCTCTGATTTCACCCCTGTGTGTCCACTGGCATTTCTTGCTCTCTATTAACAATGATTTTGTTCCTATTGACCTCTGGCGAAAAGTTATTTAATCAGGGTCTTATTCCCTAAGAATTTTATACTCCTTTTGGAGATAAAGAAATTTGGGAAAAAATAAATTCTTCATAAGTGTTATTTCTCTTCAAGTCATCTTTCAATTGAATTTTCTTCTACCTCATTATCTCCACATTGATGTGCTGCATTGATTTTGCCTAAGAAATATTTCTTCAACCTGTGGCCTGTGTCCCTGGGCACTGCCTTCAGGGCATTACTATTGTTTGCTTTAGCTCTTCCAAGGACCTGGTAGCTGGTCTCCATTTCTTTAACGTTCTCTCCCATTTTATTATCTGTGCACCCCCTAGAATTACCTGTATTCACTATAGATAGGATTATCACATCCCCTTTCTTTGCAAAAAAAAAACAAAACAAAACTCCCAAAACAAAAAACTTTGATGATGCAATGGCATGTTCAGAAATATCATTCTAGAATACATTTCAAATCTCTCCACATATCGCATAAGACGTTTTGATTTGCTCCAGGTGTACCTCTCCAGTTTTAGCTTCAGCCATTCTTTCCCACTCTCTTTCTCCCCAGACATTTGATTTTCTCAGACTACAGTGTGTGCTTTCCATATGCTATTTCCTCTGCCAAATATTACTCATCAAGTCACTTACCTGAATAATTCCTCCTCATTCTTCAAAACCCAGGCCATTTAATCTATTTCATATGTATAATTCTCTCTTGTTCATAGTTCTCTCTGCCATGACAACATATCACTCCCCCCTTATCTGTGACAGGATGTAGAGCATCATATTGCAATTATTTTCTAGTATGTCTGCCTTACCATTATTTCCTAAGGTCATTGAAGATCCGTGTCTTGTCATCTTGGTAGTTACAGAGCCAGCATATAGTAGTTTCTAAATAAATATTTGCAGAATGAAATTATATAAGTAAAAATTGAGTTAAAGTGCCTGCAGAATTCTTTGGGAATATTCTTCCCAGGGTAATTTAATGTGGAAATACAATTATTTTTCCTAATATTTAAGAATATAACAGTAAGGAGGATTTGCTGTGTGCAAGCTCTCTTTCTGGGATGGTTGCCCATTCATTCAATTAACATATTCAGTTTTTCCTTTTCAAGCTCTGATACTGAGTTTTCCCTGAGGGTTTGGCCTAGAGGGTTAGCAAACCTTGTCAGCAAAGTGCCAAATAGTAAATATTTTAGGTTTTTCAGGCTATCCTAAGTACTCAATTTTGCTGTGGCATCTGGGAAGCAGCCGCAGACAACATGTAAATGAATGAGTGATTCTGTTCCAATAATACTTTATTTACAAAATCAGGGAGTGGGCTGGATTTGGACTGTAGACTGTAGTTTACTCATCCATAGTTTAGATTAAGGGATTAGGTTAATATATCTAGACCCCTGGCCCAGATTATGGTCGGTTTAGGTTTAGTACGATACATCTGCCACGGGGTTCAGTGGAGCTGAGCTGTAATATTCCACACTTTTGGTGATAGGTTCTACCTGTGTACAGTCAAATCCAGATCCTTACTACTACGCATACACTGACAGAACTCCTTAGGAGGCTTTAAAATGATTAACCTCACTAGAGATCAGGTGATAAATCATCTGAGTGATGTTTTTATGGTCACAAATTGGAGATGGTGCCCTGAAATTTCTGTGTCATGTAGTTGTTACCTCTGGAGCAAGTCCTCACTATCCCACTGTCTGCAGCAAGAAATGTCCTACCTTTTAGAAGCCACACTTGGGACAGCTCCTCCCAGAGGTCGGCGATGAGTATAGACTAGATCCCTGAAACAATGCTTTCAAATCCTTGCTGGAAGAGGTAGTGTGTTCCACATTTCTGCAGCCATGACAGCACAGCTGGCGGCAATATCAGCTTTGTTCACCCATTCCAAACTGTTTGACACGCGCTTCTTCTTCCAACTCTAGTTTAAGAACCTCACAGTTTGAGAACCAGTTTGTAGAAAGTTTGAAGGATTTCTGGAAGAATATGTAGGGAGGATTCCTAAAAGAAAAAGAAAGGAAGGAAGGAAGGAAGGAAGGAAGGAAGGAAGGAAGGAAAGAGACATTAAGTACGTCATACTTCAGAGGCATGAAATATTTCAAGTTACATTAAAATTGTCCTCTGTTTAATGAAATGCAGACCATGCCTTTTGTGATGCTTCACATACAGCATGTTCTACACACTAGAGTGCAGGATCCTACCAACTACATTTCAACTTGCAAGAAATGACATATTGTTAAGAAGACCATTAAGTACCAAGTTTGAAATGCAGAAGAAACAATGTTATTTGTTCATGCTTCTCATAATCAAATTCAATTTCAGATAGGGTGAATTAGGAATGATTTTTTAACTTTTGATTTACGCATTTTTGTGGACATACATTAGTAATTGCAAAGCCCAACAGAGAATGGATCAAACTTTTCTTTCTCTGCACCTCTTATTTCAGTGCTCCTCCTGCTTGTTTGTGTCCCGCGTTCATTGCCTATTCTTACCTCTGAGGATGAAATCATTTTTTAAAAGTGCTCTCCTTGCTCATCACCTTGCTGTCATCTTGCTTCATGATTCTGCTCTCGCCATGGTGAGTGAGCACCTTCTGAAGCAGCACCTGCCAGAGAACAACTGTTCTTGGAGATCTCAATGTGACATCCTAGAGAACAGAGGAGTTGAAGACAGACCTGGTAGGACACATTTAAGGTAGGTCATGACATTTTGTGAGAGATGTAAGCAAAGGTATGTAATTCAGGAACCCTTGTATCCTTTAAACTGTCTTTTAAAAATTATTTTGTCATACTTTGGGTTCTTTTTTACATATTCATGTTAATTAAAGTCCCAATATCTATAATACTCCCTAAGTATCCTCAACATTGTGAATAATTTATTTTAAAAAAACTGTGCTAGAGTTATCTTAAAACTGCCAGTTATTTTCCAGTAAATGTTCATTTCCTTAAAGCCGCAATTTGCAATCGGTGTGCTGCAAGAATTTTTAAAACATGCAACACCTGACTAGTCAGGCAGGGGCAGCGACCTCTTTTCCCTTAGACTGTCAGATTAAAAAATGACAGCAGCCAACACAACAAGAGCCGTCTGGTGAGAATGAATTACAATTATCCCTATTTTTTGTCATCATTGGGAAAATATAATGTATATTTTTCTATGCCACAGAATTTTAGTAATCAGTTTATGTGTGCTGTGAGATGAAAAAGGTTGAAAATTGTTGGCTTAAAAAATAAATTTGAAGAGAGAAGACTCTCCATAGTACGATGAGGTTACTTGTGGGAAAACCTCGAGTCATTAAGGATTAATGTTGGCTGCTCCTTGCTCTAAATATCTAAAGATTATATTCTGGAAATTTATTATATTAATAGCTCTATTATAATGCTATACTTTGAGTCTATGATTTTTCTTTAGCTGGAGACAATGACCTTAAATAATCAAAATAAATATTCTTGAAATTTCACAAGAATTTAAAAAATTTTAAAGATTTTACTTATTTATTTTTAGAGAGAAAGAAAGAGGAAGAAATATCAATGTTTGGTTGCCTCTCACGTGGCTCCCACTGGGGACATGGCCTGCAACCCAGGCATGTGCCCTGAATGGGAATTGAACCAGTGACCCTTTGGTTTGCAGTCCGTGCTTAATCCACTGAGCTACACCAGACAGGGCGAATTTAAAAAAAAATTTTTAAAGTTAAAAACAGGAACCTAATATTGGTGAATATTTTCATGTGCCCCCTTGAATGTGATCAAGGTATACCACCTTGCTGAAACACACGATTGATTAATATTGACAATCAGAGTGTGAATAGAATACTTTTATTACTTTGTTGATTTAGCAGTCTGTAAACATCAACTGTTTTTTAGTTTTCTGCAGTGTATTCACTTGCACAATTATATAATAAAGGTTTTATACAGATATTTAAAAAATAATTTTCAAATGCCTTTTCTTAAAGTCTTCAGTAGAGTGGAATAAAGCATTATGTTTACAAGTGAGGAAGCAGACACAAGAAAATTTCAAGCAACAAGGGTCCGCCCTCCATCCCCGAACCCCCAGGACAGGCCAGGAGAGGTCTCAACCTTATAGTAGGGTCTAGATACGTGTTACCACACAAGAAAGAATTTGAGGGTGAGACGGAAAGATTTAGCAAAGCACAGTAGATTTATTAAAGCAAAAGTCTGCACTCAAGAAGTAAGAGCAGGCAAACTCAGAGAACAAGATGGTCTGGGTAGAAGGATTTTATTTAATGTAGGCAAGGGTGGGCACAATAGGGTGGTCCTTGGTTTCTTACACTGGTGGGGGGCTGCTGATGAGGCTCACCTTTGTCCTTACTCTCCTGATAGCAATTTCTTTTTGATCTTCCCAGAAATGTCATGACATTTCTGGGGCTAGAGTTTTCAGAACCTCAATGTAAAATTATCATAAAGATATTATAATGGATAATGGCCTTAATGGTCACTTGTAAGTCAGCATGGCTGCCAGAACTGGTTGAGACCAGTTTTTGGGAAAGGAAAGCCAGGGAACAGGTAGTCAGCAAAAGTATCTGGAATGTTCCAGCCCGGGATAGGGATGAGACTTGAGGCCATTGGTCCCTATTCCAGCTTTCCTGCCTCAGCCCCACACATGTAATCTGTGTCTGTCTGAGGGCCAGAAACTAGTGCGGCTGACTCCTAACCCACAGGTCACTAAACTACTTTCCTTTGGTCAGGAATCAGACTTTGAATTGCCAGAACAGCTTGTCAGTAATGGATGTAAGTCTGTAGTAATGCTCCATTTCCATAAGCAGAAAAAGGAAATAGAAAATAGGAAATGTACAGGTATCCTTTGTTGCTGCGCTGTAATCTGTCTTCAGTAGACACAGTCATATGTTTACTCCCCTAGGCTTTGCCTTGAGTGTCTGATTCTCCAGGGGATTCACTGAACACTGAATCCTCCCTGTCTTTGATTTGTAACATTTCAAGAACAATATACAGGTCAATTGAATGCTCAGAAATCAAAGCCACCTCAAAAATTAGCAATGAAGCAAATTTCTCCTGGGAATAATTAAAAATGATTGACTTTCCAATCTTTCTATTCAAATTATATACTTTTGGCTATTATTTTACTTCTACAGTTGTTAAAGACAGTGAGACAGATCCAGTGTGGCATGTGTATATATGTTATAGGATATGAGAGAAGAAGAGATGAGTAGAATCACATCCTGAGATTTGTTATATTTTGTTCTGAAAAAAATGATGTTATATTTAGTTTTGATACAATGTTTTCCCAGCAGGACAATAAAAACCCATGATCATAATCATATTAGTAGAAAAGGAAAACATAGTAATAATTTTTATCTAATCATAAATGAAAACTAAAACAGAGAATTCCTGAAAATTCTAAGCTTGCCAAAGCAGTCAGTAATGAACCTATGGTGGGAAGGAGAAAAAAAGAAAAAAACCCTCAGGATTTCTGACTCCCAACTCACTCTCATCCAGAAGGCAAAATTCATTTCCTGAAATGTTAACAAGAATGCTCCCTGGGTCCTAAATATCAACTTCACAAAGCAAATAAAACTCAGCAGTGTTCAGGCAGATACAGAAAATCAGTTTGGCCTAGAAAAGTTCTCCTGAAATAAACCAATCAGAAGGGGAAATGGTGCCTTAGTTTGGGAGGCTGATAGCAGGAGGGGAAATAGTATTGTATCGCCTGGAGCACTGGGGAAGTCTCTGTCAGCAAAGGAAAACGAAGACCATTTGGGTTTGATTTTAACAGTCTGATGAGAACATTGGATTCTGTGATTGATTCCCCTGAAAAAAGGCCTTGGTTCCAACAGCCTGGGGGAGCAGGTTTTCTTTCTTGTTTTAAAAAATATTTCTTCTGAGGGCTGCTCAGCTAAGGGGTCAGTATCAGCCTGGTTTCTCCTTGCTGCAAACTTCACAGTCATTAGCAAATGTAATAAAATTAAGGACCTTGAATTCAGACTGCAAAGCCAGTTTCCATATCCACTTTTTTATTCTTTTTTTATTGTTGTTCAGTTACAGTTGTCCCCATTTTCCCCCTTCACTCTCACCTGCTCTACCCACCCCCCACCTCCCGCATTCAATCCTCCCCCCCATTGGTTTTGTCCATGGGTCTTTTTTACATGTTCCTTGGCAACCCTTCCCCTTCTTTCCCCGGTTATCACCTTCCCCCCACTTTGGTTACTATATCCACTTTTAATATTTCTAATTACTCTGAACATTGTTTACTTCTAAGTAGCATTTACTACTTCTCAGTACAAATGGAAAACACCGTTGGAGAATATGAAAGATGCTAAGAGCTCTTGTCGGCACCCCTTGGAGTATGACTGGGCATCTTTGAAAATGCATGAAAAAGAACTGGTTTTGCTTGAAAACAACTTAAGTCATTGTAGCTGCTTCCTCTCTTCCCTACAGTGTATGAGGTATCCTCTCTTCTTTCTATTCATGTGCCAGGGCAGCTTGGAGTTCAGAGAAACGTCTTCTAGCCCTTTCACTGCCAGGGATGCATTTGGACACATTCTGAAGTTTCCATCCTTTTGGGCCTATTACTGACAAAAAAACCCTTCTTTTTCTTGGTTCAAAGTCTTAAAGATGCCCTTGGATATACTTCAGATAAGCTGAGTCAAATCTAAGGAATTTTTGAAGTTTGCTTGTTAGTCTACTCAAAGAAAGAAATAAGTAAAAAGGCAATTTCCATATGAAATTGGGTTTCATTTTGCAGCCATGTTATACTGAAAATTTTGTGTCTAGTGAATTTCAAGCTGTCAATCTTTGTGAGTGACTCCCTGAGACGAGCTTAGTAGTTGTGCCCCAGAAATGGGTGGAGTACGTGGACTTTACCCCATGAAATGAAAGCCTATTGTCGAAGGACCTTTCATAACACAATTTAAAAGCCTTTTAAAGCTCAGCACCTCCACAGCTAATTGCTAGGCAAGACATTACTATCAGAGGCTCAGAATGCTCTTTAAAAGGTTTTTAAATGATGGTGTGAAGAAATAAAGCCTTGTCATCTGAAAGCTTTTTCAAATGTGCTCTTCTTCCGTATGCTAGAAGCAGCAGTCTGGACTTTGCACATAATGAGACTGAATGGCTGGTGTCTGACACGAGGAAGGAACAATGAATAAGAGCTGAAGTGAATGGGGGCTTTCTTTGCATTGTGTGGAGCTTGCATTAAAGGGAAAAGAGTACTTCTGGATACAGCACTAAGACCAGAAGGCAGAGATCAGCTTTTTCTTTATCTTGTTCTCTTACTCCAAGCAGTTGGTGGGCTGACAAGAGGACAGATGATCTCATGGTCTCTCAAAGAAAACACAATACAAAACTCTGTAAAGAAATAGATCTCAAAAATAACAAAAAATTATTTGTGCATCTATTCTAGTATAAACTTTGGATGATATAACATTGTGGATTTTTATAGAATAATCTTCTTTATAGTGTAGTTTTTGTTGTTTAATTTTGTAAAAAATAAGTATTTAAATAACAGCTAAAGGATTGGAGTACTAGATTATTTGCCACACTATATTATCCATTTAAAGTTTCAAATAGATTTGGATATATTTATTCCTGTTTGTTTATGAGAATTGTCATTCATGAATACAAACTCCTTCTTTTAATGAACATTATTTCCCAGCACACCCAAAGTTTTTTCTTCGGTCTGGCAGTATCTATTATCTTGTTTCGGTTTGAATCACTCGACATCCATAAGTGAAGGCTGGTCCAGCACAGGGCAGAACGTGATAATGTTTGCCATTTTGTAAGACACAGGAGACGGACGCATCGGTCTAATACCATCTGCTGAAATTCAGAATCTCCTGTGCCATGAGCAAAAGGCACACACTCCTGCACAGTGAAACGCATCGAAGTGTTCAGTGGAGACCAGAGGCGAACTGCACCCATCTGGGGGACTGTTCAAAAAGTATGAACACTGTCGTTTCAAGTGTTAGTAAAATAGCTTTGCTGACCAGGAGATTCGAGATTACTCTGCGGCAGGTGAAACACTGTTTTGACCCTGCTGCGCTAGTCCAGTGGGTGATTTCATTTTAAAAATGAAGGCTTATCTGCTTCCATTTCACGTGAACTTCTGACTACCTGACTGTCCTGGATCATTCTTTCCAGCATTCAGGTCAGGAGCTTCTATCTTGCAGGAAGGAACAGTGTAAATCTGGAATTACAGTGCAATCAATTTGGTTTAATCCTTTTGTGGTTTCTCACTGACTAGATAAGATACCATCTTCTCAGTTAAATGAGCATGATTAAATTCCTTAGTCACCTTTGGTCAAGTGGAAAGTACCTCTACATTTGCTTTTGTCTATTGAAGATTGTAAAATAGAACTGATTTCCCCTTTCCACATATATCCTGTCTGTCTTATCTTATCACTGTCTATTGATGAAGAAGTTGGATTTATAGACAATGTCTCCTATATAGTCACCCCTGTTAATGTTGCAGAAAACTGTGCCCAACAAAAATCGGTGGGCAGACAAAAAACAGCAAATGCCTTGAAAGGGATGTTTGCACATGGAACTACTGTGTGAGTGGAATAAAAGATGCTTGGTCCTGTCCACCTACATTCTCAGTTTGGGCCCTAGTATAGTGGAATAGGATCGTAGTCACGAGCTGCTTACTCCAGCATGCCCCTCAGATTACCGTGGGGCAGTGCAACCTAGAGTTTAAAATCAAAAAGGTTTGATTCTGTTGCTTACTAGCTGTGTGGCCATAACAAATATACTTGAACTCCTCCTCAATCTCCACATGTTTAAAAGGCAAATAACAATCCACATATTGAAGTTTTGCTGTATTAATTAAGAAAATATGTGTAAAATATCTAATATCTGTAGCAGACAATCAAAATATAGTAAGTTCCTCCTTTTTTATCGCTTTCCATAGAATTAATCAAGTAAATCTAATAATATAAGAAAGCATATATTATTTCTTATATAAAAAAGCTATATATCCTATATATAGGAAATATATAGCTTTAATATAGGAAATAAAGCTATATATAGCTTTCTTATATAAGAAATCATGTATGCTTTCATATCTGGAAGAATAAACAACAAATTGAAAATAGTAGTTTACTTTGAGAAGTGGCCTTGGGGAGTGTAGTTGGAGGGGAGAGGGTATTTGCTTTCTCTAATGTTCCAATTTTTTATAATGAGAATGCAGGTAGGTATCATTTGTGTATAAGAGTATGCAATAAAATAAATGTAATTACAGAAATATATTGTAGAATTTTAACTCCAAAGTCATAGATGCATTGGAGAGGCCTTGTTCTAATCTGTATTTCTATTTGCTAAAAGGTGAGCAGCTGGGCAATGCACTGACCGAATATATGTTTCTCGGACTACTGGTTTTCCTTATTAAGCACTGCGAAATTCCATTGCTTCGTAAGTTGCAGGTGGTGTCATATGCATAGATAACTACTGTTCATCTGCCATAGGAAAAAAGTAGAAAATTAATTCTTTTAGAGCTATGTAATAATATGCATTTCACTGACATTACAAGTTTAAATGTAGTTTTTAGTGATAAGCTTACCATAAGAATGTTCTAAGGAAAGAACATTTCTCTTCAAAGTCCTCTCCTTTAAAATATATGTAATTGTACATCTCTGTTTCTCTATCATCTATTCAGCTACCCATGCATCTTTATGTCCTTCCATCCATTCATGCAGCACTGCCACATAGGGTTGTGTATTGCACCAACAACAAAACATTCCCAGAAAACAAACAATAAAAAAAACCCAAGGCCTCCTTCTTGAAGAGGTAAGAGGTGCTATAACTCAGATCAAATACCGTGCTAAGCTGTCAGCCAGAATCCACCAGGAGGAAGAGAGTCGTTTTTCTTTGTGCAATGGTGCTGCGTGTTTAAAATTTCCTTTTAGGGCCTAGGAAAATAGAATTCCAGAAGGAAACTCTTAAAGACAAAGAGATAGAGATTAAAAATGCATTTTTTCTTTTTTAATTTACAAGGAAAAAAATCTTGAGGTTATGAAGGATAGAATCAAGCTGATTGTAAACGTTAGAATTGTATGTCCAAAACAGTATTAATCTTCATAAAGGTTTTATTCATTTATTAGTAATATTTAGGTTTCTAATTGTTTATCTGTTGGTACTCCTTGAGGTAAGTGATCACTCTACCCACATTTTTAAAGGAAGTTTTTGCCCTTCTGTGTCATGTCTGTTGATATGGTTGCTTACTACATGGCCAGAATACATGCAGGATCAGAATTTGGACCCTATATTCTTGGAAACTAAGTCCCAGGAGTCGATCAGAAGAACAGAAGGCAAGTAGAATAAGAGGGTGTTACAGTGACAGCAGTGTGAAAGTCAAGTGCTCTCCCCAAAGTAGGGCACAGTCTCTCTCCTTTAATTATGATGTATTGACCCTTATGATATGGGAGAAGTTATTGCCATTCAGAAAGTTTTGTATTATGATGATATTTTTGAAACAATTAATCATCTCATATTTTCATTTATTGTTTTATTTGAAAAGCATTATATTCTGACAACTTGAAGCTTCAGTGTCACCTAAAAAATGCTTTGTTAGAATGTTCTTCATGAATTAAAAAATCATGTTGAATGAATTTCTAAAATGAGCATCTCTTTAAGGGTACTGTATAAAATTTTAAATGAAGCTATGTATTTGATATGCCATTTCTAATTAGACAGAATACTTTCATGTTGCACATCATTAAATGAGTAATACAGATTTTGCTGCCTTCTAAATGACC
Source organism: Trachops cirrhosus (assembly GCA_028533065.1). Lineage (NCBI taxonomy): Eukaryota > Metazoa > Chordata > Mammalia > Chiroptera > Phyllostomidae > Trachops > Trachops cirrhosus. Next base: position 30,760,190 of record CM052547.1, on the reverse strand, counting down.
TTTATCCAATGTAGTCTGAGTGATTCTGTGTGGAGAGGGTCCTTCCGGTAGATTCCTTATAAAAGGGAAGGGCATGCACATGGATGCATTGCATATCTTTTGAATTCAGACAAGTGAATTTCCTCCAATTTATTTAAGAGCTGATTCATTTTATCTGTATGATTGTAGTGCCATATGTGAACATTAGTCCTCTTTAAAAAATGATGGTAGATAATAAACACTTTTCAAACTCTTTTTCAACAATGTTAAATGTGTTTGGCTTATTTTCGTATTTAATGTTTTTGATCAAGTTTATTGAAGAGTCTTCTCAGAAAGAACACAGAATTTTTGCATAATAGCATATGACTAATTTTATGGGCAATATATATCAGTGTATGTAAAGCAATGCTTTTGCTCTAGGAGTCTTAGAAGTTTGCTTATGATTCTTTATGTCTTCAAGTGGAAAATGCTTTTCTTTCCTCTTCTTCTAAATTGACATATTGCTACCATTAAAATTTCTAATGCATAATGCAAAATTTCTAATGCAAAATTTTGAATATATATATATATTCAGCAAGAATTGGGAGATGATTTGGCTGTTTCAGGTTAAAGTTAACTTAAACATAAGAGGATTTGAATGCTCATGCCTAAAGATTTCTTTTTAACCACAAACTTCTCTGTTTCATTATATTTGAGGGGCTATCACATGAAGAACACGTGTTGATGGACTGGCACATTCAGAACTTTCAATTTTAGTGAGTTGAAAAAGGAAGTGATATCTCTGCTTAGATTCACGGTCACAAAATGTCCTAGAGTTCTGATATTTTCTCTCATGAGTAGGTAGAAAGTACATCAGATGAAATACGGTATATGAAAGAATGGCTAAAGTCAACTTTCATCATATATAAGTGGTCATATACACATCAGAGATTAACACAAGGCTTGATTTTCCATTCCATGGATCACTCTTACAGGTCATTGTCTTTCTCCTGGAGACCAGATAAATTATGCCCTGCACATCTACCCTTGGCAATTCCGTTATTGAAGGGAAAAATACCTAGCACAGTAGTGCCCGATGCCTCTTTATTTGTCCTTCTATTACTGCTTTGTACCATCCCTTAGTTTCTAGGAATTGAAAATTGTTTGTTATCAGAAAAGATGAAAAATAAAGATGTCATCCATAATTGTTAGCTTAGGGGAATTTGTTGCCCCTTGTAAAGAACAATGGGTGCACACAAAAAACACTTTTCTAGAGTTCCAGCTCTATGGTAGATGATCTTTTCACATCTGAGTATCCAAACTGTTTTGGTTATGAGCAAAATTTAGCAAGGAGGAGTTCTGACATGCAGTTGAAAGATACCTCGATCACCACCAACCTGGCTTATTATAAAAATACAAGAAAATCTGTTACTAGCAATTACATTTATTAAAAGAGACACTGTAATTCAAAGGATGTCACCTGGGACACAGGCCTCTTCTTTACTTTTCCTCTCCTGACTAATCACATCAAGATAATCTTTTTGGCTGAGAAGATGTACAGTCAGTCCCCTCTTCTGCCAGACTTGGGCAACTCTGCAGCAGCTGCCCAACAGAATTAGTCACTTGATCTAGAAATCAGAACTGTTAGGCCTCCGTCATACCCCAACTACCAAGTACCATGGGCTCCAAACTGACTATCAGTCAACTAGGTATTGTAAGCTGGGCAAGGTTTCACATCACAGTTTCTACTGAAAAGGTATTAGATGCGAGAGGAGAGATCATAGAAGTGGAAAGACGCCAGACATTAAAATGGTACTTGAGACTCCTGTGACAGAATATTAAAACCATTCAACAAGAAAGAGACTTTCCTTTTAAACTTCTAATGTTTGCACCCCATGTGTTGGAAAACGAGATTACATTCAGCTCCACTGCGAACATCAGGTGTCTTCAGGCGTTACCTTTGTCTGTGGGTGGTGTCCTGAGTTGACTATCCATATGTTTTGCCAGCCCATTAAAGCAATACTGAAGGCACAGTTAAGCAACTAAAAAAACCTGAGAAAGCACCCACCCCATGCTCAGAAAATTTTGATACCTCTTTTTTTAGTAAAACAAAACAAAAAAACAATTAAATAAATTTGTCAACGTGAAATAGACCTTTACCAGAATGTCTTAAGGTCTTTCCCTCCCTCCCTCTATCCCTTCCTTCCTGTCTTCCTTCCTTCCCTCCCTGTCTTGTCTCTTCAGGGATCCCAACTGCAAGTTGAGATATGCAGGTAGTTTGGTGTTCTGATTTCATCAACACCTTGGGGACTCTCTTGATGAGGCCCCACCCATTTCCCATGTACATCCATGGGTTTGTGTGACCCTTCACAGCTTCTCATCTGAGGTTCTCCTTTTGGACTCTAAAGAAGAATGACTTCTCTCCTGCTTGGGGGGACACTTAGGTTCTCCCAAAACAGTGTGAAAACATTAAGGTTAAAGTTGCAGGAGGACTTGAGAGTAGGGGAAAATGGTTCTGTTCAAATGTCTTCCATTTCTTACTGGGCTCCTTTGATATAATTCTTGAAAGGGAGGTTTAATAGTTTCCATGGCCTTTTATATCTTTATTCCTTTTAGGGTTCCAACCTTGGCTAGGAGCTTTTTATTAAGGTACTTTTCAAAAGACGTACAAACTATGTCTAAAGGCCTCACACACATTTTTCCAGCTGTTGTGTTTCTTCTATTGGCACTTCCTTTCTTTAATCATCTCTGGCACTGCCTGCCTCCTGTTCTGTGCTGCTACCAGAAATAGCCCACTCAACAGCTGGTCTCTAAGAAGCAAGACTGCTGATGATCTTGCAATGTGACATCAATCCTGCAGGTAGGAGACATCGTTTTGGCAGCTTTTAATTGTGCAGGAGTGGGTTACGTTACGCTGTAAACCGGTACTTGGTCCAAAGCCCAAATGACTGAAACTGTCTCTCAGAATGCTTTACAAACAATTTCTGAGCTCTTCCTGAGTCCTGAACATCACAATTCACCTATAAAAATTGTTATAGACTGCAGTGAAGATGAAATCAGGCTAAGAAATTAAATTTTTTCTCATCTCCAGACAAACAATAGAGAGTCTTCAAGACCAATGTTTGTATTTTGGGGACTGGAGTTGAGAATTTTTGTTTTTTAATCTTTTGACTCTTCACTACCCTGCAGTATGACTCTATGGATCAGCCAAATTGAACTGCATTTCAAAGGAAATTTAGGCAATGGGAGTCCCCAAAAACAATATGAAAAGGCTTTTAGATTTATCATCTTTACAACACACCATTCACTTTTCATTCTCATGTCTCAGGCTGTGCTTTCTTGATGGTACTAGGTTTGTAACTTATTTTGCAAGATGTACAGCAACCATGGAACGTGACTAATGAAAACCTTCTACTTCCAAATGGACAACCTTACAAAGAGAAAGCAGTGAAATTTGTCATGTCCCTCTAGAAGTCACATATAGAGGGAAATCTGACCAAAAGTTATCCGGAGCTGTTCTTTTTGCTTAACTACAACTTCCAGAAAAAAAGTCAGTAAACACTTCAGCTACCATAAACACCATCACTCCCAGTATCACCACCGTTATTTCAGAAATTACCCACAAGGATGCCCTGGAATGGTCTTCAACCCCATTTCTGGGTAGCACCTGCCAGAATTTGGACTTTTCTGTTGGGGTTTTGTCTCTAATTAGATGAACTGCTAAGAAGTCTTAGAAATGGCTTTTTAACAAATCTCATTGGAAAATGAGAAACAAAGTTCCTTTCAGATTTCTTTTCCAGTTCAGAAGTAGGAGAATATGTCTCATTATTCCAGTGTGCTGTATTCTGTCATCTAAAAACAGTCTCAAGCAATGGCCAATGCCGAACAGTACAAAGCGTAAATTTTAAATGTTGCTGCTTGCACGGATACCCAGAGGACCCAGCGAAGACCCAGCGAAGACCCAGCAGGAGTCTGCTTGGTAGCGATTGTTAGACAATAAAATGGCATGTAGTGGTAACTGAACCCAGGGCAGTTTGGAGGCCACTGGGATGTGTCCTGGTTGTTTTTAAAGTTTATAATTTTCAGTAAGAAAAATTCTAGGGTTTTCTGGCTTAGTTTAATTACCAAATAGATGTAGGAAATACAAATGAGGATACCAGTGTTTGGAGGGAAATGTCTTTCAGAATAACAACTGGTTTTGAGTTGAAGTGTGCAACTTTTGATTTTAACAATAGATGTTTTTCAGCTTCGGAATGGTAGTATTGCCAGAGGGAGAAAATACATGAAACTCCCATGATGAGAAAAGCCCCCAGCATAACCAGAACAAAATAAAGAGCTCCTGACCCTCCCGACAAAGACTCCCACTGCAGAAGCGCTCCAGTAGGTGTGGGGTGTCAGGATGGAGTGGAAAAGTCACATCAGGCAATATGGGAAGTTATTTGTCTCTTCAGTTATTTATTTATGACTTCTTTCTAGTATGTACTCTCTGTGGCTTAACCATAAAAATAAACTTCAGACTGCATGGACAAGACATGCAACTAGTAAAACAGAAATAAAATAGAAATTTGATGTGAAATGTGCACTGTATCTATATGATACGAAAGGATATTATCATTTCCATAAAAGTTTATAGAAAATCAGTTTGTGGCATACGTAGTCCAAAATGAAACAAAATATTAAAAACATGGCCATACTTTTTCATGTTTTGGTATAGTCCTGAGGGAAATTTCCCATTCTCTAAGACAGCTTTCTTAGGTCTTTCATTTTGATTTTGATGGAAATTTGCATTGGTGGGAAATAAATATCATTATCAGTTGCAGAAAAATGGTTGCCAGGCCTTAACTTAATGATATGGGGGTTCTAAAAGTGAGTCAATATGGTCAGGGAGTGAGTGGTTTTAATAAGTGTAAATGCAGTTAAGGGAAAATTTGCAGGCTGAATAAAATCTCCGAATGCTTAATGATTTTAGAAAGCTCTTTGCAAGGTTGACATAGGCGCAATTATCTGTCCCCTACTGCACTGTGGACTGGAAGTGAATGCACTTTCTTAATTGGGTGCACAGTTTATATTCAGAATGTTTAAAAGGACTTGCTTCATTTCTCTTATTTTAGTTGCAAAACTACAGTGTTCTCTGCTATCAGTTATTATGTGAGCTACGAAATCAAGTAATATCTATTTCAAGGACACGTGAATCCGTCCATGTTGCTTGCTCCTTTCTTTTGCATATCACCACCAGAGTGGATATTTTAAAAGCCAAGGCAATACAATGAAATGAACATTGTAATTGTAGAATCCAGATAACCCCTCCCTCCACACTCAACCACTCTTTCTCCCACTTTTTTTAGTCTAGAAATGTATTTCACCAGTCAACCCTATTTTTAAGATGAATAACTATTTATGTTGTCAATTGTGAATTTTTAGGTAGGGAACTGTCCCCTTGGTGTGGAAAGGGATGACAAAGGAGGACAGAAGAGATGTCTCCTAATTATACACGTTCAGAAACATATGTAGTTGTGAGTAGAATAAGCTTTTTAGGGAAATTATAGACCTGCTAAGAATAATCTGGGTTGAAATCCAATAATAGATATTTAAGAACAAGATCTTAGATTTCTTCAGTGAAATCCACATTAGATTAAATTATTGAAACAACTTGATTAACCATAAAAAGGGCATTTCTCTTCTAATATTATTTTCTGATGCACATTTGCTCAGCAGACAAGTTTTGGATCACTTTGGGGGAAACTGTGATGTTTTGGGGAAATGCCTCCTGCAGGGATTCTTCTGCAGATTATTTTATCTCTAAATGACAAAGCATTGGTGGAATTGACAGAAAGTTTGCATGAAATTTAAAGTGAGCCAAGCAAAGGCATTTTGGGAAAAACGTCTAATTTCGAAATTTATAGGTATAAATATTGAAGGTATTCTAATAAGACTATGATATGAAAAAAATTAAAAATTAAAAAGTTATAGTTGACTTTTTAATTCTTATATTTCTTTTGATATACTGCTAGTTTTCTGGAGGAATAGTCACAATCATCATAAAATACAAATGTACCTAACCTACAATTGACTGTGTCCTTCTTTATTGTCACTTTGGATTGGCATATAATATTCTATTTTATTGATGTACTATAATTAATTTACCCAATCCACTATTCTTGGACATAGACTTTCTTCCAATTATTGATAATTATAAGCACTTGTGAAAAACACAGCAAAGTACATTGCCCTAGAATTAATAATTTTTGAGGGAGAAAATAAAGTAGTTAGAATTAACAATAGTTATTTCTATTTTATGAGCATGTATGTGTTATTGAGCAACTCAATCTCTTTAATTACTTCACTTGCCAAATAAAAATTGTTTTGTCTTTACCAGGGTTCTGATGAACATCTAATATGCAGCTGTATGTTACTATCCTTTAAAAATGTAATTTATTGAAATAAAAAAATATATTTGTCTTTAGGATAAATCTCTAAGATGTCCCTATAAAATGAGGCTTATTGTGTGAAAGTAGGACTCTGTGTGCCTCTAATGAATTGTAGGGTTCTCTGCTCACTCAAAATTAGAACCACTGAAGAACAGTAATTTACTATAGAGTTCAATGGAGTCCAATTGACTATAGAATTCAATAGAATTGAATGGAGAATTCAATTCAGTGGAATTCAAAACCAGGTTGCTTCCCTTCATTGGTTTTGGTTTTAGCCTAAAGCAACCAATAATCTGGATAATTTATAAGGTAACATTTTATGTACACATATCACCTTGCTATTTACAATGTATTTTTACATGCATTATCTCAATCATTTTTACATGCGGATGCAGAAAAGGAACTAAAGCTCAGAAAAAAATTTGTATACTGGTTTGTAAAACTAAAGAGTGGCAGATATAAAGCTTGAACCCAAGACTTTTATTTTATTTTATTTTTTTATTTTGGGTTACCACACAGAACAGATAGAATCCAAAGTGGTATGTGGTATAATGAGTAGATCTTGAAACACTTCCAGTTGTTTTTATGAGGCAGAGTACATTGGTGCTGCAGCACAGTCGACCTCCAACGCAAACACACCCACAGGTGCGCACACACAAAATCCTCTCCTCTGTAGGTGATTTACTAAATCAGATTTTCCAATCTTTTGTATCTTTAGAATACACATGCAGAAATGCATACAAATAAACTGTTTACTTTAGGGACCCAATAAGTAGAAAATTTTAATTACTTTATTCGATTTGAGGTACAAAAGTGGTCATTGCTTTTAAATTTTTTTATTCAATTACTGACAATGTTGAACATATTCTCATAAATCTCTGGTGAGTTATTGTTTTTGGTAAATCACTTCTTTATGTCCTATATTAGTTATCAACCATTGTATAATGAGCTATTTCCCAAATGAACAGCTAAAAAACAAGTATTAACTCAGAGTACGTATGAATCAAAATTGTAAGAACAGGTTATATGGGTGCTTTAGTTCGAGGTGTCTCATAAGGTTGCAGTCAAGTTTTCATTACAGTTTAATCTGAAGACAGAACTGAAATCCACACCCAGGCTCACACTCATCGCTGTCAGCCCTCTGTCCCTTGCTGTGTGCACTTCTCCACATAGTTGCTTCATCACATAGCAGTTCTCGTCCTCAAGGGTGAGTTAGAGAGTGAAAGTGCCCAAGACAGAAGCCAATATCTTTTTCTAGTCTATCGTAGAAGTGACATCTATCACTTTTGCTGTATTTTATTCATTAGGACAGAGTCATTAAGTTCAATCCATACTCAAGGGGAAAGGATGATACAAAGGCACTAATGACAAAGGACAGAATTATTGGGAGGCATCTTAGAGGCTGTTAACCACACATCCTTGACTAATTTTTTCTATCTTTTTATTGGTATGGAAGAAGTATTTAAGTATGACACTTTTTACAAGGTGTATGTGTCCTTATGAAAACATTGCATAGCTTTGAAAGATATCTTTTAGATTTTCCTTCTTCCTTTTTCTTTCCATTTTTCCTACCCTGCCCCTTCTCTCCTTTCCCTCATTTCCTTCCTTCTTTTTTTCCTTCTGCTCCCTTCTTTCTTTCTTTCTTTTCTTTCTTTCTTTCAGCCCATTTTGGAGTAAACAATGTCTAATACTCCTTCATGAACTTAAATTTTAATTTATACATCAGTCTTGTAGTATAGGTTGATTTTTATAAGAAAAAAATTGAAATAGTCTTGTTGAAATTGTCTCTGGTAATGAAAGATTTTGCTAAATCTTGTGGCTTATTGCTGAAACCTAATATATGATACAGACTCAGTGGTAATTACAAACATATAATATTAAGATTTTCACAACTCTGTTTGTTAAATGTATAAAAATTGTTAAGTTTTGTTCCACTATTTTTTCTAGTGATTAACATAGTCTGGGAATTAATCAGTGAGGAATTGGAACATTTTACCACATGAAGGGAAGAACTCTCAGATGAACAGAAAGAATAATGGTTAGCATAACAATGTTCAGTTAACTCTTAAAATAGCTTTATCATATGTTGTGACTGAAAACTGGAGTGGAATTACTTTTAAGAAAGACTATTTCTTCTGAATGTAGGTATTTGAGTGACAATAAGAGCTATATATTAGTGATGATGTAGAAACAGAATGTTGAACAATGTGATCACCACAATCTCTTACACACTAACACAGATCTAACTTCTAATGTTTGAAGTCTTCTTCTCTTCATAACCAGGAAATCCTTTTCCCAGAGAGTGAGACTATATTACTTTAAACATAACAATCCAGATTCTCATTTTCTTCCTCTCTAAAATAATCTGACAGTAACCAGAGGGGAGCTGGAAGGGAATAATGCGGGTAAAGAGGGGAAGGGTTTTCAGGAACAACTATAAAGGACACATAGACAAAACTAAAGGGGGGTGGAGGGGAGTGGTGGGGAGTAAATGCAAACAACTGTACTTGAACAACAATAAAATAATTAAAAATAAGTCATTTCTGATCTTAAAATAAAATGGAGTGACATTTACATAAAATGTTTGTTAAGAAGATTAAATGAGTTAAATTTTCTCAAAGTCTATAAATTTCCAGGACCAGAATGAACCTGTATGGGTTCTTCCAGGTTTCTGATTGGACTAGATAAAGCACATGCCCAGCAACCAGATAAAGCCAGCAACATGGGGTCAAAAGGAAGAATCTCACACCTGTGTTTTCCCCAGAAGGCACTCCATGCCCTCATTGTGCTAAGAAACACTAGACAGCACTTCATGTCTATGCTTGGGGGCCATTTTAAATGATGAAATCACTAAAAGCAAAACAAAACAAAACCCCCAAACACAAAAATGCAAAAAACGCAACACTAAATGAACAGCAAAAAGTGCGTTTGTTTACAGTGTGAGAACCGAAACAAGATGGCAGACTGTCACTGTTCAACCTTGTCTGGGAATGTGCATATCAGGTAATACAAGTGTTCTGCCACATTTTACATGTCCTCAAATGGTAGCCAATGAGCTTTGATTACTGATTTTGAGGTTATGAATAAGTTTTGTGAGTAGACAAATTTAAAAAATTGAAAATCATGAATAATGTAGGTAAATTATGCCTTTTAAGTGTTATACAGGAAAGGTATGTGTGAAAGAAAGCATGTTTTCAACATTGATGAGACTGGCTTTTTTCACAAGGATGTTGGCAAATGAACTTATATAATGCCAATGGCATTTTGATTGATAAAAAATATGACCAGAGGCTCATGAGAACCTAACCTTATATTTCCTTGTAGAACAATATGCCAGTATTCACTAATTAAGTGTTCACAGTGACTTTATAGAAGTAACTACCATGAATAACAAAGATGACTACATTGTCACCAAGACAACATCAACAACAATATTGGATTTTTAGTAAAGCTTTCTTTGTAGTAAGCATAGTGCATTTCATAAACATTATTTAGCAACAGATAACTGAGGAATCCTTATAATTAATATTTTATGGAGGGTAAAATTATAATTCAGAAAATTTAATGATCTAAAGTAAGCAGAGAGCTGGGCTTTAAATAGAAGTCTCTCTAACTCTGAAGCCAGTGATCTTTCTGCCATTCTACAGAGCCCAACTTTAATAGTAAAGTTGATTAAGTATGTAGTATTGTCAGGCTTACTTGTAAAGTCAATGAAACAACCGGAATCCAACTGTCATAATTCCTCAGCAGGAATGTAGCAATTAGGGAAGAAATTTCTCACGGGTCAACAATTTCTCATGTGGCAATTGCTACCAGAGGAATTAATCCACTACACTTCTTCCTCTTCCTCCCTTCCTTCTTCTTTTCCCTTTCTTTCTCTTTCTTTCCTTCTTTCTTTCTTTCCTTCTTTTCTTTCTTTCTTTCTTTCTTCCTTTCTTTCTTTCTTTCTTTCTTTCTTTCTTTCTTTCTTTCTTTCTTTCTTTCTTTCTTTCTTTCTTTCTTTCTTTCTTGATTTTATTTATTTATTCTTAGAGATGGGGAGGAGAAATAGAGCGAGACAAACATCAAGGTGTGAGAGAAACATCAATGCGTTGGTTGCTTTTCTCACATACCCTAATCTGGGACCAGCCAAAACCCAGGCATGTGCCCTGACCAGGAATTGAGCTTGTAACCTTTCACACTGTGGACAACACCCAGCCTACTGAGCCAGACTGGTCAGGGCATCCTTTTCTTTTTTCATATTCATGCTTTTCCCCATTTCATCATTGTTTTGTGAGAAATACCATGCCTATTGTTATGATATATTTTAGAACATTTCATTTATTTAGGCATGCCATAAGATGTGTTGATTTAAATTCTTCTAATTTATTGTAAATGATTATATTCATGAAAAGTGCAATAAGATTTTAACCATAATACTGATTTGGGAGTTTCATAATTATGGGAATGGAAGCTTTCAGAACAAGAGTTAGATTTGCTCTCATTTCTAACTCCTTTGTTATTTCTACTACTGTTAATAGCATGAAATTTGTATTTTTTAATGCTCTATTTATTTTTTAAGACTTTATTTATTTATTTTTAGAGAGGGGAAAGGAAGGAGAAGGAGAGGGAGAGAAACATCAATGTGTGGTTGCCTCTCATGCCTCCCCAACTGGAGACCTGGCCCACAACCCAGGCATGTGCCCTAACTGAGAATCGAACTGGTGACCCTTTGGTTCCCAGGCCTGCGCTCAATCCACTGAGCTACACCAGTCAGGGCAATAACATGAAATTTAAAAGTATGACATTTTTAGGTAAAATAAAACATTTTTTCAACTTTTGAGAAATTAAATAGGACAGAAATACAGTTTTAGAGGAATGTTGTATAGAGGTAAGTATGTGCATCACACTTTTTGAAAGCAAATGACCTTTCCTTGGATCTTATGTAGGTGGAAGCAAGGGTAGGCAAGAGACAACTTAATAAACTACCTCATGGAAATGAAGGGGAGATATGGCCCTTCTTCCCTTCATAGAATGGTCCATTCTATAATATGCAGTCCAGGTCCTGTATCAATAAGTTCTCTGTCATTGTTTTTTTTCTTAGGGAACTCACCAGAATATTATGTAATTTTTATTAGTGATAAAGAAATTATAATCATCATTCTACAGCCTAACCTTTTGAAAATATTTATAAAAACACCAAGACTAATATTCATTATTCTATAACATATTATAAATGAATACTTAGGGTAATATGTTATATATTCAAATGCACATTTTAACCATTCAATGGAAAAGTCAGTGAATATATATGGGAAGCAGTGTAAGTGAAAGAAGATAAAAGAGAGAGTGTGTTGACCAAAGATCAACTGCCTTCCCCACATCCTTGCTCAAGCTTGCCCTGCTTGCCAAGAACTATAGAACATGGTTTTATAGTACCCTTGAATAACTTACGGATGGATTTCCAATCACCGTGACATAGATATTCACTGTAGATGTAAGATGTTATAACTTTACATAAAGTGTTACATACATATTCATAAAATATTATGATTGTAAGTGACTGAAATAACTAGAATATATTTCAGTTTCATCTGGAATAGAGCACTTTGTTTTCATTCACCTAAGGATATGCTACAGTTCTTGATACTTAAAGGAACTTTCCATTTGTGTGTAATTAAACACTAAGAAGTAACAGGAGCTCTTTCATGGAGAAAATTATTTTTTGAAATTTCCAGCTACAATTGTTGCAACATTTAGAGCTATATGTGTATATCACCATAGATCCTTCATGTAATGGGAAGATATTAAAATAAAATTTAAGAAGGATTATATTTTTAAATTACATCTAAATGTAAAAATATAAGAATTATAATAATTATTGAAAAGTTAAAGATGACTGTGAAGAAATCATGAAAATGTTACTACCTAGATAAAAGCAAAATTAATATTTACTAAAAATGTATCTTTCTCTTTCTCCCCTCTGTGCCCATATCGTGTGGCACACCCCACTAATATGGATATTTTGGAAATTAGCCTATCTAGTCTTCTTTGTCTTGGCATTCTATTATGTTAAAAATGTAGCTGGTATGGAAGACAAATCGTAATAGAGATTCCACTTGTTTAGTAAATGAAGTATACTTTATAATTTTGATTAAGAGAAAAGGAATAAAAACAATTGCATTCAAATTGTATTCAAAAGAATAAAATAATTTGGAAAATAATCTTTTCATTTCTAGTTTTTCTGCCAATAATACAATGAACCAGACGTCTATTCAACTTCCTTACTTGTGATCTGATGCAGCACGTATGTAGCTCTGCATAAATTGCCACAAGCACAGAATAGCTGCTACACAATGAATAAAAGAAATTTTGTTTGAAGGACTGCCCTAATAGCTCCATTTGAGTTTATATTTGCTTGAAGTTTTCTTAGACTTTCAATATTTTTATACACATACTCAATTTGTCTATAGCATTGGAGTAATGAAAAGGCTTTAAAAACAACAAAAACAAAAAATAAAACTTTTGCCTCTGAAGATTGCAGTGTCATCTTGAAGCATTTTTGATAGTGTCCAAACAGTTTGGCAATAAGATCAAGGTTGATGAAATCAGATTTCCTTGAGGCATTTTAAAAACATATTATGGCTATAAAAGTCCTAGATGGTATTTGCTATGGATATTGAATTATATTTATAATTGTTCAGCATTATCACAATTTAAAAGTAGGCAGCATATCTATTTCAGAATTGATATCCTTATAGCGATTTTCTTAAATGTCAAGAAACAAAACAGAGAATTATGCACTATGTAAAACTGATATTTATTTCCTTCTACAACATGAAGTTAACATTTATGGAGCTACAAGATTTTATTATTCTAAACACAGAGCAGAAGGCACATTCACGAAGAGTGCTGGAAATGCTAGATAAGCTTTCAGTGACTGGCAGTGCCAAAGCGAGCTGTACTTAAGTTATCTTGTATGCTTCCTTATTATTTTGCCTTGTTGTTGCTAAAGGGGAAATCTATTAACCAAGAGGAAAATTCAGACCAAAGAATCAATTACTTCTCTTTCTATATTCATCATGATAAGTCTACCCTTTTCTGTTTAGCATGAGGACACAGGTTGCAGTATAAATCACTTGAACATTTAAAAATGCTTTGCCTTAAATAAAATAGGGTGCTGGTGGATGGCCGTCACACATGTGGGGAATAAAGGACACATGCTAAAATCACTTTTCTGTTACCAAATACATTATTCACTCTGCCACTGCTGTGCCAGCCCCGAGTCGTTCCGGAGATTGGCTCACCAGCTGGGCTTCATTACACCAATTAGAAAGGTGACCTTTTACAGTAAGCAGTGGCTTTATTTTTTTCAATGTGAAAATTATAAGCTGCATATGTAAAACATTCCAAATGAACAAAATAGTCAAATAAATAACATTTTGGAAGGTAAATCGACAAAGTTTTACAACATGCATCCATTTCATCATATATAAGTTGGATCGATTGCCTGGAAATAGACACAAAATAATAGTTATACCACATTCCAACGTCAGGACTGTTACATTTCTCTTATGAAATGACAATTGCTTTGACTTTCTGACAAATATAAAATGATGTAATAAATCACTTGACAAAAACATTATTGTGCATACAAATTCCTTTCATTCAAAAGTATGTGAATGTCTCTAACATTATGTGTTTAAAAACTGTTTATTATTACTAATTAATATGATTAGTTATAACTTTATGCTCTAGAAATGTAGATATTTGAACACCTTTTTTATTCTTTAGGGAACTATTGCTTTTCAAATCTATGGGTCTGAAAATAATAGATAAAATATAATAAAACATCTGTACAGTATAGCACAGCATAGTTAATTAGAAATAAGCATTGGGGTTAGTAGAAAATATTCTACTCCTTAAAAGATGTGCAACTTTGACTAAATTACTTAATCTCCTTACCTCCAGTTTCATTATCTTATAATAGAGTTAATAACACCAATATTATAGCACTGTCACTGAAGTTATTATGATGTAACTTCTGTGAAATACTTAACCGTGACTGGTGCACAGTGAGCGCACAGCAAATACTTGTTGGGTAGATGCGTGGACAAGTCTCCTGGTCAGACTGCATCATTAAATCACTTTTTATTACAAGGAAAAGGGAAAAGGACATTTTTTTTCCTCCTAGGTCACCTTTATTAAGTTGACTATAACTCTTTACTGACTGAAATATTTTCAATCATCATTTTAAAGTTGATTTTAAAAATCAAATATTTTCAACTTTATTAAATGCATTTACAATTTTAAGCTTTAGTTATCTACTCACAATCTCCAAACTGCCCAGAAAAGTCCAAAATTTAAGGCAGAAGACAATGTGTGAAACAGTGTACCACTAAAGTTCTACAATCTTCCTATTTTACAAAATGCTCCCTATAGAAGAATGGATACTCAAGAGGCCTTTACTAAATATATATATGCAAATGTCTTCATGTACAAGTAAGTTCTAGAAGAGGGAAAATGGAAGAACTTCTATGAAGGCCGAGTTTAGGGTTCAAATGTGTTTTTATTTCAATTAAAGATAAATCTTAGTGTCTGATTTTGGACAATCCAGGCTTTTCTGGGACTCATTTCCCTCATTAATCAAGCACCTAGAACAATAACTGAAATAATAATTTCAATGTGCTTGATGAACCAGAAAGTGTCAGTCCCTCTACATTGTCAAGGGCTGTCATCTGTTTTTGCCAAGAGGACACGTGACCACGTTCATCATGATTTCTAGATCTGAAACTTGCAAACTTGTAATGGACTGCTAAGGTTATCTTCCTCTTCTTACTCCACCCTGCTACTACATCATGGTCCCAGAAGCTGGGCCCATATAACTTTGATTTAATGGTATTTGTGAGACCTTGAAGAAGAAGGCATCTTCAGTCAACCTGTCCACATCAATTAAATCTGACCCTATTTCTTATGAGTAATTGTCATTGCCTGTTCATCATCAGATGATGACACACATATTTCCTATTTTTCTGTTTGCATTTTACTATATTTTACTGGTTGGTTAAACTTGATCCTAAGCTGAAGACTACAGCATCCTCAAAGGAAAATTAATAGGAGTTCATTCATTACATCTCTAGAAGAACTTCTCTGGAACTACCTTAGTGCTAATAAGTCCTCTGCTATTTCTATATTCTCACACATTTTTATTTTTGTGATTACCAAACAATAATATAGCTTGTTACATATTTATTAGCCTGATTAGACTACAAGGCCTTTAATGGCAAGAACTGTAACTTTAAAAAATAATTTATGTCTGTAACAACACAATGATAAAATAAATACTTACTGAATTAAAAGAAAAAGATAAAAAGAACAGATTTATAAAATAAGCTATGCAATTTTTAACAATAGAGATATGCTCATTAAAGAAAAGTTAGTCCCTGGCTAGTGTGGTTCAGTGGACTGAGTGCCAGCCTGCAAACCAAAGGGTCCCCAGTTCAATTCCCAGTCAGGGCATATGCCCAGGTTGCAGGCCAGGTCCCCAGTAGGGGACACAAGAAAGGCAACCACTCATTGATGTTTCTCTCCCTTTCTTTCTCCTTTCCTCCTATTCTCTCTAAAAATAACTAAATAAAATATTTTTTAAGTTAGAAAATACATTAAGAAAGAAGAAGAAATAGACCTACTGATAATACCACTGTCAAAAACACAATCATTGACAGTAATGAGACATTATTTTAGAAACACTATTTTGATAAAAATTAGAAAGACTGACAGTACTAACTACTGGCAAGGACAAAATACACAGATGGTGGGTGCGCAAGTTTGGTCAATTATCTTTTGGCAATATCTAGAAAATGTATATATTTTTATGACCCTACAATGCTTTCTAGGTACATCTACAGTTCACTTTTCTTAATGGAAAATTATAGTCCATGCTGTGTTGCTTGTTTATAAACTCTGAAAAGCTATAGATTGTGATTGTAGATATTCAGGTATAGCTATAGGACCTAGAAATCACTTACACAATGTAATCAAGACAAAACCTGAAAGTATGTTCACTGCAGTGCTGTTTGTAAGGGAAGAAGATAGGAAGAAATTCATATATTCTATCAGAAAGAAAATGGATAATTGAGGAAATACTGTGTGGCAGAGAAATGAATGAGTTGACTCTAGATGCATGAATGTGGGTACTTAAAAACATTTAAGTTCAAAGAATGATTCTATTGTTTATATCATGTATATACATTCAAATTCACATTCATACCATGTATATTGTGCTTTATATAGTTTACTATATATAGTATAGTAAAGTAAGAGTGTGGATTTGAGTATATATACAGTAAAGTTTTAAAAAATAGACTGGAATAAAAAAAAACATAAAACCCATGATGTATTCCTAGGGAGAATAGAGATGAGGAAATATAGGGTGGAAGGAAGGTGACACTTGGGAGGAGACGAAGAAATACTGCAAATTTATCCATAGCTTATAATGAAAACAAAAGTATATACATGATCATTTAATATTCCCATCTCAAGATGTTACTTTCTGAAATGGGTCCAGAATGACCAGCAGTACAATTTGCATCCACTAGAAAAATCTCTCCCTTTATAGTTGAGTTTTCTATTTCAAAACCTTTCTAGATATCAATGGAATAAATATATGCATATAAATGCAGTATTCAATATCTACTTACCCACAAAACAGTAAATCATTTCTGCAGGGTTTTGGCTATTTACAGATGTTTCTCACATTAAAGGGCATGTCTCCTACAGTTCATTTTTCTTATGGAAAATTATAGTCCATGCTGTGCTGCTTGTTTATAAACTCTGCAATAAAAAGCTATAGATTATGATTGTAGATATTCAGGTAAAGTTTACAACCAAGGGCTTAAGCAGAAAGGAGAATAAATGCCAATTTATTTTTTACCACTTTCTGTGATAGTCATGGAATGTGGGATGAAGCAAGTTCATATCACCTATTTTTGGAAAACATATGTGTTTTTAATCACATGAAAAGACAATTCCTTAACATTTGTAATTGAATATATTGTGTTTTCTCATCAGATTACCTTCTCAACTGAAATGGAATACAAAATCTGGGCATTTTGTATGGCATGGTCAGTATGGTGGTTCATCTTTATACATTGATAAGATAAAAATAAAGCAGAAAGTGGTTATATGTAGAATCAGGGGTGGGGCTGGCCTGTATCCTGTGCCAGTTTTTCATTTGCACATGAGAGATACAGACAAGATACAGGCACTGAGGTGGGGAGGTGGGGTTGTTCTAGTAAAAAAAAAAAGCAAAATCGTTAGACATGTTCTTCAAATTTGAACTTACATTCAATAATATTTGTGGACACTGACAATGAAAAACAACATGTCAAAAGATGGACACTAAAAATATCATGAAGCTTTCCCCCCTAGCCTGTCCTCTGCCAACCACTCCAACACCTTCTGCTCCTCCCCCCACCTCCCCCCCCCCACCTGAAGCAAGCTCAGGCTGCCCTGCCAGAACTCTGGGCTCCGGCGAAGGCAGTGCTGCTGTCTTCTCTGTCCAGCTGCCATCATGACCATCTATGGGAACCTCATAAGTCATGATGATGTCTATAACATTATGATATCTTAATATCTATAAGATCTGGGAGATCACAGATGGGCTGTGCCTGGAGGTAGAGGGGAAAAAGGTCTGTAGGGCAGAGGTGGGCATTGATGACTTGCCTGTTGGTGGAAATGCCTTCACTGAAGGCCCCAAAAGAAAAGATACCCAAAGTACAGTCATCACTGGTGGTGACATTGTCATTAACCATCATTTGCAGGAAACCAGCTTCACAAAAGAAGCCTAGAAGAAGTACATAAAGGATTACATGAAATCAATCAAATGGAAACTTGAAGGACAGAGACCAGAAAGAGAAAATCTTTTATGAACAGGGGCTGCAGAACAAATCAAGCACATCTTTGCTAATTTCAAAAACTACTAGGTCTTTATTGGTAAAAACATAAACCCAGATGGCACAGTTACTCGGCTGGACTGCTGTGAGGATGGTGGACCCCATGTATGGTTTCCTTTAAAGATGGTTTAGAAATGGAATACTGTTAACAATCTGGCAATTTGGGTCTATCACCTGTCATCCTAAGTGGCTGCTGCTTTTCATCCACACCCAGTACTAAGACAAATGGGACTGATGTTCTCTTGAGCTCTTCATTTATTTTGACCTTGATTTATTTGGAGTGGAGGCATTGTTTTTAAGAAAAATTGTGTCGTATTGGTTGTCTAAAAATAAAATGCATTTAAACTAAAAAAATATATGAAGCGGTAGAAACGAAGTCAGTCAAACTCTGGGCTTCTGCCAAGTCTGACAGGCAAGCAACTGGCAGAGACTCTAGGGAAACTTAGACAGAGTGGCAACGGCCACCTGCTTCTTTTAAGAGATTAACTATTGTTAGGTCCTTGGCACTCAGCAATGGAACCTTGTTCCCACAGGCAGGAGGCAAGCGTGCTGTGGCGTTAATCTTGGGAATTCATGCCAAATCAGAATCATCCCGGCTTTCCATTGAGGCAGGATGGAGCACTCAGCCAAACTGTTGAGGTGTCTGCTGTCAGGAGGGCTTTTTAGAGGTTGAACTTTCCTTCAGCCAGTATATATTTTGTCCATCGATTTCAGTAAGGGAAAAAAAAGCCCTGGCTTGACAGGCAAAGAGCATTAGACCTGGCACTAGTTCCTTTAACACTTCTCTATCTTATTATTTTTCACAGGGTATTGCTCCAGGTGTAGAGGACACCCCTCTCAAATTAATCCTGAAGATAATAAAGGAGGAAGAGGAGACTTTTGGATAAAAAAATTCTCATCTTTAGGAAAGTAACTTTGCAAATGTAAAATTCACAGGGTTGGGCAGAGAGTAATTAGATGATGTCAATGTCCCTTAGCACCTCCTGAGGATCTATTTCATGGTGGAGCACAAGAATTGTCAGAATCCTCATCTCTGCAACAGTCTCTCCCTTTTAGCTCAGATGTGAATACAGAAGTGACTTTCCAGGCGGAAAGTTGCTTAAAAGGTCTCTCTGATCATCACAGCCTTTCCATAAGCTGGTCTTTCACTTGGAAGAATGCAGGAAAAGAGTGCTTAGATTAGAGAAGTTGTGTTGGAGAACCACACAGTTCTTTTTGGAAAACGTAAATAGCATCCAGTGGTGTTTATTAGTGTAAAATAAAAGCTTCCATAGCAGCCTCAAGTAATGAGGGCTTGTCCTTAATAATTGTTGCTTGAATGTACAGATAGACTGCCTGCTGTCAATGGCAAAAAGGCTTAGAATTCTCTGCAGAAAGAGAATACCATGGGACTGCAAAAGATGACCCAGGACAGATCAGAAGTATTTTCTCAGCTATACTGGGTCAACATTGTTATGATCTTTTTGACAGGAAGACATTGTAGGTTAATATCAGAACCCATGATATCAATTTCATAATGTCTTTACTGTAATGGTGTATTTATCATCATAAAAAAGGCTTAAGTACATACAACAAATCTTGCACTTAAGAACAACTATGCTAATGGTGATAGCACCAACTAGCTCTTTCAAGCAAGATTTTTATGTAGTTCTGCCTAAGTGGACTTAATAGGTGTGTAATATATACCTGTATATTTCATTAGTAACAGATAAGAAGCACTCTTTAAATGATTTTTCATATAAATTAAGTAAAAAAGAAGACCTGGGAAAATGTTAAATAACAATTTTCTGTTGATGGATTATCTATGGTAAATAGTGATGACAAGTTTGTCATCAACAATAAATACGCATTCACAGCACACTCCAGGTTGGCTTTGCCATCTTTCATTTCTGAGAGCCCACAGTGCATCATCATTTGCTTATTAAAATGTTAATATCTGCCCTGGCTGGTGTGGCTCAGTGGATTGAGCGCTGGGCTGCAAAGCAAAGGGTCACTAGTTCAATTCCCAGTCAGGGCACATGCCTGGGTTTCAGGCCAGGTCCCTGGTGGGGGGCACTCGAGAGGCAACCACACATTGATGTTTTTCTCCCTCTCTTTCTCTTTCCCTTTCCTTTTCTCTAAAAATAAATAAATAAAATCTTTAAAAAAGTTAATATCTTCATCTTTTCCCTTCTTCCTGAATTCTCATGAGGCTGATGGTACCATCTGTCATTTTAATATGGAAACAATATAAGTAGAAAAAATGTAGATTTTGAAGCCAAATAAGATTGAAAATATAGTACTTCAAGTTTCATGCAGATTATTAAAATATTAAAGATTTTGTGATTCTATAAAATTCACAGATAGAATACAGAATACTGTTATCCTTTCCCAAGTGGCTATGATGTTCCAGACACTTGGAAAGTGCCTTATATATTTTGTTTTGAGTTGTGACATCAGCCCTGCAGGATACATATCATTGTCCTCATTTGTTAGAGGAAAACACATTGTTCATGCTCATTTGAACTAAGATTTTGCTCAAGATGTCTCAGTTCATAAGGAACATTAGTGTTTCCTCAGACTAAATTTTCCTGCTCCCCATGGAAATGTCTGCATCAGCACTGTCTGAAAGCAGTATGACACCAGCTACATAAGGAATTAAAAATTTTCCAGTAACCATATTTTAAAAAGTAATGGGAAATCAGAGAAATTAATTTTCATTTTTTTACTTAATCCAATATATCCTTCAATTATCATTTCAACATCCAATCAATGCAAAATACTATTCATGAGATATTTCATATTTCTTTTTCTTACTAAGTCTTCGCACTCTGGTGTGCACTTGGTACTTGTAGGACCCCTCTATTGGTCTAGCCCATTTCAAGTGTTCAAGAACCACCAGTGGTTTGTGGCTCTTGTACTGACACTATAGGTCTAGGTGGTTCAAAATAAAGTTATGGCGCAACACAAGATACAGAGTGCAAGGTTTAGTTGATCCCTGGCTCTTCCACTCCCCACCTTAAGTATAATAGGAAATAGCTTAGTCTGAGACTTTTCTCACAAGAATAAAATGGGGTAATACTACTTAACTTACAGAGTTGGGAGGGAAAAGCCAGGCATCTCATGGGAAAGATTTGGCAGATTACCTGACACATAGCTGACATCTAAAGAAAATAGGTCCATTATCCTCTCTCTCTTTTTCCCTCTTTTGCTCATAGATTGTAGTCCTATAAAATTATCCTTTGACACACAAAAGTTTAATCACCAAGACTTCCCAAAAAAGGCTTGAGAAACCCCATTTAACTTCATGAATAATACATATTAGTCTAAGTTTCTATAGTCCACCTATAATGAATTTATTTTCCATTTATTTATTTATAGTCCATTTTGAAAGTAATAATTGATAGAATGTTAGTCGTTCCTTGGAATTCCTATGTTTTCTCAATGAGCACATAGCCCTCCTTATCTCTAGAGGTAACCAAAATCTTACGTTTTTGCTTGGTTTCATTTTTATTTTATTTCTTTGGTTTTATTTTATTTAAAACACATATGAATGCATCATTTAGTTTTGCCTGTTTTTATACTTCATATAAATGAGAATCATATGCATTCTTTAATTTTTCCAAATGTAATTTTTATAGTATGCAAGAAGCCATAGAGTGTTCATTTTCATGTATTGTATACATCATGCAACACTTTTAAAATAATTTATTTTTCCATTGTAAGACTTTATGTTGTTTTCAACTTCTTACCATAACAAATAATACTTTTAGAAACATTTTTGTTTATGTCCTCATTTATATCTGTATGCATATTCATATATACACGTATACAAACACACACACACATTTTCCCAAGATATATTTCTTGAATGGGATCATGGGATTTTATGATAGGCACATTTTTGGCTTTATGAGATAATACCAAATATTTTTGCAACATGACTGTACTAATTTATATTCCCATTAAGCAATAATGTTAATACTTAAGAGACTTTGGTATTGGCAAAAGATGCACAGAGTAACTGAACAGAAACGAACCTATGTGAATATAGGAACTTGATTTATGAACGTGATGCCCTTGCAGATCAATACAAGGTGCAGGATCACTGGTTAGCCATAGTGAGAAAAGACCAAACTAAATTGCAAGACCTACTTTATCCCCAAACCAATGTCATTTCCAGGTGGATTCAAGACTTAAATGTGAAAAGCAAACATATAACAATTTGGAAGACTGCATGGGAGAGTCTATTACCTCAAGCCAAAAAGTATTTCTTAATGGAGACAAAAAAAAAGAAAATTACAAAGGAAATAAACCTACACAGTCTACTCCATGCTTTGTTCACCAAGAAACACAAATGGGAATAAAACAGAAAAATCTCAAAGTAGAAAAATAAATCGATTTTTTTAAAAAAGCCTAAATATTACCAGTTGGCCAAATAAAAATAAGCATAAATGGATAAATTAGAAAACTTTTACTTAGCAGGAGTTACCAAACTTTTTTTGTAAATGGCAAGATAGTAAATATTTTAGCACTTTTTGGGCCACATAACATCTGTCACATATTCTTTTTCATTTCATAAATCTATGTTGTTATATATTTTAAAACGAATCTTTAAAAATATAAAAAGAAACATCCTTTGCCCACAGGCAGTACAGAAACGAACCACAGGCCAGATTTGTCTCACTGGCTGTGCGGTTCTCTGCTCCATGACACACCCACTTTCGGTGCACAGGGAACCACTGTGTAAACAGCAGGAGTACATGTAAGAATGATGAATCCTGAAAATGTATTGAATTCGTGTGGACAGATACTTATAATTTAGAGCTAAAAGTGTCTCCAAATCTCTTATTTGGCAACCATACTTTACCAAAGGGGAATCTGAGGCTCAGAATGCCCAGAGCTAGTGGCAGAAGGGAGAGGACCAATCTCTAACTCTTCCCCTGCTCAGTGCTGCCACCTTTGGACAAGGTCAAGATCCTCCATTAGGTGTAACAATGAATCAGGGCTGACAGGGTCTCGCAATTAATACAGTTAGACATATTGTTGTTAGACAGGACGTGGCTTGTTGGCTAGTTTCTTGGAATAGAGAAGAGAGTAGCTCATCAGAGCTATAATAACATTCCATTTTATTAAACTTATTTTTCAAAAAAAAGCTCATAAAATGAGCAATTTTATCAACAGCCTGTTCCAAAATGGACCACTTTAAAAGAAGACAGGAACAGTCTAGTAGCTGATTTATACCGAAAAGTTTTGCTGGGAACAAAGAGCCATATCAGCACCTTCTTTCTAAATTAAAGAGAGAGACAGTGTGAAAACCACTGGTTTTCCATATGTTCTTTTCTCCTTATATATAATCCTCTTGGGAGCTCTCTCCCAAGCTCCCAACCTCAAAGCAGACTTTCTTGAAACTTTTAGTTCAAGCAAAATTCAGTATTATAGAACTTCTATTTATTCTCAATAGATATGGGAAAGGTTAGTAAGTATTATTGACCTGAAGTATAATAATGTCCCTCAAGGCTAACCTTTAAATCTTTATGTGCTCAGTAATTCAAGCTATTCAGAGCATCTTTCTCTGTCTTTAGGAATATTATGGCATTCTATAAAGCTATAATAAAAAGAATAGTGGAAAAAAGTAAAGGGAAATTACCTCTCCTTACATGATGGCTCTATAGGGTATTCACACACTAAGTTTACTCAAATGAACTGCTTTTGCGGTCTTCAGAGAGCCTCCTAAAAGAAATATTGCAGATGGATATTAACCTGAAATATTTAATTCCTTTATTAAGACAAGGGATCAAATTACCCCTTTATTAAAAATATAACTTAACATCTTAAGTTGACTAAGATAAAAGACTCCTACTGTCACTATTGTTTATGAGAACGTAAGGGTAATTCCAAAGTGACACTGCTTACTAGGGCATAGTTTTCACCAGTTTTTTCATTTGGCCAATAATTATATTCTTTGAGTTACTTACATAATGAATTATAGTTATTAGATAATGCTAACTTGCTAATTCTAATTTTTTTGTAACTTGAGATGCATTAAATTTTGGCCTTGTGAATTGTTTTAAGTCATTATTACTTCAATACTTTCTAACTTGAACATGAATTCTAAGCTGAAAAAATACATGTTTGCTTGTTCTTCAGAGAAGCTCCTGTGTAAGCAAAGGAACATTCAAGAAAGCAAAATATATCAGAAAACTGCATTGATAATTCTGAAAAAAACTAAACTACATTAATAATAATAAGGAACATATTTATTTAAGTCTTCAGAGTATCAAGCACTTTCCTTAGGTCAGTTAACAGCATTCTCATTATGGTAGCTAATGAATAATTAGGATTAGACATGATATACACCCAATAGTAATTAGAGTTCTGGAATTGGTGTCTTCATAGATAACATCAAGATGGTACTATAGTCATGACCCACTTAATGAAAAAATTAATGACAGAATGGGGCAAAACATACATAGAAAAATGCATAGATACAGCAGCTGTTTCAAAATAGAATAATACCTAAGATATTAAGAAAGAAGGGAACTTCCATAATTCATAGAGCATCTATTTTTCAAAATATTAGGTACCATATATAACTCATGGAGGAATATTAGAAGTCTTCTCATTAAATTGAGAAAAAAAGAGAAGACTACTCTCCAGTACCACTTCTAATCAGCATTGTTCTGGAAGTCTTAGGCAGCAAAATACAACAAAATAAGTTGGGAGTGTGAGAGAGGCAATGGACTGATGTTTCTCTCACACATCAGTGTTTCTCTCCCTCTCTTTCCCTCCCTTTCCATATCTCTAAAAATAAATAAAAATAAAATCTTAAAAACAAATGAGTAGGGCTATATGAATTAAAAAGAAGTGGGCAAAATTGTCTTTTTTTGCAGATGACATGATAGTCTCTGAATGATCCAAGATAATTAATAAGATAATTAGCATGTGCATATAAGGCAGTGCAACAAAAGCTACCATGGCAATAAAAATCTAGCTCACCAGAAATAAACCAGTAATAAATGTGAAAACTCCTTACGCAGAAAGCTCTTTTCCAGGACATTAAGGAAGATATAAATAAAACATGAGATAAATCACATTCATGGGTGAGAAGACAATATTGTAAAGATATCAAGTGTCCACGGTCAATTTATAAATTTAAGAAATTTTCAATCAACATTGGGACTAGTCGTTTATTTGTTACCCAAGGGCTTGACTTACACTTGTAGTATTTTATAACTTAGAAATCAGAAGCAAATTTGACAAAATGTTAAGATGTGATAAAAGACATGGTTTTATTCAAAGATATTTATTTTTATGCTTTATAACTTTTCCAAACATTTGAAATCTTTAATAATGAAAAAATGTAATTGTCTAGGTCCAGAGATAAAAATATTATAGTTAAATTACCTAAATATTTTAACTCTACACTTCCAAATTTTAAATTTCCTTCCTTCTTGGTGGGAATTCAATGGTCTCATTAATTTTATTTTATATTCCTGTTGAACCATATCCTAGAGGAAGAAAGACTAGGTGAAAATCCAAAGCACAGAAACAGTAATTGATTGAAAAGCTAAAATGACAATGCAGCTAACAGTGGTGTCAGGTTTAGAGAGATTCTCTTTGGATGTCAGTTGTGTGTTAAACTGTATTTTGCAGCGGGTTTTTCAGGGCATGAAGGTGTACATTTTAACATAAAGGCTAGACAGGAAGTTTATGTATGGAGAAAAGATAATGTCTTAGGAAAATAGATAATGTCTTAGAAAAAGATGTCTTGGAATAACATCTTAGAAAAACAGCACAATGGAAGTTCAGCCCATGCATACCTTAAATAAAACCCTGTTAGTCGGAAGGACCCACACACAATGCAGCACTTGACTAAGGGAAACAATGGATGTAACATAGTTTATGAAATTTAAGGAACAAAACTTACAGGGAATGAGAAATAAAAATATGTACAATCCATATCTGCATTATGGAACTTACGCATGTTTGCATTTGGCAAACCATTTTAAAGCCTGAGTAGCTGGAACCTTGCAAAATAATAAGAAAGAAATTTCATATTATCGTAAGAGCTTGTCTTACACAATTCTTTTGGTTGCTCCTAAGGTCCCATACTCCCTTTAGTTAAGTATGGGGTCTCTGATTATTTAAATAATCTAATATGGGGTCTTTGATTATTTAAATCAGAGTATGGGGTCTCTGATTATTTAAATCATCTAATCTAACCCCTGTCTTCACTTGCATGCCAAATGTAAGCACAAAATATGTTTTTCCTGTCACTTAGCCCACTTACAGCTGTGACAGAAAGTGGAAACACTGTAGTACAAACTTAGTGGTGGCTTTTCAGGTGAAAAAATAGGCACAATCACAACTGTTTACTTTGGATAACCAGAAATTGTAATTTTCAGTCTTCAGAGATTTTCCCCTTGATTTCTTCCTATACTTTGTTTAATCATGTTTGCAAAGACAATTTTCATATATGTAAGGAGTATCATGTTGGAGTTCTACAGAAGCTAAAGCAAGTTAAATAACTTCCCACCATGATTGACATAAAGTCCTCCAACTTCCTAGAGGAAAATTTTTCCTATATGTATGCTCCATGGCTTCCCACCGCCATTCATGTAATTTTTCCTTCATTCCTGTTAATTTCTTCTTTCATGATTTTAAACAAAAATAAAACATTGAGATTCTCTATCTATGTCAAGCAGTGTGTTGGATATTTGAGATTAGGTAAATAATTAATTCATCAATTCATTTATTCAGTACCTACATTTTATGTGTCCGTGAAAGAGAAATGTTCTGTGATACCATGAAACTAGTCCTATAGGGTCGTTACTGATTAAACTCTGTTATCGCTTTAGAAGTTATAGTCTAATGGCACTCACCTTCAGGTAACAAGATGGTCTATTGCCTAACCTGAGTCTTCCTGAAACTGTAAAGAATGAATGCAGAGAAATCACCAAAGAGTTGTATTGTAGATATCTTAGGAGTGTATTATTTCTAATGTATCAATCTTTCTTAGACATCAAATTTTCATATGTATTTGTTTCATATGGGGCACTCCCCCAAATCATGAAGTTCCATCTCCAGGGGGGGAAAAAGGAGCGCTGCTGAAGCAATCATGTTACAAGGACTAACGTAGTATCAATACATCTCTTGAGTCATGCTAATTTGTTCCACTTTCAATTCTTTTTTTTTATTGCTGTTCAGTTATAATTGTCTCAGTTTTTCCCCTATTCTCTCCCCTTGTACAACCCCTTCTCCCACATTCAATCCTTACCCCCCACCTGTTGTCCTTATCCATGGGTCCTTTATACGTGTTCCTTGACTTGACCCTTCCCCTACTTTCCCCTGTTATCCCCCACCCACTTCCCCTCTGGTCAGTGTCAGTTTGTTTTGTATTTCCATGCCTCTGATTCTATTTTGCTCTCTTGTTTGTTCTGTTGATTGAGTTCCACTTTTAGGTGAGATCATATGTCCCCAAAGCACTTTCAGTTATATGCATTTGGCTTCTGTAAAAGTTGTTAATATTTTGGAAATCAACAGAAAATACTGGGTTGTCAGCTAGGATTTTTAGGTGATAAATCCTCTT
This sequence comes from Trachops cirrhosus, assembly GCA_028533065.1. Classification (NCBI taxonomy): domain Eukaryota; kingdom Metazoa; phylum Chordata; class Mammalia; order Chiroptera; family Phyllostomidae; genus Trachops; species Trachops cirrhosus. The sequence goes on along the minus strand of CM052547.1, from coordinate 30,732,300 downwards.
AATTCAGTGTACCTTGAGGGTTATTTTATTACAAGCAAGAAAATCTGACTCTGACTTCCTGGACAAAAAAGCTTATTGCAAAAGGAGACCACATTACAGAGTAAAAAGAATAAATGAAGAACATTTTGGACATATGAGAAGTGATACCAAAACTTAAAGGCTTAAAACAACAATCATTTTATTTGTTCAGGACTCTATGTGCCAGTTATTTGGGCTGTGTTCACTATTATTTAAATTCTTCACTAGTTACGTGTCAACGATCTTACTAATAGTCTATCAGCCACAGATATTTAATAATCTATCAGTTGACAACTTTATTAGATTCTTCTTTCATTTAGTTTAAAGTGAGAATTAAAAACAACTCAACTTGGAAATGAGTGTGTTAGCTATTCATCAGAATCATTCACTCCCCGCCCCCACTTGTCTGAGGTCACATATGTGCTGCAATTAACTGGTTTTTAGGTCAAGTAAAAGATGGTCTCAGTCACATGTCCTGTGTTGGTGGTAGCTGTCAGCCCAGCCTCTCTTTCCATGTAGTTTCTTAACCTCCAGGAGAATAGCCTATGTTTCTTCACATGGCAACAGGATTTTAAAACAGGAAGAGTGAAAGATGCAAACTTCTGTGATGACTACTAGGTTTGTATGTTGTAAATCATCATTTCAGCTACTATGTTCTGTTGGTCAAAATAAGTCAAGGCAGCTTAGATTCAAGGGTGGAGAAATGCCCACTTATTTTTAGAGGGGTTGCAAGTAATTTATAGTCCTTCTTAGTCTATCACACTTACATATCAAGAAAAAGTTTCCTTTGGATACTGTGGGAGGTGTTAGCTCCAACCACTAACAATTACAGGGAGAGGTTGCTTGTCTTGTCTTGGGATGCATACCTACACTTGGCCGAAGAAAGCATTTTTCACTGATTGGCAGTGACCACAAGATTACAGTCAGTGAATAGGGACTAATTCCTCAAAGTAAACCTACGGTGTCATTACCAAGAAGAATGAATGCTAGGTGGGCAATACCAGTGGTGGCTTTCTTACAGAGGGAATTTGGGAAAAGCATTTACTTTCCCTAGGTCTGAGTTGGGCTCCCTCCTTTCTAATCTGACAATGAGTAGAATGTTCAGATCAATTTCTTAAGGTGCTATGATTTAATTACTGCAATTGTCTTCGGTATCCATTCTGCCTCTCCATTTTGCATCATCCATTGTTTCAGTCACCCTGGGACCACATACCCACCTTGAACACCATAGTTAAATAGAAAGTCCTGGTTAAACAATCAACAGCTGCCATTAGACTGCAAGTTCTAGAAATGCAATAAGTATATCTTGTTCATGTCAAAATTGTCGTGTCTTGAGCTCACTAAATATGAATTTCATTTTGGAAGAATAAACTAGTTATGGAATCTTCAGAAGTATTTTACCATTTTATGGACCTGTGTTTTTGTTTTATATGGCAGGTCATGATTTAAATCAGCAGTACACCAACTATATTTTTTCCTAAATTAATTTTATGCTAGTCTTTCACCCTTTTCCCAATTATCTTTCCCAAATTTACAAAAGGAAAGTCTATCCTTCACCTATCCTGCATTTTCCTACAATATGTTGTTTTCTGTACCCAAGCCTCTGGCATGCCAAATGAAGAGATAAATTGAAATATTAGTAAAGAAATTTAAAAAGGGTAAATGACTCTAATGAAAAGCCAACCCATGCATTTCCAGGTTAGATTCTAATTCTTCACTTTAAGCAAAATGAAAGATGAACCTAATTCTTCACTTTCAACTAAATGAAAGAAGAACCTAAACAACTTGTCACTTGGTTGGTATGATTTTTGGCATGTAACTAGCAAGGAATTAAAATAATTGACTAAAATTGCCATAAAAACTTAATTCCTAAACACTTATCTTTTGATGAGGTTTCTTATTTCTTATTAAAATTAAAGAATTGCACTATGTTATGTCTAGAAAGAGGAAGGAGGCAAACCCTATTTATCCCAGTACTTAGTTATCCTTAAGAAGTTATCCTAGAAGTTGTAGGTTATCTGTTTGGTTCCAATGGCTAACGTAAAGACTTTCTGGGGACAGCAGTCTCATGGTTGCCCAGGTTGAGAGATGGCATGCACAGCTCTGAGGGGGTATTAGGTATTATGGCTGGCATAGGCCAAGGGAGAGGAGGTTCCTTGCCTATTCCCTTCTAAGGGAGATCCTTGATAAAAAATGATGTCCAATGGCATTGAATAGCATTCAGAGAAAAGCAAGGCTGCTACCTACACGAGACCCAGGGCAAAATGAAAATGTGGAGCACTTTGCTCAAAAATTGACACTTTTAAGATGGGAGCAGCAAAACTGTAAATCAAGTAGAAGGGCCTTCCTGAGCACAGGGCCTTGCGCCACTGCACAGGGCACATTTCCATGAGGTTGCCCCTGGGACAGACCTCCACATCAGCAGGATAAGATTGAATTTGCCAGGATGCAGAGTTAGGACAGGAACACCCCTCATTCAGCAAGGCTGCCTTTCTCACTTCCCTCTCCTGGTCTCCAACATTGGAAAAATCACTGCCCAGGAGAGGAAAGGAGAAAGACTATCTCAGAGTCAAATCTCTTCCATCCCTTCTAAACAAAGAAATAGGGGTCTGTGTATTAGCCTGTGTTGTAGGAAGGAGAATATGAACTTGACTACTATTTGAAGTAGAGGCTTTTATTAAATAAATGTATAAAAGAAACATAGATGACATAGTTTATATGTCACATAAAATAAAATAAATGACATATTTTTCATGTTTTAGAATGATAAATGCAATATCTTCTTGGAGCATAATTGCAAAAAATGCTATTAAATAAGCAGACCTCAGTCTTAAATATCAAAATGTACCATTGCTAGTAATGACAGTAACTGAAAATGTTTGACATCTAAAAGAAAGTTAATTAACATGCCCACTAATTAACAGAAAGGGAAATTCGATACAAGAAAGTTCAGATGAACTATAGAAAAAAAACTGATACAGTTTAAACTATATACACCAAAAGATTGAATCTCTTCAATAAACGTAATTACCTAGGTACACTTATAGCTATGCTGGAGGGGGAGTCCAAAAACTCAAAGGACAGTGGGAAAACAGAGGGAAGGGAGATGCTCTGGTTTGGGGGTTATTAGAAAGACCACAGGGAAGAGTGTTTACGCTGGGAAGATTTCAACAGGCAGGGCCAATGGATCAGATTTCATTTAAATTCAATCACAAAATAGTAATGAACCAAAAGAATTTTATTTTTAAAATCAAAGTCTAATGTCAAAGCTATAGGAGATAAAAGTATTATCTTTAGAATGCAATTTAGAGCTTGCCTATTTTGCTCTTCATACAAACCAGAGATTGAAGGTCAGAGCAGCACGCTTTCTCTGTGTTTCACGCTAGTTTATATTGCCTCAACAAACGGAGAGGCTGAAGATTAGAGACTAGTTCAAAAAGGCTTTCAGACTGACCTCCTGATTATGGGAACATAACCAAAAATCTAAGCAGGGAATGAGAGACAGAGGCAGGAAAGGAAATGTTTGGAAATGAAGGTGCTGGTGACTTTAGGGAAGAGCAATTGAGTATAACTGTGGAAATGACATAATGGAATTATGCTGGTAATTTCCCCATGCTGCATATATAAATTATGTAGAGAATATTGGATTGGTAGCTTCTTTGTAGTGAAAACTGTTTATTCGTTTCCAGGCCTTGGCAAAGGTGAGAGCAATGCTGGGAGGAATGACAGAGTGTGGGACAGAGGAACAAGGACACTGGAAGACTGTAAAATGTAAGCATGCAACCTGAAATCCAGACTTAGAGAGAAGATTTGCATTTCATTTAACCTGGGGCTTGGGCCATTGTCATGTATAATAAGAAGCTTCTTAAATAATTATCAACTTCAGCTAATTGTTTGGTCCATAATAAAGTTAACAGATCTTAGTCAATTTTTTTGCAAGCATTAAAAAGGTTTACTTATATCTCTATTTTCTTTCTATAAGAAACTACCAGCTATGCATTAAGAAGGCAGTAATGTATTGCACACTGGCAAATAAATATCTTCAAGACTTACATGGCTTCTTGAGAGTAGACATATTTTCATGTTTTAGAATGATAAATGCAATACTTTCTTGCATAATCTTAAAAAATGACAGATGGGGAATATAAAATATCCAGAAAGTTGTCTGAGGTTACTGCTGAGTTCTTAATTTTTACCAAAAATACAATATACAGTTGTTCTTCCTTAGTAGAAGTAGTTATGTGTTTAATATTGAGATGGTTACATTATATATACTTCACAGAAGAGGCTATTATTTGCCAAAAGTGATAATTTATTTTAAAGTATTTATTAAGCTGCTCTTTATAAATAAAATGTTCCATGTCCACAGTGTCCAATAGAAATGTAATGAGAACCAGGGATGCAAGCCAGTTTTGGTAGTGCAGAAGTCTGAGGCAGTGCTCACTGGGCTTAAGTCTAGCTGTTGGCAGGTCTGAAATCCTTTTGGAGAATCTAGGGGAGAATCGTGCCCTGTCCTTGCCTTTCCAGCTTACAGAAACCGCCCACATTTCTTGGCTCATGACTACCTTCCATCTTCAAAGCCAGCTATGCTGGGTTGATATTTCTCACATTGAATCACTCCAACCTTCTTTTCCACTTTCAAGGACATTTGTGATTACTTTGGGTTCACCCAGAAGATCCATAATAAAATCCCTATTTTTAGATCAGCTGATTAGCAAATTTAATTTTATCTGCAACATTAATTCACCCTTCCATATTTACTGGATTTGTGGATTAGGGCGTGAATATCTTTAGGGGACCATTATTCTGCCCACCCAATTAGTACATACTTCATAGTGTTGCTGTGAGCATTGAGGGAGGCATTATGGAAAGCACTTTGAAGAGTCCTGCACATAGTATGATAAATACAGGGGATGAAGGATAAAAAGAAGAAAATGAGATGGAACACTGCATCTATCCAAATTAGGAAACTTAGGGTGGATTTAGTGTGAGTGTCTAAGCAAGAAAATAATACTTTGAATTCTGAAAACAAGAGATCTAGAGTATTACTTCCGGTCATGGTCATTATACTACAAAAGGACATTTATAAACAGGAGTTAACCTTAAGGAGAATGACAAGGATGGTGAGTCAACCAGAAACCACCTCATGCAGGATGCAGTATAGAGCAGTACTTGAGGATCGGTAGTGCTGATATCACGGGTGTGTGACCCATGAAGTCTTACGAAGGGCTCAGAGGGCCCATGCTCAGTTTAATGTTCTGTAGCCATCTCGAAATGTTGAATACTTTTATCTTCAGACTGGTGTTTTGTTGGGGTCCTGTGAATAGAGAACGTATATGAGTAGAGAGGATGCACAGATTAATGTCCGCTGTTCACTCCCATGTCTTTCCCACACAGCATTCATTAGGCACCATGATCACAGAATTTTGGTGGGACCAGGATGTGTGAAGGTCCCCCCAGACTCTATCTGAGTAAAAGGTAAACATGTATTTATGTCTGCAACTGAATAAATCTGGATTTTGACAGTCAAGAGAGGCCATACTTTCCATTTGAACCAGAACTTTTTTCAGAGATGGCAATGACTCTAGGATGCATGAGTGACAAAGGAATCCATCATATTCTTTCTTATTGGTGTTATTTGCCCTGTATTAGTCAACCACTTATGCTGAAAATAATGGTATAGAAGGAAAGACAAGGTAACCCATGGTTTATTTCTCTTTCACTATTTCCTTACTCACCCACAAGTCAAATGTATATAAGAGTGAAATATATGTCTATTAGGAAGTAAAATAAAAATTTGAGTTGCTTTATGCAGCATTTCTGCTGTTCTAGTAAGAATGTACAAACTGTGAAATACAAATTTTATCATTTCAATGATCCTGAATACGAGTTAAATGTTCTTGTATCTGCCTTTAAAACTGACATTGTAAAGTATCAAGATGAACGGGAACAGTCATATAATCATTTACAATTTAATTTGTGTTTCTTAGAATGACATTACATACCAAATTAAAAAAAATCACAAGTTGCAAGACAGACCATGGATGAAAGAAAAATACTTCATAGTTTAACACCTTTAACAGCAGTTTTCCCCTGTATTTTGAACAAGTGGCCTGCATTTTCATTTTACCCCGGGCTCTGCAAATTATGTAGCTGGCCATGCATGAGAGCTCTGGAGTCACATTGCATTTGAGAATTCCAGGTCCCGCTCCTGCTAGTTATGGGGCCTTAGGTAAATTATTTAAACTCTTTGTGCCTCAGCTTTTCTCATATGGGAAATGAAGTCTTGATAGGGCTTTAGTGCAGAAGAATGTAGTTAACCCATGGCTTGCACTTAGAATAGTATCTGTCTCACACCACTAGGATGTAAACAACACAGTAGATTTTGTGTCTACTTTGTCCAAGCATCTAAAATCATGTCTGATGCATATTCGAATGTCTATAAATAATCTTTGAAAGAATTAATGTACTAACAAATTAGATCATTGGTTCCCAAAAGTTAGCTAGGCTAACAGTACAATTTCTATTAAATATGAATGTTGGGGCCTCATCTCCCTAAGCTCCTGATTCAGTGTTTTTTGAATGGAGACCAGAAATATAAATTTTAAAATGTTCCCTGGGTAATTTTAATGTACTCCAGGTTTGAGGCCTACTGTATGTTTAATGTGCCTCACATATGCATGCTTTTCCTTGTCATATTCTCTCTGCCTGCTTTTCTCATTTACTTTCTTTTTATGGTGAAATTATATACATTCTTCCATGCCAAGTTCCCCTTCTTCATGATCTAGGACAATGGAATGCACAATTCACTTCCATGTTTCATTATGGTTGCCTGTTGTGTGTACCAAATGTTATAAGCTATTAAAAGGCCAGGTATATTTTGTATACATATTTTAGGCCTCAAGGACCTAACACACAGAAGTACCTCAAATAGTTACTGAAAAAATGATTAATTGCTGGATTTACTGTCCTGGAGAAGATACAGTGGAATGAAATTGAAAACAAGACTCCACAACTAACCTTCTCACTTGAAATGCATGCTCAGGCTGCCTCTATATTATAATAATATGTACACCTGAGGACACAAACCTGATTCAGGAGTCCTCTAGTGTGTACACGTGTCATATGCTTTGATGGTCATTGTGTCTGAGGCATTTGACTACAATACCTGCCTCCTTTCAAACAAAACTGGCTTTAATTACTGAGGATGCTTACCAAAGAAAAATAATGGAGAGATGGCAAAATAAAGAGTGGGTTAATTTTGCCAAATTTTGGAAGCCAAAAACATCCATATCAGAAAAAAAAAGATTAAGAAGTAGATCCAAAGTTTCAAAAAAGTTTCATCAAGGAAAATAATGGTTTCCATAAAATTTTCTGATTCAGTACTCAGCTAAAATGTATGTTTCTCTCCCATGCCTTAAGAACTTCTTAAAAAATAACAGTGTAGAATTTTAATATGATTGTTATCCTAGGGGCATTAAGGAGCTACCTCCATGATGGTAGGTTGGGATGAAGTCCACTTGTGCCCCAACACATGCGACATTTGTGACATATTATCACAAATTCTATCACCGTAAATCATGTCTTGGGATTAAGCTCCAAAACTTCTGTCAAACTGACACTATTTCACTTGAGATATCATTAACACCTCAGTGAAAATTAGTCAAATTAGCAGACTCTAATAAATCCCTTTGAAAGTCTCCCATATGCCTCTGTAGGAGAGAACCAAAGGCACTGGTTTTACTGAAGTCTGTTTAAGCAGAACAGAGAGGATTCAGAAACACACAATCGCTGCAGATAACTTGTATGTCCCTCACAGACATGCTTGGCTTGGGAACTACTGTAGATTTGCCGATGTAAAGCTGACCTTCAGTACATTTCTACTGCACCCTGTCCAAATAGTTTTGATTATGTAGGCAAATGTGGGATATGACTGCATTTATGACCTCTTGTACCTATTCTATTTGAAACATTTCAATAGTGAAAAAAGAGAGTAGAAGACAGCATAAAGCCTAGTGGCTTCCCTTGTGTGTATGCAGTTATACTGACAGAGCAAAAGGTGGTTAAAGGGAGTGTTTCTCTTTTGACCAAATGCCTCTATTACTTTTTAAAAAATATTTTTATTGATTTTTATAGAGAAAGGAAGGTGGGGGGAGAGAGAAAGACAGACAGACAGACAGACATGGAGTTGTTGCCTCACCCATTTATGCATTCATGGTTGACTCTTGTTTGTGCCCTGACTGAGGATCGAACCTGCAACCTTGGCTCATGGGGATGATGTTCTAACCAACTGAGCTACCTGGCCAGCACCTACTGTTGCTAAAACAGACCATGAACAGCATGGCAGAATGAGAGACACATAGTTTCTCAGTGAGTGAGCCACATAATAAAAAGAAAGGTCCTTGCAGACCTGTTCAAATTAACTAAACAAAGAAAAATTTCATAGACGACCTAATACAATACCAGGTGGACCTCATGTAACCAGAAGGGAGAACACTTACAGGCATGGTACTGGAAAAAACATGAGTTTTCTAATCCAACATAGAGCTTCTGGGACCCACTGAGCTTGTGCGTGAACACTGACAAAATAAGGAATGCTGTCTTGTGAATTCAGAGAGCATAGCCTCCACTTCTCATCCCTGAAACTCAACCTGTGGCTGTATGGCAAATGAATCAATGGGTATTTCCAGAGAAGAAATGGGTCAGAATCAGGCCCCAGGAGTACTTGTCCTAGCTCTGCTGCAATGACCTTGGGTAAACCATATGACCTTTGAGTGTCTCATTTTCTTACCTGAAAATTCAGAGTAAACATCTTACCCTGCTTAATTTATAAGGTTAATTAAAAATTAGATGAGATTCTATGTGTGAAAAAGCTGGAAGAAAAACTAAAGCACTATACAAATGCAAGGTTAGCTAATATTAAAGTATATGCTTATAGTCTCTAGTGTTAATTGCTCTGCTCCTTCTTTTTAAAGGACAGAAGGTACTTAATCAGTGATATGCTAACAACTTTCTTCAAGATTTTGTCTAAAATGTCATCCTTTAAAAATTTTTGCTTAATCGTCCTGTTAATTCAGTCAAAACTGCTGATGGAGTTATAAAGAGATGTGGCCTAAAGAATAGATCCCCACGGCCTAAAACTGGAAGGCATGTTGACTGGCGTCATATGGCAACCGTTCTATGGCATATGGTTATATACATTCTAACTCCCAATAGAAATCTTAGCTTTGGAAAGAATAATTTGTTAGGAATTTAATAAGCCCCACGTCTGGCTTTTAGTAAAAATTATATTTGAATTAACCATCAAGTGTTCAGCACAAAGGAAACAAATGATCAACATTATGAGCTGGACGAGTTAGTTTAGACCTCAGATGCTGCAGATAAACGGCAGATCCATTCGAGGCCAGAGGGCTTCCGGCACCGGTTCTGCAATAACTAAATTCTGAGAGTTGTATTCTTACATGAATATTTGCCGTGGCAATTGTTAGTCTTGTTAAACCTGGTTGCCTAGAGACAGCTGACTGATGAGAAGATAGTTGCTATCTATGTCTATAATTATTGTGATCACTATTACCGTGGTGGCCCTCAGCGGGAGCCTGCAAATGGCAATACAGCGCAGCATTTCACAAACTCAGGCCTGTAAAAGCTCAATATATATCCCAGTAAAAAAGATTGATAATGTCCCTTCCTTGCCGTTTCAATGGGCTCATTTAAAGAATAATACAATTATTTGCTCTCATTTTATATAGTTGCTGCCTTTCAATCCCATTATGAAATAGAATCAGAGGTTATTACCAAAGATGAGGGGAGGGAAACAAAGCCTTCCGAGAATAGAATATCAGAGATTGATCCCACTCAGGTCTCAGTCTCATAATTGAGTAAATGGCAACTTAAAAAATCCCAGTGAGAGAAATACTGAGGCATTTTACTCTACTTGTGACCATATCGCTAAGTAATAAATAGCATGAAAATAGATGACATTTGTATTTATATATGCTGAAGCTTAGACAGATTCACCAAAACTGGCACTGTGAGGGTACAATTTGTATTGGTTTGAAGCAGGAGTTTAATCATATCTATTTTGTCCCTCAAACAAATGAAATCACAGCGAATAAAGGCAGTACACCTGCATCATACTGCTACATATACAGTTGCCACAAATAATCTCTGTAACCACGAGCCACAAAAACCAGTGCGGTAATTACAGTGGAGGAGAAAACAGTACACAGACAACTGTGGAGAAAATTCGATACAAACCAGGTGTCTCATGTTTTCCAGTCATTACAGCATATATTACTAGCATCATACCCCCATAACCCCACTAAGGTTTCTTTCTGAGAAGGTAGAAGCAATGCAAAGTATTTGACACTGGTTATCTGCATATGGATATGTAAATTGTGTATAAACACTGTGGCTCAACTCCTCCTCTTCCTTTTCTAGCTTCTTTTTCCTAAAGTGAGTTGTCAAAGGATACGTTTTTCACTCTTACAACCTTTATTTTACACAAGACACTTCCCAACATATAGCAGATTCATGGGAATTGCAAGACCTACATATGGGATTTATTAAAGGGATTATAATATTGTTTCATAGGTACAGATTGTATTATTAAATAATATCTCATTTCTTATGCTCACACCCATCCTTAAGTGCATCCTGATATGTGTGATGGGATTGCAGAAACAATAGATCAGTAAAAGGATTGTGAAGGACTCATTTGAAACTCTACATAATTAAGTGTTGTGCTTCATATACCAATATAAAATATCCCTGAAAGTGGTTTGGCCAGCTCTAGGGATGGAGGTGAATTAGTGCTAAACTATCTATCTATCTACCTGTAGATACGAAGTGCTCCTTCTGTAACAGGTCGGTATTTAGCAAGAATGACTTCCAAGTAACTCTCATATTTTATAGTTGATAGATTGGATTTTGTCCCTTGCCTTTTGATTTCAGATATTTTCCTGTTCTGCCTCTGAAAACTTCTTGTCCTATATTATTACAGTGGCTTACTTTAGTTTGCTCTGCGGATACATTTGAGTTTGTCTCTTACTATTTGCAATTGTTGTCTGAAAACCTAGATCTACAAAAGAATGACCTCTAAGACCTTCTCCTACACTGGATTGTGAAAATAGTGCTGCTGATCAGTTCAGAACAGCCTCTGGACCCTCCCCCCCCCGAAAAAAAATGAACTCCTTGTTTTTGTTGCTTTTTCTTGTAGTCGAGTGAAAGCAACAGCAAACTGGTGGCGTAGTTAGGCGAGCACCTGGCAGCTAGGAGAAACAGCAGTGGCAGTTAAGTCTGGTTTTAGTTGATGCCCTATCATGGGATTCTGAGCAGTTAAATTACAAGAACCGACTGTGTCCTGATGAATGCATATATACAATACTTGTAATTAACATGTGATGAGGGGGAGTGTAGAAATACGAGAGTTGATCAGAGCCCTGGTCCCTTCTGACACCTTTGTTCCACCATAAAATGGGGTTATTCACTTTAGAAGGGGCCCAAGAAGAGCATGTTCCTCATTTGCACAAATGCAATAGAGCTAAGGGAAACAATTCCAAAAGCACACAGCTTTTGAAGATTTCTAAAAGCAATTTAAAAATGTTTAAGACATATAATAAGACAATGCATGATAATTATAGAAAAATGATTTCTCAAAAGTAAATAAGGTAAAATATGAAAATAGTTCATGATCCCAATATTCAGAGGCTAACAGTGAATCATTTGGTGTTTAGTCTTTAATTTGCTAGTTACTAAGGTATCCAATACCTTGACAGAGTCTGAAGAAAAACTTGAGATAGTAATAACAATTTGGGAATAAACACTTCTGTATAACTCCGATTTTATTTTATATCTTATATATCTTATATCTTATAAATATGTCATTTTTTTCTCTTAATAGTCCTTTCAATCTAAGGTTTGAATTCTTGGGTTGTAATTAATAAACTGTGTTGATTATTTCAATATTAAATTATTATCAGTTAATTAGAATTCTAATTGCCAAAATATGAACAATGTAGTAATCATAATTTCAAAAGTAACTTTAATTTGATATTGTTGTTGACATCAACATGACAATAGCTTTTTCAATTATCATTGTTAGTCTGAATAATTTTCTCCTCTCCTGGGACTGTCAGATAGTAATTCCTAATGACAGTATTATATGCCTCTGAATAACAATCAGTATTTATAATGCTATTAAAATACTTAGGATCACTAGGTATGTTGAATATGTATGATAATCACATTTTCTTTGAATATTACACATTTTTCTTATTTTATAAATGATTTTATTAATACATATTTTCAGTTAGTAAACTAGTGTAATGAACTTTTTTATTATCTAAAAAGGCCGTAAAATAATAAAAACCTGTCCTGAACTAGCAATTTTTTCTTTTAGCCTGACTTAAACATCAAGTGAGTTGAATCCATCTCTAATTAAAATCGTTCTGCACACATGAACTGAAGAGAGTCACAAAGTGATACTTGTCAAGTTATTTTAATTACCCAATATGTAATTTGTGTGGCAGTTCATTAAGAGAGATCACATGAATAATAAAAATAAACTAAGGAATGTTTTATTTGCATAAAATACATTCTTGTTCTTTGAACATTTATCACTTGGTATGGACAAGGAGATGGCATCTAAGTAAGTTAGCACATTATACTGTTATCAAATAATGTATTGGGCCTTTTCCTCCCTGATGGTCCCCGGGGCACCGAGAATGGCCACCCGCGTCTGGGTTAGGAGCCACTCTGCCCTGAGCCAGCCAGCCAGCCTGTGCATTCGATTGGGAGGTGTTTCTGGCAAGTTCCCTGACACAAAACAAAAACCTAGTAGCTGTCATCTCTCAATTAACATGCCATCCCTTTTAATACAGCAAGTTTTAGGTCATTTTGCTAATTAAAATGTTAAAACCCTCCATGTTAAGTGAAATAAACCAGTCCGAGAATGACAAATACCATATGATCTCTTGTATGTGAAAATTAGTAAACAAAATAAGCTGACAACAAAACACGCTGTCAAACAAAATAGAAACAGAAGCATGGACACATGGAGCAGACTGACAGCTGTCAGGGACAGGGACTGAATGAGAAGGTGAAGGGATCAACCAAAGAATGTATATGTATAACCCATAGACACAGGTGACTGTGTGGTGATGGCCTGAGGGAAAGGGGGGACTTGGGCTGCATGGAGGTGGGCAAAGCAGCAGAAAATGGGGACATCTGCAATAGAGTCAACAAGAAAAATAAAGAAAGAAATTCTAAGAAGGTTGTTAAAACCTTCATCTTAATCTCTTAGCACTGAAGGACTTAATTTGAGATTGGCAAAATATGGGCCATTCATTATATTTCTTACAATAAGATAAGAGAAGGAGAAGCTCTGAATGTACGGATCCAAGCTCTGTCCTCTTTTCACTCCTCTGAGCACTGGCCCTTGTTTGGTTCAGGAGAGTGTTGCTTCTTCATCTGCCCTCAGCTAGTTCATCCGAAGCCATGTGTGATCATCACAAGGACATGACCTCTCAAACATGCATAAATGCAAAGTGAACCCTGGTAGCCCACTTGATGATATTTCCTGTATATAGAAAAAATGGATTTCACCACAATTATTTTCTCGTCACATGCTCCTAGTACAGGGTGTTCATGCATGGGTATTTATATATTCATTGACTTGGCATTATATAAATACTTCAAATTGTTTACTCTGTTCTCTGCATTATGCTAGGCCCAGAGATGTACAAGTGAGAATCCACTGCAGCTGCACTTAAGGAGCCTCTGATTTATCACAAGAAATAGGCTGTCAATCAAGTACTCCTTGGAGGAATGATGAAGGGCTTCAAAGAAGAGACTAATGTTTTAGTAGAGGCTCAAAAACAGTGATGCAGTCATCAGATTTTAAGGGGGTAGAGGTGCCAGATGGAGAGAGAAGCATGCACAAAGGTTTGGGACAGGAAGCACATTGAACCCTAAACATCTAAATGTCACTGAAGAATCAATACGTTTTACAAGTTGCAAGTGTGGCACTTTGATAGTGAATTGCCTCAGGTCCCATTGTTATCCAATACCAGAGGAGGGGTTAAATGCTAGGATATCTGAACCCACTTTATTGTTGAACTAAATAAACTCCTAACATAAAGAGGGTCTGTGGAAAAGCAATGGTAATAAACTGAATACATAGCAGCACATTTACAGCATTACAACGGGAACAACATCTTGCAGTGTGGAACCAGCTTTGATTTTAGTTTCTGAAGGATAAACTTCTTTTGCACCTGAGACAAAAAAGCTCTTCACAACACAGGTATTTTCTTGATGTGTGAATTAAAATGTAATGCTAATGAATACTAATGGGTCACAGGATTAAATATATAATTCATGCTGCCAGTTATAATACATTTGCAGAAAACAGCAAGATTAACCTCATGTTTATAGAAATAAGTTGGTCTCTGAGACTCCAATTATAGATTACCTATTAAACTACAGGGAAGATCAAAGGAATGACAATATCCTTAAAACATAGGTACCATGGCAGTTAAAACGATAAGGGGCACTGCTGCTTTAATGGTGCTGGGATACCGTCTTCAATATAAGCACTCAGAAAGGTTGAGAGAGTGATGAGAGAGGCCTTATAGGGAATGACGTTTTGATTTTAGACTGCCAGTTTTCAGACTCCATCAGAGTTCTGGAATTGACCTAAGTCGCAGTGCTAACCTAAGCAGTTACTCTCTGAGTAGCAATCATTGTTGGGACAGAAGGAGTTCCTGGAGAATTATTGATACTTGGGCTCTGCTGTTAATTAAAACTGCCATTCTATTACAAGATGTGTTTCCAAGATGGGAAAGTCTCCATGTTTTTCTTCTTGATGGTTCACAATAATAATTAATGTATAATGAGGAAACTTATCTTAGTTTGACAACATGTCCTAGAGAAGCAATTTGAAAACAATTCAAAATAATTATCCAGCAATGTGTTGCAACAAAATTATAGATGCAGAAATTAAATCAAACATTTTTGGGATGAAAATATGTATAAATGCATTAAAGTTTTCTATAGAAATGAAGATTATCATATTAAGAAAAAATAAATCTAGCTGGATGTGGTTTATAATCAACAAAATTATCACATAATATTTAAGATAAATGTAAAGCAGAAATATTAATATGAGAGAAAGTAAAAATTAAGGCAAATACATTGCATAAGGCAGAATTTTATTTTACATTAGAAACTGTAATTGTCCAAAAGATTCACACATTGTTAATCATTATTTACAAAAAATACAACAGAAAATATTAAAAAATTGAGAATAATATGAGGAAAATGTGATAATCTTTATATTGAGGAAATTTAAAACATCTCAGAATTGGACTGATCCAATAGACTAAAAGAATGATTAATGATAAAGAGAAATTTAAAAATATGTAAGCTTGCCCTGGTCAGGTGACACAGGTGGTTGGAGCATTGTCCCAAACACCAAAAATGTGGCGGGTTCAATCCCTGGCCAGGGCAGGTTCCTAGGTTGCAGGTTTGGTCCCAGGTGGGGAGACCACTGGGAACAACAGATTGGTGTTTCTCTCTCATTTCAATTTCTCTCTCTCTCTCAAAAATCAATAAATACATCCTTGGGTGAGGATTAAAAATACATAAGTTCATCACTGACATGATGAAGTTACTGAATGCAGAGTTTGCAAGAAATGCAGAGTAATACATTATTATGTAGCACTTCTACTATACATGTATCATTATTTAGTAGTCCAATGCAGTAAAATAATCAAAATGATAGTTTTGTATAATTATTACTTTTGTTTTAAACATAATTTATTTAAATATAAATTTATGAAATTTAATTTGTATAGTACCTGGGTTTAATGCATAGCTTGTAAATTTTCTGACAATTCAAGAATGGTGAGCGAGAGGAGCTGCCTCTAGGAACCACGACTCTCTCTCACCTGGAAACTTACTCTGAAGTGCTGTCTCCAGGTTGAAGTCTTTGGGGCCCCCAATAAAGAGATAATTCAAACTATTTTTCTATTTCTTAGCAAGATCAAAGAATTTATCCCTTGTGAGTGTTCCATGAGATCAAAGCAAAGAGAGTTTCAGTCAGAAATAAAAAATTGTAGCATCTTATCTTATTCAAGCAACAAAAATGGCAGGGTTCCATATTTCTTTCTATTCATCTTTTTTTTGAATTAGAGCTGAGAAATGAAAGGTTTGTCAGAGCAATGTGTATCAATGCATTTATTTGAACTGAAGGATGAAATTGAACTTTTATGATAGAAAGAACTTAAAATGAACTTAAGAATGTCAGTATTCAACAAATCAATCTAGTAATGTGAAAAACATTTTTTATGAAATTTGACAAGGTATTTCTCATATACGTCTGAATGAGGAAAAAGAAAATTTCACCAAGAAGGTTCGAAAAGTGAGAACAATGTTAGAGACAGGAAAATCGAGTGGGATGCCTGGCCAGAGATTGCTTACTGAATATTAACTATTCTATAGATCAGGTATTAAGTGGATGCAAACAACACTTACACTATATGTGCATCATATATCTAAAGTATCACAGCACCGTGAACACTCACATAAATATACAACTCTGAAAGAAGGAAATATAGCCCCTCATTTGAAAGTCAGCACTTGTGCTCCTCCTGACCCCACCCCTTGCTTCTTTCTGCTCAGAGGGAACCACTATGCTGTTTTTTTCCTGTCTTTGCCATATCTTTGTTCTTTAACAAATTAGTTTTTCCACATATATTTGTATGGTTAGTCATGTGTTGAGTAATTTGGGATGAATTTGAACTTTATTTAAATAGCATTGTACTTATGTATTTTTCTTCAACATGCTGTTTTTTCTTCCATAGGGTTTTTCTAAGATTTAGTCATGTGTGTGGCTAAGATTCATTAATGTTCATCATTATGGTTTCATTAAGGAATGTTCAAGAATTTAGTTATTCATTTTATTATTTATGTCCAATAGTATTTGATATACTCCCTACTAGCATACCTATGAACATTTACACCTATCCACTTGTGCTTATATCTAAAATGTTCTCTATTTTAGCAATATGGGGTTGACTTGCAGGCCCATGCAGTATGCGAGTCTTCACATGTATAAAGTATTTCTAATATATTTTCCAGGATTTTGCACATATTTAAGTTTTCATCAGACTTGCATAAATGTGCTGTTTTTAATTGTTTTGTGCCTTGACTGATACATAGATAATTTTTTTTATTCTGAACTGGTACATATGCTTTGGTTTCTCATTCTGTTCTTGCTTTATATATATTTTTTGATTATAGTGCTAATGGACTGAGCATCTTTTCACATGTTTTTTTGCCATTTAGTTTCTTCTACAGTAAATGGCAAACTTTTTCAGTTTTCTGTTTGACTGAAAATGTTCCATTTTTGCCCTTGTACTTAAGAGATTGATTTTCTTGCTATTGAATTGTTGGTTGATAATAATTTTCTTTTAGTACCTGGCTTCCACTGTTGCTGAGACGCCAGCAGTCAGTTTAATTGTTGCTCCTTGGAAGATTATCCCTTTTTCTCTCCCAGAAAGAGATCTTTTAGTTGGTGTTCTTTTGCATCTAGTTGAGAATTTCTTTGCACTTAAACTTTTGGGGATTATTTGGCTTCTTGAATCTGATGTCTTTAATCATTTCTGGAAATTTTTCAGCCACTGCATTTTCAAATATAAACTTTTCTCCACTTTTGCAAATTTGATTAGACATGTTATTCCCTATCATTCAACCCTTTATGTCTGTATAGTTTAAGATCACTATTTTTAAGCTCTTTTTTTCTGTATGTTCTAAATTTTCAATAATTTCTACTGAATTATCTTAAGAGGTCATTACTATGTTCTTGCAGTGGGTCTAATCTATTGTTTTAATCTAGTCTAGAATTTTTTGCACTTCTTTATAAAATTTGGAATTGTGTATTTCCTAAAGTTAAAGGAACCTTTCTCTCTGGAGAGAAATCCAGTTTGGTTATGAAGTTATAATTTTATTTATTCTTTAATGATTTACTAATGTTTTGTTTTTTTAAGTTTACATCTATGTTTATACTGAGATTATATTACAGTTTTTCTTTCTTATACTGTCCTTGAAAGTTTGTCTATGAAAAGATGCCAGCTAGAGTTTCTCAGCCTCAGCACTACTGACCATCAGTACCAGATGATTTTTGTTGTGGAGACTGCCCTGTACATTGTAGCTGTATAGCAGCATCTTGGCTTCTTTCCACTAAATGTCAATAGCTCCTTACGCCATCCTCCACTTATGAAAGTCTGTAAATATCTCCAGACAAACGAATTACCCATGGGAAGAAAATTTGTCTCAGGTGAGAACCACTGAACTATCAGGATGATGAGGAAAAAGTACAGAACATTTTACAAAATGTACGGCCTGTACTGTTTAAAACTGTCAAGGATAGAAAAGACAGGGGAAAACTGTAACGCTGTGTCAGATTGCAGGGACCAAAATCAATATGATATGCGTTTTCTTGGTTAAAAGAATGAAAGGAAGACATTTTTGTGAAAGTTGTTGAAATATGAATGGAGTTTACGGATTCAATGTTGTGGTATCAGAGTTGATTTTCTAACTTGAAGGGATGCAGGAGAGGTAAAAAGATTGATTTTGGTTTTGGAAATTATACATAAGATGTTTAGGTCAGTAGAGTGATAATGCATTGTATCACTGACTTACTCTCATTTAGTTCAGTAAAAAAAGCAATTACTGCTACTACTACTACCACTGCTAATAATAGGGAGATGGGAAGAGAGAGACAAAACAAATAATGTAAAATATTTACAGTGGAGGAATCCAGATGAGGTTGATAGAGAAGCGCTTTGTAGTGCTTTTCAGTTTTTTTCTGCTTAAATTACTTCCTCATTTTTCAGTGCACTATGGTATGTAAAGCTTAGTGTTATATATTGAGATTCTATAGAAAAAATGCTGGTGATATATGAAAAAAAGTGTACTAGCAATAAATACATTTCAGAGAAAAGTTTTTTATTAATTTTTAATTGAAGTTTTAAGCATATAATGGTATTAGTTAATGCCTATAGGTTAATTGTTTTACATGCGACGTTCAACCTCCCTCCCTTGATGATATGATTATCTACCTCTGTGATTCCTCAACACATGTTCGCATCACATAGGAAGCATCTGTACAGAAGAGAGAGGGATGTGATGTGAGAATCTGAGAAGGCAGCCAGGTTAATACTTGAAGGAACAAAGAAATATAGGAAAAAATATAACTCTTCCAAAAATCACAAATAATATGTTCCAGTACACAAGACATTTTAAGTGGCAGAACAAATGAAACAAAGTTTTTAAAAGAGGGACATACCTCAACATGAGTAATTGATACTTGAATATTAGAGAAAAATGGCTGAAAGTAAATTAGTTCAATTCATAATGAAATGAAAATATTCTAGGCCTAGGGAATGAGCTTCCAATGAAGTGTCTTTCCCTATTTCCTAAATTTAACCAAATGAAATTGTTTTTTCAAGATAATCAATCTTTTATGCTTTTAAAATTATTTGCTTTAAATAAAAAAATGTGTATTTTTATTATAAAATAATATACCTGACTTAGTAATTCCTTTTGGAGGGATTTTTAAAATCCACTCTTATGTGAAGTCAGATTTATAAAAATAATCTATAACAGTATGTCTTAGACATGAAGTACTAAATATTATATATAATATTTAATAAGTAAACTGTAAGCATTAAATATTACATATTATATGTAAATATAAATGTATCTGTCAGTAAAACATTTTCATTTATATATGTTTAGGGTTAATGTATATAAATATATTATATTTAGTGTTAAGTATTTATATAAATATCTATAATATTTAGTGTTAAGTACTATAAATATATACATATTTATTTATTTATATATATAAATTCATTCCTAGGTACCAAATGCTGACTGATGAAAAGATCATACTGTAGGACCTAAGAAGAGTTTAGTGATATTAATTCTAAAGTCAAACAGTTTGACCCATTTACAAACAAATCACTAATGTAAAATCTCTACCAGATTGCAGATATTAAACATAATGAGCAGTGAGTGTCTGGCCTCTGACAAGCCAGATTTTCAGCTATGGCTTTGCCACTATTAGCTGATAATTTGGGAAAATTTATATTACCTCTCTAAACCTCAGTTTATTCAACTATATATAAAGTGAAAACATAGTATGTATTTCATGGGTTTATTGAAATAACTAAATAAAATATTACGGGTAAAAAAATTTTGCCCTGGCTGGTGTGTCTTAGTGGATTGAGTGCTGGACTTCAAACCAAAGGGTCGCTGGTTCAATTCCCAGTCTAGGACACATGCCTGGGTTGCAGGCCAGGTTCCCTGTAGGGGGCAGGTGAGAGGCAACCACACATTGATGTTTCCCTCTCTTTCTTCCTTCCTTCCTCTCTCTAAAAATAAATAAATAAAATATTTAAAAAATAAAATACATTTGTTTAAAAGAAATTTTTAGCACAAGAAAATTTACAAGTTGAATACAAATTTCACAAATATTGGTTATTTGTGAAGCAATTAAAAAGTATATCTGCTAAGGCTTTAATCTTAACGTGCAAAGGGAACTTTCATTCCTCAAATCCCGAAGTTAAATATTGAATTAATTCACTCTGGGTAGAAATTAACCTAGTGTATTATTTTGGAGTTTATGTTCTGGTGGAGGGATAGTTCCTGGGGGTGATCTGGTCACTTATCTCTTACCTCTGTTGATGCATATTCTTCCAATTTCACCTATTGTCAGTCAAATATAGGTCTATCTTCTTAAAATGTTGCTCAGATCTCCTCAGACTTACTTATTTAAGTCTTTATTACTAGTCTGCTATCATTTATTATTAGTCTGTCATAATTTCCAATTTTCAGCTACATTGAAGTTCTTTCCACATTCTGCACACATATTGCCTTCTTTCCTTTACTCACAATGTTACCCCCACATGAGTTTTCCTCATCCCGCTTATTTTCTTTTGAATTCCTACCCAAGTTCAAGCAGTGATGTGCATCAATGTCCCTAGGCAGCATTTCCTAATTTAACCAGCTGCAATTAATCTCCCTTTTCCAAGACTGCTCTTAATAGCACATTTAGTCAGACAGAGTTCCTTCCAGGAATGATGAGTAGGATGCTTGGGAGAAGGCAAGTGGAAACTGAGAAGTGACTGGCTCCGCTGTGTGGCAAGGTAAAGAGACACTACGAGTCTGCATAAAGGGCTATATTTATAGTTACAATGTATTCTTCTCCTCTTGGACCCTGGGCATGAATTCAGTCATCTGACAGACACCACCACAGGACAAAATAAGGAGTCCACAAATGGGTGCAATAAAAGTAAGTAGGTCAGGCTACAACTGTAGAATTTCCCACTTGAACCATTTTCATATAAAGCAGATAATGTTAGTTCCAAGAGGCAAATACCATATGATCTCACCAATAAGTGGAACCTAATCAACAAAATAAGCAAGCAAAATGTAACCAGAGACATTGAAATAAAAAACAAACTGACAGTAATCAGAGGGGAGGGGAGAGAGGGATAATGGAGGAAAACAGGGGAAGGTCCCTCCCTCAAGGAACATGTATAAAGAACACATGGACAAATAAATGCAAAGGGAGTAGGTTCAAGGTTGAGAGGTAGCATGGGTGGGGCGGGTGGCCATGGTGGGGTGAAAATGGAGACAACTGTACTTGAACAGCAATACGAAAAAAAATATGCTGCTGTGCATTTTCTTAAATACTGCTTATACTTATTTTCCATGCTCTTTAGTAAGTACTTAGAGATAACAGCCTCACAATCATGTAATAGGTAATAATAACTGAGGGCTTACATAGGCTGATCACCATGCAGGGAACTTCATGTACATTATAAATGTGTAAATAATCCTCATGATAGCCCCATAAATTAGATACCATTTTACATTCCAGTTTACTGATGAGGAAATTGAGTCTGCTCAATGCCACTCTCTAGTGGTTATCAGAAACTGTATGTATGGCTGATTCTAAAACCTAAGTTTTATCTACCAGGTAATTTTCCTGCACTAATAATATGACAAAATTGAATGATTTTAAGGTTATAAAAACAAATTTGAGATAAAATTTATTATGCCATCTTATCAGAGGCATTTTTCAGTAAAAGTGTTCTATTAATATGTTTTCTGAAATGGGTTCCTTAAGTCATTTTCAAAATTAAGATTCCTTGAACCATGTTTAACTTATACCCAAAGTCATGAGATCTAGCTATTAACTACACACCATCCAAATTATATACAAATCGGTTAAACACAAAGTTGATTTTTTACATCCCTCCATAAATGGAAGCAAAAAGATTGGATAAATACATATCTGACAGTCCGTAAAACATTTCCATTTGTGTCTCAAATAAATTGGGTAAGCTGTATTGATTGTTGGCATATGGATTTAAATATAAAGCCACAGAGTATAATTTTGTAAGTGATGTGGAAAATATTTCAGAAAAAATAATAAAAAAAGATTTCTTACTTCATACCGTTTTAAGGCCAATTTAAAACTACATATTACAGGGGTTGTGAATGGGCACTGCCCAGAATTTTACCCTTTTCTCAGCAAAGCTTGTCTTTTGAAATTTTCTAGGCCTTTAGTGTTACCACGCTTCCTTCTGTTGAATTATCAGGTTATGTGTATTTTTAACAGTTCCTTAAAATAATCTAACCAGCATGCACACAATTGATTAGTGTCATTAGAATCTATTTTATAAAACTGTGATTGCAACACATAAAAATAGGTATACGATACTCAGTTCATAGAGTGGCATTAAGCAATTATATGCTTATATTATATAAATATCTGACTAAAATTTTGGCAACATCACTAATTGTTTTATTGTCTATTAAAAGTTTTAATAAACCACTTCATTAACTGGATATGCATTGTAAGTTGAAAAATAAAATATTTTGGCATTCTTTGGGGATATTTTATTTCTCCATATTATATTTTAATAACTGTCTAATTACTCTACTTCAAGCTCTTTATATTGAACTAATTATGATGACTTGTGTCACCCACTTAACAAAATTTACAAAAACTTTCCTATAGCTAGCTATGGCGTTTCATGTTTTCCAAGAATAACTAACATGGCAACTGTTCACAGTAAGCCCACCGGGTCACCACATATGTTGTGTCACTGCACCGTACTTAGAACTACAAGGCACAGCCTACTTTCAGCCTTGGATGTGGATACATTTCTCTCTGACTGGTTATTTGTGGGTTCACCAGAAGCATAATTTAGCCTCAATACAGGCTAAACATAATTAAAATAAAGTAAAATAGACTACTTTTATTGTTAAAAATATTTGTGAACATTGGAAAGATGCTCAAAAAGGATATTTTTTCTTTTTTTCTTTAAAAAAACTGATTATATTATCTTCTTTTACAACTAGCTAATATTCATTTCTGACTATGGATGGAATTTATTTTTGGTATAGAAGTATAATTTATAATTAAGAGTAACCTGACCATTTAAATTACTAAATAAAACAATGTTTTGATAACCCTGGTGCTACCTATGGAACTGGAATCCATAATACTCCACATACAATTACATCTTGTGCTGGAGACTGCGAAAATGGCATGGATAGTGTGAATGCATAAACTATTGCCAATTATTTTCTATTAGTTTATCTTACCCCTTTACTACAGACTTAATGGGAGGAAATTGAATTAGAATATTCTCTCCTTTTCCTTTTTGTAAATTGGCTACTAAGTTTTTTGAAACAAAGTTATAATTGAAACTGAAATAGTCTAAATATACCTCAACAGAAGTATAACGTGTAGATTCTAAAATAAGGAAACTTGAGTAAGGCATGTAAACCCTACACTTGCATTCAACATGTTAACTTGAGCCGAATGAAATGGGCTGGACCTGGTATTTCAGTTTACTTGGAATTATTATTATTATTTTTTCAGTTTGTCAGCTCTTAATGGTTACCATGTAAAAACTAGTAAATCAGTCAGGTCTGAACACCCAATGACTGGAACCTCATCCCTCACTTCATCTTTGCTGTGTAACTATTATTGACCTGTACTCTCACAGAATTCATCAGTGAATGAGTATAAATGAAGGTGAATAAAATCTATTATTTTATTTAGTTACTTAAGTTTCACGCTCAACTGTTTTTGAAAGCAGATCTAATCAAAGTTGCTAAATTAAATAAGCCAGTCAATGGAGGACAAATACCATATGATCTCACTTATACATGTATTCTAATGAGCAAAATGAAAAACAAAAATAGAAACAGAGGCATGTGTAAATGGAACAGACTGACAGCTGTCGGGAGGATGGGTTGGGGGCACTGGATGAAAGAAGGGGGAGAAATTAGCCAAAGAACATATATGCATGACCCTTAGACACAGACAACAGTGTGGTGATGGTGGAGGGAAGGAGGAGCTGGAGCTGGGAGGAGGGAACAAGAGGAGGGGAAATGGGGACATCTGCAATAATGTCAGCAACAAAAATGAAGAAAAAAGCAGTTGACTAAAAAAACCCCATGAAAACAAAAAGTAGGTATTCTTTATCCATATTTGAGTCAATCTACTTTCAATTGCATGGTGTGAACTCCAAGTGAAAAAAGTTTCAACCAATAGAGAAAATAGACATGGTACTTCCAACATCATTTGTGATCATGTCCACCACTATGTAAATGCATACACCCATGCTGTATAAAGATTCGATGATGCCAGTCATTGATAACTTGTTGTAACTTATATAAATATAATGCGTGAAATTTGTGAATCATGGCATGTAGTACCAAAAAGTAAGATAAATAGTTTTATTAGGGTTTTTAGGCTATTGGACAAAATATCCTAATAAAGTCAGGTGTCAATGGGATGACACTGTCAGATTCTAAAGAATAGGTATTGTGTCTTTTCTATATTTTTCTCACCCATTTCTCTAATGTTTGCACAGTAGTTTTCTGTCTGATTATCTCCAACCTGGGCACTCAGGCACTTGGTGTTCTCACTATCTATCATAAATATTTGCTACTAGAAAAACAGTTAACTTTCTGTAAATTATTTGGACCTACAGCATTTATGACTGCAGTGATAAAGCAGACTGACTTGCAGGCAGAATGATTGAAAAACTAACTTTTCTCACAATCAATTTTTACTCAATGAGGTCAGTAATCAGAGGGACCTTGAACTGCTTGCTAATGTAGACAAATACCTACTTGGGTGACAGTTATCTGTACTTACAGGTAAGGTATCTAGGTCACAGTTCTAATCTAACTCTTTTCTGAACTATTTAACCTAAATGTGTCTCACAAAATATGCAAAATTTTATTAATCCAATGGTATGGCTTGCTTTAACATGGAAATAAAACACATGGACACTTTAAAAACATCCGCAGGCCCATAAATGCACTCAGGACTCAAATCCAGGAGTGTGTTCTCCAGAAGCTTGTGCCATACACTTAGGCCAGAAGGTACCAGGTAAGGACCTGGATCTGTGACCAGGCTCTGACTGCTGCCGTGAGCTTTGTGGGCACTGGAACTTGGAGAGAGTGCAAATTAACACTATGATTTGTAGGAAATCTCTCGCAGTGAGGAAACTGAGAGGATATACTAACAGCATAGGAATTTTCACTGAAAGAATGTTGAGTAAAGGACTGCTCACAAGGTGAATGAAAAAAGATGACAGTACACTGGCTGGAAAAAAGTGGAAGTCTGCTGTATAGAACTCTACAAATAGAAAAAATAAATACCTCTTTATGTGCATTTCTAAATAATACCACTTATTACATTCTTTTAAATGCTTCACTGAAAGATCAATGTATAATTTTAAATTTGCAATATTCGAGACATTACCTTGAAAGTAAAAATGTAATTTCTTAGTTCTATTTTAGGTTCTTACAATTTATTTAGTACTTTGATTGCTAAATGTTTGCTATTTACATAATGCTATCTTGTTTAACTGCCAGCTTGTGACTGATAAAATTACAGATAATTTTTCATGACAGTTGATAGGATTATCCAGATGTGGAAACCATGAAGCATCAAACAATAAGTTAAAAATACCAAAAGGGATAATTTTGTGCATTTGAGTTTTTAATGGACAATCTATCCTGTTTTTAGATGATTGGGCACTGAAGTCAGATCCACATTTAATTAAATACAAATAATTTACTAAGTAAACTTCAGCAAATTAAAAATTAACCATCTCTCCTCTTCACTCTTAAAGCCATTAAGATCTTACTTTCATTACAGAAGTACTAAATTTTCATAACAGTGTCATATAATTGTGAGTCTTTTTACATCTATTTTGTTGGTTCCTTGGTGGTGACTTTCCTTCTGAAATTCCATGTTCTGCAGCTTAATAAGATTTCGTGAATTCTTTCTGTTCCAATTTGCTTCTCTCCATCTTCCTTTCTGTAACTCATGTTTGAACATTAGGCTGATCCTTTATTTTTTTAATTTCTTTTCTTCTTGTTCTTTTTGGCAGATTTCTTCAATTTTGTCTTCTTTTTCATGTCTCCCTTATCTAATCCTTATTCATGTGTTTATTTTTTCTTTTCTTGACTAAGACCATTTTTCTTAACTGGCATCCCTTTGTTTTATCCCTCCCGATTCAACTTCCATTTTGCTGCCATGGTAATCTTTCTAAAATTTAAATTAAACTGTATTATTCAAAATATGTGAAGACTTTTGGCTTTATCTCATATTTTTCTTTAGAATATTCCCCGAGTTCAGACATAGAGGACTAGTTCATATTTCCCAAACATCCAAAATGCTTGTTTTACTTTTTCAGTTCATGTACTTTTTCTTCTACTTCAATCTTGATCTCTTCCTTCAAGACGTATCTCAGACATCATTTCTGCATAAAAAGTTGTGTGAAATTATGAACTCTATCTCATCTGAACCCTCATAGGCACTTAGTAAATATGTATCTATGATACTTATCATACTGTATCCTCCCAAGGATACATTTGTCTTATTCTTCTCTTCCCTTTCCCCAACAACTCTAGTCCCTTACCTCTGTTTTCTCCATAATGTCTACAAGATGGTCAGTGATTAACATATTTATTGAATAAAATTGAAACTCCACCTATAAAGGATAATATACTAAATATCCACTTCCTTCTTAACATGAGAAAAATCATATTTTATGATTTGACTAGAAGATAACTTAGAGATCAATTATACAACTCTATCATCCATAAATAAGTAACATAAGACCCCAAAAGATTGAATTTCTGCTATAGCATACATAACCAACCAAGAGCAGAGTAAGCGGAAGTCCAGCCTACTTTCTCCCAGGATAATGATCTATTGGATAAGAAAAGCTGCTGCTCTGAGCTGCAGAAACGGACTCTTAGCACTACCAGCAGCTTGTCCTCCCCATTCATTAACCACATGTGAAATACATTCTTCCTATTAAATCATATTTAAGATGCCATTAGCAGATTACTTACCAAACAGTGGTAAAATAAAGCCAAAGCACAGAATCATTTTCATCCAATTTCTTCACAACTTAACACAAATGGATGGGGAAAGGCACATCAAATTTAACCAAAATGTGAGCATCACAACGAAGACAAATGTTTGGTGAGGCTCTAAGGGACCTTAAACACACTCCAATCTCCATATTGGAAGTGGCAAATCTGTAAAATTCTAGTAATTTCCATAGTGTTCCAATATTTGAAGAACAACAGGTGGTATAGGAATTCTCTGGTTTAGGGTTGGTGCAAAACTTATCTGCAAAGGAAGCTACGTTGCAATGAGAATAACTCATTTTATTAACCTAAGATTTGTGTCATCTTAATTTGGTTAATAAATTTCTCAGGTGTTTCTTATTTTGTGAAAGCATCCATCATTTTAATCATGTTACACAGTCACTTCAAGGAAAAAGGTTTTTTTAACTTTTTTAAAAAGATTTTATTTATTTATTTTAGAGAGAGGGGAGGTAAGGAGAAAGATAGGGAGAAAAACATCAACTGGTTGCCTCTTGCACACCCCGAACTGGGAATCTGACCCACAAACCTGGCAGGTGTCCTGACTGGGAATCAAACCTGCAACCTTTCAGTTCCTACACCATCACTCAATTCACTGAGCCACACCAGCCAGAGCTAGGGAAAATATTTTAAATCTATTTCAATTTCACTTGTACCATACAAGTTTCTAATGTTTAGAAATATTAAATATAAAATTAATAGTAAAAGGTTTTTATAAAACAACATACAAATACATTAAAATGATTGATTTTCAATTGTATGTGAAAACAACTAAAAGGCAGTAGTTTATAATGCTTAGAAATAGCATTTGAAATTATATATTTAGCTTTGAATAGCAATCAGTCATTAATTATTAGCTAGTTCAGGCCAGTTTAATAACTTTTTTAGAATTCTGTTCCAGAACAACGGATTTCTTATTTGTAAAAATAAGGTGAGGTAATGTAGCAAAGTAATTAATGCAGAAAGCAGAATTTAGAATTAGTGTGTGCTTAGTAAATGATAGTGGTTATCATTTTCTCTACTTACAATCTCGATATAGTGAATAAAGGTGCGGGCAGACAAAAAATATCTTCCTTTCCAACAGTGAACACAAATAAAAATTGTCTTGGCTAATTTGGCATATTCAAATTAAAGTTGTCTTAAAATGCCCCCAGTTTTTGTCCTATTAGTGTACTTTTGTTGTGAGTTATAAGGAGTTTGAGGTGGGAGATCCATTATGAGCTGTTATTGAAATCTTGAGAGATAATGAAATCTGTTAATCAGAGTATATTTATGTTGTTAATTGTAAATGTTTTCAATTGGTTAGATTTTGAAACATAATACACTTTCAATGATATGATCAGGATGTTTTGAAGATAGATGCCATTAAAAACTTTAAGAACTCCCATCTGAAACTGTTTATAAACTATAATGTAAGCCTGACAGTAAAATAATTTTTTTAACTGGGAGATAATTCATGTGTCTCAGGAATGCTTTGAACATTACATTATAATGAAGTTCTCATTGTATTATATTATAGTCAAAGAATGGAAACTTTGAGTGCCTAAGAGTTTTCCCGCATTTTAAACATATGACATTGTAGTTAATTTTAGAGGTTTATCACTTACTAATAACAGTTCAATGCAGATTTAACACCCATTTATGTTTCTAAAACTTCTTTTAAAATACATTTTTGTTCTAAGATACTTTATATTTCATGTAATGGATGTTTCTAGCTCCTCTAAATTTATCTTATTATAATATGAAAGTTACTTTTCCAGATAAATTGAAGTATGTATGAAATAAAGAAGAAAGGTAATTTCAAATTATTGCGCATCAATGTGATTTTTTAATTAATACTCTATTTTGGTGGGGCGGAGGCAGGATAGCAGTTTTAGGTTCACAGCAACATCGATAAGGCACCGAGATGTCCCTATATCCTCTCCGCCCTCACACACATGCAGCCTCCCTCATTACCAACACCTGGCACGGGAGTGGTACATTTGTTACCACAGGTGCACCTAGATGGACACCTCATCCTCACCCAGAGTCTGTACCTTACATTACAGTTCACTCTTCGTGTTTGTACATTTTATAGGTTTGGACAAATGTGTGATGACATGTATCCATTTTTGTGGAATTTACTCTGCCCTAAAAACGCTCTGTGTATCTCCAATTCCTCTCCCTGCCCTCAACTCCAGGCAACCAGTAAGCTTTTCAGTGTCCGTGGTTTTGCGTGTCCAAGAATGTCATATGGTTGAACTCACACAGTAACGAATCTTTTCAGATTGGCTTCTTTCACTCAGTGATATGCATTGAAGTTTCCTCCGTGTGTTTCCATGCATGGATAGCTCATTTCTCTTTAGCACTGCATAGGATGGTTAGTTTTCAAAGCCAGGTTTACCTTATTCTTTTGAGGGAAGTTAAAAATGTTTCTAATTTTAAAGAAAATATTTTTATATTTTATAAATATTTGTTGAAGTAAAACAGAGTAAGTTACAGTATAGTATAAATCTATACATTAAAATAATTCACAAAGTGAATAAAACAAAAAGGAAAAAATTAAGACTTTGTGGCTTCTGCATTAGTAAACTTTTAGGACTTTTAGGTGGCTTTTAAATGATTGTGAATTTAACAAAACCTCTTTAACTGAGAATGTTAATTTTTTAAAAAATCAGATAGAGTTAAATGTTTTACTTTTCTGCATAATCATTACTTTGTAGGATACCAATTAAAGATATTCTTTTCATGATAATTGGGTATACAGTTTCATTACAACAAACACTGACAGAAGATTCTTACCAGGGAAAAAGAAATATCAAATGGACAGACAAGATGTTTATGTTGAGGCTTTTAAATAAATAATGCTGTATTTTGGGTCATTATTTATCAGAATGACTTGTGGCAGAATATGCTGCCCCCAAAATATGTTTGTTTGGCATAAGGATTATTTTGAGCTGATTAGTTTTGAAAAACATGATTCATAGTAGAAGCTCTGAAAATAGAATGGAAGTTACCTTTTGTAAGGGAAATTTCCATTTATAAAGGAAATCTTCATTTTAGGGCACCTTCCTGTGGGTATCAGGAAGAAAGGGTGTCCAAATCACAAGTTGTATGAATAGAGAAAACACCAATTTAAATCTGTATAATGAACCTCCTCCTTGTTTACCACACTTTTCCTGGTCACTTCAATACAGGTGGCCTTTCCCATCCTCTTCTCTCTTGTCCTGAAGATAGCATTTAAGCCTGAATTCTAAACCACTTCCAGAAGTTACTCATTTTCCTTATCTTCCATGTATATACAAGGTATACATGTTAATGAACTTCTGCTTTCTCTTGTCAATCTGTCTTTTGTTATAGGGCCCCCATCACAGACTGTAGAGGAGTAGAGAGAAAATTATTTTTTCCTCTCCTACAGTTCTTCTACTTTAGTTAAAACCATTTAAAAATGAAATGTCTTCCAGCCAAATACATTAGAAATAATGTCTTCTTTAAGCTGTTGGCATTAAAAAATAAAGAATTGATTACATATAAATATTTTTATTTATTAAATAGTGCATTAAAATACTATTCTACAACTAAGAGAGCTATATTTGATGGATGGTTTTCAAGTCTCAAAATGATTTATATCTAATCATTCTTTATAACAGCCATTAACTTGGTTTTCAAAGTCAGAGTACATATGAAGCTAGTTCAATGTGGTGAGTATGGTGGCAAATCATATTTCTGAGCATCGGATAAACTGAGGGTCTTTTGACATTTTCTGAGGTCTCCTTGGATTACTGATCACACCTATTTTGAAAGTTTTCCAGGGTCAAGTAATTTGACCATACTTGATTACATGAAACTCGGGCAATTTAAGTTCAGGTGTTGAAACAGGTCCAAAGTTACTTCCTAAAGAAAATCTTATATTTGAGCCTATTCACCCATGGCAGCAGTGCTAATCTTATATTCTTTGTTCCTTTCATTACAATAAAAACCTTGATTTTTAAGTGGGTATTTTGCCCACCAGCTAAAAGACTCTTATTTCTCAGCATCACTTGTGGATATAATCAATGGCCAAAGAGATGTAAGTGGAAGCGTTGTGTACAACTTGGATTCCTTTTTTTTTGCTTCCTGTTCACTAAAATGTGAACCCTTGTGTTGAATCATAAGACAGCACACGAAAGGTCGTTAGCCAAACAAGAGGGAAGGGGCCTGGGCCCTGATGAACATGGAGCTACCACACCACAGCTGACTACCATGAGTTTCTTTCATCTAGGAGAGAAAGTACTATCGTAATTAATTAACCATTGGTTGTTGTTGCTGTATACAAGGAAACTTAGTGCTCAAGTGAGATATCGTTTCTGCTCTAAAATTTTGTTGAGGTGAGATAAGAAAGATTTGTCATTGCGAGTATTTTTATATATGTAATTATATATTCATATATATATAAATGATGAAAATTATCTATAAAGCTTAATGAAATACGCAAAAGACATAAAAGAAGGCATACACAGATGTCTCTATCTGCAAATGTTTTAATGGACATTTTGAAACCTGACAGCTTTGTTCCTCCACCTATCTTTCAACTCTGCTGGACATAAACCCAGTCGAATTTTCAGAGTCATGTTCAATTAACATTGGTTAAGGCCCCTTATATTACATACATTCTGATTCTTGAATCATATATGTGCCTCACAATCACCCTGCAGGATATGTGATGTTTCTGTGGTTTTACTGTGAACACAATGCTCAACAGGCAGAAAAAGTCTAAGCAGGGGTGTCCAACCTGTGGCATGTGGCATGTCCAACCGTGTGAATCCCTGGATGGCTATGAATGCAGCCCAACACAAAATCATAAATCTACTTAAAATATTATAAGATTTTTTGTGGTCCTGTGTCACAGTGTATTCAATGTGTGGCCCAAGACAACTCTCCTTCCGGTGTGGCCCAGAGATGCCAAAAGTATGGACACCTATGAGTGAATGGTGGAGCTCCGCAGGTCACTTTGGATGCGCTCCTTCTACAGCACTCTGGAAGGAGGCACTCGGCTTTCTTGGAGTTTGCAGAAATGTGGATATGAATATCACATGATACAAATCATTCTATTCACAACAGCATTTTTAAAGTTTATATATTTTTTTAATAAAGCAAACTGATCTATAGTTTCCAACCTGTTATTTATTTTATATTTGGGCTCGTATAAAGCACAGAATCCCAGTTTCTGATTAAATCATGTCAAGTATGTGAGGGCAACAACCAGGTCCCTCATAAAACTTTTCTGCTGGGGCACAGTATCTCTGGTTACTTCACATGTACCACATGACATGACTTGAGTCCCTCACACTTTTACATTCATTGATGTAAACTGAAATCATATTAATTTTATTGGATTGCTTATTTAGTTGATAAATTAATATTTAACTTCTTTTAAGTGTTATAGCTCCATATATAGTCTCCATTAGTGAAAAAATAAAACAAAAAAAGTAAAGCAAAACATAATTAGACTTTGAAAGAAAAGCAAAGACAAAACACATGATTTATTGTAAAGGTGATTTAATCACCATGGTCGTGTTAAATATGATGCATGGGAAAATAACGTATCTATAAGTGATTTTTAAAAAAAAATAGGTCTACAGTTGTAATTGGAGTTGATAAGACCGTTATTCCAGGGTCTGACACCCACTCGATATCTACTTGATTGCCTCTCAGATTCCAAGTACCTTTGCTCAGAGTGACCGGTGAAAGACAAGTTATTTCTCAACTGTTGGCAAATTATGTACTTCTGTGTTATATTACCTGAATTTGTGTTCTAATGCATTCTTTCCTCACAGTATTTTAGGTTATTCTTAACTCTTTCCAACTATGGTTTGGAATATAGAAACTACTAGCTGTGTTCAGTCCTCTGTGGAACCGAGCACAACATAAATATATAAATAACCACATAAAAGATGACCCAATGACATATTCTACTTGTGTCAATTCAGCCTTGCGCATTTACGTTGTGAATTCATTATTTCACCGGTCACCAATGTGCCTCTTTTCTATTTGTCAAATCAACTGAGCACCATCTTCTCCTAAAAAATGACTCTTATTGTTCTAGCTTCCAGTAACCACCTCTATAATAACCACATCTGTAGCCCTTGTAGTTTAGAACCACATTACAGTTTGTGGTACATTATGCTATGCTTTATTTTGTGTAATTATCTGTTCTCTATTTTATTGAGTTGTTAGACTCAAACATTTGGGCATTTTTCTAGACTCTGACTCTACCTGTCAGTCTGCCTCACCCCTTTCCCCTGTCCCCAGGCAATCACACACACTGTGAGCATGCTACCTCACTCTCCTCTGATGTATACGCACATGTCCTTGGTTCATTTCCCTCATTATTTCCATGGTGTCTTTGCTTTCGCTCACATCCTTCATGAGTTCATTTCACACTGCCAACAGTGTTCGATTTCTAGAACAAAAATCTGATCCCATCTCTTCTCTGCGTGAAGTCTTTCATAGGTGCTCCTATTGTTACCACAAACATCCAAATACTTGTTATCATTCTGGGGCTCATTTCTCACATTATCATACTATACCGAACTGTTGATAGCTACACTAGTTGCTTTAGTACCTTCGTGGGGACTGGAAGGAGTAGTTGGGAGGTAGAATCATAAGAAGGGATATTTCAAATATTTTATATTTTTATCTTGTTAAGTCTTTGCTCAACTTTAAAGTTATTCTAATTTTAAAAGGAAAATATAAGTGTGGAAAGGCTGTATAACAGCTGTCCAATGTGGCAGAAAAAAATAAATGGAAAAAGGAATATTAGATAAAAATTAAATCTTTCTACTCCAAAGTTTATACTTTTATCCCTTATGCCTTTGTGCTTTTCCATAGGCAGTTTCCTTTCCCCAGAATTTCTTCTTCCTACTCCTTATCTCTGTAACACACTACAGTTACCCTTCCCATCTCTGCTAAAATGTCATCATTTCGTGATGCTTCCCCAAGAATATTTCTTACCTCTGCAAAATTAAAAGATTCCAACTTTGGGTTCTAAAATACCTTATATCTACCCTCTGTAAAGTGTATCATATTGTAGAATAGTTACTTATTTAGCCACCTGTCTTCCTGACCAGATTTAATAGATCTTGTACCTTCTGGTATTGTTTTGTTTTCATCATAAAACACCATGGTGCATGCACCCACAAACAGTTTGGGGTCAATTTAATAGCTACTGCTATAAAATTTGACTTTAAAAAGTCCAAGAATTTAGAAATGATACGCATGAATGTTAGGAGATGAACCTTTAACACTGCATGTTGCTCCAAGTAGTGGTTTATAACTGTGAAGCTAGACCTTCTCTTTGGAGGAAGAAATATCAGCATGTTTATAACACATGCAGTCCAGGAAATTTAACAGTATGATATGGATTTGAAAAAGTATTGCTTTCTGAATACTAATTAGACAATATAAATGGCAAACACATGTTTTTAAGCTGGGAAGATCTCTGATATGCTGATGTATAATGTAGCCCTCAATGTATGTCTGTTACACTCCAACTAAACACATTGAAAAGCCATACTTGTAAAAGAGTAAGGAATAGCAATATAAAGCTCAGGTCCATTTTGGAAGTATATTAATGACCCATAAAATATAGCTGATTAACAAAACTACCAAATATTCCACTAGAAAAATGGCACCATGAATATAAATAATCTAGTCCTAAAGAATCAAATTAATTTAACAATATAATATTTTGGTTGAATTAAATATTTCCTACTTGCCCTTACCTGTATACTGACATGAATGTCATGAATTTGGAGTTTATTTTTCAGGAAATGTTAGTAGACACAAAATATTTTTAATGTTCACTTGAGGATATGTTTATTCACTTTTTTAGAGAGAGAAAAATGGAGAAAGAGAGAGACAGAGAGAAACACTGATGTGAGAGCGAAACATTGATCAGCTGCTTCCTATACATACCCTGACCAGGGATCAAACCTGCAACCTAGGTATGTGTGTTGACTGGGAATCGAACCCACAACATTTTGGTGAATGGGACAATGCTCCAACCAGCTGAACCACCTGACCAGGGCCATAGACACAAATTTTAATGTAGCAGGTTAAATAAAAAATTTATTTCTAGCAGTTTGGGGAAAATATGTAATGCCTATTTCCCTTTTAAATTTATACAAAAATGCAAGAAGTAAGATTCTTTTGTTAACTTACCATTCATCTTTTGTCCCTTGGACTTTAAAATGTTCTTAGACATCTTTTTGTATTCTTAAAGTTTTCTCAGAAAGCTAGCATCAATACTAGCATTTTCTCATGATGACTAGAGCAGAAGCTCAATATGGACATATTGAAACTCTTGTAGGTAAAATACCTTTCTGATTCTTATTCTGAACTGGCTTTTCACAGCATTCTCAGTTCTGTTATTTTTGTTCTCATACATCTTGCCTTCCTAGAACATGTTCACAATGCTTACGCTCTCTCTCAACACCCATCCAGGTCACGTTTGTATTCCCTTAATATTCCTTGCAGCTAGATATTTATAATTAAGTCCTTCATAGTGCGGTTTATATGATGACATAAGAACAGATGTGACCCTGGCTGTTGTTTTCATCCAGTCTCTGAACGTTAGCATGCATTGTACAGGAAAACGATCATTTCCTCCCCCAACTGCTCAACCCACTAACAGTGATTAGCTGAAAAGAATTTCCATTCTTGTACATTATAATTTTATCTAATTAGTGACATCACATAACATGATAAATTATGAATTTAGAATATCATTATTCGGTAAATGAATGCTTGTCAGTTGCTCTGGTGGCAAATTAATCTCCAAGCATCTGAAGAAAGCTTAAAGGAACAGGCAGCAGAACCACTGACATCACCGTTTCACAATAACTCTTCCCTTATAAATTGCTGAGCCTGCCCATCAAGTGGTTATTTTGGCCGCGTGGTTAAAAATATTCTTGTTCTGGGGAAAATGCATATTTTGGGAGCTACTGAAAATCAGGAGAGTAGCAATTGTTTTGTTTTGAAACTCCAATTTCATAGGAGTAAGATTTACATGTGATATGTGCTCTTCATAATTATTTCAAGTGAGGCACTAGTTTTCTGATTTTCTTTATGCTAGCCAGTTTTTAGAAATACAGAATGTACCAAAGGCTAGAAGCACCCACTTGGACCTGAACAGACTTACTTAGGTGTGAGGAGTTAAATATCACGTACTTCTCCTGAGCATGGTCTGTCCTTCGGTATTGTTGTCATTACCCGTGTTAAACATGATGATCAATATCTGGGGTGTCCAGTAGGCCCTCCTGGTTGCATCACCCATGGGGCCTTGTTCAAACAGATCAGCATAGGCTCATTTTTTATCAAGAATTGCTATTAATTAGATCTGAGTTGACCCAATGGGATCTCATTTATAAAACAGCCCAGTACAATCATTCTGTATTCTAAATTCTGTTTTCTAAAACAATAATTAATAATTCCTACCTCTAAAACAGTAGTAATTTGCTAAGGCAAACCGAATGCATCATTCTATAATTTTAGCTTGAGAATTCAAGATACATTGGCCTGTCAGAAATAAGGAGTAAAAAAAAATCAGGTATTAGAAGTAGGTACACAATTACAGAGAATGAGACCACAAGAATAGTGGATTTTAGAAGCGCCTTATGTATCTATGGCTTTCTGCCTCTCATGTATCTTTGCAGTAATACCATTTTTCTCATTCTACATGGCATGATTCTCATTTATCATGCCAAAATATCATTGAGAGCTTATCATGAACAATGATTGCATGATGAGCACCAAAGTGATATGAATGGATATTCTCACCTGTTGTCCTGGACTAAAAGATAAATGCCTGATTACAAATGGTCGGTGTGCACCATGTTATAATTATTATCCAGGAGCGTTCTCCTTTCCTCTCTGTCATATATTACACAGAGCTCTCTTTTCAACTACTGACATGCACTTCCACTGGGTTCTGGATTGGCTGAGGCAGCAAGCAGGTCTGTATCACTTCACCTATGTGTTTGAGGGCCATTCTTTTAACTTTTCTGGGACAGTTTCCTCCTCTATAAAATGGGAGTCATGAATCTCATATGGAGTATTCTAATGAGAATTAGAGGTAATGTATGTAACAACTTTACCCCACATCACAGAACAGTGACATGCACAAGAAACACAAACATTCAGATGGGTAACTTGGAAGAAATTTATGATCTTAGAATATTATTAGTCATAGGATTTGCTTCTTTACTTCTCCTTCAAAATTTTTGGCTCAGTCTCCTTTCCCCAAAAGTTCTTGTATTCTATAGCTATTGCTGCATAATAAACAACTGCAAAAATCTCAGTGGTACACACAATAAAGTATTTATTTTTCACTCATAAGTCTCCAGGTTAGTCGAGGTTCCACTGATTGAGGCTGGGCTTACCTGCTTGGCACTGGCTGTGGACTAGTTTAGGTCTACTAATGACCCTCAAAATTCTGGGACCAGCAAGCTATGTGGGCCACAGTCTTTGTTATACAAGCTGCATGGTCCACCTCAACATCAAGGAGCTGTGGAAGATAGAAGTGGGGTGTATGGGTGATGTATTTTCTTCATAGTAATTTAGTCCACGAAATTTGTCATATAAAGCAAGGAAGAATTTAGAAGGCTTCTGATATTTTACTTTGAAATATGCAAAAAAATAAAGAAAATATGCATTTTGTTTATATATTGGTGCACTGAGCAGTTAATAAAATACTTTTAAACTATAATCTATAAACATCAGTGAAGAAAACTGGACAGTAAATAGAGAAAATAATGAAAAAATTTTAGTGTATATGACAATCCCCAGTTCAAATTCTGTTTTGGTCCTGAAGCTTTTAGGACCAAAAGGTTATATAGAGCTTTTAATAAGATATTCCCTCATATTCTTAGGGCTCTGTGTGTAATGGCTCATAATTTCCCTTGGGAAAAGCTTACAGGTGTTTTATCTGATTGAAGGATTTCTTAGTTTTGCCTCTTAGTGTTATATATAATATATACATATTTTACATATAATATATGTATTATACATATATGTTATGGCATTATATCATTATATACCCAGTCTGAATAATAAAAATTATTACAAAAATTAGCTTAAGGTACTACTAGTAAAAATATAGTATTCAATATTCACATGCATTTAATTAAAATTTATAATACCTTTCCATTTTTTATCATTAATTATTATTTTTGTCATCATAATTAAAAACATTCTTAAAATAGTAGTATTTCAAGATAAGAAAGGTAAAATATATTAAAAATTAAAGCCATTTTATGGCCTAAGTCTTGTTAAAAATATTCATTTAAGTCTATTTTTTCTTATATCTGTCACTTTCTGAAATATACAATTAATATTGTATATTGAAGGACATTGAAATTAAAGCAAGCCAAATAGCAAATTGAAACGACATTATTTTAAGAACTTGTATCAAAATGAAAATAGTGAATACATAAAAACAATTGAATCTGGAATGATTTATTTTATTCAAACACAGTATTTCAAAATCAGGGAAATATTTTTGTATAAAAAAGAAAAGAAAAGATAGAGTTTAAATAGACAGTTTTTTATGTATTCTTTTGGAAGACTGGGAAAGGAAGTTTATGATATTAAAATTGGAGATATTCTTAAAATAGTTTATTATTTTATTCCATTGAACATTGGAGTACTTCTTTGAAATGCAGTCTATTCTTTTATGGAAATGAATACAATACATGAAATCATGGTTATGTTTGGGAGAAGAATAATTTTTCAAATTCTCTGTGGTTTCAATATAAAAGAGAAGTAAGAATCTAAGCATCTATTCATTGTCTTTTCTATTCATTAAAGTAAAAAACTGTGACAAGGATCTAGCCTGAATAAAATTGGTCAAGAACTGTAATTCCAATCCAGAGAACCATAAACACTTTCTATTACTGGCCATTTGACTAAAGCTTCAGAGCAGATAAAAAGAAATAGTGCTTTTAGAGATAAATGTATATCAAACACACAGAATATTATTCATTTTTTATTTTCTGTTTTTGCTGTGATTTATCTGTTATAATTTCAGCAATGAAATAAAAATATGTTACAAAACTGGCTATTAAAAGAATTTTCTCAGAAATTCACAACTTTGAAATCAAGGCACTTAAAATGAGTTATTTGTTATTACATACCTTTGAAGGAAGTTTTCACAAAGATAAAGCATGTTCAATAGCAATCAAAGTAATGTTGTTACATAATGTTGTCTATATTCACTATTAAATATTAATTTATATATTCATGCTTACATTATATATTCATGGTGTGCATACATATAATTTTAATACTTGTTATCAAAACAAAACTCAAAGCTATCAACTTGTTTGAATAAAATACTATACTTTAATAAGTTACTATCTAGATACTTTATCAAGATACATACTGAAAACTATGTTTTAGCAATTT
The DNA here is from genome assembly GCA_028533065.1 of Trachops cirrhosus. Lineage (NCBI taxonomy): Eukaryota > Metazoa > Chordata > Mammalia > Chiroptera > Phyllostomidae > Trachops > Trachops cirrhosus. The sequence continues at coordinate 30,692,352 of CM052547.1, read as the reverse complement.
TTTTTATTTTCTGAAACTATATTGCTTCAAACCCAGTCTAATTGAAATTTAACATACTATAAAGATGATGCCAGAAATTAGGACTGATGGCAAAAATGGTGTAACTTTGGACAAATCATTGTAATAAGTACAGCTTCATTTATCCTCTGTCATAATTTACAAATTTATAAATAAAAACAGTTTGGTACAGGACTGTGGGTAAACTGAAAGATCATCTGTTCCCATTCAGCTCCTCTGAGTCTTTCCTTTTTTAAGTCACCAGATCACTCTATTCATAGTACTTACACTCCAGAATTATTTACTTACTTATTTGCTATTTTTCTTTCCTAGCTATGTGTTTTCTTTCCTTGTATGTGTTTCCTAGCTAAACCTGTGTATGATACTCAAGAAATATTTGGCAATGACTAAGGATTCCCAAAGCTAATGTTTGTCAAGTTGGGCTGTGTGCACAGATTTTAATTGACTCCGGTTAGGAAGGGTTACCAGATCTATCTTTGCAGACCTTTCAAAGCATCAACAACACAATCACAGGCTTCTTTTTGTAGAGTTACTATTTTTTTATAGAAGAACACCTCCTCACCACACCCCTGGAAGCTGAAAGGAAGCTTGCCATTTTTACATTCTAGATTGAATTGTGCATTCACAATACTCATGTGGTGAATCCTGACTCTTTCCTAAACCACTCACTCTTTTTTCTGAAATTGTCTCCTTTCTACTCATTAAAGAATAGGAAGAGTGCTGCTTCTTTTAGGAGCAAAATGTACCAGCAGTTATAGTCATCTTTTTGCTGCTTTTACAGTCTTGCTTGGTCACTCTTTCTTGCTCTTGCATTTTCAGTCTCTCCATCTCATTGACTATGCCCTCTGTCCAATATTTAGATATTGTTACTTTTCCACAACACCATAAAGCCTTTTCTCACCCTGTGTTCTGTTCAGGTTATTATACCATCATCTCTTACTTTTTGTTCAATGTGAAATCCCTCCCCCTTCCAAAAATTGCATACTTTGCCTTCATATCTACACTTGCCCGTCACTCTTCAACTTTCAAATCACAGGTTTCTTATCCCTCTCCCAAAACTGCTCCCCAAAGGACATTAAGTTTCCAGGCCTCTCAGTCCTTATCTTCTTCAGTCAGGACTTGTAGATGGCTTTTCAATATTATTGAAGAAAGGTTTGCTGTTGTAACTCAGGAATCTCATCATTTCAGTGGTGGCTAAGCACTGTGGAAGTTTAATCCTCACTCATGTCATGAGCCCATGGGGTTCCAGGTAGGGAGTTGGGACTGGGGAAGGGAGGTGTGGTCAGCTGTGTGTTCTCATTAAGTGCCTAGGCTGAGCGCAGCTCTGCTCTCTTCAATATTTTATCAACTTCCACAAGTTGCCTACGTTGCTCTAAGAATTGTCATCCAGCTGAATAAACATAGAGAAATAGGTAGAAGATTCCATGATCCAGGTGTGGAAGTGGCATGTATCATGTGGCTCAGATTCCATTATGTAGAATTCAACTCAATGGCTACATTTAACTGTGAAGCAGGGATGAGAAATATGGGCCTAGGAAGAAGAAACACAGGTTTAGGGATGGGACTCAAAGTTTCTGCCGTAACTTCTTAAAAAATCTCTTTTGTGTTCCAGAACATTCTGTTTTTCTGTTTATTTTTACAGTCTCTCACTAATACACTGGATGCTTTTAATCAGTGTCTTGACTTTTTATACTAATAAAACACTTTGTTCTTTTGATGACTTTACTTAATCCTATTGCCTCAGAAAACATGTACATGTGTCATTTTGTCTTTGGCATGGATTTATTTCTCTAATTGCTGGCTGCGTGTGTCCATTATTAATAATGTGACAGTCCTCAAGTCTAATGATAAGTACACACCCATCATTTTATCCTCTGATATTTTGCTTCTATTCAAGCTTGGGATTGGGAAATCATATTCTCTTTGTCTCACTTCCAGCAGACATAAATTACCTTTTAATGAAGTATTTTAATAAGCTGCTAACTGGTGTGTCTTCATCCCAACTCTCCTTGTCCTGATACACTTTATATACTGCTTTAAGTATTGTGTTTAAAGATTGTGGACTTGCTTTTGTTTCCCTGGCCCGGGGAGATATATCCAATAAAATATTGTTACAAGTAATGTCCAAGACTTTTCTGCCTATGTTTTCTTCTAGGATTTTTATGGTTTCGGGTGCTGGTGAGGATGTGGAGAAAAGCCAACCCTTTTGCATTGTTGGTGGGAATGCAGACTGGTGCAGCCACTGTGGAAAACAGTACAGTGATTCCTCAAATAATTAAAAATGGACTTGCCTTTTGACCCAGCAATCCCACTTCTGGGGATATATCCAAAGGAAATCAAAGCACTAATTCAAAAGAACTTAAGCACCCCTGTGTTCATTGCTGCATAATTTACAATAGCCAAGATATAGAAGCAGCCCAAGTGCCCATCACTAGGTGAGTGGATAAAACAACTATGGGACATTTTGTAATAGAATACTACTTACAAAAAAAGAAGAAAATTTTACCCTTTGAGACAGTATGGATAGACCTGGAGAACATTATGCTAAGTGAAATAAGCCAGTCAGAGAAAGACAGGTGCCATGTGATTTCCCTCATATGTGGAATGTAGTGAACAAAATGAACAGTCAAGCTCTTAGATAGAGAGCAGGATGATAGCTAAGGGGCAGGTGGAGGATAGGGGTGGAAGGACTGAGCAAAAAGGGAAAGTGACTCATGGGCATGGACAACAGTGTGGTGATTTCGGGGGTGCTGATGGAGGAGGGTATAATGGGACTAAGTGGTAACGGAAAAAATACAAGAAAAATAAAGATTATGGATTTGTTTATGGCCTTTTTTTTACCAGAGAACTCATTTACTCACCATAAAATAAAAAATTTAAACTTTTCAATCTGGCTACCATGCTTTCTCATCTACCTGTCACAATATAGGTGCACAAATCACTTTTAGATGAGAAAGGGCAAATTTAGGGGTTACAAATGAAGAAAGTTTTGGAGGAGGGCTTCAAAATAAATAATTATAGTAATAATAACATTGTCAATGGTTGCATCTCCATATGGAAAATTTAACATGTGCCAGATACTATACTAAGATAATTGAATAAAATAGCTCATTTATTTTCCTCACAGTCTTATAAATAGTCAATTTATTCTCTCAGATGCATAGATACAGAGTTTATTACTTCCTAAAGTGCTAGAGTGTTTTGTGCAATTTCATCTCCCGGATGAAAAGAAGATAATCAGCTACAACCTCTTTTTGATCTTAAGTGTGCCAACACCAGAAACCACACTAGTAATTTTTTTTGCACTGCCTTTCCATTCAACTTTACTCAGTAGAAGTGAGAGTTGAAAAGTTCATCCTAGGGTGGGGGTGGGGACAAAATGAAGAAAAATAAGTCATTTGAATTGGCTTGATAGCTGAGTGTATTTGTGTATTTGAAACCGGGGAGATAGATTGAAGCAATGTTATACAGGTGACACTCAAGGTTTTTTGAACAGAAAATACAATTACTGGAGATGAGTTATTTGGAAAATTAGTAGAGTCATAATATGAAGATGGAAGTAAATGGGTAGAGACAGGAAGAAGGAAAACAAGCTATTATAAAACCCAAAGGGAAAGGTAATAATAACCTCAATTAGTATCAATGTATGCATAACCATGTATGATGTCAATCTTCCTGTAAATAGATACTTCCTGGCCCTTGAAGCTGCTGCCCACCCTCTGACAGGAAGCCGTTGTTGAAGTATTAAGTAGCAAGGTCTCTGGGACCAGATACCACCACTTTCATGCTATCTACATAGCTTGCTGCTTATAAAAATTTTACTTCTAAATGGTTCTTGGGACACTGATTCTTGGAATTATTCTTATTTTAAAAAGAATATCTTGGTGGGAATTATTAAAGAATTTTCATTTGTACCCTCATGACAAAAGAAAACAGAGGTATAAAAGTAATAGCATGATTAAAAGTCATTATGCTCTGGCTTCATCAATATTTTTAATCTGATAAGAATAATTAGATATTTGATTAAAGCAGAATCTGCCCATAGATGCCCAATTCCATACAAATACAAATTAATCATGATTTCTTAAAGTCTGGATTCTCTGCAGTTTAGATGAATTAATTTTCTTATTAATTGAATGCATGGGGTCCTTTATTTTGACATGATGTTCTTATTTGTGTTCTAGTGATTTCAGGCCTCATATTTTTTAACATTACATTACAATGTGATTTTGAAGTGGTGTTTAGACTGTATTTGTTCTGGTGATAGAAGAGACTAGTGTTGAGGACTAATGTTCTGGAACAATTGTCACCATAGTAAAGAGAAGAGGGTTGGAAGCACAACACCATTTACAGAATCTTTAGTTACAGATTCAATTCCTATCGGTCCATTACCTTGCATGCCATGTTGAGGGCAGCCTCTCTAATGTTCGCTATCATTAGGAATTTTCAAGGATGCCCTTGGATATGGAAAGACAGACAATGGGCATTTCAGTATTGAAACAACCTGTGACAAGACAAACACTGGGAGTAGGTCTGATTTATGCCATGGCTCCTCTTGCAAAAGCCTCTTCTACCTCTTCCTCTTCTCCATTTCACAGGTCACTGTCATGACTGCTTACATTGTCCTGCTCTCCACTCTGTCCATGACCCTGATACATCTAGTAATGACTAGATTTTGTCAATATCATGTAAGAGCTAGGTTCTCTGCTAAACTTTACATAAGCATCATTTTATTTAATCCTTACAACAATTCAGAGAGATTGAATCATTATCCCTGAGGTAACTGAAGTTCAGGAAGGCTCAAAAGTTTCTTCAAAATCCTACAATCCTTGGGGAGCAAAGCTGGTATTCAAATCCATTTGGTCTGACCCAAAGCTTGGGCTACATTTAAAACTCAAATAGGATTTAACAGTCATGGATAAACTTGCCCAGGAGTCAAGACAGAACACAGTTGTGAGAAAGAAAAATAGGCTGAGAAAAGATATAGTTTGTGGCCTTCCATTAGAGGCATACTCATATACATAGGACCATCTTGGGAAAAACTGTGAAGCTAACGAAGTTTATCTTCAGCTTCTGTACTACTTTTCATTGTCTAATAAACCCATGGTTTGGTGACAGCTAGTGACCCAACACTGCCCTTGTGTTTCTCCTGTCATGATGAACAGTGTTAATTAAATGAAGTCACTTTTCCTGAAGTGTAAGTGGCATAAGGTTTTATCCCTGTCAAAGAGATTTGAATTTTTAAAAAGGAATATTAAAAAAAAATCTTAGGGGTTAAGTTACATAATTTACTCTCAAAAAGTGGAATTTTTAGATGGTGACTGACAGGTGAAAGTTTTATTTTAGGCCTGAGCCACTTTCCATGGGTTTTCAAGTCACACCCTCTGTGTGATCAAGCTTCATACTGATGTGACACTGAGGACTGTGGCTGACACTGAATATGGGTTTCTTATTGCATATTGTGGAAAACACACTTTCTGGTCGATTTTTTTGATATCATTGTTATGATCCAGTACAAGTACTGTTCTTAAGTTTCATATAAGCTACAGAAGCATGCATTGGGTAGCACCTCAATTAAATGGAAAGGCACTTAATTACCTTTTCTTTATAAAATAATCTAATAAATATTTGTTTTAAAAAAGTATCAAAACTAGGGGTGTTGGAAAGGGGAGGGAGGAGGGGAGGAATGGGTGGGTGGGCTGGAATGGGAATAAAGGATAGAAACTGTACTGAATAAACTAAAATAAAAATATAAAAAAAACAAAAAAAACAAACAAACAAAAAAAAAACAAAAAAAATAAATAAAAAAGTATCCAAATAAACATTTGGGAGTGATTTAATTTATTTAGAATTTATTGTCCACAATATCTTGAGACTTGTAGATGGAATAATTCTTTTAAAACCAAAATATCATTCTACATGTATATTTATATCTAAACTATATATGATCTAAGTTGTACATTAACATTTTTGACGCCTTAAGAAAGTATTGGGTGAATTGAATGAATGTGGTCAAAAATACACATTTCCAATTATAAGGTAAATAAGAACTGGGATGTAATGTAAAACATGATGGCTATAGTTAACACTGCTATATGGTGCATTTGAAAGTTATTAAGAGAATAAATCCTGAGAGTTCTCATCACAAGAAAAATAATTTTTTGTGTATATATGAGATGATATATATAAACTAAACTTATTGTGGTAATCATTTCAAAATATATGTAAATCAAGTCATTTTGCCATATACCTTAATTTTATATAGTTGCTGTACATCAATGATATCTCAATAAAACTAGAAAAAACTAGTAATGTCCTTTAAAAGGAAATTACTGAAGAAAGTTATTCATATTCAACCTGTGTATGTTAGAACTTCAGTAACAGTAAAATAAGTGATACAATCCAGACTTTCCCAGTAAACTCTGATTTGCTGGGTGAAGAGATTAACGTAGCTTCAACTTTGTCATGGCAATAATCTAGTTAAATCAATATTTACAAGCAGAAAAAGGAAACAATAGGGAATCATGAATTTATATTCTGAAGATAATCTAGCTGTGCTTTGTGTCAGTGAAGGGAAATAAATTCCCATTTGATTAAAAAAAAGAGCTTTTAGGCTAATGCTGTTTCAAAACATCAACAAAAGCCACAAACAACCTCTATGGCTGTGTTTCTTATTAGAGAAAAGGTAGAATGTATCACACCTAAAGCAATGGAAATACAGAAGTACAACAAGGGTGAGAGTTATTATCCCACTCAACCCAGACCTATCAGATCAAGTGATTAGTTCCAGGTCACTCATTATATATAATAGCATTGTCAGTAATAAACGATGTCACATGATCGATGAATCTTGAGTCTGCAAAGAAAATTCAAGGTTTGCTTTTAAGATTTATGTGGAATAAAAAAAAGAACACATTTGGCAGAAAATGTTAAGCCCACTGGCAATGAATCCAATTCCTGCCTTGGTGAAAAGATAATTGGTTCAGGAAAAATGTGATTAGATTGTGTCCCTCTAGAAATCACAGAGGATTGAACTTTTTCAATTTGGTCTTTAGAGTAGACATGAACAAATCTAAGAAGCCCCACGGCCATATGCATTTAGTTCTATTCATAGGCATGGTCAGTCAGAGCTGAGCTTGCAGGCCCAGGGTGTCGTGTTGGTCAGGAGAAATCGGAGAGGGAGATGCTGGATGGCAGCGGTGGCCCAGGTAGGAATAGAGATTGACAAAAATTGGTATTTCTCTCTCACATCAATGTTTCTCTCTGTCTCTTCCTCTCCCTCTAAAATCAATACTTCAGGTGAAGATTTTTAAAAAATTAGCCTAACTGACTAGAAGCCAACATAATGGGCTCACATTCGTAAGTTGCATTGTTTAGGAAATGCTTCTCCAGAGATAAAAGTTTCTTCATTCCAAAACTTGGAAGGACAGAAAGCAACTCCTGGCCTACTTCTGTTTTTAAAGGATCACTGCCCTGGGAGGCATGGGGATGTGAATTTTATGTCAAACTACCTATTTATTGCACACACTCCATTACGGTCTGTTGCAAATGTTGTCTGACGTTGAACATTTTTTGTCTTGTCTAGCTGTGCAGTTGCCTGCAATAGATTAAGTGTGGTAAATGCTTGATCCATAGCCGGCATGACAATGTCCTCATTAATTCAGAGTGTGGTGTGATATCTCATCTTGCCTCCACAATTGCTTTCACAGTGTGGAACTCACTGACATGTCCCTAGAATGAGTACTTGTACCCCTTCCCCCTCTGTCTCTCTTAGCTTACGTTGAGGAGGACATTTCTTTTTCCCATGTGGTATGGCTTACCCCAAACAAGGTGATGCACACAGCTACTGCCTATGCCTTCTTTTCTCCCTGGGCACTGAGCCATGTAACCCACAGCTGCCTTTCTCCGAGAGAGGCCTTATATCTAGGTTACCCTTAAGTGGGTCTCATATTAGGTGCTTCGAGGTAAAGGATGGCAATGAACTGTCAGCATCAAAGCCTGAGACATAATTAGTTGTGGCTATTATATTAAAAAATTACACTTTCAGAGTGGGAGAGTAAGCAAGGTTACTTTTTTCTGATAATGTCTACTTAATATCTTCACTATTTAAAATGTATATATTAGTATTACTTATTAGCTAAGTGCTCACCTTTACAGTTGGCTCTGTCACTGATTAAGTGCAATGATTTCTCTTCTAAAGCAAACTCGCTATTTTTTCATCCTTACGTTTTTAGAGTATATATATTTTTCTCCTCCAATCCCTTGTGTAATTATGGAACAGTTTCAGTGTGGAAGGACCAGAGGTTACTCAGGCATCTAACGACTCACAAGCAGCCGGAGAAATGCTCTTCACTTCTCTATCCTGTGGTTTGCAAGGCCCTACTCCATCTTGTCCCATGATCCTCCTCACTCATTGGGCTCCAGTGATTCTGTCCCTATAAGCTTAGAGCCAGAGAAAACAAAAAGCACTAAATGGTGGTTAGACTGGCTCTGAAATTACAGTCAAAAGACCTAACTATGCTCTATTCTTTTTGTATCTACCACCAAGCAGATAAGACACTCCTTCGTTCCTGAAGGGACTGCATGAGCTGGTGGAAAAATCTGGACATGCTCTCCAGTTTCCTTCCTTTCTGAAAACTGGAATGGAAATGCATTCCCTCTTGTGGATGTTTGTGAATGAGTCTCCTCTAAAGTGGAAAAAATACTGAATTCAGAGTAAAAAAATCTGAACATGAACCCAAACCTGCTACTTATTCATGTAAGTTATTTACATCACACAGGCTTTGGTTTTCTCAAACAATTCCTACATTATAGTCTTTCTAAGAATTGCAATGAGAAACATTGGTGAAATAAAAGCACCCCACAAATGGCAGAACACATCATTATATTTGTTTAATAGTAAAAATAATTTCTTTGAGCCTCAGTTTCTCATCAGTAAAATGAGCATAATGCACATACTCATGGGTTGGTTGAAAAATTATATGACAGCATGTATGTTATGCAGGTGCCTGCTACTTAATACATTTTTTTTTTTGGTTTTAAGACATCCTTCTCTTTAGTCAGAGAAAGACAAAGACTGCATTAAAAAAATATAGTGTTTTTCCTTCCTATGTGTCTCCTTTACTTTATCTCCTTGGAGATAGTGTCAGATCTCACAGGCCATCGCTCTCTCCCACGAGGATGCCCTCTCCCCACTCCAGATGCCCATTTTGAGCAGTGGGCCCCCAGCATTGGTCTACTTGGCTGCAAATTGGAGGGCTCTGTGACCCCCTCCCTGGATTTGATTCATTTGCTAGAGCAGCTCACATAACTCAGGAAAACACATTTAGGAGTTTATTTAAAGACACAGATGGGCAGCCAGATGAAAAGATATGTAGAGAGGGGTCTTGGAAGGTCCAGAAAGCCGAGCTACTGTCCCTTTGGAGCTGGGGTGCTGGCACCTTTCCAGTGTGTGTGTGTTCACCAAGCTAGAACGTCACCAAACCCTGTGCTTTTGGGACTTTCAAGTCATCATCACGTATGCATGATCAGCCATTAATTTCATTTTCTGTCTTCCTTCCTTCTCAAGGGAGTGAGGGTGGAAGTGGGGGTGTCAGGGCTGAAAATTCCACACTTCTCCTCATGGTTCTTATGGTCACCAGCCAGCCCCAGGAGCCAAATGAGAGTCACCTCACTAGAACAAAGACTCTCCTATCACCCAGGAAACTACAGGAGTTTTAGGAGCCCTATGTCAGGAATCAGAGTCAAAGACCAAATATTAAAATAAAAGGTGCATGTGTTTTCTACCTCTCCCATTACAGAGTGGTTTTTTGTATGGTATATAACATATATTACACACACCTATGCACACACATGACAAAAAATAACATATACATGTGAAATGACCATCATGTAGGTTTTAACACATGCTAGCTTCCCATCAAAATTCTTTAGTTGTAAACGCTAAGTTTCTATTCCTTCTATGAAAAACTTCTCTGTTTAGAAAAAAATTTGTAGAAAACATTTGGGGAATTTTTAGTTCCTTTGAAATCATACAGTTTGGGTGGCCATCCATGTCACTTATATACAACACAAACCTTACCGGCACCTGGGCTATTGAAGGTGACGTTTCCAGGGTCATTATTTATGTTCACTCACAGGATACTGGCACACAGTCCTGAAGTCATTTTCAGTCATGGACAGAAGAAATACATTCCTGGGGTGAGGACCGAGGAACTATGAATTAAAGAAGCTGGATTCCCTTCCTATTTAGGAAAGGAAGAGTGAAGCTGACAACTGTAAAAGGTACCTGTGGACAGCAGGAAAGAGACCCAGAAACATTTGAGTGGAAATCTTCTGGGCAAGGCTATTTGTATTATGTCTTCCTAAATCTCATTTAACTATGTCTCAGCAAATGCGAAGACTAAAATCCAAGCAAGCAAACTGGCATCTCTGTTCATCATCAAAATTTGGAGCTATGTCTTAAAGCTGAACAAGAGTATTTTTGAAAATGCTGGAAATGTTGTCACAGCACATTTAGGGTAAAGCATCCAAATGTGTTTTCAGCACTTGTTGGGTCCACTTTGAGTGAGATGAAGAGAAGCTGAATTCAGACATGTGTAAACTGTCATCTAGGGTACACAGTCTTGTCTTCAGGCATTTCTGTTTGAATGTGAGGGTTTGTTTTTCCAGCTCTAAAATCACCTCCCACTGGAATGTCAATTCTCGCAGGCTGGAACATCAAATTTTAAGTTGTAAATGTCTAAGTCATTGTTAAGAAATAAAGTTAGAAGAAAACATAATGGAAGTCAAGAACCTCATTAGTTTTGAAAGTGAAATGGTATTGTTAACAGTTATTAAATATTCACTATGAGACTTGGAATATTTCCAGCACTGACCATGGATTAATTCTTTTTAAACTTACAATAAATTGATGAATTACATCTATCATAGTTGGGCATGGCTTATTCCATGGGAGTTAACCTGGACTTACTTGAGTTTTCTAGCTCAAGGTGAGAGAATATTCTTAACACAGGATTTCAAAAACTCCCAGAACACGAGCTGACATGCCCATTTCTCCCTGCCTCTCCACAGGATCTGTTCCCTTTCTGAATAGAGAGGGGAAAACACAGGAGCACCCAAGGATTTGCTGAAGATTATTAGTCGATAGTGAATAGAGAGAAGCCACACTGAGGGCCATCAGGTACCTTTACTTACACCCCCTTGCTCACCTTTTAGTGCCACAAAGATTCTTTTATTTCTTGTTGATTTTGCCTTCTGCTGAGTCTAAATGCACTGCTGGAGGTAAATAGCTCTCAGGTTTCTCCTAATTCTATCCTACCTATCAGCTTTTCCTCCAGGTTGGGGGAAAAGGAAAACAAATGCAAAACAAGGAGATAAGAAATGACTTCTGCTCTTGAAGAGTTTGCAACATTTTTCCTTAGACTGACTCCTACGCTCAGTCAACTTGTGACCAAATTGGGCAAGATGTTTGCAAATATTTCTTTATATTTCTTATTGATCAAACCCAGCTTCTGGGCAGAACACAGTCAGAAATTATTTCCAGTATCTTAAACCATTTGTTTTTAATTTTGTTTCTTTCCAAGACCTGTAAATAGGAAGTGTGCCTTTCTCTCTAAGAGGCGGGAGCTCCTAGAGTCCAGAGATATTCAGAGGCTCTTAAATCCATGAGTGAGCTTCCCTGCCTTCACCTGTCTATCCCAAGAACTGTCATTCTCATTACAGTCCATGGAGGATATTTGATGGCTGATGCTATATTTGCAGTGGTATTAGATTTATTTTTATTTCCTTTTTAGTCTTCTTGGGAGCTTCTGTGATTCAGTATAGCTCTCTACTTGCCACCTGTGACTATATCACAGAATAGCTAATCACACACAGTGTGGTCAAATGGAATTCTTAATTCTCAGTTTATTCTCACCTGTGGACCCACATAAACTCATCTGCTTTTTTCTTCTCTGTCTCAGTAAATGGCATCATTTTGCTAAAAGCAAAAACTAAGGAGTCACCTTGATTACTCCCTTTTCATTTTTTTTTTTTTGTGGTGAGATTAGTATCATGTGATAGGGCCTAAAGAATATGCTCTGTTAGGGACATTTAAAGGAAAACTTAACACAGTCCCCATTCTCTCACCATCCCACTGAGTTGCAGATGTGCGATGATGCAACTGGCACAAGCATCGAGGGAGCAGTCCAGGGGAAAGACCCAAAGTCCTTCCACTCTACATTTGAGTCAAAAATGAGGACAGCCTTTTCTGTAGGAAATAAAAGTTAAAGTTTAGACACCAGACTATCTGGGTTCAGATGCTGGTTGAGCAAGGAGTTTTCTAAGAAGCCCAGCTGCTAGAAACCTCAGCTTTGTTACATTAAGAGGGGGGTTCCCTTTCAGTGGATGCTCAATTTGGAGGCAGCTCTTGCAACTACTGAATCCTGGGCTAGCACACAGCTAAGCAAACCTGAGTTTCAAAAGTAATTCACCATAAAATCTTGCTTAATTCTTCACGCACACTCGGCTAACATTATGTCTTGCTTGGCTCTATTTTTCAAATTTCTTTCATTTAACTTATTTTCATCTCATCTGCCGATTTTCTATCTGGAGTCACAGTTGTCTCTTGCCTTAACTCTATCAATTGTTTTCCAACTGGTCTTTCTGCTTTCACCTGGTTACCATCTTCATCTGTCCTTCAATTAATTGTCCTCTCTATCTCTTTAACTCCAACCCCATCATCCTTTCTCCATGGCAACCTGAGTAACTTTTACAAGTGAGATCAGAGCATGCCACTCCCTCACCACACCCTAATAGCTTCCCATTAGACTTAGCATAAAATCAGGTACATCTGTAAAATCTTTATCGTTCAACTGAGTCTCTTTTTGGTCCTTTACCAATTATACTCTAGTCACTCTTGTCTTCTTCCGTCCCCTTGAATATTCCAAGCTTTTTTTTTTTTTGGATGATGTCTGCATTTGTTCTCTCTCTGTCTTCTATGCTTGACAATTATCTTTTTTTCAGGCTTAGTTATTTCATGTCAACTTAAATGACATCAATGGTGCAAGGCTCTCCCTAACCAAAGTAGTCCCATTCCTACCCCTTTCCTTCACTCTTTGTTGTAATACTTAATTTTTCTCTAAACTTGTAATGCTAACTTTTTAATTTATATGGTTATTATTCATTTGTCACCCATGCTAAAATATCTATTTTATAAAAGATCAAATCTATTTTCTTAAGTATGTATTCTATAATATAAGGGCTCAGTGCATACTTAAACAATGGGTAAGTTATGTGTTTATATGCCATAAATATTTTGAACCGATATTATTGAAAAGTCATAGGTTTATCTTGGTTTCAAAACATAACCTGCAAATTCATTGGCATGTTTCCTTTTAGGAGAAGAGAGTATGTATGACTCCTTCCTTAAATTTGGACTATGTTACTGGTCAGGGCTTAATGAATCTTTCCGTTTCCGACTTTTTGAGATGCTCACTTTTGGAACCCAGCCACCACATTATGAGGAAACCAGAGTGCTACATGGTTAACATTGTATAAAACTTGGGCCACAGCCCAAGCTGAGGTTCTAATCAACAAACATGCTGTGGTTAGCTTTTGTATCAGAGGTCAGCACACTTATTTATTTTTTTCTGTAAAGGATGAGCTAGTAATTATTTACATTGTGGGCCATACTGTCTCTGCCACAGATACTCAGCAATCCCACAATAGTGCCAATGTAATCCAAAGCAATATATAAACAAGTGAGCAAGGCTGTGTTCCAATAGAACTTGATTTACAAAAATAGTTGGTGGGTCAGATTTGTCCCATGGGCCGTAGTTTATCAGCCTGTACATTAGACAACCCTAATCTGAATCACTAAGTTGCTTCTAACTTTTGAGCTTACTTTAGTTGATGACACATGGAGGAGAGCTGAAATCCCCCACTAAGCCTTGTGTAAATTACAAATTTGTGAAAAAATACTTTTAGTAATTTTAAACCATTGGGTTTGGTGCTTTGTTATACATCAGTAGATGGCTGGAACAGGGTTAAATCCAATATTTTTAAAATATGGTAAAATTCAGTTATATATTACATAATAAATGAGAGTTAACTCCTCTATCTTTGAAATATTTCCCTACATATGGCCAGGTCAAATTCATGTGGTAAATTTAAAGCTGGCTTCTGGGCATGTTATGAATCACAATATTTTAATTTTAATAATGCTGCACCAGTATTTTCAACATGTGTGCTATGCATGGAGTATGACTGTAGGATACAGCGTGTGAGTAACAGTGCACACCTTCAACTTCTTAGCTACAAAATAAAACCTCCAAAACATTCAAAGTGGAATAATTGTAGAGAAATGTCAATTAGTTGATTTTGGATTTCCTGTGACTTTTCTTCTAGAAAAACACCTGGATAAATATCCTGGTCTATGAGAAAAGAAAAACAGTATGCTCATTCATTGTTCAAAATAGAAGAATTGAAATAGTTCTCTAGAAGTTTCATGGAATGCATGTTATATTAGGAAAAGACATATAGCTATTGTTGAGCTTATGAAGAGACTAATACATCTCCACTGCAGTGCGTATGGAAAGGAAAGTTTGATCTTTAGTGGAAGTTTTTGTAGGAAAGATTTTTCAGAGTTTTAATTTTATTTTTTTCTTACAAGAGGAGATTACCAATGTAGACCTTTTTGTTTCTTCAATAAATTAAAGGCTCTATATTTTAAAAGTTCATGCTCTAAAAATTCATTTTTGCATGTGGCACAAGAGACCCAGATTTCAGTATAGTGCACATGTCACATGAGATTCAATGGGGTTGAATGTGCATTTCACAGATTACTGGTCAGCTTTCAATCTTTGGATACACTTGGAATGATTTGATTTATAATCCTATTCCATAATATAGAAGTGTTTCCTTCCACTTGTGTAATTAATGTGGCAAATGCATTGGCGTAAATGTTCTAACACACACTTTCCTTTCTCCAAATAGTGACCAGTATTAATGGAAGCAATACCTGACCTTCAGATGCTCTGTCTAGAGAGATTAATGGCAAGTGCTTTCGTTTGTAAACTGTGAGAAAACAAAGAATCAAGAAAAAAGAAGTTCAAACAGAAATGCCATTATAAATGACACGAATCTTTAGCTTTTGCAACTAATATAGGAAGTTTGAGAAGAGAAATATAAAAATAAACATGTTGCTATTTAAAAATACATAGTTTTTTCTGGGCAGTTAATAGGAAATAATGTACTTAATACCAGATATTAAACATTTAATACTACAGATGCCTTTTAAGTTCCTGAGCATGACAAAAAATGTATTGCCCATCTTAAGGGGATGCATGTTTCTCAAATACCTTTGAAAGAAAATTCAAGTGACTTGGGAAATTCTGTCAGGAAAACCTGATATTGTCCTTTCAGTCCGGGTCAAATATGCATTAAATGGACAATTCAAGCAAAACCATTTGAGATCTCACCTCCTTAAGTTTTCCCGAAGAGTCACCTTCATGGTTGTCTGTTCTGATGCTTAAGGTTTTTGTATTTAAGAAGGAGGTGCTAACAGAATATAGGGTTTTCTGAAGTGCTTTTTTTCTACCCCATTCTGCTGTTGCTTTTGTTTCAGGGGAGTTGGCAGCTGCCTTTAGTTCTGTGATAGCTTAGGAAAACCTGCTCTGTAAGCATGTTAATTTTCTTCCCTTTAGAAAAAGCTTGCTAATCTCAGGAGGCACTGCAAAGTTTAAATTAAAGTCAATAGAAAAATCACTAAGTTGAAAAAAAAAGGTTCCATGCAGCTTCTGATGAGTGGGAACACATCTGCCACACAATACAGTGTGACATTCCTTAGCTCATTGTTTTCCCAGGAAGTGTGATAGAATTGTTGCTGCTTAGTATGCATCTGGTTTGGAGCACCAGCAGGTACAGGTTTAATTACTGATCTATCTGTTTCTTGACCTATAGATTATGCAGGAGTAGTGTCGCCCCATTTTGTGCTTTTTCTCCATAGAAACTACTCTTCCATAAGGCATCTTCAGAATTAAAAGACCTGGACTCTTATTATTTGCTTATTTTTGTTTGATTTTTTTCATTTTCTTTTAAGAGAAATACTGACAGTAGTTTATAAACCATTTAAGCCATACTTGGATTTCAAAACTATTCTTTTCACAGTAATCATGCCAATGAGATCGACATAGGTGTGTGTTAAAGATGGAAGTCACCGGTGAAAGATGCATTATTTGGGGACACTCACAGGATTTAGAGTAAAAGAAATCCTTCCCAACAGGCGTGACACAAGATTATATCTGGAAGTGGATTGTTAGCTGGTGTGGTACCACAAATACGGTGAAAGTAAAACCTAAATACAGAGGTCTATCTCTGGCCAAGCCAGGACAATCTCGCCCATGTGTCCCATTTACCATGTGAGAAGGATAAGTTTACCTAGGTCCTAAGAAGCCCTAGAACTTCCAACAAAAAGTCACTGCAAGTAGTAACTAGGAATGAATGACCAAACATATTAGCCAGGGCAGTTGATATCATCTTTCTTGCTACACTGTCATCATTTCACTTAGGGGAGACTTTTCAACAGAATTTTTTTCTTTCAGATAATTAATGTTTGTTGTTTTAAGTCATTAAATTGATGTAATTTGTAATGCAGCAACAGATAACTAATGCACAGCTTTCCTCTCAGGCCCTGTACATCAGAGCATAGCATAGCTAACCTATTAAATAAAATGCAGAACACGGATGTATTTCATTACTCATTGTATGCTTACGTGCCTGTTTTCTTTTTTTTTTTTTTAAATCCCCACAGAGGCGATGTTTATTGATTTTAGAAAGACAGGAAGGGAGAGAAACAGAAACATCAATGTGTAAGGGAAACATCTATTGGGTGCCTCCCGTACCCACCCCGACCAGGGATCAAACTTGCAACCTAGGTGTAAGACCCAACCAGAGACTGAACCCTCAACCTTGGCATATTGGGATAGCTCTAAGCAACTGAGCTAGCCAGCCAGAGCTTCCTGTTTTCTTTCTTCACAACTTGGAAAAACACATCAGTATATCAGATCTACAAACATCACTCAGGGTTTTTTTTTTTAATCCCTGTTCCCCATTCCTAAGGCTGTGATACTGACTTGATTATATTGCAAATATTATCGATATATTATCCAGATTACATACATGTACAGACATAGTAATATATTATTTGATATATAATGGAAATGATCCTCTAGTCTTCTCAATATTTAGAAATTAAGGTCACGTCCCTAAGAATAGAAGGGTAAGATGCCATACTTGTCACTGCCTAACCTTGGATGTGACATCATCGCATTACATTCTATGGGCCTAACCAAGTCACATTATCAAACTCTTCATGGGGTCGGCATGATTGGTAAAGATTCAATGAATAATTGTATAATCAACCATAACAACTGAATTCATATTCCAGCATCTTAATTAAGAAGTAATGGAAAATTCTAAACATTATTGTATTTCTTTTTCTCTTCACCTTTTTCAACATGTTTTCTTTGTCCATTCTTCTTTATTCTTCAGATTAATGCTTTTCATAACTACCTTAAGCTATGAGCATTATTTCTTTTGAATAATCCATTTAATATTGAATTATATATTTTTCTGATTTAAATACCTTATTATAATTACCTATTTTAAATCA
Organism: Trachops cirrhosus; assembly: GCA_028533065.1. NCBI lineage: Eukaryota > Metazoa > Chordata > Mammalia > Chiroptera > Phyllostomidae > Trachops > Trachops cirrhosus. The sequence goes on along the minus strand of CM052547.1, from coordinate 30,674,681 downwards.
TATAATATCTTCATTTCCATATGACATTAACAGACATGTTAATATTTATCTTCTAATTTTTTGCAGTCATTTCTTCTCTCTATAACTAAAAATAAAAAGTGTTATCTTTTTTCAATGTAACTGTCTTCTTGATTAACATTACAACTAAATATTAGTATAGTAGCACAAGTTATATACTAATGCAGACAGGAGAATCTTTCTTTTTTGGCTATATAATTGGAATAATCTGTTCATAAGCATTAGTCTCTATTTGGAAATTAAATTTACCTCTCCAAAAGAATGGACTTCTGGGTGATCTTTTTTTTTTTTCCTAATGACTACAACAAAAACTTTTGAAGTAGAATTGGGGAAAAAAACGTGTAAATATATATGTACAAGGACATGACTGAAGTCTTAGAAATTAAATAACTTGCCCACAACCTGCTAAAAAAGCACAGTTCAAACCCAACATTTTAGCTCTAGATTCTACAAGTCGGGTAATGTATTCTACCAGTACTGCATAGCGTGGTCTGTCTCTCTCCCTTCCTTTGTCTTCATTCCTTGCTTATTTCTTCCTTACCTTCTTTCCCTCCTTTAAGAAATAATGGATTAGGTCCATTTTTAGTTTTCTAAGGAAGTTCCATACTGTTTTCCACAGTGGTCGTACCAGTCTGCAATCCCACCAACAGTGCACTAAGGTCCCTTTTTCTCCACAACCTCTCCAACACTTGTTGTCTGTTGTTTTATTTATGATGGCCATTCTGACTGATGTGAAGTGATATCTCATTGTGGTTTTAATTTGCATCTCTCTGATAGCTAGTGATATTGAGCATCTTTTCATGTGTTTCTGGATCCTCTGTGTGTCCTCCTTAGAGAAATGCCTATTCAGGTCCTCTGCCCATTTTTTAATTGAGTTTCTTGTCTTCTTTGAGTGGAGTCATGCCTTTTGATCCAGCAATTCCACTGCTGGGACTATATCCTAAGAACCCTGAAACACCAGTCCAAAAGAACCTATGCACCCCAATGTTCATAGCAGCACAATTTACAATAGCTAAGTGCTGGAAACAACCCAGGTGCCCAACAGTAAATGAATGGATCAAAAAACTATGGTACATTTACACAATGGAATACTACACAGCTGAAAGAAAGAAGGAGCTCATACCCTTTGCAACAGCATGGATGGAGCTGGAAAGCATTATGCTAAGTGAAATAAGC